>CM029277.1:12410042-13610042 GCA_016920895.1 Vaccinium myrtillus
ACAAAATGGTGTGGTCTAATAGACACCACTTTACTACAAGCGGGTCTCACTCAAATTCCAGTTAGAAGCTCTCAAACTCTATCTAGCAAACAGACTACCACATTCTACACTTAATTTTCAAATTCCTTACAAACTCCTCTATAATACTCTACCTGATTATTTCTCTTTGAAAGCCTTTGGATGTGCCTGTTTTCCATGGCTTAAACCCTATAATCCCCATAAACTCTTGCCCAAATCCACTACTTGTGTTTTTCTAGGCTATTGTGACACCACCAAGGGATTTAGGTGTTTTGATCCTATTGCTAATAATGTTTACATATCAAGGCATGTAAAATTTGTGGAAGACATATTTCCTTATCCTCAATTAGTCTCTGGATCAGATACATCTTCTTCTTTTCAATTCCATGTGCCTCCTACTAACTTTGATGACCTTCTTGTTTCTACTTCTTCTTTTGTTCCTACATCTCCTGCTACTATTCAAAGGCATGCTCCCAGACCAGTTTCTACTACATCTCCTGTACCCTTGCCTACTTCACATCCTCCTGTTTCTGCAGCTCATCCACCTACTATTCCTCCATCTATTCCTCTTGTTTCTAGGTCTATTTCTGCAGCTCCTCCACCTACTTTTCCTGTTTCTGCAGCTCCTCCACCTACTTTTCCCTCACTTTCTCTCCCATCTTTACTTTCTTCTTCATCTCCTTCAGTCCATCCTATGCTCACTAGGTCCACAAGTGGAATCTTCAAACCAAAACAACCACTCTCCTTGGTTTCTACAGTTTCCTCTACCTCTACTTCTTCTCCCCCTTTTCCTGTTGTAGAACCTAGATTTTTCAGTGAGGCAAATAGGCATAGTGTGTGGCAGCAGGCTATGAATGAGGAATATCAAGCTTTGCTTCAACAGGGCACGTGGACTTTGGTTGAACCTCCTTCTCATGCTCATGTTATAGGCTGCCAGTGGATTTATAAGATCAAACACCACTCAGATGGGACAGTAGCAAGGTACAAAGCCAGATTAGTTGCTAAGGGTAATCAGCAAGAAGAAGGGCTGGATTTTTATGAAACATTCAGCCCTGTGGTAAAACAGCCCACCATTAGGGTTGCCCTTAGTCTTGCCATTCATCATCACTGGCCCTTGAGACAATTGGATGTTTCCAATGCTTTTCTTCATGGAACCTTGGATGAGGAGGTCTATATGCATCAACCTTTGGGCTACAGAGATCCTGCTCACCCTACTCATGTATGTAAACTTCAAAAAGCTCTTTATGGGTTGAGACAAGCCCCAAGGGCATGGTACTCCACATTTTCTGGTTTTCTACTATCCAATGGGTTTGTTAACAGCAAGGCTGACCCTTCTTTGTTCATTTACTCCTCTGCCACTGTTTTAACCTTGGTTCTAGTTTATGTTGATGACTTAATCATCACAGGCAGCAGTGCTTCTTTCATTATAGATTTTGTTGCTCTTCTTGGACAACAATTTGCTATGAAAGATTTAGGAACTCTAAGTTTTTTCCTGGGCATAGAGGTGCACTACAAGCCCAATGGGTTGGTGTTAAGTCAAACCAAGTATGCTAAAGAGTTGCTTCAAAAGGCAGGTATGACAGACTGTCAATCTAGTGCTACACCAGCTTCTGTGAAACCTGCCATCTGTGCAGATGAGTTGTTTCCTGATGTCACACTGTTTAGGACTATCGTGGGGTCCCTCCAGTACCTCACCTCCTGAGATTTCCCATGCTGTGAATGTTGTCTGCCAGCATATGCATGCTCCTAAGGCACATCACTTTGTTTTAGTTAAGCGTATTGTCCGCTATCTCAGGGGTACACTTTCCCATGGATTACATTTTACTTCTGGTCCTTTATTGCTCACTGCCTACTCTGATGCCAATTGGGCAGGGGATTCCTCTGACAGACGTTCCACCACAGGGTTTTGTATTTATCTGGGGTCCAATTTGGTTTCTTGGTGCGCCAAGAAACAACCCACCGTGGCTCGATCATCCACTGAAGCAGAGTATCGTGCTTTGGCACAGTGCACAGCTGATATTGTTTGGCTACATCAATTGCTTGGTGAATTACAAGTCCCATTTACTACCCCTTATATGTTGTGGTGTGACAATACCTCTGCCATTGCCTTAGCTAATAACCCAGTTTTTCATGCCCGCACTAAGCATATTGAGGTAGATTATCATTTTGTTAGGGAAAAGGTTTTGGCTCGTCTTGTCACAATTTTACACATTGGGACAGCAGATCAACTTGCAGATATTTTCACTAAATCTTTGCCTACTGCTCGTTTCGAGTCTCTCAAGACCAAACTGATGATTGGTGATACCCCTTCATCAGTTTGAAGGGGGGTGTTAGAGTATTAGTTGTACTGTGGACTTGTGTACAGGTGATACTTTCTTATGCTAAGTCGGTTGAGGCTGTTAAGGCGGTTTAGTGGTCTATAAAACAGTTGTAATCAGGTTTTAACAGCCAAGCAAAGATATTGAATTCATTTTACAGTTTCACAGTTTCTCTCTCTACGATTCAGCATTATGTTTGTTTCTTGATTTCTATCTGTCGAATTAGAAGAATGTGCATACAATCATGAATTTCCACAGTGTGAACAGAATAAACAAAGACTCTTGGGTTTCTTTTGTTTTTGACCTTCCAAGCCACTGGGTCCCATCCAAAGCACTTGGAATCCAACTTTTTATGTGATAAAAATATAGCTCACGTCCTAACAAACATTTTGACATATATTATATTGCTTTTCGAAATAAAACCTTGTATCCAAATCGTATTATAAGTTTCAATCTTCCATGTTGGGCACGGGGCCGTTTGGAATGGATCAATCATTTTGATGAGTTGCATGGGAGGTTTGCAAAGTTGTACGAACCATGATCAATTCTTTCGATTCGACAGTGATGCATAGAACCTAAATAGCATTGTACTGCCACACCCACAACTGTAGTTGTTTGGTGGTTGTCCTACTGTATGATTAATTAGTGCTTTTATTTTTTACTTGGAAACAACAAATAACGTTTGCATCATTGCTAGATCTGTGCTAGCTTAACGTTTGCATAATAGCTACATTAACGTTTCAACTACTAGTCGTGTTCTTGAATTACTTATGCATGGGAATTGGCTGTTAATTGCTGGATTTGTGCTATTTATAATGGCTAGTTGTGTAATCCTCTTCTGGCTTTGTAGGTGTGAACACCCCGTGGGAATGTCCACGAAATTGAGGTTTGGTTTGGAAAACAGTTTGATTGATTAGATGGAGTCGCCACCCGGGTTTGAGGACCGCACTCGAGAAACCATTTGATAAATGACTCTTTTGCCCTTGGATTGAAAAATATTTTACTAGTCTTACAAAATGAGATTTTCGGGTCCGGGAGCTAGGTTACACGAGGGGAAGAAATTTAAAGCACCCCTCACGCCCGGTGTGACCACCGGTCTCTACTAAATGTTTAAGGGATTTTGAAAATACCATTTAAACAGACTTTAATTACAAGTTCATGAGAGAACACATAAATGCATCAAGAAGATCAATGAAATGTATGCGGATGCTTGTGCGAAATGTTATGGGTGAATGATATAAGATACTGAAACTTGACTAAATCACACTCAAACTGTTCAAAGATGCCCCAGAAATTGATCACCAACATCATACTTGTCACACCTGGATGGCAATCTGGGCACCTGGATTAGGCAGATCCAGGCACCTGGATTAAATGTAGGCGCCTGGAATAGGTGAATCCAGGCGCCTGGAAAGCTAACCAGGCAGAAATTTCCATATTCCAGGTCTCACAGTAAACAACAAATGCAATGCTTCTAACTTACTCTCACATGCTCAAAATGATATTTAATGATTCTAGGAATGAAATGGACCTCAAGATCAACTTCATAACGTGATATGAGCTTGGAAAATCATCATTCTAGCATGTTTTGATGGATAGAATGGAAATGTCACTAAGGCATGTATCAAACTCTCCTATGCATAAGGTGAACCTTGAAGTATAGTAATGGTCATGAAAGAAGAAAGAAAGAGAATGATACGGATTTGGATCATGAAATGACTTGAAAAAACCATATGATGGATACACATGCACTCAATACACTCTCTCTACTTAATATGAAACTTCTGATGTAGCATGAGATTAATAAAAGATGTCATGAAATCCTAAAAATGCAAAACTTCCTCTTTTGAGCCTCACTTGTTCTTCGAAGTATCACTAAACACCCTTATAGAAAAATGGACATTTAGATCATGCAATATCAATATTAAATAGAAATGATGCATCAATGATCAAAATGAATGAATAGAACATGAAGAGAACAAGAAACATAGCAAGGGGAATGGAATCCAGGCGCCTACATTGAGCAGATCCAGGCGCCTGGATTTGCTACTGATACACAAAATAAATTTTCTTCCTTGTATGATCCAAACGTCTTCCAAATCCTCCATTAGTATAGAAGACTAGTAAGTACTTGGTTGAGTTCCCCTCAGGGCCTATTTGAGCACTTTGGTAGAAAAATCTACCTTAGAAGCTTGATTTTGGAACTTTAGAGGTGGTTTTTGGATGATGTTTGGTGGTTGAATTAGCTGTATTCTAGCTTCTGGAACTGTAAATGATAGATTGTGGGGTCTTTGGTTGAGATTTGGCTATGGATGATGAAGACACATGGATTTGGTGTAGCAAAAAGTGGGTTTTATGGTTGAAAGTAAAGGAATTAGAGAGGTATTAACTAGGATGGAGCTTCTGGAAATTTTTTAGCAAAATAACAGCATGAGAGAGAGTCAAAAGCACTAATTTAATCATACTGCCAATAGGATTTCTCGAAGTCAATCACTTTTCAAAAGCACTAATTTAATCATACCACCAATAAGATTTCTCGAAGTCAGTCATTTTCCAGAAGCACTAATTTAATCATACCACCAACAAGATTTCTCGAAGTCAATCACTTTCCAGAAGCACTAATTTAATCACTTTCCAAAAGTTTAATCACATGCAAGAGGGAGAGAGAAAGAATTAATCACTTTCAAATAGTTTAATCACATGCAAAGAAACCCCTAGGTGCAAAAAACCCCTAGGTCCAGAAGCACTAATTTAATCACTTTCCAAAAGAAGATTTCAAAATTAGGGTTTCGCACTCAAAGAGTTGTTGGAAAATTAGGGTTTCTCACCCTACTAACAAAGAGTTGTTTTATATTTTTTTGATTTTGTATTCTCCCTTTGATGCCTTTTGTATCTAAGTACCCAACTTCAAAAAAGAAATGGAAAAAGGACGCTCTAAATTCCAAAAAGGGTTGTAAATTTGGGAAATGATCCTCTCCTACTGTTCATTTATTAGTGGTACAAATTTTAGAGGGGCTATAAGATTTTACCCCAAAAAAATGGGGCATATGTTTTGTGACAGAGGAAGTATATGCCATGCACACAGAGCAATACCATCAATCAATTTCTGAGAACAACAATCTAATTTAGAATAGGATGAAGTTAATCGATTTAGGGCCATTAGAAGGTTACACTGTTGATCTCTTCATATTCCAGAGCAATCTCCCTGTGATGTTATGTTGGCTGTCTTTTGATCTAGTGCAATTCATGCAATTTATTACAGGTGTATGTTGTCTTTATTGGTCACCAACCTAGAATATACAGCACATTGGAAAATAGAGCTTCGTAGCGGCGGCGCCACCATCTCTGTTCCGCCATCCTAGTCGGCCCTGGTTTTCATCCACGGTGGCGCCGAACGAAACTAGTTAAGGGTTTTAGGAAGAAAGAAGGTGAGCAGATCGGGCTAAAGGGCGAGGCGATTGCCATTTTGGTCTTGTTGGAGGTTTTGGGGTTAGGGATTTCAAATCTCCAATGGTTAAATTACAAAGCAGAGAAAGAGAGAGATAGGTTTACGTATTGAGCTGGTAGGTGGGGCAAAATACCGAATACACCCTCCATTTTCACGGCTAAAAGAGACGGTGTTAGGGATGGGGACCAAATCGACAGACATTTTAAACGTTGAGGATGAAATTGGTCAAATGTTTAGATTGGGGACGAAATTGGCCACTCGCTATTACTTTGGGATAAGCTTTTGGTGCTAAACATTCCGCAACTAAGCCGATGATTGGTCGCCAAAGGCATTGCATAAGGCAACAAAAATTTATTTGGTCGCCGAAGGTACTACTTACGGCAACAACAAAAACTTTAGTCGCTGAAGGGTCTACTAAGATGACAGCTACAGACTTAAAGTGCAGTCGTAAATCATGGAGTTCAAGTTTTAAATGTTTTTGTCCAGTCCAACTGACTCGTTGCCGGGTTGAACGGTTCACAGTTTAATCGTTTTAGTACACCAATTTTTTTGAAAAGAGGCCGGTTCTACAAAATGAATGGTTCCTAGAGCCATCCAGAACGGAACAAGGCCCAGTTGTTGGTTCAATCGGTCGAACCGGTTGGTCTGCTCTGGGTTTTAAAACACTGCTCTTGATGTATCTGTGTCTTCGATCCATGAGAAGGAATTGTTTTGCAATATGGGAGTAGAAAGGTTATTTTCTTTTAACCAGATGGGAGTAGAAAGGTTAGAGGTTTTTTTATATTTTTTCCAAACAGATAAGAGTAGAAAGGGTTTTTTTTTTTTTAAATAGATGGGAGTAGAAAGGTCTGGGGATTTTTTAAAACAGATGGGAGTAGAAAGGTCGGAGGAAAAATAAAAAATTATGAAAAATTATTTTTAACGGAATGACTTGAAAACAACAATTGAAAATTATATCAAAATTTATCCCCTATACAATTACACTTAGTTATTAATATATTCCATTTTCGAAGTAATATAAATTTAACTTGGTTATTACTCGTAAGATCTGAGCCGACTTACAATAAAGTGTAATTGTTAAGGCCTAAACGATAATGATAGTTAAAAAGGTAAAAGAGAGAATAAACGGTGGGCTTACTACTGCCCTAGAGAGACTCTCTCTCTAGAAAGTTAGAGATCCCCTAGGGTTTCCTACCCTTTTTGCGGCGCCCCCTTCCGGCCTTCCCTTTCTCCCCCTCCCCCCCTTCCTGCCTTCCTCTCTCTCTCTCCTTCTTTCCTCCTTCCATCTCTCAAACCTCTCCCTTATAGATTTTTCTCAAACCTTCCCTTTTTTAGCTTTTGTTCGTCATTTTTGAGGGGTGGGGTTGCCGCCTCTCCACCCCACCCCTCCCCCCGCCACCCCTTGCCGAGACACCCACCATCAACCCGTGGGAAGGTCGCCGCTAAACCTTCTCCTCTGACCTTGATCCGCCGCCGTTGCCGCCGCACCACCTCCTCTGCCCCACCGCTCCCCCTGTCGACCACCCCCGCCCCTCCACCTCTACCCCATCCCAGATCTAAAGCCCCCTTCATTTTGAACCCCGCCACGCCTCCGTTCCTGTCGGTCTGATGATGGATTGATCTTGGGTGTCTTTGCCCCCTCCGGCTAATAAAGATCTCTGATGCCATGGGCGGCGGCTACGAGAGCTTGGTCTCATCCGGAGAAGTGACTGGTCGGTGAACTCAGTGGATCTCGGTGACCCTCAGTGGGGCGACTCAGTGAGTTATTGGTTGTACCAGATTTGTTGGGTTTCTGATTAGTTAGTCTTTTGTTTTGCTGTTTTGTATTTCCTGTTTTGCTCTCGATTACTTTGCGCTGTATTGTGTTATGGTTTGAGTCGGGAGTCCGTTGGGATTCTCTCTGCTAGTGACTGAAATGGGCTCATCATTCCGTCCCCTAGGTGTCGGGTCTGCTTAGGCAGGTGTGCCTGCGAGTCGGTGGCCTAGTTTACCTCTTGTCGCTCTCTTTTCACTTGCTAGTGGTTTGATTTCATTCCTGTCTTTCGTTGTAATCGGTGCCGGATGGCTTATGATATGATATCTTGACATTTTCAAAAAAAAAAAAAAAAAAAAAACGATAATGATAGTTAATGCATCTCTCGAAAAAAATGGCGATGGATTCAAATTAGAAAGCATATAGGGAAAATAGAACCACAGAGGTGGAAAATAAAGCCCGTGATGTGAAAAAACACATAAGGATGATGAATATGAGATAACTTAGAGTATCTTTTGAAATTCACGGAACCAATCGTTGATATGTGATATGTCAAGGACAGCTGCCATAGACACTCCGATGTTGCATCTAATATATGACATGTGGGATACGATGATTGAGAATGTGAAAAATATCATATTTGAACATGAGCACTTAGACATACTTGTTGGCCCAATCCCCATTTTTTTATCCAATTCAACAAATATTGGAGAGTAGATGGAACAAGAGTAATACTCTTTTGCATTGTATGCCTCTCCCATTGGTCCCCAAATACTATTCTGATGCTTGGTTGCAAAGTGGTAAAGGAGTTCCAAGGGTATCACCACATGAGGATCAAAAGGTCTCCTTATTTACAGTTTTGCGAAAAACTGCATGGATCAAGCCCTTCCCGATATTTGTTTTTGAAGATTTCACGCGTGGACCTTTGAAAACACCTTCTGAACACATTGGACGGCTCGGATCATCAAAAAAATGTTCGGATCATGGAGGTCCGGATCCCGGATTAGAACGCATCCTATATATATATAGGAGCCCCTTCCAATAAGGGACCCTTATATAAAAATAACGTGCGGACCTAACCTTTTTTTGTGTTTCCGGACCAAATTTTGACGATCCGAACCGTCCAATGTTTTTAAAATGCATTTTTAACGGCCTCCGCGAAGATTCGTCCAAAAAAAATACCCGGAAGGGCTTCATCCGATCAGTTTTGGTTAAAAACGCTATATATAACGTTTTTAACCAAAACTGATCGGATGAAGCCCTTCCGGGTATTTTTTTTTGGACGAATCCTTGCGGAGGCCCTTAAAAATGCATTTTAAAGGAGTTCCAAGGGTATCACCACATGAGGATCAAAAGGTCTCCTTATTTACAGTTTTGCGAAAAACTGCTTGGATCAAGCCCTTCCCGGTATTTTTTTTTTTATGATTTCCCGCGTGGACCTTGGAAAACACCTTTAAAAACATTGGACGGCTCGGATTGCCCAAAACCAGTTTTTAAAAGCATCAAAACACCGAAAAAGGCTTCAATCCGGGAAATCCGGGATCCTTGACTGGATCGGTGGCATATATATATATATATGATCAACTTCTAATGAGGGATCCCTCATTTTAAATAAAGTGAGGACCAAGCAATTTTTCAACTTTCCGAACTGAATTTTGACAATCCGAACCGTTAGATGTGTTTAAAATGTGTTTTTAAGTGTTTTTAACAAAAACTGATCGGATGAAACCCTTCTGGGTATTTTTTTTTTGGACGAATCATCGCGGTGGACCTTAAAAACACATTTTAAACACATCTAACTGTTCGGATTGTCGAAATTTAGTCGGGAAGCATGAGGTCCTCACTTTATTTAAAATGAGGGATCCCTCATTGGAAGTTGATCATATATATATATATATATATACACACACACCAATGTTCTAGTCTTCTACTCTTAAAGTCCACACTGTCCACAGCTTTTATTTCCCGATCAAATTTTGATGATCAGAATATCAAAAACTACTATGACGAAGCCCTTCTTAGTCTTTTTTTATTTATGATTTCTCGTAGGGACCCTTAAAAACACGTTTTAAACACATTGGACGATTCTGATCATCAAAATTTGATCGGAAAATGCTTCGTCCGGACAATCCCGGACCGTAACTATCCCTAACTGGATAGTTCCTTTGTGTGTGTGTGTGTGTGTGTGTGTACACACACACATATACAATCATGATCTCCTAAGGACTCTCTTACGGACCTCCTCCGTGAGGACCACCTCTTTCTTGATTTTCCGGACCAATTTTCGACAATCCGAACCGCTCAATGTGTTTAAAACATGTTTTTCAAGGCCAATGCGAGGAATCACAAAAAACAATACCCGAAAGGGCTTCATCCGAGCAGTTTTTTATAATAACCGTACATATATAGTTTATCGAAAGAAGCTCCAATGAAACCCTTCTGGGTATTTTTTTTTTGGCCGAATCCTCGCGGTTACCCTTAAAAACAGGTTTTAAACACATTGAGCGGTTCGGATCGTCGAGATTCTACCCCGATCCATGAGGTCCTCACGGAATTTTAATGAGGGAGTCCTCATTAGATCATCCTCATATATATACACAACAAATATCTAATAAGGGCTCCCTTAACTTCTACGGTGTAGGATTTTTTGTTCGGGATTGAATTTCGACGATCCGAACCGTTAGATGTGTTTAAAAAGTGTTTTTAAGGTCCAAAGTGATTCGTAAAAAAAAAAATTACCCGAAAGGGCTTGATCCGAGCAATTTGCTTGTCTGACTTCTTGAGTAGCTCTGAACAAGTAGCACCCCGACATTAGTGCTAAATCCGACCGAAAGTTGACCATGGAAGCACTCCGACGATCGAGTGAGCTGTGTGTGTACTTTTAGGGCTCCCATCACTTCACTTATGTAGGCATTCTTGACTTGGGCTCCAAATTCAGGTGTGGATTGTACCCGCGGCTTGGCTAATGTCACGGGATGTCACTCGTCGAGTCCATTATGATTATATGCAAATGTTACGGGTCTCTAAACGACACGTGTCATAACCGAGCACCCATCGTCACCATGATGTAAGAAGGATGCGGTTACATGCATATAGCTTGTCACGAGTTAGCTAGTCACGCACGATAATCGTCTCGAATGACGTCATTCATGGCGTATTGGCTGAATTGCCTCCCGTATTTCTCGTGAGTCATTTCAAGTATTTCTCGCAAGTCATTCCAAGATTACTCAGCTCTGATGACTCGTACAGATCAATATCCTTTCTGTCGAGACGCCATTTCATCTCTCTTGTTGAGAGAGACATACCGTCTTGGTGTGGCCATATTGGGCTCGATATCCAATTCGGCCCATTTGTTAAGGAATGATCCCACTTCGCTTGATGAATGGGCTTTATGACCGGAGTGGCCTCAGTCCCTATCTTTATTATATTTCGGCCGACTTCAAAAAGTCAAACATTTTGTTACTCCTTCCGTCCATTTTTAAGTGATACCTTTAAAAAGCGTGTATTTTTGTAGACGTTAAAAAATATACTTTTGTAGAACATTTTTAAGCGTGTATTTTGAATTTGAAAAATGTACGTTGAAAAAAATATCTTAAAATACTTTTTTTGTCTAAAATGTTTGTCCATTTTAAAAAATTTTAAAATTTTTTGCAAAATTAAAAATGCCCCTAATTTTTTCTAAAACTTAAAATAACAAAAATACTAATTTTTTAAATTAATGAATTTTACATTTTTGAATTTTTTTTTTACATGTATTAAAGTTTGAAAAGAGATAAAAAACAAGATTAAAATTGAAAGTATAAAATTTATAAATTGGATATAACAACGGGTCAATTAAAATTCAAACACAACAAAATTGGGATAAAATAGAAAATTAACCCATTCAAATGGAAAAAAGGGATAAGGACAACAACCGGACGGTTAAATATAAAATTTACGGATTAAAACGGTCAATTAAACATTCAAACACAACAGTGGCACCAACATAGGGATAAGAAAACGTAATGCATAATTTTTAATCATTCCACTAAGCTCATCCTTATCTCCTAAACTCTCAACAGTTGCCAATAATGCAACACAATATTAAAACATAAAAATGACATCCAAGTTTGATAACGCAACCCCCATCTCCTCCGCCGGATCTAACCACTCTCGCTCCGATTGGGCTTCGCAGAGCAAAAGATTTCCCGATCGTCTTCTATTTTCGGAATCCAGTCGTTGGTCGCAGGATTTGTTCTGAACACCATCTCTCTCTGTCCTCCATTTTCAGTCCCACTCTGTAATTGCAGATCATACCCATTTCCACCTCCTTCGCTGTTCACCCTTATAAACCCAGTTCCAGTCTGTTCAATACGGAAAATCTTCAAAAATCAATACACACACATATGTATGGAATATATTCTCAGTATACACAAACAGAAGAAAAACAGAGGGGAAAAAAACAGGGGACATACCGTGTGGTGTTCTTTGTCAACGGAATCCAGTTGTTCGTAGTATTGGGTCTCTACAAACTCGTCTTGGGCAGCATTTGCATCACCAAATATGGCCTGAAAAAGAACCATACATATATACAAGCATATAACATCAATATCAGGAACGAACGCAGGATTCGAGTATGAATGACCACAGTAGTAACAAAAATTTATTGGGTAGGCGAACCAAAAGAGATGTAAATTTTTTATAAAAAAAAAAAAATACAAACCATACTAATAAGAAAACAGAGAGAGAGAGAGAGAGACGGACTTGAGATAGGGATTGGAGGGATCGAAGCTTTTCGAACTCGGGGACGGGGATGTTTTCGTCGGAAAGAGGGGCGAGCGGTGAGGTTGAATCGGACTCGCTACGGCTGGGTTTGGTGGGTCTTTTGGGGGCGATGGAATTGAACTGGGCTTGGACCTGATTGGCGATTTTTGCCCGTTCGTAGTCGTCCAAAACCTCGTCGCTCCGGCTGGGCTTGGTCGCCGTCCACTGTCCCACCATGATGATGACGGTTCGAGTTTGGTTTTTCTCTGGATCTATCTGGTGATTTGAGTAGACGATTCTGGGACGCTACAAAAGTCCGGAGTGCAATTTATACTAGGTGTGCATTTTTTAGACGGATTTTATTCTTTTTTTTTGGCGTATTGATGTTTTACTATTCTTTTTTGACAAATGGATATTGCCAAATTATTTTTTGTTAATACCAAAATTTTAAGAATAAAAAGGATTTATACGATGAGTAGAGTACAAAGTTTATATGAACTACAGTAAAAATTTGATACTAATAAAAACAATTTTGACATTATTACTTTTTAAAGTGTTTCTAAAATTGTAGAAATAATTTTTGGTTTTAACAAAAAAAATTGGACAAGTATAATAACGGCCCTTGGAAAATCTATATAGTAGAATAGACGGAAAAAAATTGTAATTTTTGAACGTTTTCATCTTTTATCAATTTTTAAGAGTCCTTTTATATATATATATATATATATATATAAGAATGTTTTTCCGCATTTTTTTTATAAGGGAGTAATCATAGGAAACTTCTTGTATATATATGTATATATATATAACTCTATACGTTTTCAATTCTTTTCATCTAAGCGAGAGAGGTTAATCTAAATGTTTAACGCAAATAAAACATGTTGAGAAAAAGTGATGAAATAATTAAAATCTTAATCCAAACCTACCCCAATGATACATAGAGGAAAAGGAAACAAGGTTCCCGAACTTTCTGAATTTTTGGTGGACAACTACAAAAATGTTGAGATTCAGGAAAAGTTTTTGTGAAAATGTCTTAAAAAAAAAAAATGAATGGTTCAAATTTAGTGTGATGTGAATCGGAGCAATTAATTTCTCTTTATTGAACATTTTCAAAGAAACTATTTTCTGTACCTATTATACCTAATAATAACCCCAGGAAACTATGGGCTGAAGAAACCACTTGCGGCAAACTTTTGGTAAGGTTCTCTCTCGAATGTTCTCTTTGAAAAATGGGCTCTTCGTTTTTTGAATTTTTATTAGGGGTTCTTCCAGGCCGGCCTTCTTTTGTGAGAGTCTTCTCATTTAGGCCCTGCTTATGTCACATCCTATCCGTTTAGGTCATTTCCCATGCGCGCAACCCCATTGGATAATAATCCGCGTGCTATCATCATGAGCGCAGCCGCGAAAGGAATGCGAAGCACCGAATCAAGCCTAAACGGGTACCGCATTAATGTTGTCCGGCAGTCTCTGTCTCTGTCATTGTCATCATGAGGCATGTGTACCGTATCAGTCTCTGTCATCATAGGCCTGTGTACTCCATTAATCCTTTTGAATTTCCTCTCTCTCCCTCTCTCTCTTTCTCTCTCTACATGTACTTTTTATTGAATTGCTCCCTCTTTTAAAACGTTAAATATTTATAATTTTTAATTTATATATCCAATTTTTTTTTAAAAAAATATTTTTAGAACCTACTCGACAACATCTATCAAACAAGACCCATATTGAATATAAAATTATGTATAAAAATAATAATTTGAGGGTGGTGAATTCTTTTATATTGGAGGATGTGAATTTTGCATTTTATGGGTGTGAATTCTTTCATTTTGGAGCGTGAAATATGTATTTTGGAGAGTGAGCTGTGTAGAAGATGTGTGAATTGTGCACTTGAGGGGTGTGAATTATTTCATTTCGGAGAGTGTGTTGTTCAGAAAGGTTGTGAATTCTTTCATTTCGGAATGTGTGAATTCTGCATTTGAGGGATGTGAATTCTCTTTTTTTGGGTGTGAATTGTGTATTTTTTTGAGTAAGTTGTGAATTATGTATTTTAGAGAATGAGTTGTGCAGAGAATGTGCGAATTCTTCAAATTGGATGGGTGAATTCTGCATTTGAGGGGTGTGAATTCTGCATTTGAGGGATGTGAATTCATTCTTTTTTGGTATGAATTGTGTATAGAGAGTTATGATGCGTGAATTCTACATTTCATGTTTGTGAGTTCTTCTATTTGGGGGGATGTGAATAATTTAAAAAGGGCAAGAATTCTTAATTAATGGGTCTACAAAAAACTTTTTTTACATGTACACAATTTCATATTCACAATGGATCTTGTTTGAAAGATCTCATCGAGTAGATTTCAAATATATAACTTTTATAAAAAATAAATATGTATAATAAAAGTTATTTTAATTTTAAATCTAAAACAAAAAAAGGTGGGAGAGAGGGGGGGAAGGACACGAGGGGAGAGAGAGAGAAAGAGAGAGAGAGAGAGAGAGAGAGAGAGAGAGAGAGAGAGAGAGGGACGGTGAGAGAAAGAGGAGAGAGAAATGAATTTGTCAGGAGCAAACACATGCCGTGTAGAAATAAGAGAGAGAGAGAGAGGAGAAAAGTGGACATGTGACAGGCGCTTGTGTCGAACAATATAACCCTCCCACGCGCGTACAGGACTTATTTAGGAGTGAAAGACAAAATACGGTTTGGATGAAAGCCCCCACAAAAAGTGGGGGCGGCTTGGAATTTCCCGTTTTTAATAGGGCCTTGTTAACGGGTGCACTATTGTACCCGTTAAGGGTACAAAATGTACATTTGTTGTGTATCACTTGTAGAATAAACTACACTTTTAAAATACACTTGTATGTTAAAGTACACTTAAAAGTAGAAACGGAACCCACAAATGTATTATTATTATTTTTTTTGTATCCTTAACGGATGCAATTGCACCCCTTAACATTTCCCGTGTTATTTATTAAAGATGGCAAGCCAAAAATGTTAAAATTGTTTGGACGAACATTCCGGTTCTTAAAGAGTGGTTTAAAATGAATTTAAAAGAATAGAGAGTAAAAAAATTACTTTAAAAAATACTGTGGGAACACCATTTGGTGTACATTTATTTTCAAGCCGTTTAATTTATTGAAAATATTATTTTATGGATCTTTATAACAAATCAATTCATTTGAACATCGGTAAAGTCGTGATCAATTCGTTCATTTTTTATTCGGGCAAATTTTGAAACGTAAATCGATCAAGCCCCTCTCCAATATCCGAATGAGTTTTTACAAAGACTCTTAAAAACATGTTTAAAAGCAAATTTGAACGTATTTGGTCATTAGTGTGGGACCCATTTCATGCGAATAAGTTATTTTTTTACAAGGACTCTTAAAAAATAATTAAAAACAAATTTAAACAGTTCTAACCATTAGTGTGGGACACCGAAATGGGTTCCGAACAAGGTGGCATGCATTTGGTGTACCCATAATTTGGCTCAAAAAAATGTAGTAGTTCTTTTACCCCCTTGTGTAGACAAACTTTTGACTATTTAACAATAGAGCAATTTCGTTCACCATCGCCCACGTTACTAACATCCATAAGATGATTTGCGGTGAATCAAGAATAGGGATGGTGACCGTGTCGTGCCGAGTCAAAAATAAATATTTAATAACTAGAAATTAACTTTTATTCCAGAGAATAGCGGTTAAGTTCGAGCGTCGATCCTCGGAGACAAATTGGCTGAGTTGCGTTAATTCCAATGAACTTCTAATTTAATTCGGTAAAAAGAGATTTGATTGTCTGTAAAATAATTGAACTAAAAAGCGCAATAATTAAAAAGGTGAAACTGTTTGGAAAAAAGATCTAGGGTTTAGAATCCGCTCATACTGCATAACCAAGCATCGCATAGACATGATTAATATTCGAATCGCAAAGAATTATCGCTAGGGCTTGCAAACCCTAACGATAATTGCTTGACCGACCAGGTGACTAAAAATAAGACGAATAAAGACGCGTCCCAAGCGTAGGACTCTCGACCAGTGTAGCACAATAATTCCGGAAGTACCGGAGTCGAACCACAGAGACGACTGAAGTGCTTGACTTAAATGTGTAGAATTATAGTTTAACCTGGCTCTTAGGTAGCCACCCCTTGATTAATGAGATTAATTAACTAAGTTACTGGACTAATTTACTCAACGCAGATTAATAATGAGAGCACAGCTGAGGGAACCCAGCGTCCGCGACTAGCCTAACCAATGTTTACTCGGGCCACAATTACTCTTTTTGATTTTAGAATAAGAAAAAGGATCCCTAACAAATGCTCACCATTGATTCCGTGCGCATTCGAATTCGGCGATGCCCGGGTTTTGTTTGTTAGAAGAGTTTTCGTTTCCTAAAATTGCTCAAAAATCAAGTTAATTCGATCGTATCTCCCGAGGTGAAACATCAATTAGTCTAGTGCGCAGCGCCTTCGCCCGCAACCGCACTCTATACGACTACTCACTCATGATTTTAGTAATTGCAGCAATTAAATTGAACCTAGATCTAGACATGCTTTGCGAATTAAAATATAGGAATAGAGAACGATACCGATAATTGCAAGGAGAAATCAAACTCGAATATCAAAACGAAACATCAATCCAAACGGGTAACTCGAAAAACGGAACAAGCTTGAACGTATAATGTTGGAAGAAAAGAATGTAGCGAAAACTTGAAAGGTAAAAATCTAAAGAGAATTCGTGGAACCCTAATGAATGATAACAAAAATGTTTATATAGTAATCGCCCCATAAACACATCAAAACGGCATCATTTAGCTTTGCTCAGTAACCATTCGGTATCGATACCCTCGATCATCGGTATCGATACCAAACCCCTTTGATCGACTCGTTGGGCGTAAGCCATAGGTATCGATACCTCTTTTAGGGGTATCGATACTAAAAACTTCTCGGAACGAAATTGCACCCTCTCTAACCAATTAGTATCGATACCTCTTTTAGGGGTATCGA
Source organism: Vaccinium myrtillus (assembly GCA_016920895.1). NCBI lineage: Eukaryota > Viridiplantae > Streptophyta > Magnoliopsida > Ericales > Ericaceae > Vaccinium > Vaccinium myrtillus. Next base: position 12,427,311 of record CM029277.1, read on the forward strand.
TACCTATCTCCTTCAAACATGCACTTTCAAAATCCAACTCCCCAAGCCTCGATTCCGCGTCTCCACTTCAAGCCATGCACACACACAAGCCAAACGCCATTATACCGGAAAATCGAGCGGAAATACCAAGAACACCAGGTGCACGCATTAAACGGAAAATAAACATTAAACCGCACGTCTAACGCGCTAACTCCCCTACTTAGGCACTTATATTTACAATATTGCGCGCCTATCACATCCCCCAACTTGAGCGTTGCTAGTCCCTAGTAACAAACGAGACAAAAAAACAAAGAAAAGAAAAATAACAACTCAACGGGGGATACGAGGGTTATGCATCCTGTACAAAAATCAAGTGAACACCCATTTCCTCCTCATCGCCACAACTCGATCACATGCATGCCCTAGCAAAAATCCGAATAACTCCATTCCTCAACAAGGTTTGAGATAAAATGCTCCCACGTGACACAATATCACTCGTACTCACCGAAACACTCTACATCCCATGTGAGGCGCTCGCGATCAACGTGGATTGAACCGAATCACCACGTGCGGTCAAAACAAACGAAATATACAATGAAAGCTCACAAATCAAGATACCACACATTCATGATCTAAATATAACACATGCATGCGAGAGAGTCAAATGACGTGCGTTCGGGTCAACTAAGGGCTTCGTTAGGCTTATAATGACCGTGGTCAACAAGATAAAAGGGAAACATGGAAAGGGTGACGGCCTATAGAAGCGCATGGGGAGTCTACCCAGACTCGCCGCCACCTCGACTCCGGCACCACACCGGTGCTCAACACAAAACATTAGTCACCAACATAATCGAAAGATCGAGTTATTACACTACACATAGAATGACAAGACCCAAACCACCGACTCACATCAAACTCCCAGTACATGAACAATGTCACACCACCACATGAAATAACTCATAGAATAACAGGACTATGACAAAGACACATGCAATAACACCACCCCAGTCCAGCTCTACGCTCAATCTCCATCTCAGTTTGCCTCTTAAGGTTCCATAACTTTGGTGCGTTTAGGTTTGGAAGGTTTTAGAAGTTAAGGTTTGAATGGTGAAGAAGGAATAGGGAAGAAGGGAATGATGGGGTGGAGAGAGAGAGAGAGAGTGGGGAGAAATCGGATGGTCCCCCTCAACTTTACCGCGATTTTTTTCTTTTTCATTTTTCTTTTTCTTTTTTTTTTTTTTTTTTTTTTTTTGGCAAGAAGACATGGCACCCAAAAGCAACATTTAAATTTTTCCACAACGACGAAGCTCCTTTATTCCATTGATTCGAGGCCTCTAAAATGCGCACAGAGCTGGACCACCAAATTAATTCCACCCTAACACCGGTTTCCTAGGTTCGACGCAGAAACTGACACGGTCGGGTCTAAAATGGGGTCAAAAGGGACTCGTATAGTGGTTTAATCATGCAAAGATGGCCTTGTTTCATCCCCTAAGCACATCACCAACTCTCACACATGCATGTAAAATATTTAAACTATGATATGTGGTACAAACGCCTACTATTTTGTGCAAGTGCGGAAAGTGAAGAACAACGAAACATGGGATGTTTAAAGGATATACATGCACAACGTGGGAACCCCTACTCAAATTTGCTTATGGTGCGGAAAATACTCAAATAGAGATGTGATATATGCATGTGAACAAGTTTAGGCAAACAATGAGACAAGAATCTAGCATGCTCACCTAACTCATACAAACAAGCATAACAATCGTATCCCCACACTAAAAATTAACCAAAAATTTTAAAAATGAACCTAAACCTACTAACAACGCTCAAAACAAAAATAAACGTGTACAAAGTACACCCCTTCCCCCCTTAACTTGAAAGTTGCTCGTCCTCGAGCATGAAGACAAACATAAAAATGGAAAAACAAGGGAAAGAGATGGACCGTTGGATGGCAGCCAACCATCATGACCTCGGCCGATGTATGAGGGATTTCGGGTACTCTCTCTCCGTGCACCCTGCAAAAACATTAGTCCAGCCCGGCACGTGGTATCCGGGCGTACACAGAGAAAACAAAAGAGCAATAAAAGAAGAAATACACCACCACTTTTTTTCACGTGAAAGACACGGGTACTACTTTTCTCCCTAATTTTCTCACTTAAATTTGTGTAGAGAAGGTCATCATAACAATCCCGGGTAAGTCATGACTCAACAGGTTAAATCACTCAAGGTTTTTCCTTAAAGAAATAAGAGCCAATCGTCTTTTATGACTATCCGAGACACGGCAATAAGATTGTTAGAAACCCAGATACACAAAGTTAAGGCTAGAAATTAGGTGGCTAACCCGGACCATAAATTTTTTTTTTTTTTTTTTAAATTGATAAACAAACACGAATAGACATAAATTTGCCCTTACTAACCGGAGCTGGGCACACGATCCTTATTTTAATAGCGGCGTGCGAAGCTATAAATACCCAAGTCAATGATGGGTACCCCTATTGCTAGGGGTCGGGTCCACACTCAATGAAGAGCATAGTACGCGTGAGCTACCCGTCAAAACATGGCTGAAAAAGTCTACTCAGCCTGCGTCTAAAAGCTTCACAACCTCAGCCCGAACCACCTCTTTCATATGGGGATTCAAGTGCATAAAGGTGCCTAGAAGGTTTCACACTATACTCAACCTCCACACTCTCCTCAACATTTAACATCCCTAACTGACTTCCTACCTCCTCATCATCCTCACCCAAAGTACTAACACTATAGACATCCACCTCCATTTTCTCCTTGCCAACAGATAACTGGACCTTGCCAGTTTTGCAATTCATAACAGCATTGGAGGTGGCCAAAAAAGGACGACCTAAAATGATGGGAGTCTTTTCTAGAACCTCGGGATTTGAGCAGGTGTCTAGGACAATAAAATCTGCAGGGAATTGGAACTCACCTACCTTAATCATCACATCCTCCACCACACCTTTTGGTACTCTCACACTCCGATCCGCCAAGCTGGCGGCGTGACGAGAGAAGCTCTCGATTGCCTAGGCCCAGTCTTAAGTATGCGGAATAAGGGAGTAAATTAACACTCGCCCCCAAGTCCAACAATGCTTTATCGAATGTCTGGCCTGCGATAGCTATAGGGATGGTGGGACACCCTGGATCCTTGCACTTGGCAGGAATCTCAGTTTGAAAAATGGAGCTCACTACCTCGGTCAAAACCACGTTGTTCTGACTCTTGCGCTTTGTTGTGCAGAGGTCCTTCAGAACCTTCGCACACTGGGGAAAAGACTCAATCGCCTCCATCAGAGTAATAGGAAACTGCACCCTCTTAAAAAGTTCTAACATCTTATGATTCGTACTTAGGCTTCACCGCCAACCTTTGGGGAAATGGAGCTAATGGCATTTGGCGCGTTGGAGTCGTGGGGGCCGCAATAGCAGGCACCACCACCTTAGGTGACTCCTCACTCTCCTCTACCTCCTTCCTAGGGACATTGACAATATCAGGAGTTGCTCTCGGTACATCCACTGACTCCAAGGGTGGAACCTGTTTTTGCTTTGTCTGAATGGTCTTACCAATCGATTTCCCACTCCGGAGAATGGTGATCGACTTAGCCTCCTCCTGATTCTGACTCTGAGTATTAGGACCTGTAGGATGTCCTAAGTAATGGGCACCCGCTGAACTACCCCGAGTGGAAATCTACCCCTAAATTTTGATTGACCGACAACCGCAATGAGTTGTGACATCCGGGTTGTAAGGGCTCCTATTTGGAGTTTGAAATGTCATCTGTGATTGCATCAGGGAATTGACATTATCCTCTAACTTATGATCACGCGCGGTCATCTGTGAATAACCTGGGGGGGGACCACTAGTGGATGGACCTGCCCCCCTACCAGGCTGTGACTGGTAGTTATATGGGATGACTTGGCCCAGCCGAGGGGCCTGGTTGCTTGGGGACGATGAAAGCATTAAAGGAGTTGCGCTTGACCTCCACTGCGGGTCTAGGGTCCGACCACCCAAGGTTGGGGTGATCTCTCCATCCCGAGTTATACGTATTTGAGTATGGGTCCCAATTCCTCAAAGATTTACCTCTTCCCGATTATTCGACTCGCTCCCCAGCCTAAAAATCCGGGGCATACGGTTGCAATGTGCCCCTTACACTCACACCACATAATGACTTCCTCTATACCGACCTCATGCCATGCACCGGACGAGTCGCCTAACTTCTAATTCCTCTAGCTTCGCGCCATCTTTTCAACTCCGGGCTGGAGTCGCCGGTCACGTATGGTGACGGGGATAACATTGGACCCGAAGGTCCGGACGATCGAAATCGAGGGTTCTAACGCCCTCGCCTATCGCCTAGGTTATCTAAGAAATCCCACCCCTCATCGGCTGTTTTGGACAAGAAATCGTCCCCCTTGCAAGAATACTCTATGTGTTGGACGGTCTCTGCATTAAGGCCCAGATGGAAAAACTCCACTAGTTGAATCCTCTCAAAACCATGGTGTGGTAATCTGAGGATCAACTCCTTAAATCGCTCCCAAGCCTTGAGAAATGACTCACCTCTCTCCTGCCTAAAGCCTTGGATTTGACGCCTAAAGCTCGTAGTCTTAGCCTCTGAGAAGTATTTCCTATAAAAAGCGTCGCGCACTTGCGCCCAGGTGGTGAGAGATTGAGACTTTTGCATCCTAAACCACATTAGTGCGCCATCTTTTAGTGTTGCCTCAAACAACTTGAGACATGCATTCTCATATTGGGTATTGGACGCGAGGTTGCGCACCAATCCCTCAAATGTCCGCACATGTTCATATGGGTCATCGCACTCCCTCCCATAGAAATTAGGGAGGCTGTTCAGGACACCGGGTTTAACCGTGAAAGCATTACGTGCCTCTTGTGTCTCCCGCGGAAACACAATGGGTCCTTCAGGAGTGGACCTCTCTGGATAAAGATGTTGCCTCAAAGATGGCTGTTGCACAACCTGCTGTTCAGCCATATCACTTATCAATGACTCTGACTCTGACTGGTAAAGTGGATTACTAACACTTACCGACTCAAAAGGTAATTCTATGTAAAGATCACTAATGGGAAAAAACTCTGACTGATCTGAGTCTGACCCCGAACTGGAAAATAAAGAACTCGACAACACAGGCTGACTTGACTCCAGCTCTCTTCTCACTAACCGATGTGTCGGGTCGCGATAGTAGAGAGGGTCTTGTTTCCGACCTATGGTGACTCGACTAAAGGATAAGATTAACTACGACTCTACACTTTTAAAACACACTTTGCCGTGCAACGGCGCCAAAAATGCTTGACCGACTGGGTGACTAAAAATAAGACGAATAAAGACGCGTCCCAAGCGTAGGACTCTCGACCAGTGTAGCACAATAATTCCGGAAGTACCGGAGTCGAACCACAGAGACGACTGAAGTGCTTGACTCAAATGTGTAGAATTATAGTTTAACCTGGCTCTTAGGTAGCCACCCCTTGATTAATGAGATTAATTAACTAAGTTACTGGACTAATTTACTCAACGCAGATTAATAATGAGAGCACAGCTGAGGGAACCCAGCGTCCGCGACTAGCCTAACCAATGTTTACTCGGGCCACAATTACTCTTTTTACTGATTTTAGAATAAGAAAAAGGATCCCTAACAAATGCTCACCACCTGTCACCAGATTCCGTGCGCATTCCCCGGCGATGCCCGGGTTTTGTTTGTTAGAAGAGTTTTCGTTTCCTAAAATTGCTCAAAAATCAAGTTAATTCGGTCCCGAGGTGAAACATCAATTAGTCTAGTGCTTTTATTTTTTTAGAATGACCGCACTCTATACGACTACTCACTCATGATTTTAGTAATTGCAGCAATTAAATTGAACCTAGATCTAGACATGCTTTGCGAATTAAAATATAGGAATAGAGAACGATACCGATAATTGCAAGGAGAAATCAAACTCGAATATCAAAACGAAACATCAATCCAAACGCTGTAACTCTGAAAACTGGAACAAGCTTGAACGTATAATGTTGGAAGAAAAAAGAATCGAGCCGAAAACTTCGAAAGGTAAAAATCTAAAGAGAATTCGTGGAACCCTAATGAATGATAACAAAAACGTTTATATAGTAATCGCCCCATAAACACATCAAAACGGCATCATTTAGCTTTTTGTAACCATTCGGTATCGATACCCGACATGTTGGTATCGATACCAAACCCCTTTGACTTTTGACTGCGTAAGCCATAGGTATCGATACCTCTTTTAGGGGTATCGATACTAAAACTTCTGGAACGAAATTGCACCCTCTCTAACCAATTAGTATCGATACCTCTTTTAGGGGTATCGATACCTATCTCCTTCAGCATGCACTTTCAAAATCCAACTCCCCAAGCCTCGATTCCCGCGTCTCCACTTCAAGCCATGCACACACACAAGCCAAACGCCATTATACCTGGAAAACTGACAGAAATACCAAGAACACCACTGTGCACGCATTAAACGGAAAATAAACATTAAACCGCACGTCTAACGCGCTAACTCCCCCTACTTAGGCACTTATATTTACAATATTGCGCGCCTATCAATAATCATCAAGAGATTATAGAGATTGTTAAAAGGCATGGACTATCCCATAACACGGACCGTCTCACTATCGCGGCACGATCCGTCTTACGAGCATAATCCATCTCAGAACTCCAATCACACCAGTGAAAACAATTATATGTTTACGGTATTTGAACACATGAATACAAATACTCAATTGATTGGAAGAATAAAACCATGATTCCATTGATCGTATGAAATCGAGTTCTTAACATATAATCCGATCCAAATATTAACCACAATCTATGCAGAAAAACATGGTTACTTGGTGAAGAACTTTATCCTCCCCCTAGAAAAGGGGTTTAGCCGGACATGGTGATGATCAACATACTTTGATTCGAAGAACGCATGAAGAGCATGAAGAACAATGAGTTTCTCTCTCAAAGTAGCCTCTCTCAATAGTGGGGGAACCCTAAAACAATGTTAGGTTGTGCTATTTATACTTAGGGCCCTCAAAATTACACAAAAACCAGTCAAAACGCTAATTCCCGACACCATGGTCCGGACGTGGAAAAGGGTGGTCCGGACTACGGGTACAGATTGCTCTCTAAAGTTCGCGGAGCCCTTGGTCCGGACGGGGAAAAGCATGGTCCGGACCATGGTATCAGAAAGTGGCCCATTGGTCCTCTTTTGCTTCTCTTCGCATCATTGACGCTTCTAAACCACTCCAAAGCATGTTTTCCACGTCTTTGGGCACTCGGCACCTGTAACACCATTCACCAACAAACGCTAATAAAAAACCAACCAAATTAGCTTAACAAAGTGCGAGTTAACGAGGTTCAACGGGTGCTTTTCGGCACCTATCAGATGGCAACATAAAGGGTATGGGTCGGGGACCTATTTCACCCTCAGTCTCCAAATGGATAATTCATCCACATCCCCACCTCTATACCCAGAAGGTAGAAACATAGTGGACAATCTACCATACCTATATCTAACATCCCATTGGTGATCGGGTATGTTCGTGTGAATCTATAATCAAATTAACTACTCCCTCGGTTCCTTTTTTATTGTAGATATTTTCATTTTGAGTTGTCCCTAACTAAATGTGTATTTTGAAAAGTAATAGGTAAAAATTTGTACAATAATTATTTTGCCTTTTTTTAAAAATTTAGTGGTTAGAGCATTAGTGTGTAAAAGTTGAGGATAATTTTGAAAAGTTAATGTGAAAGATGTAAAGTTTAGGTTAAAGTTGATGTAAAAGGTGTAATAATGATGTTCTTTCATAAGTTAGATTTACGAAGTAACAAACTTGAAAAGGAACGGAGGGAGTACTTTTTTTTCAATAAATCTAGGTACACACCCTCTCCGCTTACACCCTGCCATGTGTCCCTCTGTGTGTGTGTGTGTGTTGGAGGTTTGCCTTTAATTGGCTTTTCTAAGAGGTTACAGAATTCGTCGGGCGCAGATTTTATGTTCTAGAATTCCAGTCCGGACGGGATTCAAGTCCGTTCGGATGGTTTTGGCCGACTTTGCGCAAAAAAATGGGTCTCATTTTAGGGTTAGGTTTGACCGAATTTTCTGTATTCTCTTATAAATAGCAGCCTGGGGGATGTTAGAGTTTGAACTTCTTGGGTAAATCACTTTGAGAGAGCCCCCATGGGATTCCCCGTAGTGTGTTAGGGTTTCTTGGTTGTTCCTCTAATACTCTTTTCAATGGATTAGATATTAGGGAGTGGTGTGTGTCTCTATCGCATTTGTGAGATGTTTGATGCTCTGTAGGTCTCTATGATAAGCCCCCAATATTGTAGATATCCGGGCTTATCTAGCTCTTTTTGTTCACACACACACGCTTTATCTTGCTTTTATATGATTGATGTGCGTGTAGTGTTGTTTTTGGTAGTTCCATGGTAAACAAGTGCATAAGGCGCGTTGTGAAGCGTTTTGGGAAGCATCCCAAGAATTCAAGGACCAAGCACCCCATGACACTCCGCCATCAAGTCTCAAGAGCCAAGGAATGAAGATTTGGCTAAGGCTCGGGAAGTTTAGAAGGCACAAGATCAAACCAGAAAGCTAAAGGCATGTCCAAGGCTTACAATCACTCCCGGTCGAATCCGGGAGTGAATGAGGACTCACGAGACCAAGTGCTCCCCTTCCCGAGGCTCACACGACGTTCGGAAGTGTTTTGGAAGATGCCCGGTAGCACACAAGGCCAATGAATGGCGAAGAAAGAAGGGGCAACCTCAAATGCCTTAGTATTGGTACAGGTATTGATACCAGTATTGATAGGTATCAATACCTCTGAAGAACAAAGCTAGGCAGAACATTGGGTATCGATACCCCCAAACTTGGTATCGATACCCAGGCCTTGCGGGTAACATTTTGTATGCAGGTATTGATTACCAGTATTGATAGGTATCAATACCTAGCAACCCGAAAATGCATTTAGGCCACTTGTTGGACTTTCCACTTATGGAAACTTACACCTTTATTCCTTTTTGGATATTTTTGTGAGAGAGAAAGAGTATTTGTATATATCTCTCCCTCCCTCTTTCTCTCTCCCATCACCTACACTTTTATCCTTAGCTTTAATTTTAGTCTTTCATTTTGCTCTCTTCTCTCTCCTCCATTGTTGAAGGGGAGTGAAGCTCTAATTTCCTTAGGAACTCAAGTAAGTACTAAGTTTCCGTTAATTTCTCGTTTATTAATAGTTCTTGTAATCTTCGGATCTCCATATAAATCTAGTTTATTTGTGTTTTTACCGGTTAAATCTTATCTCTCCTCTCCAAGTCTTTTCCCTTGAAAACTCAAGTATTGATGTGTTGTTTGTTAATTTCTTAAGGTTTAAAGTTGTAAGCTAGGTCAAGATCATCACATAAAATTAGTTTTTAAGGATGTATGTCATGTTCTTTATTTCCTTCAACTTTCTAGTTAAATTTCTTAGTATGTTTTGTGAGTAGTTTACTTAGGCTTGGTCTTGGGGTGATTAACACTCCATGACTCAAGTTAATATGTTCCTCTCGACAAAAATGCATACACCGTTTGTTTATCAAAGAATTAGGATTGATTTTATGTATCAAAATTTGGATTTGTTAATCTCTTTGATCACACGTAGCCAAGGGCTCGTCCACTTGGCACGTGTGATGCTTAGGGCGATGTCAATCAAAAGGTTTGTCTAAATGGCACAAGAATCCTAATCTTTGTGAAGCACATTTTCTAGTTAATGGTTTTAAACTTTAAATCTTCCGTTCGGGACCATCTAACGATGCCCCGAGCCGGTTATCGAGAGAGGAACGAATTAACTTTGGTTGTGGTTTGTTAAAATCCCCTAGACTTAGCCTTGCTTTTAATTAGCTTTTTTTTAATCTTCCGAGTCATTCACGAAGTTAAGTGAATTCCACCCCCAAACTCCAAACGCCAAGTTTGCCGCTTTAAGGCTAAAACCAACAGTCGCGAATCAACTCTCACGCTAAGCGCATTCGGTCTCTGAGGACTCGACCCGGACTTACCGGTATCATGCTATCGCCGGCCTAAACCCTACGCTTGGGGAAATAGTTTTGGATAACAATCCAAGGGCGCAAGCACTCTACTAAAAAATTTGTCCCTAGATATCTGTTGGGTGCTTCAACTGAGAGTTACGGTTATAACAAGCTTTGTGTATTTCTTCCTATTATAGTGAATCCTCTTGCTCTTTCTCGTGGACGTACCTTTAAAGCTTCATGCTTGAGGGGGAATCACGTAAAGCCTTGTTTTCTTGTTAGTGTGTTTATATTCTCTACTTCGGGTTTCGGCACAACACTTTTTCTCCCCCTCTCCCCTCCACTCATTCGGGCCCCCACTTTTCTCTCTCTATTTCTCTCCTTTTTATTTTTTTAGAAATTAAAATGTTTATAACTTTTATTTTTCATATCCAATGTTCGAAGAAAATATATATTTCAAATCTACTCGACGACATCTATCGAACAAAACTAATTTTAAATATGCAATTATGTATAGGAAAAAGTGATTTTTTTTTTGGTGGGTTTTGTTTATATTTTTATAAGCTCAAACCGAGATAAATTCATGACCTCGAAGTTAGTAAAAATTATGACCTCAAACCCAGTGAAATTCGATCTTAAACCCAATGAAAATCAAGTACTTAAAAACAATGAAATTCACGAGCTCAAAAAATTATTTTTTCTATACATAATTACATATTCAATATTGGTCTTGTTTGATAGATGTCGTCGAGTAGATTTTAATTATATATATATTTTTTTATCTAACATCGGATATAAAAAAAATAAAAGTTATAAAAATTAAAAAGAGGGAAATAGAGAGAAAAGTGGGGGGTGAGTGGAGAGAGAGAGAGAGAGAGAGAGAGAGAGAGAGAGTGAGTGAGTGAGTGAGGGGGCAGGGTTAAGCGGAAAGGCCTTGTACGTAGCACCACTGCTTTTTATAGATGATAGATACTCCCTCTGTCCCATTTTAAATGTCCATCTTTCTATTTTGGGGTGTCCCAAAATAAGTGTCCATTTTTTACAAATAACCATCAAAACATACCAAACTTTCAATTTTACCCCTAAAAAGTATTCTTTCATTCCTAATTGATTTGACAGTTTTCTATATTCATATCATTCTTAAATTGACAATATCTCTCAACATATAATATTTTTCATGATTTTGAAAACTTTGTAAAATAGAATTAATTGAAATCTATCAAACAAGATCCATATTACATATTTTTTGAGATCCATATTGAAGGATATAAGCAATTTAAATACACATTTAATTGACTTCACAGTTTTTAATGTTACTTTTGAAAATTTAGAAGATAAATCTTAACTTCTTAAAAAGTTCGATTTCCTGTAAGGACATTTAAATTGGGACGGAGATGGAAACATTAATACATGAAATAAAAACAACTCAGAGCAACAAAAAACAACAAGATGACTGAGCTAAATAAGGACACATAAGCCAAAAAGAAACCCAAATTAAGGATACATAAGCCAAAAAGAAAAAAGAAACCCAAATTAAGGACACATAAGCCAAAAAAAAAAAAAAAAAACCCAAATTAAGGACATGATCTAAACAAAAGTAAAATTCTTGTTTGTGCTACGACCCAGAAAAATCTATTTAAATACAAAATAGAATAGAAGGTCACCAAAAATACCATCCAAAAACAAAAGATTATATAAAGTTTTAACAAATACCATCCATGAACTTTTGCTTTAACTCTAGCTGTATATAAACAAAAAATATACACTGTAGATCTCTTCCATGCATGAGAACTCAAACTCAAGACATCTCGTTTAGAACGGAGAGTGTAATGAACCAATCACAATAGGTGTGGCATTCTACTCAACAATCGACCAACTGCCCGATAGAACAAATGGAATTAAGGAAAATATCCAAAACATGAATATCGAAATATATAAATTCGATTTGTGAACAGAAATAACAACTTAGTGTGCATTTGGGATGTGTGAATACGAATTTTGCATTTGGGTTAGAGAATCTTTTGAGTTCGAAAAACATGTATTTGGGCTAGAGAATCTTTTGAGTTCGAAAAACATGTACAAGGGGTATTGTAGCGGCCGTGGCCCCACCGTACCGTGGCAACCGCGGTCCTCACATGAAGAGCAGCGTTCGACAAGGGATCCGGATTGTGCGACCCTCGGCGGAGACCCTTGAAGGTACCACAGATTGATCGGCTTCACCCGCCTTGGCACCCGAGGCCGACCGCCAAAGGCCCCCTTGGTTGGTCTGTTCCGACAAAATATTGAATTTGAATATATGTCAACCATTGAAACGAGTGGGCGTAGCATGGTGGACGTTTCACTTCTTACCACCCGGATTGATCCAGTTAGCACCGCAACCGTTTCCGAGCGCGTTATATAGTAAAAGGAGAGCGGCCCCAAAACTCGAAAGTCCGGGCCGAACCGAGAAGCAAGTCGAGGTCAACCAAGGGCCGGGGCTTCATCCTCCGAGGGGGCGAGGTCTCGCCTAGATAGCAAACGGTTCCCATGGTCTCAAGGGCTCAGAGGTTTTGGCGCTGGGGGATGTCGATTTGACAGCTGATGGGTGCGACAAAAGTGGTGTCAGGTGGCGTCCCGACGATGTGCTCGAGGCATCTAACGAACCACGTGACGGACTAGGGGATATCCCCGGACGCGACTAGTCGACGGCACGCTAGGCCCGATGACTAGCCCAGCACGCTAAGCACTCATTACAAGCCCATGCACTCATTACAAGCCCATGGGGTAGGGGGGGAATGGGGCCCATTACAGAGGAAGCTTAGTGAGCAAGCTTCACCTTGCCTATAAGAGAGGAGCTCACTTCGTACGTGGGGGAGGATCTTTCTCTCTCTCTCTCTCTCTCTCTCTAAAAACTACATATATTCCATATATTTCCGGTCACATCTTCCACCGCCTGTGACTTATTAGACCGTCGGAGTGCCTTCCCGGACCACCACCATCCGGGCTAGGTGCTAACGCGGGTGTTACTCATGCAGGTTCTCTTCTCAGGCGAGCTTGCTAGGTTTCAGGCATAACTCACATCTCCCATCATCCTTCCTACCTATTCCAAAAGGTTCAGAGAGGTCAATCAGAGAAACAAACCCCACAGGTATCTTTGCTTCATTTTAGCAAGTTACAAGCAAGAAAACAGAATCACTGTCCTTGCATTGGGCAAAGCATTTTTATTATATAACCAAAGTTTTGTAACAAATGTTTGGTGTTTTTTAGAATACAAATATTAGAATCCTGGGCCAAACAAAGTGCTTCAAATTATTTTGGAGAAACCACCGAAAGTAGTAGCTTGGATGGTAAGGCACTGCCGCCCTTGTATGTCTTTGTGTGGGTGCCGCATACCATCTTCTACCTAGGTGGTGTTGTAGTGACGGTCTGTCTTTTTGGACAGCAAATATAGCTCGAATCGGACATTCCACAGCGGGTCGGGAGCTCCTATGGTAATGCACAAGGGGAGTTGTTACGCTAGTTGCCTCCACCCACCTTTTTTTGCAGTTTAAAACAAAAAAATATTTTGGAGCAATTTTAGCAAGTTATTAGTGAGATAGTAAAACAGAACCACTGTACTTGCATTACTGCTCATCATTTCTTGAAAATTTCCACTAGTATTGCTGTTGGATTCAGCTGGAAACAACCTCCCCCTTACAAAATCACCTCAGACAGAGCCAAATAATTTCCCTACAATATACCAGCCTAACTTGTAATCACTAAGATTATTACAAACCAAACACTTTGCCTCCCAATAAGTACATATCAAAACCAGAAAACAGACTCAAACTGATATTGAACTTACTTGTGGCCAGTTCCTTTACTACTCGGTCCTGAACCTAACACATACACTTGATTTTTCACGGAAACCCGTCTGCTTGTGCTGCTCAATGAATCAGAAGATGGTGTTGGATGTGCAGATTCAAACCCGTGAATTGTTTCAGAGCTATTGATCGCGTTTTCTGCCATTGAAGCTGAAGGAAGGGCTCTAGAGTTGATGAGAATTGGCTGTGCAAACGCCATCACTAATATCAAACAGGCGATAATTAACGTTGAAGGAGTACTGATTCTCTTCGTTCCCATTTCCGATTGCTGATTCAATTACTCTTCCAATATACCTATATGTATATATAATAACAAGAAGTGAAACTGGGAAATTAAGGTGGCTAGCTGCAGCATCTCCATTGCCTAAGCTACCGTCTTTATATCAGGATTTGCTTTGGACGGTGCTCTTCAAAGTGGAGCCTAGCTAGCTTGCTGATTGGTTATATTTGACTGAATCTTTTTTTTTTCCCCTTTCTTAGGAGGTGAGATAGTATGTTTAATTTTTTAGGAGTACTTTCACATTTGAGATTCCTAAACTCTTGACCTCTCTTTAATTAGCCATTCAGATTGCACTTTAATATATATTAACCTACACTTTTCTTTTTCTTTTTTTTATTCCTTTTAGACTTATTTACTTGAATATGTATCCATAAGACTCCATCTATAGCATCCGCACCAGTGTTTTTATCCACTGGAACTAAATAAATGAAGATCTTTATCCACAACAGATTGAACTATTTTTTTACCAGGACCCTTTAAAAAAATATCAAAAAAATTAACGGCTCGGATTATTTATGCGGGACCCCGAGGTAGGTCCCACCCACCCTCCAAACATTTGAACATTGGGTATGTACTGGCTTTTATTTTATTTTTTTCCTCTCTCTCTCAATTTTCGAAGTGGCAACCTTGCCATATGTTTTGCCACCTTTGACAAAAGATTTGCCATTTACTATTTTTGAGAAAAAAATTGGTTGTGAGTGTGGCACCCTTTTTTTCTATTTTGTTGCCATTTTTGAGAAATGGCAACCATTTCTCTCATTTTTGACAACCGGTGTTGATGCTCAAGGTTAGAGCATCCTCATCAGGTTCAACAAAAATTGAGCCAAATTTAACCACAAAAACACCTTTTACAATTTAGCAATTCACTTTATCAAAAACTCAAAAAATCAGACTCTTTATCCAAACTTTACTATATTAAACTACTCCCCTCAAATCTAATAAAAAAAATTCTCTTCTCCTAAAAAACTAAACCACTGTCAGAGGAGGTGCACCTTTTGGATTAAACAAATCGTTTGTATTAAAACTCGGGAGGAGGTGCTCCACGCGTCAGCCATCCACTGTAAGAGAGAGAGTCATTTGTATTAAAAAATCGTTTGTCACGTACTCCTCTCTCTCCCCCCACTTGCCAGCACAAAACTCGGGAAAGGAAGAAACAATAAAAAAAAGGATAACCCGTGAACAGTAACTCGCTGAGGATGTAGTGTTACTGTAGCAAAAACAATTTGTTGAGTGAAAGTAGAGAGGCTGATTTTTGGGGATTTTGGGGGATTTGGCTCAACAATTTGTCAAAAATAGTGTTTTACAACACCAAATGAGGATGCTCTTAGAAAGAGGTCTAGGTTAGAAAGAGGTCCAGGTGTAGATTTTTTTTTCCTGGTTTCTGAAGGGCGTTGGTGGGCAATTTAAACTTCCATCTTTATACAAGTAGCTCTTTCGCCAATCGAGATCTTTTTTTCTTTCTTTTTTTGTTATCATCACTGTTGAGAGACTGATCCAAAGCTGGTCCTAACTTTCAGGGGGCGTAAAACAAAAATCAAAGGTGGGAACTTTTTTGTTAGACTATTACAAATTGAACCAAAGTAAGAGAGCCCCATAAAATTTGTAAATTTTCAGGGACCTAAAACGGCAGTATACACCTCCAGCTCTAGTTCAGGGTCAACTCCGGATTGATCTTTTCAAACTCTTGTGCCACAAGGCAGAATATATTCTCTAGTAGGCACATCAAATTTTGGTCATACCAAAATTGTTCAAAGCTTATGAACCTTTTACAAAGGCCTTTCCTTTGACACCAATCTATCTTATTCTACTAACATTTGAGGTAAAGAAGGAGAACAATCAATGTAAAGAAGAATAAAAGTTTCTTTTTTGGCTAGCCTTCTATTTTTCTAGCTTTCAACTACCAAAGAATGGTGCCAAATGAAACTGAAAAAGCAACCCACAAAAATACTTATTCCCACTAATAGAAGCCCAGGACCAGGATTGCTGCGAGATAAACAGGTTTTGTCTAACCACCACACAATTAGGAAGAATCACTACTGGGTTTTTTTTTCTTCCAAAAACTAGAAATTTGACGAGACGAATTCGATGCTGTCAAGTGTTTGATCAATTTCTTAATGGTCAGTGGCGACTCCAGGAGTTCGGAAGCGTTGGGTCGTTCATAAACATTAAATACTTTTTTACCAACCATAAATCGACGAAAAACATCATAATAATGGCAACTAAAAATCTTGTTCCAACAAAAATTACATTTAAAGCTCAACCTAGGAAAACAGATCAATCTTTCCTTATGAAAATAACAAAACGAGTGATTAGGATTCAAACAATTTACATAAATAAGCAACTTTTATGAACTTTTAGGAGTTATCCAGTGGTGTCACCACCAAATTGAGGGGTTCATTTATTAGAAATTTTAAATATAATAGTAGTAGATTTTTTTTCTCCCGTGGGGTCGGGCGGTCAGTTGACCCCACTCTCACAATAGTAGCGTCGCCAGTTTTAATGGTACCCGACCGGCTCCTCTCCAGTTTTGGAGGAAATTGAACCAGTCCACTTCGGCCTTTTGGCCCATATTCAGCCTTTTTGATAATTGGAATCATTCATCTTGTAGAGTTCATCAACACCAATACATATTTTTGTCCAAACTAAAGAGATCCATTTCTCTATATGCATGGGACCTATCTTTCTACTTTAACCATTTATACAGGGATTTTGTTCTCACACACAAATGAGACATGCTTGAACAAAGTTTTTTTCCGTTATTATCTATATATTTTTATTGTTGATGGCAGTGGCGGAGCTAAGATCTCTACTCAGGAGGGGCCGAACTAAGAGGAGAATTTCTTTATATTTTTTTTTGACAAAAATCAACTTTTGAATATCAATTAATTAGTATATCAAGAATAGAGTCCATAATTTAATATATATATGTTTTCATCACCGGAACGGGGAGCCTGTAGTGAGCAACTCACTACAGGCTGTGTAGTGAGAATTTCAGCCGTCCATTCTTGTTTTGGGCGGTCCGGATCTTAATTGAATTGTTTGCGTGAACAATTACATTATTCACTATTTTAGATCCGGACCGTTCAAAACACTTTTAACGGCCGAGATTCACTCACTACACCAGTAGTCACTACAGCCCCCCGCTCCCTTTCATCACCCTTAAGTTGAAATTATGGTTCCATCTCTGCTCATAGCCAACTGCAATCAGTACTTGTCTTATGGCTATTGTCTAGAATTTTCCTTTGATAGTATTTGTGAAATATCCAAGAAATAATTTTCCTTGCAAAGCACTCCAGTTTTGGTCCAAGTCAAATTTCCAACACCACAAGGTCTATGTTGGTAACGAAGACATTTTCCCCCATCAAAAAAGGCCGCCTTTAGATTCAACAATTCAATTCAGTAGTAATATATTTCTCCATACTATTCAACTTAGACTCGCAATTTTCTTCAAGTTTTCCTCGCACATGCCTTAAACTTTTTTAAAACCAAGAACCTGCCCAGTTGGTTCCTCCAGTCCCTTCTATTTCCATGCTGCACTGCCCTCCGTTTCGATATAAATTCGGCACCCGATCTTCCATTAATTCTGCATCACACTCCAATCCAACTCGAACTGAAATCAATTCTCTCTCTTTCTCTCAATCCCAAATGGCCGGAGCGCACACCAAGTTTCTCGGTTTCTGCATCCTCGTTGTTTCGCTTAGCTTGATTCTCTCGCCAACCGTACAAGCTCGGCCTTTCGATGTAATGAAGAGTGCGCATAGTCTTGACGGGTTAATGTTATCTCTTGGTGGGATTAAGGATTCGGGCCCAAGTCCAGGAAGTGGACATCAGTTTCCCAACAGTTACAGAACTCTTGGAGGGATTAAGGACTCCGGTCCGAGCCCTGGTCAAGGAAACAAGATTGTTACTGGCACAAATCAGTAACTCTGTTCCTGCTTTGGCAATCATGAGATGTGATGTTAAATTCTTTCTTCTTCTTTTTTTTTTTTAATTACAAGTTCTTTCATTTAATTTATTGGGGACGATATTCATGTAATTAGTGGAGTATTTGGAATCTAGAAGTAATTCTTCGGAGGGTCCACCCTGTATTCTTCTTGTGTACGAAATTGAAATTTGTCGATTATCTTTCTTTTTTTCGTCATCATTTCTCACCATCCAAATGGGACAAAGAGATTTATGAGTAAATGTCAGCACGACTATGCCACCATAGGGCGTAACATGGGAGAAACTTGGATATTGAACGAGATTAAGAAACTAGCCAAGTAATTAATCACAACTAAAATAGAAGCAGCAGGAAAATACTCCCTCCGTCCCTTTTTAAGTGATCCACTTGGGAAACGTGTATTTTTGCGGACGTTTAAAAATGTACTTTCGCATATCGTTTTTAAATTTTTTTTGCACCAAATTAAAGTACTCTATGAGCACTTTAATTTGGTATAAAACAAATTAAAAAGTTATATAGAGAAATATGTTTTTTAGGGGTTTGAAATTACACGTATTCCCGTATGGATCACTTAAAAAGGGACGGACGGAGTATATAGAAAATAGAGAAAGGGACGTATTTTCATTGATCAGATTGAATATTACAATCGTTACGAGGCCAGTTACAAAGAAAATGACTGCAACTCCGATACAAGAAAATGACGTAATTTCTCGGTTGAAGAAACGTCACATACATACACAGGCCTCGTTTGATTCGCGGATTGAAATAGGTGGGATTAATAATCCTGGGATCGGTGGTGTCGGATTATTTATCCTGGTATTAATTTCATCCCTAAGCTACCCAATCCCATGTTTGATTCGTGTGAGATTATTTATGGGATAATTTTTTTTTAATCAAAAACATTTTTTTTTTGAAAAAATAAAGAGTTATAACTTTTTATTTTTAAAAAAAATTATTATTTTTTAAAAAAATGAAAAAAATCTTTTTTAAAAATATTTCTGAAAAACAGTTTTTGAAAAACATTATTTTGAAAAAAATTTAAAAAATCATTTTTGTAAAACAAATAATTATTTTAAAAAATTATTATTTCCAAAATAATTTATTAAAAAAAGTTTTTTTTGTAAAATATTATTTCCAAATAATTTTTTTAGTTATATATATTTTTTTTGTATAAATAGAGTTTTCTTAGATAAAAATTATTTCCAAAAAAAATTTAGATTTTTTTTTGGAAAACATTTTTTAAATAATTTTTATAGAAAATATTATTTCAAATTTTGAAAATACATTTATAAGTTTTTTATTTTTTTGGTAAATCATTTATTTAAAAAACAATTTTGAAAATAGTTTTTGAGAACAATTCGAATATCATCCGAATATTTTCATAAACAATCCCATCTTTGTCAATCCCACCTCCCCCCTAGGATTATTTAGTACCCCGCATATAGGGATAAAAACAATACCGGGATTAACAATCCTGAGCATCATTTGGGAACCAAACATAGGATAAGCCAATAAGTGGTATAGTTAGTCCTATCCCAGACAGTTAATCCACGAATCAAACGAGGCCACAATGAATAAACCATGGGTAAACCGCAACTCCAAGGATGTGTACTTCGTCTCGAAAACCAAAGAGGGGTAAAGATCAATGTTATCAATCTCGTACTGGCAAGCGTACCGTTTTTCTTACTGGAATGGTACGTATCGGTACCGGGGTGTATCTCGGTACCGTTTCGGATTTAACGCGATAAATAGATTTTTGTATTTTTGGTTATACATAGGTCTAAGATAAAATTTGTCTAATAAACATTTTTGGAAAGGTTTATGAATAAGCACTCTGTTTTTATTTATGAATAAGCACTCTGTAGATAAAGTGAGAATATGGAAAAGTAGATTTCTTGAGTAATAACATTGGTAAAGATAGTAAGGGAATGTCTTGGGGTTGATGTGGATTTACAGTGGTTGGTGTGACAATCTAGATTTTTACAATAAAGGCTCCAAATTACACATTGTATTTATATACACTTTTAGGTTCTATTTTCCTCAATACACAATTTACATCACCCAAATAATACAAAAGTTTCTGAATAAATACTCCTGCAAATAAAGTTCTCTCGACCTTTCGGAACCCGAAAGATGGTGAACTATGCCCAGCGAGGCGAAGCCAAAGAAAACTCTGGTGGAGGCCCGCAGCGATACGGACATGCAAATCGTTCGTCTGACTTGGGTATAGTTCACCATCTTTTAGGTCCTGACAAGCATGCTCACACTCGAACCCTTCTCAGAAGAAAATCCACCTCAACTAATCTAGCTCAACACCTTAAAAATAAAATTACTTGGAAGTATATGATACAACAAGAAATAACAATGCTCGCATTTAAATGGAATCAATAAACAACCGATTATCAAGCCGATTTAACAAATCATAGGGACCTAATGTCTGGCCCTCCTCAGTACATGATCAGTGACCCCCCTCACCCACTTAACCTAGCCTACCTAGCTTTCCTAGATCAGCTAACCTATTGGCAGAATCCGGAGGATAGGTGTTGTGCGTCGTGTTGTGCAGCAAAACTACGTCGTTTTACTCATTTTCTTGGTACACCTCCAAAGCTTCCAAGGGCCCTGTTTGGAATTTTGGGGTTTAATTTTAGGGGATTTAGGCTCTTTAGGGTAGGATATAGTGAGTAAATGAGCCGAGCTGCTTGTGAGTGGCTCGAGGCTCGTCTCGAGTTGAGCTCGTTCAAGCTTGGCTTGCTACACAAACGAATGAGCTCGAGCTGACATTTCAAGCTCGTTTGATAAACGAGCCAAGCTCGAGCTATAAGGTACTCGGCTCGTAAAGGCTTGCGAGCCAGTATACATGCACATATGTACATATTTATACGTTTACATGCATGCATATAAGCACATGAAGTAGGAAAAAAGAGAGCCAAGGCAGCAGATTTAGGTGTAAGAAAGTGGGAATTGCTCAAAGAACAAAAAGTTTGGTAGTTTTTTTTTTATTGGCAATAAAATTTATTAGAGAAATCTTGACAAAGGATACATCAAGATGGGGGAGGGGAAGGGGAGTCCAACCAAGGGTTGGAGAGAAAAAAAAAATCTATTGGGGAAAGCCCAAAACACCCTATGACAAGGCCCTTGATCTCTGAAGCCCAAAAGAGTGTTTTTAAGTGTCCCCGCAAGAAATCGTCAAAAACAAAATACCGGGAAGGGCTTGATCTGAGTAGTTTTTCACAAAAACTGGACATATACAGTTTTATGAAAAACTGCTTAGATCAAGCCCTTCCTGGCATTTTTTTTGGATGATTTCTCACGGGGACCCTTGAAAACACGTTTTAAACACATTGGACGGTTCAGATCATGAAAATTTGATCTGAATCTATGAGTCCCGGACTTAGGGATCCAAGATTAGATCTGGACTCTATATATACATATGAACCAAACTTGGAGAAAAAAAAAAGTTTTAAGGCACAAATTATCCAAAAAATTTGTGTGTTTTGAACTACTATGTCTTTAGTGAATTTTTTTGAAGGTTTTGGTCGTAAATATTTCAATTTTTACATTCTTATCATCAAGGGAATTAAATAATACCAAAAAAAAGACTCGCAAAATTAACAAAAATAATAAACACACAAAATTATTCAAAATAATTGGGCCGAAAATATTAGGGCTGTTTTAGGAGGCCAGTCCATTCACGTATCGGGCCAATAGACAAGCCCATATCCAGAATAGGAACCCAAGGCCCTCAAATTTTTGAACGTTTGTGAACAGGGCAAAGTAATAAAAAAAATCCCGCTCTCCTCTCTTTTCAAAAACTCCCATCCGTCTCTCTCTCACACACACACCACACACTTTCCTTCTCTGTAGAAGGGAGAGACGTTAGAGAGAGAGATGGCGACAAACATCGGAACCATGGAATCAGCTTACTTCGTGGGGAGATCAGAGATCTTGTCCTGGATCAACTCAACTCTGCAACTCAACCTCTCCAAAGTCGAAGAGGTTTCCCTTCTTTTCTCACTTCCGTGTATCAATTCCTACTCGTTCTTTTACATCAATTTTCACAATCTGTGCTTTTCTTTTTGTGTACCGATTAATCGATTATCGATGTGTTGATTTTCTTGAAGGCGTGTTCTGGTGCCGTTCAGTGCCAGCTGATGGACGCTGCTCACCCGGGTATGGTGCCGATGCACAAGGTCAATTTCGATGCCAAGAACGAGTATGATATGATTCAGAACTACAAAGTACTTCAAGATGTCTTTAACAAACTTAAGATCACCAAGGTATGGATTATTCGCCCCCCAATTTTTTCTCTTTGATTTTACTGCTACTAGACTTTTAGGGTTCTGGAGTACGACTCTTTTCTGTTTCTTGTGTAAATACATAAAAAATAATTCCATTTGGGAGACCAAAAAAAATATAGGTTACTTAAAAAAAAAGCAATTTTGGAGAATCTAACTATTCATAACAAGCTCCAATTCTTCATTTTCATCTCCAAATGTGGTCCAAAATTTGTGAGGGTTGAAAGGATTTGAATATATCTATGATTTTATTTCAATATGTAACGAGACATATTCAATTGGGCTCACAGAGAGTTATTAGATTGTTTTATATTTAGACACACAAAAGATTTTAGAAATATATCTTGGGCGCCACTGTGATGGCCGAAAGGAAATAAGAATGCAAGATGCTTCAGTTAATCAAAGTAAATAATAGAATTTGGTGCTTTGAATCATTAAAAGTATAAGATATGGGATGAAAAAGTTAGATTTGGAGAGAAACAAAGGAACAAGGAGGAGAGAGATTGAAGAACGGGGTGTTAATGGTGTGGTGTTTTGTTGCCTTGGGAATAGGAAACTGAACATTAGAACGCGATGGTCCCCAATTGTAAACAGACATGGAGTGTGAGTATGGCGGGGTTCCGTTTTTCCCTTTTTACCCATTGAGTTATTTTAGAAACATTGATAGAGTTCATGAACATTATGATTTAATTTGTCTAATTAGGGAATATAATTATGACAAGTCAGCCTCAAATAGGGGTCTATACCAATTGGAGCTCTCCCTGTTGTATTTATTAGAATATATCATTAATATCTTCTCACTGTTAGCCCAAATAATTGACAATAATCACAAACAGATATTAAGCATATCTACTACTATACTCACCAGACCCATAACTAACTGCTTCCACAATTAAAGAGGCACCCCATAGTTTGGTTTAACACCTCAATGGAGTGAAAAACTGTGGGACGCTATAATACCAAGCCAGATTCCATTGAGGGGAACTCTTGGACTATGACCAACAATAAGAGGGTATTGCCAACTTATACAAGGAGACTCTAGTAGACTAGCACCCATCAATTATTGTTTCATCTGTACTAGTTGGGGATTTGTTGGTTGATATTAAATGTTTTTGGTGTACAGCACATCGAGGTGAACAAGTTAGTGAAAGGAAGGCCCCTGGATAATCTGGAATTTATTCAATGGATGAAGTGGTACTGTGATTCTGTTAATGGAGGTGTCCTTCACAGGTACGTTTCCTACCCCATTGCTTTAATCAACAAATTCATTTATATTGCCAATTAGATTTTTTGAGTAGTCTCTCTATCTTATATTTTCTTTTGCTGAATAAGAATAAGTCAACAAATGGTCTATTACTGTTGTATGTTTTGGAGTGGTTAAATAGATTATAGAGGTTGTTTATTGTAGACAAATTGTTATGGCAGTTGGGATTCTTGTGATTTGTTTTATGATTCATTGTGTTGGACCCCTTCTTGTGTTGATGGATACAGTCGAAGCACTCTTTTGTGTGGATTTTGTGATTTCATTTAAACCGGGCAGGTCAAATTAGGAGTTATTGTGTTGGACCCCTTCCGAACCAATGTTTTTTTTAGTAGAACCTGGGTGGTGACTTCAAGACACGACTTTAGGCTTGAAATAGGGCTATTGAGTTTCAAGTTGTGTTTTGAATTTGAAAACATGGCATCCTGAGTTTGGTGAATAAGTTTAACATGATCCATGGTTGAGAAATTAAATCCCAGACTACTTTGATTTGGTGGACACTCCCAACATAATGTCTGCAGGTTCATGTTTGGGTTACTATTATCTTATTTTCTGTTATTATTAACAGTGTACTGTATTATCCAGTTAAGAAGGCATCGGGTCATGTTTTGTTAAACTGATATCGTTGATGCCACGTTCCATGTTGCTGATGATTTTGCTAAGATGGTACAGAGTCTACTACAGACTAATCTAATACTCATCCAAATTTCCGCTTTTCTCTTCGTTTGATTGCCTTGGATTTTTTATGCTCAAGGATAGATATACTATTTATAGATTCCGTAAATAGATGGAATTCTAAATTTTCCAGAAAGCCAAATGCATGTTGATGAGTTGTTTCTTTGCTATCAATGCCAGTTACAATCCTTTGGAAAGGAGAGAGACTTCCAAAGGAGGAAAAGAAGGGAGCAAGAAATCTGCATCCTCACAATCTTCCACTAAGTCATCAACTGTTGCTTCCAGAACTCAGACCTCTCACACTGCTCGAAGGAATGATATTGTCACTACAAATCAATCTGTTAAAGCCTCTAGACCTTCCTCTAGTGGAGGTCGTCCTGCGTATGATGAACAGGTAACTTAAGTTGGTTTCCTAATAAGGAAAAAATCTGTGTAAAGTAAACATTTTGTGAGTCTGACACTCTTCTCTTGATGCAGATAACAGAGTTGAAGTTGTCGGTTGATAGTTTAGAGAAAGAAAGGGACTTCTACTTTGCAAAGTTGAGGGATATTGAGATCGTTTGCCAGTTTCCTGAGATTGAACATTTGCCTGTAAGGTTTTTGAAGCCATTTGATCTTAGGACTTAGTTGTTTGATTAGAGCTGCCTTCATTAGTGTAGTTTTCTGTTTTACAGGTAGTTGAAGCAATAAAAAGGATTTTATATGCTACGGATGATAGTGCATCGGCAGTGGCTGAAGCTCAAGCCTTGATATCTCAGCACGAGAATCAAGTTTCAATGTTGAGTCCCATTTCTGAGGTGGCAGATGAAGGGGCCAAGTCAGATACTCAAAAGAGGAAAAACATTATCAACGTCGACGTTGATGTTGCTGCTACTACTACATTATCTCCAAGACAAAGGATTTCTGAAGTTTCTGATGTCCATTGCAGTGGATCACCCCTTGTGACTTACTGATCATCTCCTTACGTCAAGTAGAAACGCCATGATTCTATCAGCTTTGCAAGGGATGTTTCAAAGTTTCTCCAGCTACTATGTTGTCTGTCGACTAGGAATCATGCAAAATCTATCTGCTTCCGGGCTTAGATGCTTGGTATAAAATTCCATGATTCTATTTTGTATTAGTCTGATACACACTTGGTCTTTATAGTATGTAAGAACTGCGTTTTTTTGAACCTTGGTTTCGTCTATGGATGAATCCTGTTGCAGTGTATAATAAGCTTTTGATATGGAAAGTGATTTCGCTCATCTTTTCTATTGCCTTGTCATGTCTCGCCGAGATTTACTTCTTTGTTTCAATTCTAATGCCTTGTTTGTTTCGTTTGCAATGCTAGAAGCATAAATCATTGTGTTTAAATCTGTTGCGAGAAATGGTCACAAGTTGTGATTGCTTAATTCATTAGGACTGTTGGTGTTTCCGAACCCATGTCATCTGGGTTTGAAGCCGCACAGTTCAATTTTCTACAATTGCTTTTCCAACTTTTTTGGGGGACAACTTTGGAACTATAAAAACTTTCTTCTGCATTTCCATAAAGAAATTCTGCAACCTTTTGCACTCAAATGAGGGCATGTTCTTACCCGTTCCTCATCCGTCCCCTCTAGATATAAATGAATCTGATTTGATTTTGATGCTCAGAACAGTGTAATGCATTATAAGGAGGATGCGATAGCGCAGGGCCACAGAACATCTTCCCCAAGTGGTGCTTACCAGCGTTTCTTTTTCGCAAATCCAAGTTGCCCGATAAAATCTCGGCTTCTTCTAACTCGTCGAATCAAAAGCACCAAAATATTGTTATCGTAACCAAAAGTGACAAGAATAACCAAGTTGCCTTTATTCTCGAACACTTTTTTGAAGTATCTTATGCTCTTTCACCTTTGAGACCATGTCCAAATCTATAGCTCATTACATATCAAGCAACCTTCAATACAATTGATACCCCTCCATCTCCCCTTTCTCAATCCTCCGAAGTACCTATTCTCCATTCCTTTTTCAGAGTTTCTTCATGTAAGTGAACCATGGCTGTTCTTTTTTCGTACAAACTCAAATGTTTCGTATCTGATGTATTGACTTTTTTTTCGTTTAATCAGTTGAAACGATGGGTGTATCAATTTCCCGGCTTATAAAGATGCTCTTCGTGAAGAAGGAAATGAGGATTCTAATGGTTGGTCTTGATGCTGCCGGGAAAACAACTATCCTTTACAAGCTGAAACTCGGAGAGATTGTTACTACCATACCCACAATTGGTATGTGCTCTCCGTCCACTTCACGGGGTTCATTATTTTTATGCGCTTCAACCAAATTGTTTCATGTTTTGTCTCGCCTGTAGTTTAAAACCTATTATTTGTGTTATTGAGAGCTTCAAGTCTCGCAATTTTATGTTTATATATTAATAAATTTGATCAATTTCCTTTCTCATGCACCAGGTTTTAATGTGGAAACTGTGGAATACAAAAACGTAAGCTTCACTGTTTGGGATGTAGGAGGACAAGATAAGGTATGATAAATCACTAAACGTTGTCAATTCAACTACTAACATCTCAAATTAAACTCCTTGTTCTATAAATTACCTGCAAAAAAAACACAAGAATCTTGCCAATGAGAGCTAATCTCCTCGTGTGTCTACTTTCTCAGATCAGGCCCTTGTGGAGGCACTACTTTCAGAACACCCAAGGCCTTATCTTTGTCGTCGATAGTAATGATAGGGACAGAATTTTAGAAGCTAGAGACGAGCTGCATCGAATGTTGAACGAGGTAAAAACTATAAATCATTCTACAACTTAACTCCACAATTTTTACGGTTTTTGTTTTAAAAAAAACACTTGAGTTGTTAAATTGCTTCTATTGTTGCAGGATGAACTCAGGGATGCGACACTTCTGGTATTTGCCAATAAGCAAGACCTTCCAAATGCTATGAGTGTTTCTGAAATTACTGACAAATTGGGGATGCACTCACTTCGTCAACGTCGCTGGTATATCATGCTTGAACTTATTATTTCAAGAATATGTAAATGAACTCAGTTTGGTATGAATGAAAATCAAGACTCTTTTTTGGTATGCGTATGATGCAGGTTTATCCAGAGTACTTGTGCCACTTCTGGGCAAGGACTCTATGAGGGTCTTGATTGGCTATCCAGCAATATCAAGGCAAGATAGACAGGATCCTTTCATCATCTTCCCCATTTTACGTGGACTTATGGGCCCGGTATCTAATCGGATACAAGCATCGGATTGGACTATATATCCAAGCTGACCACATGTCCGGTGTTTGGTCAAAACATTTTGGACCTAGCTTTTAACAACCATCGGATACATATAGTCCAATAACTGTGGGATGTACAATCTGTGGAGGGTGTGATAGTTTAAATCCTATCACTAATAATCCGATGGGATAATGTCCCTTCACTATCGGTCTGGTCAAACAAACGGGCCTTAGAAAAATCGGAAATGCTACATACACAACAAAGTGGGCTAACAAAGTGGACAACAGCCCCAAAACGAAGTGGACAACAGCCCCAAAACGACATCGTTTTGGGGCCTGTTGTTTAAAAAAAAAAAAAGGGAAAACGTGAAAACTCAGAGAGAGAGAGATAGAGGGAGCCTCCCATCGCCGCCAACGCCTCCCCTTCGCCGGCAACCACCACCATCTTGCTGACCAACGCCGCCGCCGCGAAACTCCATAACCACCACGCGAGCTCCACTACTGGCAAACTCCACAGCCGCCACCGAACGCCGTTACCCACGCCGCGAAACTCCATAACCACCACGCGAGAAACCAGCGTGAGAGGGGATTGGGCATCGTGAGAGAGAGGGAGAGTGAGAGAGAAGAGATATAGACCTTGGTAGTGGTGGTTGTGAGACCGACGATTTCAAATCCGGTGGTGGTTTTAAAAAATCCGGTGGTGGTGGTTGCGTGGTTGCCAGAGGTGGAGAGCCGCAGGTTGGGACAGTCGGCAGTGGCGGAGGTCGGCTCGGCGGTGGTGGTGGTCGTGCCTTCCTTATTCTTCTCCTCTTCTCTGTGTATGGAGTTGATTTGGGGGAGGAGGAACCCTGATTTCAATTTCACGTTTTTCCTTTATTTTATTTTTAAAAAAACAACAGGCCCCAAAACGACGTCGTTTTGGGGCTGTTGTCCACTTTGTTAGCCCACTTTGTTGTGTACGTAGCGGCGTTCTAGAAAAATCAAGACTTAACATGTATTTTATACATTATTGTCTTTGATTGCAGGGATAGTTTAAGCTGCTGTTGAAGTGTTGGGGTCCCATTTGTCAGGCCTAGCCTAAGAAAAACTTGAACCTATAATCAAGTGAAGCATTATTGTTACTAAATATTTATCTGTAATGTCATTTTCAATAAATTTGGTCAAGTTACTGGATGCTACACATGTAATCCTATGAACTTTGTTAACTCAATTGGAGTCTTGTCATCAATTTGGTTGTTTTGAAAAGGTTCTCTATTTATGTTGTACTATGGTTGTAGAAAATTTTGTAAGCTACAAATGTAATTCTATGAACTTTATAATGTTAAACTTGGCTTGTCTTCAATTTGGTTGTTTCCAAAAGGCATTCTCTTCTATGTCGTACTATGGTTGTAAGGAAAATTCACTATGAAAGAGAAGAATCAAATAAGCTGACAATACCCGAAGCAGTAGCATACAATTCCTATAGCATCCTCATACTCCTTTATGTACGAAAACCCTACAATACGTACCAGGTAAACTTGTCCATGTTCCTACTAAGAGAGGGTTGTTTCGGGTTAACATCGTGTTTGTGAGTTTAAATTCAAGACACAACTAAACAGTAGAGAAAAAGAGAGGAGAG
Source organism: Vaccinium myrtillus (assembly GCA_016920895.1). Lineage (NCBI taxonomy): Eukaryota > Viridiplantae > Streptophyta > Magnoliopsida > Ericales > Ericaceae > Vaccinium > Vaccinium myrtillus. Next base: position 12,456,411 of record CM029277.1, read on the forward strand.
GAGAAATGAATCAATAATCCTCCTTCAAAGGATTCAAGAACTCCTTTTTTTCTTCTCTCTTACCTTAGGCACAATATCTCAAACAATGAGCTGTAAGATTCAAGAGTATGATTGCAACCACACAAACCCTATGCAGCTTCCTTTTTGTAATCAGTAGAAGAAAACACATTGACTTTATTGCTCTGTTGTTTGCTCAGATGGTAAATATATGGTCAGGATTGACAAGACCAAGGTTCCCTGAAACTTCCCAAACTGGAGTACTACTCCACTTTTGGACTTCCCCAACTTCAGCTTTCATTATCAACAAGAAACAAAGAAGACTACTCAGTTTTTTAAGGTTTAGCAATTTCTCCCATTTGACATACAAACAATCTTCTCTAGCTGTTTCCAACCCTACCACTCTCTTCTGTTCCCTCTCATGATCAACACTCTCACATGATGAACACTAGTACTTCACCCAAATTTCCATTTTCATTTTCACCTTGTCGTGCCCTATTGCGCGTGCGTGTGTGTGCGCGCGTAGAGAGAGAGAGAGAGAGAGAGAGAGAGAGAGAGTACTTTGACCATCAATCAACTATATTTATCCAATTAGGGGTTTGTTTACTTCAAAAGACATTAATAATCATATGAGTTCATTTTAGGACCTCGGCAAATTCTAAAATTTTAGAAGTCTAAAACCCATTATACTGCTACAAGGAACTCTCGAGAAGATTAAAAATTGAGGATGCGGTGGCAAAATGATTGCAAATCAGCAAAGGTACCACCCACCAGACTGGGATCTTATGTCCAAAAGAGATGCACAAAGGGGGTTTCAGAGTTTTACAGATTTAGCCACTGAATGGAGAGAGGGGACCTTTGTGGGTAGTTGCTACTTGCTATTCAAGCTGTTCGTTTTCACCAGTTACTGGTCCTGAAAAAATAACATCATAGATTGATCAGAAGTCCATAATGAGTAAACATAATCAATTCTCTGTTAACAAATACAGCAAATAAGAAACAAATAGTGTAAAACTTAGGAAGCGTTACTTGTGAGGCGTAGGAAGGGGAGTATTTGTCCTCTTTTTTAGTTAGGAGAAATGAAGAGTTAACTTTCCATTTCCGTCCTCTTTTTTCGGTTGACAAAATCATTAGTTGGTATCAAACAGTACGAAATTAAGAGAAGGGTGTAACAGCATATTAACAACTTATTTTCTGACAAGCAATTCATCTCCTCCCAATTTCGGAGATTAGTAGAAGTGCTTAAAAAGTTCGTAGTCTCTTGCCCTCATAAGTCCTACTTATCGTTCCCTTCCCCTCTTCGATAGTAATCCAAACATGTCAATAACCAATTATCCCTTCCAAATCCTACACTTTCCCTTGTAAACGCGTAATCCAAACCGAGTGTTTAAGGAGCAATGGACAAACTGGCATAACCTTCTGACAACAATAAATGGAAGACTCGCTTTCCTTTCTTGAAATGCGATAATTTCGAAAATCCAATAACATGCACTGCCTGGGCGATGCATATTTTCAAGATCGTGTCAAGATGGTAAATATCAAAAGCTTCTTATAACTTTGTTCTCTTCCTAGTTTCTTTTATGCTCTTTCTGCATATCTACTATTTGTACACATCGTATGTTCGTGCCGAGAGGAATCGTTAAAACTAACCTCCATGACTTAATAACAACGTATTGAAACGAGACTAAACACTATTGGAAAAAGGAAAATGGAGGATTCTGCATATCTACGAGCCCTGACTTATGTTTTAGATCTAAACTCAATAATAAAGGATTCTCATGCATCAACAGTTTCAAATATCGGTGGAATCTCCTCCATACAATCAATTATGGGACTCCAACATCAATTTTGATTCTTTGAACGAGTAAGAACCCTACCAACTATACGAGTTAAGAGTTCAAATCTTGTCCATCAAAATGTTGAATCCCTTTCGGATCCTTTCTGATTGCTGTCCTAACTGTTTATTTTTTCCTCTTTTGCAGCCTATTCTAACTCCCACCTATGGGTCACAAATAAGAGCCAATGACAAACAAGATTGGCACTTTCTTGTTGTCTAGAAGTAGTAATTCCTTATTTATATCAGCTAAAGCCATTCAGTAAGAGAATAAAATATCCTAGTAAAAACTCAGGGAAAGACTTCAATACAATTAGCATGAATGTCATGAGACAAAAGGACACAATCTTGTTGGAGTCAAATTTCGCATCTTCATTTATCAATCAAAACAATTTAGATCAAATTCCACCACATACAATGCCACTGTTTGATACATTCTTTACAGCAGAAAATAGCATTTTGTCATTCTAAAATCATCTACATTTTTCTGATTCAACATACAAATATGATTACTAGGATGGGTGACCTCCTAGGAAGTCTCGTGTTGCACCCCTTTTTGGGTTATAAGAAAAAGCTCTTGGAGGCATTAACATAACACTCCATGCAGCACACATATTTAACCGTTACACAATTGACATGCTCTTTATCGTAAGATCTAAACCAAGAATCAACGTACTCAAAGATTAGGGAATTTATCCAATTCCCTTTCTTCGGTAACAAAAAGTTTTACTTGGATAAATAAACAGAAAACCTGTGCTATATTTCTAAACATCCCCACCAAAGGCTTGGTACTCACCTCTCTATCCATCCTAGATCCACCATTCTACTTCAGATGGTGTTACCCACATGCATACGTGCACGCATATTGCATATGATGTATATAGAAACTAGAAAGTTTTATACAAATTAAATAAAACAAACATGTTGGCTCACAAGTTTTACCCATCGATAACTGTGTTCTATAGTAAGTATTTTCTTCTTATGTGCTAAAAGGAGGATTATTTATTAAGTTTATATTGTATGGTAAAACTCCACTCATCTATCTTCCCACCTGCCAATCCCTACAAAAGAAGTCGTAGAGTATCGATACAGTCTTTCAATCACATGGGCCAGAAATACAGTAAGATATCATGAAAGGTGGTATAATTGCACCTAAAAAAAGTTACTGCTATTAATGTGACCGCGATACAATTATATCTTACAAACACATACTGAATTTAATGCATGAAAGAGAGATCATTAATAGTTTAATACCATGGGCCAAAAGGAGTAGCTAATAGGAGAATGAAAGATCAGCGATGGCTGCCAACTACACCAACAGACATATGCCTTAGTGGATCCAATCTCATCTTCTGGTCATGGTCTCTTCTCTTTTTGAACAGGGGTTCTGGTGATGATGAAACTGATGAAGTCACAGACCAGGACTCATTTGAACAATCTGAACTGAAATGAGCATCAACCACACCATTTGGGCTGGAGGGCAGAGGCTCATATTTGCGCTTGTGGGTCATATGACCATCGTTTCCATATAATTCTTGGATGAGTTTAGCCAAACCATCTACTTTGTCCTGTCAAAAACATCAAACATTGAAATGTTCAACAAATGGGCAAGCAGATTTACATCAACCGTGTCAAAGTACAATACATCATTGTATGGTAGCACGAAAATCCAACTAAATAAAACACAAACCCTGCTCAAATTCAAATTCAGGACATCCATTAGCTCATTCTGATAGTCCAACACATTACATGGCTCAACCTCTTTGATAACATGTAACACGGTTGCAACAGCCAGCACAGACGGAAGGCAACACACAGACCTGGAACCTGGAACCAATTTTGAATCTTGGAAATGAGATGATGAACCAATTGGGAAGGTGACCAATGAGAGAAACACTACCATTTGTCAACCCTCACTTTATGTTAAATGGTGAACCAAAAGTTGTTTGATAAGCTTACCGGTAATGATGGCGAGAATAAGGCGTTCACACCTCTGCAGAAACTCCAAACGGAAATGGGACTTCAGTCCGAGTCTCCTACTGATGTGGTCAATGAATGAAAGCGGGGTCACCGGGTTCATCTTCCATTCAAGAGTAGAGAGCACCAGCAGCTCCATTCTCTGAATTGTTTTTGCCTCAAATACATACTTTGATTCCTCAATCTAAGCACAACACGAAAATCCCCATCAGTGACACTATACAAAGCCAATAAACATTCATTAAGACAATTTCTCAAACACCCACATTTCATTTCTAGAAGTACATAAATAACATACTTGAAGTTCTAATAGAAGAGGCACTTGGGTCTCCTCAACCTTGGCAGCTAAAGAGAGACAAGCAGCAGCAGCTAGTTGACTCATCCATGGCTTATCTCTCTGAAATCTAATGCTTGATATGAACCTATCAAAATAGTTAACAGCTAATACAGTGGTCATAACAGTAAACCCATAGTGGGCAATAACCCTTAACATCCACTCTATAGCATCTGTCTTTGCCACCATTAAAGACCCATCTGAGTTCAAACCACTCTGATCCAAAATAGTCTCTTTCTCCTTTGAGAGAAGACAGACAATTTCATTATCATCCCACTCGTCAAACTTCTCAATCTCCTCTAATTCTAAACTACACTCCCCCAAATCGCCTTCCTGTTCTTCTTCACAGTAGAGACTATCAATAACAAATGAAGGGTTCTCTGGCTGTGTTTCTTGTTCTATAACAGCCATTGATCTTCTTTTGTTCTGATAAAGAAGACGGTAGAGAAGAGCCTGCGCTCAGTATCCCCAGAATAGGTGGAGAGAGAGAGAGAGAGAGAGAGAGAGAGAAAAGCAGCAGCTCTGAGGAGTCTTGGACCCAGTAGCGTATCTGTGTCTTTTTCCTTTATTTGAGAAGGTTATCACGCTTGCTTTAAATTTTTTTTTCTAATCTTGGAAGGAATTGATTTTTGGATCCTTACTTTTCCTTTTGGGGAAATGGCTACAATACACACTCATTAAAAATGTGTATCATATGCACTTATTGTATGGTCTAGATTGTGTCACCTCATTGGTAATCGTAACATTGTAGTTTTTCGTAACTTTTAAGCAAAATATGATTCGTAACATTTTCTATGATTTGTAACATTTTGGTGTGTCTCGTAACTTTTATAAAAAAAATAATAATAAATCGTAACTTTTACCAAAAAAAAATCGTATTTTTTATAAGGGTATATATGATACACACTCAAATAAAGGGTGTGTATTGTAGCATTTTCCTTTTGAGAACTGCTATAATCTAATATTTGTCTTCAGCCTTATTTGTTATGTAAGATTGGAGGGTAGGATACGAGGTGAAATGAAGTAGAACTCAAAATAGAGTGTTTGTTGTCTTTAATTTGGATAAAATTTCAAATCCCCACCCATTTTTTATCCGAGTCCATACGGGATATTAAATCCCATGCGGCGTGTTTGGATACCGTATATGAACCCGGATATGAGACTACCCTGATTACATATCCTGGTCCCACCCCCTTCTCCGCCGTTTGGATTGCAACTCTTCCTCCCCGATTATTTCACTGTTTGGAGTCGAAATCATGGCTGGGGTGGATTTGTGAACGACTGGGGTACCCCCTGTCGTTGAGAAATCCGGGCGTATTTGGGGTTTTTTAGTCGATTCTACCCCTGCAAATCCACCTTGTACACGTCGTTGGATCTGGGGAATCAGTAGGGTTTCGTTTTGTTGGAGAGAAGAGGAAAAAGAGAGAAGAGAGAGGACGTCGCCATTTTCGAACTGTGCGACTCCTTGCTGCTCATCTCGACTTCGCCTTCATCCTGTTCACTGAGGTATGATGCTTAACTCCATTGATAAGATCGATTTGTGATATAGATCGATCGTATTTCGCCCTATTTCTGCAATAAAATCTGGGTTTCCATGGAAAATGGTGATTATTTTGACAAATTTATATGTTACAAGGCTTCTATTTCGATTTTGGGGGTCGTTGGTTTCAATATTGAATCTGGGTTTGTTACAAGCTTGAATATGTGTTTGAATCTGGGTTTTGGTGCCTCGAATATCTGTGATTCAATCTGGTTTTTGTAATGTCTGATATTGGTTGTGGGTTTTTGTAGCCCTAATTTGTGGGCTTGGTTGTGGGTTTTGTAGCCCTAATTTCTGGGATTGAATGTGGGTTTTGTAGGCCTAATTTCGAAGCATGAATCTGGGTTTCCAGGGTTAAACGATTTAGTCGTACTGTTTGAGATTGAATGTGGTCGATTTTCCCTAATTTCTGAGACTCAATCTAACTTTGTTATCTTGTTTGGTACTTATATTTTGCCCTAATTTTGCCATTGATGGTAGCCCTAGTTTGGGCCTAATTTTCTGTGTTTTCAGTTAATTAAGTTAGTGTATTTTGTTTGGTGGAATTTTCAAATTGGAATTATGTTTTCCTCTAATGTTTAGCAACCCCAAATAGTTAAATAAATTAGTGTATTTTGTTCGTAGTTTGGTCTGATTTTTGTAACCTTTTGTTTTATTGAGCTATACAGATGGCAAGACTAACTAAACGTGAACGAAGGAAGAAGTTTAGGCGTAACCTTGTGGTAGCAGCCATATGTTTCATGAGAGTAGTAAATACTACTCTCATGCTTTACATGTTAGTTATGGACTTGAATCCTTATTTTTTCACTTATGTGCATCACCGGCTGCTGTTCTGTTGGAAATTAGTGAAGTATGTGGTTCAGTTATTGGTTTCTATAGCAGTTTTCTGTTCTGTTGGAAATTAGTGCAGTATGTGGTTCAATTATTGGTTTCTATAGCAGTTTTGTGGGCTAAGTTTTGGCTGTTTAATTATGTTTGTTTATGCATTATATCTGGGCTCATTTGCTGCAGTTTCTGGGTTGGTTTTATGCATTATTTCTGGCCTCATTTGCTGTAGTTTCTGGGTTGGTTTTATGCATTATTTCTGGGCTCATTTGCTGCAGTTTCTGGGTTGGTTTTATGCATTATTTCTGGCCTCATTTGCTGTAGTTTCTGGGTTGGTTTTATGCATTATTTCTGGGCTCATTTGCTGCAGTTTCTAGGTTGGTTTTATGCATTATTTCTGGGCTCATTTGCTGCAGTTTCTGGGTTGGTTTTATGCATTATTTCTTGGCTCTTTTGCTGCAGTTTCTGGGTTGGTTTTATGCATTATTTCTGGCCTCATTTGCTGCAGTTTCTGGGTTGGTTTTATGCATTATTTCTGGGCTCTTTTGTTGCAGTTTCTGGGTTGGTTTTATGCATTATTTCTGGGCTCTTTTGCTGCAGTTTCTGGGTGGGTTTGATGCATTATTTCTGGCCTCATTTGCTGCAGTTTCTGTGGTGGTTTGATGCATTAAATCTGGGGTCATTTGGTGCATCATCTGGGCTCATTCGATGCATTATTTCTGGGGTCAATTCCTGCAGTTTCTGGGTTGGTTTGATGCTTTATATCTGGGCTCATTTGGTGCAGTATCTGGCATCATTTGATGCATTATTTGTGGCCTCATGTAATGCATTATTTCTGGGCACAGATGGTGCATAATCTGGGCTCATTTGATGCATTATTTGTGGGTGGTTTTGGGGCATTTTCTGGGCTCATTCGATGCATTATTTCTGGGCTCAATTGGTCCATTTTACTTGAACAGTTTCATTGGTTGCTTTTCAGATTCACTATGATGTATACCTGAGCCATTTGGAGTGGATGTGTGTGTGTGTAAAAATGTATCAACTGAGCCCAGAAAACTGCATCAAATGAGCCCAGAAATAATGTTTTTATGTGCATTAGGATGGTAGTTGCTACTTTGTGGTCAAAAGTTGGTAGCTGCCCCTACTGCTAGTGTTCATCCTCGTACACGGCTATGATGATATTTGAGGAACAAAAAGAAGCAAAGCACTCGTCTTGCCGGTCAATTTATGATGGTCAACGGTTGAATAACCGTTTGGCAACATACATTGTAATGATGATATTTATCTGACATGTCTGAGCCCAACCTGAAATTGGTGTATTCTGGGTTTTGTATTGCTGCAGTTTGGTGGTTATTTTGGTGGTGTAATCTGGGTTTTGTATTGCTGCAGTATGGTTGTTACTTTGGTCGTGTTTTCTGGTCTTCCAAGTTGGTGCACTTGTACTTAGTTTGGTTGTATTGCTGCAGTTTTTTGTGGTGTTTTCTGGGCTTTGTATTGCTGCACTTCTGGGCTTTCTTTCCTGCACTATTTTGGACAGTTTGTATGCCATGTACCCACTATTTCTTATGCCATTTTCTGGGTTGGCTGTGATGTGTTTTCTGACCCATTTGTAGTCAGAGTGTGTGTGTGAGGTTTATAAGGACACCTGTTCTGGGCTCTTTGTTGCCTGTCTAATGTGGCAGTTTTTGTAATTGTTTGTGTGTGTTGATTGTTACTGCATCGGGTAGCTGCTGTTGATGCTAGTGCTTGTGTTGTCATTGCTACGTTCAGATTATCATTATTTGTATGATTTGAAGTATTAACGGCTATGAGGATATTTAAAGACAAAGGCAAAACCCTTGTCTTCGCTAACAAATTGTGATGGCCAGCGGTTTAATAACCGTTCGGCAACATAATTTGAAGTTGGACTTGGACAATGTGTGCCGCTGCTATTCGAAATCTGAGCCAACTACATTTATGCGAATTGTTTCATAATGTGATGACTGGTTCTTTTGCATTAGATTATTTAATGGCAGGTCAACATGCAGACTCCACATGCAATCGGCCGACACAAGTAACGGTCCTTCAACATCTGCATCAGCAAGTGACGACAAAATTTGGTTTCTTGTAATTTTCTTGTTAGGAATCTTAGCTTGTATTTTGTTGGGCCTCCGACATCGATTCGGAATAAAGTTGTATATCTCAACATTAGGAAAGTATAACTGTTTATTGAAAGGAAAACATTATCATGAGGGTTGTATATTGGAGCAAATATAATTTTCTTCGTTCATATGATGGATATGAAAGTCTTAATCATTAATGATCAAGGATGTGTATTTATAAAAAAAAAAATTATCAACCATTCAACTAATAACTATATGCCACTCCACCAACAATGCACCATTCAACCAACATCAACTCTTCATTCAAAAAAAAAAAAAAAAAACACAGAAAAATTAGAGGAAATTACCATTGAAATTAATAACAAATTATTTTCTACTAATTTAAGAAATTTTCACTTCGTAATTTGATAAATATTTATTTTTTCCAGAAATTTATTAAAGTTATTTATATATTATTTTAATATTTCCATGTATTTATTTTGAATTATTTGGAATTATTATGTATTTATTGTAATTATAATGAATTTAATCCATTTTGTTTATTTAAAAATTAAACTGGGGGCAATTAAGTCATTTGCCCTCTTATCCTATCAAATCCACCTTCTAAATCCCCCTTCTCAAAATAGCATCCAAACACCTCATTTGCAAATCCACCCTTCTTAGGAGGTGGGCCCACCCTCATTACAAATCCACCTTCAAATCCACCCTCATTACAAATCCACCCAAAATCAACTCCGGCATCCAAACGGGCCGATGGGGTGTGAGATTTGGATGGAATTTACCTCGTTGCCTGTGTGCTACAACAAAAACTATGTTTCTCAATGGCTATATGTTGTTGAATACAAACACCGAAAATGAATTTTCTACATTCATTTACATCCAGAGTAATCCCCCAAGGGACTTCATATTTCACCTAGATCCCAGAGATTTTATATCTCATCATTTTATCTTCGATCAAACAAACGAGCCCTTAGTGTTCATGTAATGTGTATCTTTTTTTTATCAAAAAATAATGTACGTCATGTGCATATTTAACACTAAAAGATAAATATTATAGTGTGATTATTAGAAAGTGCAGTACCAAAATTATTACTTTTTTCAAACAAATAAGATAATGAAGTAAGATTAGCTAAGAGCCGGTCTGGACCTATGTCAAGTCCAGGGACAGATCCATCAATGGGCTACTGGTCCAATCAAAAATTCTCACTGCAATTTTTTTATTTATTTAAAATATAGAACTTCTAGTGGCCTCCCAATCAAAACTAAAACTCCAGTCTTTACATGATCAAAAAAAATTCGGCCTTTCAAAAATTAATTCTGACTCAATCATATATGACTTTTGAGATCCAAAGGATCATCGCATTCTATTACTTTCTAGTTGATTTTCTAGAAAGTAAAATAAAATTATGGTTAGATAACGCAATGAGATAATTTTATTTTACTTTCTAGTTGATTTTCATTTGTTTAAAGCACTTAGATATTGTATTTTGCATTGGGTACTATTAAGACGTATAAATGTTTTAGACTCTCGAATCTTGAATTTTATAAATTTTGTTGTTATGTTGCGGCCACCATGAATATAAAATCTTAATTCCATCCCTACAATATCAACTATACTTGTATTGTAATATGATTTTGATGTGATTCAAGTTTCTGCGAATTGTCTAAAGAAAGGAAAACGAAATTTGAACCATCAGTAGCATATTTCATTATCAAACTAGATTTTTAATGGCCACACGACATCAATGCATCGCAATTTTTTCCGTTTGTCATTAGGTGAGAATACACTGGTAAATGCAGCGAACGGGGTGTGGTGTGGCTCGCCTTTATATGGGTCTGGCGGACTTTGGGTCTCTATAGTGACCCAAGTCACTACGCTCTGTAGTAGTTTTAATTATAGGTCATTTATAATTTATATTTGGGATCAGAACTATTCATTTTTTTAAGAATGTTAAACACATTGTGGGTACAAAAAATTATAATCATCGGAGATTGGTAGACACACATTTGCGACAAATTTGTCTCATAGTTTATTGTCTAAATGATATTGGCCATCCATTTTCGAAAAATAAATGGTATCCGATCATATGACTTGATTTTTTACATGAATGATCTACTCAACATTCCCAACAAATTAAATAGTTTCGATCCCAAATACAGATAAGAGGACCCACAATTGTTGTGAATACTGGAGTGTAGTGAGTTGGGTCACCCTCGTTTTGACTATAAAAATATTAATCTGACTGTCTAATTTGTAGCTCTCAAAGCGTTGAAGAATCCTTAAAAAAGCTCGAGTCGTTGGGTGCTTTGGCTAAAAAAAAAATCATGTGTTATTAAAAAATAATTTTGCATTTGTTAGTTTTGCATCGATTTTTTGTCGATTATTAGTTCATCGTGAAGAGAGGCTAAAAAGTCAAAATTTATTATAAATATATTTAAAAAGTTCACTAAAGACAAAAACAATCCAAATTCTTGTGGATTATTGGATTTTTTTATTCACAAAATTTTTAGCATAATTAATAACTTTTTACTCTTTAGATTCCTCTCGTCGAGATGAACCAATAATTCACAAAAAACAACGCACAACTAACAAATGTAATTTTTTTAATAAAGACAAAAAATTGTTTATTTATTTTTTTGGGTAAATAAAAATGCGTTATTTTTGCCAAAGCATTATTAATTAGTAGTCCCTCTGTCCCCATTTAATAGTCCCAGCGGCACTTTTTGTTGTCCCAAAAATATTGTCCCACTTCAAAACTAAATTGGTAACTGTTAAGGAATTTCCACTTTATCCCTTAATAATTCAAAATTAAAAATAATAAAAAAGTAAGAAGATGTAATGATTGAAGGGTAAAATGAGAAAATGTCAATGCCCTTTCAATGTAACTATATTTATGTTCATTTCACGTGTAGTGTTCTTTAAACTAAACAGTTCTGGGGTGTTCTACTAATTTTTTTTTTTTTTTTTTTGGCTCATTGGCATTTTGCCATTTTCGTTGATGTATTAATTGTGAAAACAATTCTAGGGGTGTTCCACTAATGTTTTTTTTTTTTTTTTTGGCTCGTTGGAATTTTTGCATTTTTGTTGATGTATTGTGAAAAAATAATCTATCTTAAAAATCAAAATAAACTGATTTTTTTTTAGCTTTTTGAGTTAATGGAATTGGCCAGATCCCATTTCCAAAGTCGGGACAAGACCCAGGGCTTTTAGCAGCCCCATGCATGAGCGTTGTCTGAGCGTACCGTTACATTTCATTTTCTAGCGCACCGAACACTTCCCTCCGAGATACTAAAATCACAACTAGTGAAAAACTAAATTAACTGACCCCTCCTGAGGTTTTTGACAAATGCACTAACCTCTCCTCTAGTTTTGAAAATTACTCTAATCACCTTTACCTTAGAAACTAATGTACGTATGCATCCCTCACTGTTAAAATTGGCATAAAGGTGTTAACCTTGAGAAGTGAAAGACCAATATACCCTCACATTAGTGAAACTGGTTAAATCTTGTAACCTCCTTTGGCTAAATCCAAAAAACTGGTTTTTTGGTTTTTTTTCGTTTTGTCCTTATTCAAAAAAAAAATTGCATTTGTTAGTTTTCGGTCGATTTTTTGTGGTTTCTTGGTTTGTCTCGACGAGAGGAATCTAAAAAGTATAAAATTGTTAGCCAAACTTAAAGTTTTGTGGATAAAGACGAAAAATTTGGATTATTTTTTTGAATAAGGACAAAACGAAAAAAACCAAAAAACCAATTTTTTGGATTTAGCCAAAGGAGACTAGTAACACATATTTTTACTGGCATTTTTCATTACCGCTAGTAAAGGTCTTTTTTGGCGTAGTGTAAATTTAACATTGTCCATTGAAATAGTATCCTTCCAGCAAAGTTGGGCAGTATGCCCTCCGTCCGTGTTTGTTGGTCTATTTTGGTTACTCAGTGCCATTTTTAAATTGTTATATCTTCCAATTTATAACGTTTTCATGATTTTGACAACTTTGAATGAGATTTGTTGTTTCAAAAAAAAAACAAAGAATTAATTGAGATCTATCAAACAAAATCTATATAGTATGGTTTTTGATATCCATATTAAAATATATAAACAATTGAAAACTGATACAAACTCCTAAAAAAGACTAACGAACACAGACAGAAAGAATAATAAAATGCTCATACGATGCAGGTAAAGAACACTAGGTACCATATCTTCATATCAATCTTAACATCCATATTGTTTCAAGTCCATAATAGTTCTACAATAATGCTACATACACACCCCAGCTCCCACACCTTGCCTACGTGTCACGTGGGCCTCGCGTGGGGCCCACCCACTAACCCTAATTTTTTTAAAAATGAAAATTTTAAAATCCCAATATTGATGTTCTCTCCAGTCTCCATATTCCAGATGAAAAGCGTGAGAGAGAGAGAGAGAGAGAGAGAGAGAGGGAAGGGACGAAGACGAATACGACAACTTCCGAACCACCAGACGATTGACGCCATACCAGCGACCCAATCCCGTTCACCACCACCACCAGTGACCCAACCCCGTCCACCATCAACGACTCCACCACGACGACGACCAATCGAAGAAGACCTACAACTCAACCATTCGACAGATGTACGACTATGTGTGTGTGTGTGTGTGTGTGTGTGTGTGTGTGTGTGTGTGTGTGTGTGTGTGTGTTGATTTGTAGATCTGTAGAGATTAGGGATTATTTCCCAAAATTTAGGGTTCCAAATTCGAAAACCCTAATTTTTTCAAATTCCAAATTTGTACTTAGGGTTCCAGATTTGTTGATTTTGATGGTATATTATGGAGTATTTGTATGCTAATTGGTGATTCAAGAGGTCAATGGTTTGCTTGTTTGCCCTAATGCAAGAGGTCAGTGGTTTGCTTGTTATTTTCAGTAACCCAACCAAATGCTAGTAATAATTACGACGCTCAATCCACCTAATCCTTTTGCACATAAGCGAAATTCACTTAACGTATTGAGCAAATTCACAACGGCAAAAGAAAGTAGTGAAAATGTTAAATCCGTAATTACTTGTCACATATCTGTTGAGGCGTGCAATTCTCTTCCAATGCCTTTGTCTCAGTGGTCGTCCCGTACTCATCAGTCCCACATATGTATACAGTGTTGTAGCCACGAAGTTGGCAGTAACAAGCGAAAACATCAGCACTCAAAACACCTAGCGGATCACATAAAATAGAGTGACCAGAGCTATCAAATTCCACATAACATATGCTTGCATGTAGGGGTGGCACAAAAAACAAGCATATGAAAGTACTCAGGTCTATTTTCCCTAGTATTAGGTTATTTGTTATCGGATGGCGATCTATTGAGGACTCCCTCAAACAAAAATTCCGTGCGGACCTCACCATTTTTCGACTTTCCGGATCAAATTTTGACGATCCGAATATAGCGTTTTTAACAAAAACTGATCCGATCAAGCCCTTCCGGGTATTATTTTTGAAGATTTTCCGCGTGGACTTTGGAAAATGCATTTTAAAAACATTGAGCGGTTCGGATCGTCAAAGTTTGATCCGGAATGGTGAGGTCCGCACGGAATTATCCTAAGGGAGTCCTCAATAGATCGTCATCCATTTGTTATCCATTTTGTGTTATTTTGCATTTCGCTCTTTAACTGTGTTCGTGTTATATGTTATGCGCATTGAATTTCCATTTTCAGTATGTGAAATCGTTTCTGAGAATGTTTTTTCCTATAACATGTAATTAATCATCCCGCTTTGCTGGTTCATAGAGAATCAAAGTCATTTCACCAAATAGTCGATGCATCATTAATAGTACCTCAAATATGCAGGTGTATGCAAATACCTATTACTCATAACTCATAGGAAGCAGTTTTCTTTTCATGAACAGCAATAGGAAGCAGTTTTCACTGAACAACGGCACTTGAAAACCACCGGTACTCTGTTAGCAATCATCACAAAGGAACCCTTAAACAACTGATTGCTGAGAAGATATAGTTGCTGTTTCATGGGTATTATACTGGGTATTGTATTGAGTGACGAGCTAACTGATACTTGTGTTTGTTTTTTTTTTTTTTGGTAGAGCTGACATGGCTTCCGCTTCTTCAAACGCCACGTCTGGATGGCCTACGAAAGTTTGTGCTTGCGGAGCTAGTCCGTGCATCCCCACCAAGGCTGGTCCTAATGCTAAAAACCTTGGTCGGTACTACTATAAATGCCCCATTAGCAATGTAAGACTCTCCACACAACTAGATGTTTGTTCCCACCATTTTTGTTTATCCTTTTCCCATCTACATCTCATTATGTAGTAAAATCTCATTTGTTTTGTTGTGACTAGACCTGCAGGTAGTGAAATAGTTGGTGCGATAACAACACTCAAAATGTCTCACATTCGGCAGATGATAGGACATGCGACTTCACTGGACTACTCCCTCATTTCAACGTCAACCTCAACAACAACTTAAGGGAACTCATCTTAGCCATACGGAATGCAATCCGTATTCTAGTTATCCTTTCCCTTATAGGAATTGTAATTTGTGTACTCCTAGTTATCCACCTTATGTGTATGTAATGGTGATGTAAAGAATGAGAATTGTAATATGAAGTCTGTTTTGTTGCAAGGAAAGTGTTTGTGGTTAATTCTACCTAGTACATACTCCATTGTATTGGAGTGAGAGGATTTTGTAACTGTTAATTTGAAGTCTATTTGCTTATTGTTATTGCCCGGTACATTTTAGAATGTTACATGTTTTGCTAATTTGTTCTTGTTTGTAGTCTTATCCATGAGATTGCATTTCAGTTCCTTATCGGAAAATGTGATATGGAAACCTGCATATTAAATGATACCCTGTCTAGAGGCATGATATGATTTTGTTCAACTTTGTAGGGTTTGAGAGACTTTTCATCCTTTATTTAGTTGTGGTGTTAGCTTCGTTTAGTAGCAAGGCATATGGGGATAGCATTTCGGAATTTCCTTTTGATGACCTAAAACACCATCTCATGGGGGAAAACAATGGAAGCTATGCCGTTATATGCCAAGTCAGAGGCAAGAAAATGGATATAATTCCATGAAGATATAATTGAGATGTCTTCTACTTAGTAGCAAAATAAGATCATGTAAGGTTCATGTAGCACTTATCTGGGTAGCATGGCATGCAAGTAACCTGGGCACCTACTGAAAGTTCCTCTAAGCAAATCACACATTCTTGAACTGAAAATGGAAGCTGATCCAAATAAAAGGAGAGCAATTTTCTTAAACTACAATATAAGCCTAACGAAAACAATGCAAATTCAGTAGCAGAACCTGCTAGAAAATAGTCTCACTCCCAAGAACTACAACAGAATATGCAATATATTTACATGCAATTTGGCCTACTGCCACAAAGGAACTTCGATGCAGAAGTAAAGTCACAGAACTTGACTTTTTCGAGTGGAAACTATGCGATGAGGTCATTTTCCACCACTAGTTTATATGTTCCTTTTCTCAAAATCAAGTGACTACTCCTATAGCAGGCCTGCATATTGAAGAAATCTTACCAGACAACACAAGGGAAAAAAACAGCATGTATCTGTAATTATCATGTCATCAACCTCCACTTACATTTCTTTTGCCAGTTGGGTTCAACTGTAATCTGCTAGTAGCATAATGACATGTCACAAAAAAAACTTATCCATTTAAGAAAGGGATACGAACACGATACGATAAAAACTAACGACTTCATTCATACACAAAAAGGGTACCAGCAATTAACATTCCATTAACAATCACGACACGATACAATACGGACACGATACAGACACAATACGATAAAAAAAAATCCATTAACCAACCAAGTGTTCTACTCTTTGCCATTATTCATTCCATTCATCATTTCTAAAAACTTTGTTGAACACCTTGCCATTCATGCAATTGACTTCCAATTAAACTTGATTGTGGTCTTCCCCAACCTTGTGGCCCTCCTCTTATTGCACTTTGTATGCTCGGCATCAAGTTTTGTCGATTTTGGAAGTTATGGGCCATCATGTTCGGCCATATTAATGGTCCCATGTCGCTTGCGTAATTCTGTCATATAAAAAAAAAAGTTAACATAAATCAAGACCAATTATAAATTTAGAGTGTAAAAGGAAATTACCAAGCTTATTAGTTACTTACATTGACATTTACAACACTCTCTTGTGTCATAGCCACTGAAATTGCTCTTCTCCTTCTCCAACTGTAATCAACTCTTGCACCTCATATAATGTCACAACATCACCTACTTTTGTTTCGCCTAAAGAACATACCATTTTTCCAACAAATTGCGCTTGAAACTCTCTAACCTTGGCGAGAGTGTAGACGCTTTAAAATTGTTTCTCCAACCCATCGTTAGTTATGCAAGGAATGAAAGAGTGCCAACTATTGTGATCTTTTTGTTTTTCATTTTTCACCTTTTTGTCAATGCATTTTCATATTACTCAACGAATTGTTTCAAAGTCGTCGTAGAAGTAATGTAACCATCAAAATATGCATTCATACTCTCGCTTCTTTGTGTGGATGACATTCCCCCCCAAAACACATCTTTCACAAAAGCTAGCACCCACCATTCCTTCTCCAAATACAACATACCATGTGTTACTCTAAAGCTCGTACTTTTTTATGAGCGCATCCCAAGCAGTCTCAAATTCTTCTACTGTCAGTAAATCATAAACTGCTTAGCGAAAATGGTAACTAATTTTTTCATAAGCTTCGTACCCACTCAATTTTTCCGACATCTTCTTCATAATATGTCATATGCACCACCGATGTCGGGTAATGGGGAATATATTCTCTATAGCATTCCTCATGGCCGCGCATTGATCGGTAATAATTGCATTGGGAGCACAACCCGACATGCATGTCAACCAAGTCTTAAATAGCCACAAAAATAACTCTGTGTCTTCATGGGAGATAAGTCCACATCCCAATAATACCGAGCTACCATGACGATTCACGCCTACAAAAGAAGCAAAAGGCATGTCATACTTGTTGACGAGGTATATTGTGTCAAATGTCACAACGTCACCAAACTCCTTAAAAGCTACCATACTCCTTGCATCAGCCCAAAATAAATTCCTTAGTCGGCCCTTTTCATTCCAATCCATTGCATAAAAGAAGTCTCCATTGTCAGCTTTCATTCTCATGAAATAATGATGCATTGTTTCAGCATCTCCTTCCGTAAGTTGTAAACGTCGAACCTTATCCAAATAATTCCGGCAATCCTTCGGCAAATATGGAACCTTATCAGGTCCACCAACTTCAATTTGAAGCGAGTCAGTAGCCTTATGCAACCTGATCCTAGCTTTGTCATTCAATACAAGAATCATTTTCACATTTGAATCAAGTACCCTATTGCTCTTAAAAAATCTAAACTTTCCCGGACTTTGTTCATGATTGTGCTCAAAGAAAACCCGACTTACCCTCCACTTTCCCTTTTGGGTTAAACAAATATTAAGGTGAGCCGGACATTCCACTTTTGACTATGGACGTGGCTTGGCAGGGTTGCTTCCTCTAGGCATTGCCTTTCCACCTTTGGTGCATTCAATAATTACATGCCTCAAGACTCCATCTTTTCCCTTTTTCGAAGATCTTTTAGCCACTGCAAACCTCTTTTCTTTAGCAAATTTTGAGAAATACAAATAAGCTTCGTTGGAGCTGTCAAATTTCATTCCCATCTTCGGTTCCTCAATTGTATCTTTAGAATTCTCAATTGCCACTTTACCATCACCACCCTTATTTATTGGAGAACCATTCATAACCTCTTTTTCTTCTCCATTGTCTCCACTCCATACCTCTTCCACTTCTTCATCCCTTCTAATTTGGGAAGATATAGGACACATCGCCAATGGAGTAGACTCTGGCGATATCAAAGATGATGGTGATGGTAACTGAAACATCACCTGCAGGTTAAAAATAAACAAGAACTAGTGAGTATCATACGAGGAATATGAAATGAACTCGCTAAGAATGATAATGTGAACAACAAATCTCTAAGTTCAAAAAAAAACAAAAAACATGGAGCGAGTCCATGAATAACTGATTATTGTCATAATGTAATCTTAACCATAAAGCAAACACTAGTGATCACTAAACCATTCCCCAAGTTTTAGACAGAATAACCTCACCATGAACAAATAAAAGATAATTAAATCACGAAACCAAGGCCAAAGGAGATTTGTGTCCAATTATCAACAAAACTGATGATTAAACATAATGTGGTTGTTACCTGAGAAAGCTTAGCACCTGAAGCCCACAGGCAGTCGAGTTAAATATTTATATAGACATGTATATAGTTATGTCATCCTATTTTTGATAATTAAAGAAAGTAAACTAATTAAACCCCAAATGCTAGTTAATGAACCAACATCTTGATATTATACATGATGAGATACATGATAACCTTTCAGTGGGATACTTGGGTTATTTCGAATGGTGGTAGGGATTTTTTTTTTTTTTTTTGGGCTCAGTAAAAAGATGAAAAAGGGAGACCAACATAGTAATCTATATGCGCATGACCGTACGGGAATGCGATTTAGCGTTCGAATAAGAGATTTCGAAAAACTATTTACGATATTAGATTACAAAGTATTTTCCAGATTGAGATTTTGAAACCCTAAATACTAGCGAAGGCTCTCAGAAAACCCTAAACCTCCATTGCTCCGTTTAATGTGTAGTGTTTGCTTTCACTGAAATAGTGTGTATATGATGAATCAAATCCTTATATACATAACTGTTTGTAACATAAATCAAGGGGATTACCTCTTTCTTCTTCTTCGTATTACTTTAAAACCACTACTGGATCTCAGAGGTTCAATCTTCTTCTCCCATATTCAGCTTCGATCAATCGTCTTCTCCTACATGAGTGGTTTTTCCTCTTCGTATTACTCAGCTTCGATCGTCCTCTTGTTGGGCCTCTCTCTCTCTCACACACACACACACACACACACAGACAAAATGACACCCCGCGAAAATGAAACCCAGCTTTCACGATTTCAAAATTTTCGATCGTCCTTTTGTTTTTGTTTTTTCAGGGTAAAGTGGGTGAGGCCGACGAGGGGCCCACGTGACACGTATGCAGGGTGTGGGAGCTGGGGTGTAGAATTATTGATATGTTCTATTAAACTTGTCAAGATGGTTCTCAACGGGTGTACCTTTTTCCTCATAGGAAATGTAAAGAGGCATTGTTTCAAATACAATGCTCGTGAGTGATTGTTTCTCATAATGCCTGACCTGTTTGCTTAACATCCCTTATTTGCTTGTTACTATAGCTATATTATACTGGCAAAATCTCCACAGTTCTTTCTCCAATGGTGAGCTAAAATGCAAGTTATATTTACCTATAGTTATATGTTTTGCTAAATATAGCACAAGATATAGCAATTACTACTATATTTTAGCATGTCCTTTGTGTCTATCTCTCTCATAATGGGACCCGCAAATAACAATTTAAATTGATATTTTTTTAAATAAAAGAAATAGCATGTGCACCATTGGAGTAACATTGTTATATTGTACTAGCTATTCAAACAACAGGTCCACCGCTAGAGATGCTCTTACAATTTACATTTTTATGACAAAATAAATAACTAAAAAAAGGCAAACAAATTGTTTGCTTATCAGTTTCTGATTTTGTGTACTGTGTTGATACTTATTTGATTCCAAATAAATTTAGTTTCTTGTTTTATGACAAATAAATAACCAAGTGAATCAAAGGGATCCGAACAGACCCTTTTCCATGAACCCTCTGAATTTCACTATCAGAAGAGACCTCCCAAGTTGAAAGCCCAGGCCCTTCAACATGTAAATAGATTTGGGCTGAAAACTTAAAAGGTGATTCTAATTTTCTGATGCCCTGTTTAGATTACACAATAGGCTTCCTAAAATTAGCTCCTAAGTTGACTCTTAATGTACACATAAACATAATTGGGGTCCATTTTTCACTTCTAAAGCTTGCTAAATTTAGAGAGTATATGTGCAATCAATGGGTTAGTAAAAGCATTCTCTATTTTCAAATAAAATCATTTATCTTTTGAAAATTTCATATTTAAAAAAAATTAAAATGGCTTGGGTCCCACTTAGAGCTAGTTACAAAGTTACCTAAATTAGGAGCTATGTTTAGGAGTCACCCTTAGAAACTTCTATTGGGAGTCTATTGAACACCATAATTGATCAAATGACTTGCTAAATTTTAGGAGTCTCACCAAGAGAGCTATTTTAAGAGTCCACTGTGAATGCCTTTAAAAGAAAAAAAAAAGAAAAAAAAAAAAAGCAAAAGCAAAATTAAATTATCCATGCATATTCTTTTTTCGGCAGCCACCCAAAAGGACAAGGATTTCCCTCCTTTTACTTTTTTTTCCTTTTGGTATCCCCTCTCTTTCTTTTCACTCCATAATGTAAGTATAAAATCATAAAAATTGCAAATGTCTTTGTTGAAGGGGCCATGTAGAATATGTCGAAATAAACAACTAACCACATTCTTAGGGAACGTACTAAAGCTCTTCGTGTGTAGAGAAAGTTATACTTTCCACTCGAAAGTTATAGATTTCAATATATATTCCCATATTCGACACTAAGCTAAATCTCGAAATGTGGCTATTTTAGACTTTCGAATTTTTTTTCGGATTTTAAGGCCCTCTCCTATTTTGGCACCCTTATAATAGGCCAGCAAAAACAAGACCCGTGTTTAATCTTTTCATTAGGCGTCCCAAAAAATCAAGACCAGCTCTGTCAATTAAATTACGAAAGCGAGTAGACTAGCTTTTCGAAACCCTCAAAAGCAGTCGCCCCAAAATTTAAGAAAGCCCCAATGGCTCTGATTTCTGAATTAGTAGGGGACTCGATCTCCACTTTCTGGTGGGACACTTGTATACAAAAGAATTCGTCTGTGTCTTGAATCATTTTTTTAAAAAAAAAAAAATAGTCAAGATATCATATCAAAATGTCATTTGGCACCGATTACATCGAAAGACAGGAATGAAGTCCAAATCACTAACAAGTGAAATGAGAACGACAATAGGCTAACTAGGCCACCGACTGTGATGAAACAAAATTTGGGCTCTCGCACACACTTGCCGAAGTAGACCTGACACCTATGGAACGGAATGATGAATCCGATTCAAATGGTAGCAGTAGAGAATCACAAATGATTCCCAGCTCATTCCAGAACACAATACAGTGCAAAGTAATCGGGAACAAAAAACAGGAAAATAAAAACAAACACAAACAAAGACTAACTAATCAGAAACCCCAAAAAAACTGGTATATCCGAGAACCCACTGAGTCCCCCCCACTGAGAATCACTGAGTCGCACCGAGTTCTACCGAGTTCATTGATCAGTCACTTCCCCGGACGAAAACAAGCTTCCATAGCCGCTGCCCATGGCATCGGAGAGCTTTATTAGCCAAAGGGGGCAGAGACACCAAAGATCAACCCATTGTCAGGTCCGAGAACATCCGGAGTGGTGGAGATATAGGAGGAGGAAGGTTGTGGATCTGGGTCGTGGCGGTGGGAGAGAGATGAAAGGGCGACGAATCCAGCCATGGGTTGATGGTGGGTCCGGCAAGGGGTGGGGAGGAGGGGTGGGGCGGAGAGGCGGCAGGCCCACCCCTCAAAACCTCAAAACGGAAAAACTAGAGGGGTGAGAGATTGGAAGGTGGAAAAGGAGAGAAAGGAGGAGAACAACAAGGCAAGAATCGGTGGGAGGAGGCCGGAAAGGGTGGAGGGGGTGCCGGCAGGAAAAGAAGGGATAAAACCTTAAGGTTTTCTAACTTTTAGAGAGAGAAGCTCTCCAGGCAGGAAAAAAATTTGTTCACCCTCACCAAAAGTAGTAGGCACTGTGGGGGGAAAAAATTGTTCGTCTTGAATCATCTTATGCATTTGAAATGGAAGAAAAATGTGTGTCTAGAATCGTCTTATGCATATGAAATTCATAATGCATTATACGGCCTATGAATATCGGGGACACGGCTCCGGATACATTTGTTCTGAATCTATAGCCAAATGTCTACGATCCCTAGCACAACTCTTCGTCTATTTTTTTGTTCAAATTTATTGTTATCCAAACTTAAGTCATGTAACTTTGACGGGTGCTTAACTTTTCTGTTCATGTGCTTGTATCTTTGCTTACCTTCTAAATTAGCATGAGTGGAACCAGACCCAATGCCATTAGCTTGCATTTCCTGCACGGTGGGTTTGAAGAATTGTTATATGGGGATGGCAATCTCGACCGAACCGATGGGTACCCGAACCATAACCGAAATACTCCCTGTGGGTGCGAGTACGGTATGGGATGTGAGATAACCGAACGGGTTCGGTTCGGTTATGGTTTGAGCTGATAATTGAACCGTTCCCCGAACCGAACCGGATATGTGTAATTACAAAATTACCCTTCATATGTAGAAGTTTTTTTTGGGTAATTATATGTAGAAGTTTAGCCTCTGTATAGCTTCAATGTATTGAATTTCTACTTATATGTATATTAGTTTTGCATTTAAAATATCTAAATGCATATCTGCATACCCTTTTTATTGACGAATCTGTGGAATTTTAAGTTTAACTGATTTTCATATTTGAATTTCATTCATAATATTTCTAAATCCATATCTGCATACCCTTTTTATTGACGAATCTGTGGAATTTTCAGTTTAACTGATTTTCATATTTGAATTTCATTCATAATATTTCGTTTTATTTTGTTTTCTAATTTAACGGGGAGTACCTGAACCGAACCGATCCCCGATTAGTTCAGTTATGGTTTCAATTTCCCCTACCCGTTCGGGTTTCGGTTCGATTCTAGGTACCCATCTAGTTTCGGGTAATGGGTTCGGATATGACAATACCCGAACCGAACCGACCCATTGTCATCCCTATATATGGGAAAGTTAAACAACACTTTGGGAACCTAAACAATTGGAAAATACTAGAATAACGCGGGTTCATCTATCTTACAAATTATGGCCCGGTTTGGCTTAAAATCACCGTTGTTAGTTTTGCATCATCTTTTTATGGATTATTGGTTCGTTTCAAAAAGAGGAATCTAAAAAGTAAAAATTATGATAAAAAACTTTAATAAGTTCACTAAAAACAAAAATAATACAAAACGAACAAACTTTTTGGATACTTTTGTCTTTATTAAAAAAGAGTTCGGTTCATTGTTTTATTTTTCCGATTTCTCTTGGCAAGACGAACCAATAATCCAAAAAAAATTGACTCAAAAACTAACAAATTTAATTTTTTTTTCCAGAATAAAGACGAAAAAAATAACGTGGCTTAATTATTACTCCAAGCCAAAACACATCTACTTCTACGCATGATTTGGGGATCAACAAATTAAAATTGTGTAAAGCAAATAATACGTCATGTATTCAAGCTTCACCGTCTCTCAAATAATTGAAATAGTAGTACAAAAAACTTAGGTAAAAACAAGCTTAATATGTGAATTTGTGGAGAATGCCTAATCAAACTGCACACAAAATACGTCCGACTGAATTTGTTGAACTGGTCCAAATCTGGAATAATCTCCGCGTGGTCGAAATGTCTTTGAACAATGGTTGAAATGGAAAAAAATTGAACGTTGATTTTGAAACCACAAACCATTCAACCCTTCGTCTTTTCAATGCCACCTTCGAGAAAAAAACAATTTAGGAGTTTGGTGTTTTTGGACCACACTACACTCCTCGATCTCCTCAGTTCCTTTTTAGTACAGTAATTTGTAGAGTTGTAGTAGAAGGGATTTTTGTCTTGCTTGTAGGCCATTGATTTCTAGCTTGACTTATAAGAGTTGGGTTGCCCCTAATCACTATAGGGAGGGTTGAATTTCTACACATTTAGACTAATCTACATGATATGTTATGTCAGGGAGGGAGGATTTCAAGATGTCGCACTCATCATTCATCTCTTTGTCCCACAAAGATAGTCTATTATAAAATGACTTGCAATTTTTGGATAAAAATTTAAATTAGTTATTCAATTTTGTATTGAGAAATGTAAGAAATTATGGTCAAAAGTAGGGGTGTCCACGGATCGGATCCGGATCGGGCGGATTTGACAGATTAAAGAAGGATTATTGAGCGGATCCGATCCGATTCGGAACCAGAACCGCCAGATAAGAAATTCTTGATCCGGAACCGAACCGAACATTCACGGATGGGTCAACGGACGGATCGGATTGGACGGATTTGGCGGATTGAACGGATCGGATGATCCGGTGGACAGCCCTAGTCGAAAGTGTTTCATTTTTTATCCGAAGGGATACACATTTTCATATGTTAATCACCGATCAACATACCTAGTACAAAAAAATTACATATTTTCATCGATTAACCACTCATCAACATGCTTAATACCAAAAATAATACACGTTTTTTGAATAATAACATTGTTCTTGCAGGACAAAAATAGTTTTGTTTGTAGATCCCGGGGGTGGCACATGCCACCTCCTCCACTCTTGCCCTCCATCCCTATGTTATGTTAGGACTCGTGATTAAGGCCTCCGATTAAAATTTTAGGTTTGAAATGTTCTAACAACTTCTTTGGGGCAAATCGATCCATTTGGAGCTTTGTTCTAACTTTAATTGGGCTCCCTGAATGGGTGGTGGGATTAGGCTCTTGGGATTAGTCGAGGTGCGTACAAGCTTGCCCAGATACATGAGTAATAAAAAAATCTACATGGTATCCAGGGCTGGCCCTGGTCTTTGGGTTGCCGAAGCCCGGCCCAAGTTTTGTTGCACTCTTGATATTAACTCATAAAAAGAAAAAAAAAAACATACAAGACAAAAAAATATTTGTGTTGCATTGTGCTTTGTGATTAATACGATCCAATTCAAAGAAAACAACTTATCCTTGTATTTTTTGAAGCAAATTCTTTTTGATTTTTTCTTTATTCGAGAAAGTAAATAGATCAAACATGATACTGTAGTTTCGTAATTTAACTAAAATTAAATAAACTTTTATAAAAATCTATACAACTAGAAAAAAAAATGAATCAACCATGATAAAGGGATAAAGATATGGGTACCGAAAATGAACTGATCGCACACGGGGACCCACTTTTGGGTCCCACACAAGTGATCCGAACCGTTCATTGTTCTTAGAACATTTTTCCGAGGGACTCCACCAAATTTCAGCTCAATCAGACGGTTGGAAGTGCTCCAACCAAAGTCCCACCGTTCCAACCAAAAAAAACAATGAATGGTTCGGATCACTCGTGTGGGACCCAAAAGTGGGTCCCTGAACGCGATCGGTACATTTTCGGTCCTTCCCGTTCTGTACCCGTATCACTGTCCATAATAAAGTAGCACTCATACTTAGTATTTTATCTAACAAATCATGTTATCAACTTTACTCTTGTGAAAATATTATAATAAAAAATATTTATTTTAAATCTTTTTATCAAAGTTTGTTGAGTACAAATAAATTATTTTGGTTTATTTATTGTCAACATTTATTTATTTGGGAATTCAATTTCAAAAGTCAGATGTAGAATTAAAATAAACAAAGAGAGAGAGAATGAAAATCACTTATAAAAACATTTATGGTGTGCAAAAGATTTGAACCTTGGACTCTACAACCACAAAAAAATTTTAATACTAGTGGTGTAAGAGTTCTATTTTTATCTACAATAGATAAATAGAAAAATAAGAAAAAAAAAATTAATTGGCCACAAATGACTCTAGTGGAATATAAACTCAGCCCATTTAGCTTTCATAAGTGTGCACTGACCACCAATGGCATCCTCCTTGTGTTAGAACTCGGAATATTTATATATAATAATATTATATCTTTGCAAAAAAGAAAAATTTTGGTCCTAGCTTGCATTGATATGTCGCACAAAATGTGGATTAATAAGTCAAAAATACTTACATAAATAAAAAATATAATGCGAAACAAGTCCAAGAACCGATAGTATTTTTTGTCATAAACCATCTCACGGTAAGTTAGAAGGAGATGATAGTGTATGGTTTCTCTAGGACTAAGGTTGCAAAGTGTATATATGGTTTGTAAGGGGGAGAATGTGAAAATTTAGATTTCTTAACGTATTTTATTTTCTGCAAGTGGTTGCTAGCTCATGCGGTAAAGTTCTTGGATGACGCATACATCATCCCGGGATTGAGTTCCATTCTCTCTCCCCCATGTAATAGATTACGAATGACGAATGACAAAAAAAAATGTATTTTATTTCCTAAAAAGATCTCTTCTTTAACACTTATAAATTGTGTGATCTCAAAATTATATATAATCCAAATTATGACTCCCAAATTCTTCAGTAACAATTGGTCCTTCGCTCGAGTAAGCTAAACTTTATACTTTATAGTATGGTATTAAAATTATTTTGTCAAAACGCGTATCTCTCTTTGACTGTTTCTATATTACTACTATTTTATAGGTACATCGAATTCAGAGATATTTCCCTTAAAAATACAACGAATCAGAGTTTAAATGGTAAAGATGAATCAGACATGTGATATATTCGTAACATTAACCTAATTTAATCAATACATTCACTGAAACAAAATCAGAATTATTTAATTTTCACACGACAAAATAAGGGGGGAAACGCCATTCCACGTATTGTGAATTCCCCTTCACAAAACAAAGTCGTAGCTTATAAATTAGCTCTTGGTTCACTTCCACTCAATCAGAGAATCACATTCAACGAAAACAAGGGAAGTAGCAACTGGTCATTTTCCGTTCCCATGGGGGGACTTTAATTTCCGTGGAATTGGTCCTTCCACACACCGTTGCACGCACGACATCGCATTACGCTATAAATCTCAAATTCCAATATCTTCTCACTCGTCCTATCTTGTGTCCGTCCTTCAACTTTTAAACCCCCTCCGCCTCACCATTACAGCCCGTTCAGAATCCGGATCTTCTCTTAAATCTCTTGAAATCCTTTTTCATATTCTCGTTACAAACGACGACTAAGTAAACTCTCACATTGCTTTCTAATTCATCCATTTTACCTACCCAAAAACTCTTTCTCAATTAATTCCCCGTTCTCAACTATTTTTTCTTTACAACATATACGTCTCTTATCCACCGTTCTTCCTTATTTCAAAAACCGCGCTAAATAAAGGTGAAGTCTCGTTTTGTGGCTCAAAAGGGGATATTTCAAGAGAGAGAGAGAGAAGCGAAAGAGGAAATGAGAAAATGGAAATCCACTCATACCCAACTTTGCCCATTTGACGGGGCCTAACATAATTACCCTTCAACTACTACACAGAATCATTGCCCACCATATAAAAAACCGGGTATCCACACCGCCGTCCTCCTCCACCATCCACGTTTGATGGGCCAGTCCTCCTCCACCATCCACGGGTTGACTCACCGTCTAACTCCCACCAACTACACCCACCACCACCACAACCACCACCGATCAGAGATCCTCTCTCTAATGGAGAACGAGGAGTGTATCATCGAAGACCTAGACTACATCTCGGAGCTCCCGGACGAGTGCTTATCCTCCATCTTCCACTTCCTCAGCTCAGGCGACCGGAATAACGCCTCTCTCGTCTCCAAGCGATGGCTCAGAATCGAAGGCCAGAGCCGCCATCGTTTAACCCTCAACGCCCAATCGGAGCTCCTCTCTCACATCCCATCTCTCTTCAACCGCTTCGACGCCGTCACCAAGCTCGCCCTCCGTTGCGACCGCCGATCCGTTTCCCTAGACGACGACGCTTTGACTCTCATCTCCCAACGCTGCCGTAACCTCACGCGCCTCAAGCTCCGCGCGTGCAGGGAACTCACTCCCATCGGTATGACCGCCTTCGCTAAAAACTGCAAGGGTTTGAAGAAGTTCTCGTGTGGATCCTGTGCGTTTGGTGTCAAAGGTATGAACGCTGTTCTAAACCACTGTTCGTCTCTTGAGGAGTTATCCGTTAAGCGCCTGCGTGGCGAAAACGACGGCGTTGAAACCCCCGTTGGGCCAGGATCAGCTGCTGCTTCGCTTAAAACGATTTGTCTCAAGGATCTTTATAATGGGCAGTGTTTTGGTCCGTTGATTGTTGGGGCTAAGAATTTGAAGACTTTGAAGCTGCTGAGGTGTATGGGTGATTGGGATAAGGTTTTGCAAATGATTGGCGGTAGAAAGAACTGTTTGGTTGAAGTCCATTTGGAGAGGCTTCAGGTTACCGATGGTGGTCTTATGGCGATGAAGGATTTTCCTGATCTTGAGATTTTGCACCTTGTGAAGACTCCAGAGTGTACAAATTTGGGTATTGTGTGTATTGCTGAACACTGTAAGCTTTTGAGGAAGCTCCACATCGATGGGTGGAGGACGAATCGGATTGGAAACGAAGGGTTGATTGCGATCGGTAAGCACTGTGGTAATCTACAGGAACTTGTATTGATTGGTGTGAATTTGAGTTCTGTTAGTCTTGAATCGGTAGCTATGAATTGCAAGAAGTTGGAGCGATTAGCGTTGTGCGGTAGCGAGACAATTGGGGATCCAGAGATATCGTGTATTGCTACGAAATGTGTGGCGTTGAAGAAGCTGTGTATTAAAGGGTGTGCGGTATCGGATAAGGGGTTTGATGCTTTTGCTTGGGGGTGTCCTAATTTGGTGAAAATTAAGGTTAAGAAGTGCAGGGGAGTGACGAGTTATCTCGCGGATTTGTTGAAGATGAAGAGGGGATCCTTGATGGTGAATTTGGATGTGTGTGAGATTGAAGCAGATGGGTTGGATGCAAGTGCTAGTGATGGTGGTGCACAAGAAGATGGTGTGGAGTTTCCCCCAATGGTGAGCCAAGTAAGCGGCGCTATTGGTGCTGCTGCAGCGGTTGCAGATGTTCCTTCGGGCAGTAATGCGCGCCCGTCCATTTTCAGGTCGAGGTTTGGGCTTTTTGGAGGTAGGAGTTTGGCGGCTTGCACTTTCAGGAGGTGGACTAACGGTGGTTCAAGTGCTAGTTTTTGAATGTTCTGAACAAGAAGTTTGAAGAAGAGTTCTTGTTCTGTTGGCTGATCAATGGGTACTTCCATTTGGCGGTTTCTTTGGTCAAATATAACTTTTCAAGTTTTTTATTTATGGCCTTCACGAAACAGTGCAGAAATTGCTCTGGGAAATTTGTTTCTGTTCCTTGTGATTGATTACTTCTGCTAATGCATTTACTTCCGTTTCCACTGCTGTTGTTTTCTATGTTCTTTTGGTGTTGATTTTGTTTGTATTTGTAGAACTCGGGGCATCCATCGACTTGATCATGTTGGCTTTTGAATGAAAAATTTCAGTTGTATTTTGCCTGATTGTAATGTAACCATCTTTTGATTCGAACCTGAAGAACTTTTTCCTTCAAGGTTAATGAAATTTGTAATACTTATCTGTGCCATTTTGTGGCCTTATGTTCACAAATATCGTGCGTGCCAGTTTGTACATTCCTGTGTCGTAGGTTACGTTTGTAGCTGTCTTGATGCGATCTCAAGCTATGGTAAACATTTTTATCTTTTTTGTTTTTCACCCGGCAGGCGAGAATTCTTCGCGATTCATATACCAGTTTGTACCATTTGACTCCTCTGTAGGTCATTATCTGTGGTTTTGACCTTTCAATACTTAAAAACTTCATTTGAATAAGTTGTCCTGTGAGAAGTTTGCTGTAAATCTGTTATAGTCTAGGATTCATAGTCCAATCTACACGCTGCAGTTGCTTCCTTGGAGACGCGTATGGTTCTGACTACTATCAATAGATTGAAAATTCGACGCGTCTTGGCTTTCAGTGGAGTCTTGTTAATATACTCGATTCACCATTGTTGTTTAGTCTCTGTCAAGGTCCGAATTATCCTTATTGGAGAATCATGACCGAATCAGATGCTAAGAGACTCACCGGAAATTTTAGTGGAATTTTATTGTTAGTAGTTCAGTAATTCAATTGAAAGTTTTCTCTGGTTTTGGATGTCTTACAGCTAAAAACGCGTAATGGAATGACATGGTACCAAGTTACTCTCTGAGTTGCTTTGAAAGAGAACATAAAAACCCGGGAAAGGTGCTCCTCTCAGCATCTCCTATCCCCTTCCGTTCATCTGCTCTTACTTCATGTGTCCTTTTCTCTTGTTGAACTTGCGCACACAATTCTGCAACATTCCATCACTGATGCCATTTCTTCCACCCTCGGTGTGTATCAGATGCTGATTCTGCACACGTAGGAGGAATTTGCTCCCTTTTTTTTTCCCTGAAAGCAATGCTTTACGAATTTCCACAATTACAGTGTCCTCGAGTATTTATCTGCGAACGTATGCTAATAAGCTGTATCCTTTCTTTATACAGCTTTTACTACTGGATCAGAATCTACTTAAACAGCTTATTCTGCTGGATATGCTACCGTGGAGACCCCAGACTGCTAAGCTTTAGAATTTTGTGAGGAGACTCCCCGGAAATTTTAGAATTTTCTCATTCACCGAAAGCATACAGTGGCCAAGCTTGATCAAGGAAAATAATCATTCCAAACTGAGAACGAAGGCCGAGTCCAAGAAGTTGAAGTTAGATCATGTAAAGGAAACTGAAATTTTGCAGCAATTTTCGGAACCGAGGCACTGGAGTTGGTAAATCTCAAACAAGATCATAGTTGCCCTAAAGGGCAAGATGACTCCTATGAAGTAGAACTGAGCTGTGGTTCGCAATATGTCAATGTTAATTTTGTAGAGCAATGGGATTCATCGAGATCTCATCCAATAGATCTTGATTTGTTTATCGTGCGCATTGTTGTTAAAACCCTACGATACATGATACGTATCCTACGATTCGTATCGTCTTCTTAGGAAAACGATACGTACCCCACTCCGTATATCCTTTTTGTATAGAAATCCTACGATACTATAGCGTATCCTACAATACATATGTGTATCCCAATTCAGTACGTATCTTACGATTTCTTAGTGAAAGTAATTCAAACATTATTGCAAAAAGTGGAACCTCAAACACATTAATATAAGTCGTTTGAGCGACATTCAAACAGTTGAAAGATATCTAACCTCAATGTAGGGCTTGAATAGAAGAAAAATATACTTCGATCCTGTTTTGGGAGAATATTATTAGGGATTTTCTTTTTTGTCCTTGACTACGGTAGCAGGAAGCCTCAATCTAATAAATCTCAATTGGGAGACTTGAAAATTTTCAACTTAAATACTTAGTTTGTTGGTGCTACTGGGCATAAATACTTTTTAATTATGGTTAACGTATCTTACGATACGTGATACGTATCCCGATAGGATTTATAATATAAGAAAAACGATACACGATACGTATCCCGATTTCAAAACCTTGTCGTGCGTAATAAAAATTAGGTCGACCGAATACCAGTGAAGACTTAGTCTACTTATATTTGGCTAAAGAGAGTTTTACTTCATCCAAACGATTACCGAGTCCGATTAACTAAAGCTGACATGAATGGTGAACACATCAAACACTACAGTCTACAACACGAGGTGGTTATCGATAAATGAGATTTTGATGGGTCTTATTTTCCATTACATGATGGAATACACGCGGAATAATCACATGATTCCGTGAATTCAAGACATCATCCATGTTTGATGAATTTTTTACCATACAAAACCTTTTTTTTTTTTTACTAAGCCGAAACAAGGGAAAGAAGAGAGGATATTAGAGAGCATAACCTTGCCATGTTAACAAGTATTACTCCCTCCGTCCCAAAATTGACATTACCATTATTTTACTACTTGGTCGAGAATTTTACTTGGCTACCAAAAAAGAGAGAGAATGGGAAATGTATCAAATTTTTGGACATTAAATTCCGTAAAGGGACTTGAATAGTGGGACAACAAAAAATTGAATCATAGACTTACAAGTGCTACTAACAAGGGTTTCAGGAGCACTTCTAGAGCTGTACCCATTCTACTAACTTTTGATTTTTTGACGTTTTTGGTTTCTTAGTTAACGTATTTGAGAAGAATGACATGTCTCGAAAGATACACACAAAAAAAAGTCCAAAAAATCCAAAAGTTCCCTCAGTGGAACAGCGCCGTGTGAGCTTTTCATTTGTACGTTGTAGTTTGAAGACCCCGATCAAGGTGTACAACAACCTTGTACAGAGACTCCAAATCCAAACTTTATAAAATGAACGGTTCAAATTGTGGTGATGATAGTTTGAAGCAGAGACTCCAAATCCTTTGACATGTGGGCACATTTGCCTTATCCTGTAAGCAAAAGCACTGAACGTTTTATGGGCGTGAGCCTATTTTAATCCAAAATTGGGCAAAAGTTCCATTTGGGAATGGATTCTCCAATGCTGAACTCTTATTTTCACCAAAATTTAGTGTTTTTATGTTTTTCCACCAAAATTTGAATCAAAATGACACATTTGAAAATAATAAGAAAATGAAAAAAGGAGTTGAGAAAAATGGATTTGGATATGGGTTCCCCTTCTCTCGAAAAATAGACAAAATGCATATGCCATTTGAGATGGATTTTTGGTGTTTTCCTCAAATTTTAAGTTTAAGTGTGAAAAATATTGGAGAAACTCTCACGTACCTTATTTAGCATATTCAATTAAAAAAAAAAGTTGATGAATTGTGTTTAGTCTCAATTACTCCTACTATTAATGTTCACTTATTTAACTTTTCTATTTTATTTGACAAAAAAGAGTGAGATTATTTAAATCTTCAATTTCTAGTTCTTCAGCTTTATTTAAAGTTGAAAAAATACTAAAATTAAAGAAAAATACTTAATTGAAGAGTGTTTGTACTGATCTGGTAATAATTTATCGTACAACTTATTTTACAAAAACTCTGAATTTTTATTTTAACTAATAAAAATATGTTTTTCATGAAAAGATAATGCAATGGTTTAAGCCCCGAGACTCTAAGTCTCCCCACGGTCTCTAAGTTTTCGAACCTAAGCTCTGATACCAAGTTGGCACGCCCTCAAAATTAATAAACCAAATACAAATAAAATCCACGTAGGATCAATCAAAGTCAAACAACTTCCCTTAGAAAAGTCAAGTCAAAGTACAATGAGTTTCTACTTGAGGTACCCAGGGGCGGCTCCACAGCCAAGCTTCAATGGTCACATGACCACTTAATTTATTTATTTTTACTTATAATATATGTCAAAAATTGAGGTTAATCCTCTTTTGAACACTCAGCCCAAATATAATTGAACACCCAATCTAAATATGAATGAACACCGGTCCAAATTCAGTGAAGTACATGTCAAAAATTTAGGTTAATCCTCTTTTGAACACCCAGTCCATGTCAGTTGCAGATGGTATAAATGTACTAATTTCATATCTACATTAAGTATATAAATTCTTTTTGGTTGTTTCAGATTATGTATTTATGGAAAGGTTTAAAAAAAAAGTTTATCTACGTTGCAAAATTTGTTAACTTGAACAATTTTTCCTCGAGTTTAGAACTCCAATAAAAAAATTTCATATCGTCTTAAAGAAGAACGTGTCTTCAAAAAGGTTCGTGTTAACCTATTTGCCCAAGTTCTTTCTAAAGGGTAATAAAATATTGTTCTTCCTATTCCCAAAAAATTGTCCACTACATAAGATGAGAACTTTTTTTTTTTTTTTGAACTTTGGGCAAATATTTATATTTTTGGATTCTCATTTTGCGTGATAGATAATCGTTTTGAAATCGAGGTTATGTTTTGTGACCGACTGATCGCACTATTAACTAATATACGAAACTTTATGCATATGTTGTTGGTTAATTAAGCTACTAGAGTTATGGTAATTTATGAACACCCTACTATAAAATCCTGCAGCCGCCACTGGAGGTACCCGTACCCATGCATAAGTAATCAAGAGTTAAGAGTTATTACATAAACCAAGTTTTGTCAAAAAATGAAGAAAATAGAAGTTACAAGATCATCTCCCAAAAGTACATAAACTATGGAGAAGGTAAAATAACTTCATGTCAAATGTGCTTCATGATATGCATCCACACGCCAACCATCTCAATCATGTGCCTTGCCGAGTACCTGAAAATGATAGGTTGAGCTCACTAGCCCAGTAGGAAACTTTTCTACTAACACTAAGGGTATAGAGAATGAAAGATGAACGTGATAATGTGATACACATGAAAGATTAGGCTAAAATGAGCTATGGATGATCGACTCGATGTGAAAGTGTCCACAAGATACCCAAGTGTCCGTCAATTTCCTCAAAACTGTTATAATACGTGTCGTGTGTTCGATTTCTTAAAACATCATGTTTTTCACAAAACTTTTCATTTTTAACTCTTCACCAATAACCTCTTGTTTTAATAGGGAATGAATCCCTCAGCCGGATTTCGTGGGCTCCGTGCACCCCTGCCGGATTTCGTGGGCTCCGCACACCCCTACCGGATTTCGTGGGCTCCGCACACCCATGGCTAGGGACACACCAAACGATGGCCCTAGAATAAGTAACCATCATTCTCAAAGTTTGTTAAACCATCAAGTGTCCAAAACATCAATGTAATTCGTTTAGTTCGAAAACTCATAGTGTACCGATTTGGGCAAAGATAATATGTGTCCAAGAATGTGAGAAATCAAGACAAAACATAATTCGTGCCACGATAGGTTAGAGAGGTGTTTTCCAATAGGTTTCGAAATGTAATTGATGAATAAGGCAAGTACATAGTTAAACTACCCGACCGGAGGCCAAAGGAAAGCCAAGCAAACAATTCGATCAACAAAGTGGTTGGTAACAAGTAATATTTTAAGTGAACAAAACATTTGAAGATGTCCCAAGACGTCTAAGAGTCAAGGAAAGGCCTAAACAAAAAAATAGGTTCAGAGCTGTCTGGTATCAATACCCCATAATGGGGTATCAATACCAGTCGACCAGAAAAAAAACAGAACGTGCTGGTATCGATACGAGGTTGTAGGGGTATCGATATTAGCGGGCTTCGCACAGATTTTTGACAGCTTTTCAAGCTTGATGGGGGCTTCAATCTAACTCAAATTGGAACCTGATGGGGGCTTCAATCTAACTCAAATGGGAGGTTCCAAATCACCATAAAACATCAAATGAACATGTCTAAGTACTAATTCAAGATCAATCCAACAAAAATGTGGAAAATCAAGCATCAATCAAGTTCAAACTCAACTTCCATGGAGGTATAAGAGCTTGGTGAGAAATCAAGAGGAGAGATGAACACAATGCAATCATTCAAACCATATACACTTAGTGAAGGTAGAAATAAGTTCCCTACCTCAAAGATTGAGCTCTAATGAAGATAGTTGAGAAAGCCCTAGCTTGTTCTAGCAAACCCCAACTGAATGTGCTAGCTCCAAGCGAACCCACGGAGTCCCGGACTCCAAAACATGCGTAGATGATAGATTTGAGGTTGATTCTTGAGGAAAAGAGGCGTAGATTTTGTGGAGGAATGAGAGAGATGTAGGAGAGGAGTAGAGAGAGAGAGAGTGTCGATGGGTTAGAGGAAGAGAGGGTATGATTTTTTGCTCAAAAATCTGATGTTGGGCCTCTTAATACACCCCCAAATTACACCCTCACCCCTTAGTGGTTCTAATGTGTTGCAAAGACACCCCATATGCAATCACCAACTCACATTGACCCCATTTTGCATTTTAAAACATTTCTCACACTTCCACAACATCATTTCTGGAAAATTATTTAAAAACACAGGTCCTTACAATGGTAAACCTACTACTAATAAACATGGTAATCTTTGTGCATTTAACTCTTCAGCCAAGTCTGTTATCAAATCCGTTGCCGCCGCTACCAATTTCGCGACAATCGGAATACCCACCACACTTGCCTTGAATCCAATCCACCTTCTTGGGCCATGCCCAACCGGACCCACAAAGTACCCAATGTCGATGCTCTGGATATGAATTCGATTGAGTTGTTTTCAAATTCAGACCCATACCATTTTGATTTCCTCGTCGATCTTCTAGTAGGCGGCAATGAGTTCATTTTGGATTAGAATCACCGGCGACAGCGGAGGAGAAGACGTCAGAAGATCGGAACCATCAGAGGTGAATCCCAATTTGGGATTCCGACCGATGAAGTTTTCAGACCACGACAATAGAATCATAAGTTGGGTTCTTCGGTCTTTCACAATCATTACCCAAAATAGGATAAACCTCATTAATTGTTTACTTCAAATCCATACCAAGCACCAGGAACAATGAATCCAATGTCTTTAGAAGGTCCAATACGTGCTTCAACCGATCACTCTACATGCAAAGAAACACCAAATAAGAAAAAATAGGAACCTCTGAAATTGCAGTTAAATTGAGACCACTTTTATACAAAGGAAATGAATATGACGCAACAAAAATGACGACCTTTTCTTTTTGAAGTGCCTGAAGCTCTCTCTGCAATGCTTCAAACTCCCTTAAGGAGAAATCTGTTTCGTCCTAATTAAAGGTGGACGATCTGGGACGTTGTAGTTGGGATGGTGGAAGAAAGATTTCTGATGTTACTTTGGTGATTTTGAAGAAAATTGGTAAAGTGTAATGTCAGGGATTGGGTTTTATCCCAAATCCCTTAATTGCAAGGGAGGACTTCCAAATATTGAAATTGATCCACTTTTTCTAGCTCCTATATGCAACATTCGTTTTAGGTGTGGTTTGGCTAAATTTAAAAAACTGGTTTTTTGGTTTTTTTTCGTTGTCTTGATTCAAAAAAAAATTGCATTTGTTAGTTTTGCGTCAAGATTTTGTGGCTTCTGGATTTATCTCATCGAGACAAATCCAAAGAGTATAAAATTATGGTAAAAAATAATAGTTTTTTGAATAAAGCCAAAAATAAACCAAAATAAACAAGTTTTTTGGATTATTTTTCGTCTTTATTCAAAAAACTTTAAGTTTGGCTAATAATTTTATACTTTTTAGATTCCTCTCATCGAGACAAGCCAAGAAATCACAAAAAATCGACCGAAAACTAACAAATGCAAAAAAAAAAAATTTGAATAAGGACAAAACAAAAAAAAAACCAAAAAAGTAATTTTTTTAAATTAGCCAAACCACGCCTAAGTCCTCAATCTCGAAATATATATATAAAGGGCAATATTGGATTTATTTAAATTTCGGGATGGAAACATAACTTCAAAAAAAGCACAGGATGAAACTATAATTTCAAGGTGGTTGGAGGATGATTATTTAAGTGGCCCATTTTTATTTTTATTTTTGAGAAAAAAATTATATAAAAAATATGTGCATTTAACTCTTATTTTTTCTCATTAACCAATAGAAACAGCGATCCTGATAAAATAAAATAAAAAATAAATTAAAAAAAAGATACAGCGACCAAAAAAGGACTCCCAGGAGAGAGATAAAACCGACAAATCGATCAACCGAAATAGGAAAACCCTCGTACTATAATCTAATCTCAAATGGATACCGTAACACCCGGTGCTACTTCCGACGACCTCTCCTCTGACACACCGGCAGCGGCGGCCTCACGGTGGACGTACGCCGTGTCCCGACGGTTTCAACACTTACTGGACAAGTCGACCCCGTTCGTCCTCCACCGATGGATCGCGTTCGCCGCCATCGCTTTTGTCTATGTCGTACGCGTTTACTTCGTCCAGGGCTTTTACATCGTGTCCTACGCTCTGGGCATATACATCCTCAACCTCCTCATCGCGTTTCTCTCTCCTCAGGTTGACCCCGAGTTCCACGACCTCTCCGATGGGCCCACCTTACCCACTCGGGGCTCCGACGAGTTCCGCCCCTTCGTTCGCCGCCTTCCCGAGTTTAAGTTCTGGTGCGTATCTCTCTCTCCGTGGAATCATTTGTGAATAAAAAGTTAAATTCACAGCAAACAATTGCGTGAAAAAACTTGATTTAATTACTCATGAAGAAATTCTCACTTCCTGTCTACTTTTGATTGAGAACCCAAGGGCTTGGCCAGGGCCTGAGTCTTAGACCTAGCTCACATGTTCGAAACTAGGTGCTATCAACTCTCAATCCATATGGGGGATTTGCTCCGGCCTTAATTGGGATCCCTGTTGGTGGACGGTGGGGTTGGTGCCCGGTATTAGTTGGCCTATACGCCAAAGTTACCAAAAAAACACTTTTGATTGAGACGGGAGGGTATATTGTGTTGCAATGTTTTGGTACAAAATTGAGTTGTGTTTATAGATTATCTTTTCTGTAATGTAGGTTGCTTTTAGCAAAAGTTGTGGGTGAAATATTGAATTCGGTTTTAAAAGTCACGAGCACACATTTAAAATTCACGAGCAAACAGATACGTGAAAAACGTGATTAATTAGTCGTGAGGAAATTTTTACTTCCTATCTACTTTCTATTGAAACGAGGAGGTAGTGTGTGCCAATGGTTGAGATGTGTAGTTCGATCGTTGATCATGGAAGCAGAGGGCATGCCAATGGCATACCAATTGAGGCGATTGCCTTAGGACCCCAATTTTTTGAAGGCTTTCATATTTGCACACAGCATAATGTGTTACGACTTACGATCTTTAAAGGCCTCGAAACAAGATGATTGTAAAAAAATGTCCAGCCAAAAGCACACCCATTATCAGAGGTCTATGAAAAAAGTCAGCTCACTCAAAGGACTCAGCAAAAAGTGAACTTCTTATGTAAAGACCATCGTAGAGAAGCTCTAAAACTCATATTTTAAAAAGTACACTTCTTGCCTTAGGTCTCGTCAAAAGGTCGCCGCCCCTGTACGTAAGCATATAAGTGCTTAGGAATTCCATTGAAATAGTTTACGACCAACAGATCTTGAGTCCAAGTTTCTAACTTTATTGTATCCTCAAAAAGCCTCCTCATTTGGTTGAACCCTCCTGCATAAGTACGTCGAACTATTTTAGTTATCTGATGGGAGACCGAAGGAATCTTTGAAATTGGAACGAAGTGGCCTAGTTTTGTTTTTTGTTAGTCGGAGAAGCACTTTGATAGCAGATTTGATTGTCTAAATTAAGTCAT
Source organism: Vaccinium myrtillus (assembly GCA_016920895.1). Classification (NCBI taxonomy): domain Eukaryota; kingdom Viridiplantae; phylum Streptophyta; class Magnoliopsida; order Ericales; family Ericaceae; genus Vaccinium; species Vaccinium myrtillus. The sequence continues at coordinate 12,495,875 of CM029277.1, forward strand.
TAGCGTTTGTCCTATGAGACAACAAAGATTGCATTTTTTTTTTCACTTTGTTCAATTAGAAATTGTGGTTTTACTTACGGAATTCTTTATTTCCCTTTGATATAGAGAGGAGTAGAAAATGGAGATTGGTTGCATTCACAATAGATTGTTTTGAATACTTTTGTTGAGACTCTGAAATTTCACTCAAATCAATTGGAACCAACTTACTTGTTTGGAAAAAAAATATCTTTTCTGCTGATAGGAGTGGGGTGGGGATGGGAAGGGCTGCCAGGGTTTAATTCCAGGTCGGTCGGTTGGCTGGCTGGCCCTAAACAACAATGCTTTTCCATTCCACTAGGCCAAGTGCTATGGAAATGTCAAATCTAGCCCCTTCATTATTTGGGTATTCATTTATAGTTGTCATCCTTGTCCTCCTCAAAGGTTCCTTATGATCAGAGAACTCATGTTCGCAGCCCTACTTATGTTTGATGGTTTCAGATTTGTCAGCCTCCCTTGAGTTCCACCTACTCAATTTGCTCTTATAACATGTTGAACGAGTTTTACCACCAACTTATCTAAAAGCTTCAAGTTACATAAAATGGAAACTTTATATGATTTCCCTTCTCAACTTGGTCAATAAAGTAAACCGCAGTGTTACTCCATTACCAATTATTGTTTATACAAACCCTTATGTAGAACTTGCCCTTGAAAACAGACTTCAACAGGAGGTTGCCTAAGAGATTTATATACCTGGCTAATCCCCTATTTAACCTCTGTGGCCAGTAGGATCGTAACACAGTAGGTGTTGGGAGTGACCTATGATACACGGATCCACGTTTTTAGGCGAAGTACTTGTGTCGACACAACACGACACGGTTGTGGGTGCGGGGATAAGTACACCAGCCAATGTTCTGCATCAACTAAATCAGTAAAATTTAAGCACACCACCTAGTGCTTGTATTTAACAACATAAGTACAAATCTAAGCACACTAGCAAAAAAAAAAAATACTATCAGTTTTAACCCTAATTTCATATTTCTTATGCTAAAATTCGAAATCTTCATTAAGGGAGAGTTAGAGAGACTAGAAGTAATAAACAAAGGGAAGATCATACCAATTGTAGCTTGAGAGAAATATAAGGTGAGTCAGGTGAGGTGACTGTAAAAATTGATGAACCCTAGCTCAATCCCTTGATATAACTTGCAATCAATGAATCTAATCTTGTTTGGTTGTTTACCCAAATCAACTTGGTAATTTGTAACCCAATCAATAGACATTAAGACATAAATCCTTAACTAGCCCTAACTTTCTAGGATATAACGGAAGAAACAAGTTGAAGAAAGAGCCCTTTACAAGCTCTGGCGTCCGGTGTCCGACGAGCTCCGGCGACGGCGTCACAGGCTTGAAGCACGGTGGCCGACGGGTTGAAGGGCTCTTTCTTCAACCATTTTCTTTTGGTACTACTTTGTGCTGCAGCTACACCACTTCAATTGCTGGATAATTCCATCTAATTACCTTGTTTATGTTATGTTAATTAATTTTTTTTTATTTCGTTTCTTTTTCTTCGTGACTCGTCGTCAGATGCCTTCTTGTTGCTTCTTTTTGTTGATTGAGTTGTTTTTTACTTCCCTTCTTTTGGTTTCTTAAGGTACTCGATGACAAAAGCCTTCTGCATTGCTTTTGCTGTGACATTCTTCCGCATATTTGATGTGCCTGTGTTTTGGCCTATACTAGTTTTCTACTGGGTGCTGCTATTCACACTTACCATGAAGAAACAGATAATGCATATGGTTAAGCACAGATATGTTCCATTCTCCTTTGGGAAACGGGTATTTCCTATTTCTGCTTTCAAACTCATCTTTGGTATAATGTGGTGGTGATTTATGTGTCTCGTTCTCAATTTCAAAAACTTCCTTTTCAGAGGTATGATGTGAAGGCAGCAGCTTCTACTGAAAGCGCAAGCCTTCTTCCTAGAGATTAAAAACTTCAGGTAGTTTGAATATTTGCCATTATTCAAAAACTCATTTAACGGTTGATTAACGGGATTTTATTTATTTGTCAACAGAAATAGGTGCGACATCCCTCTCTGAATGTTCTCTAGGCAAGCTATTGAGTGTTCTATTAAGATGGAGTATTTAGCTTTTGGAAGGGACTAAGACGAGAGATCTACCTTATGTCCTTTACACTGGATATTAAACAATCCTCCTATCGAAGGACCACTCTCTCATCACTGATATGTTCTTCTGACTTCTAATTTCTAGAGTATTTATATTAAGGGATGCTCAAGGTGGCAGGGTTTTCAATTCCTTTGCATCTTAAATTTATTTGTGTACACACTCACTCGCCCTCTTTATATCTCTAAGACTCTAACCATATGTTGCAAAGTTATGAATAAGCAACTTCGATTGGGTTGTATTTGGAAATGGGATGAACAAGGACGTATGTTTTCGTTAGTAATCGTTGTTAGTTTTACAGTGAAGCAATCCAGTTTCCATGTGAGTCGTTACCGGCAGTTGATTTTGAGGAAGATGGTTTAACTGTGATTAATGAGTAGTTACTGGTATTGTTACATGTATTTGCAGGTACCACTCTTGTGATGAAGTGCCTTACAAACAGCATTTTTAGCCACATTTTAGGCAGAAGAAGCCTTTTGATTCCAACAACTATTTTAACCGATGTCGTGAACGATATGCAGGACTATACTGCCGACTCTAATTAGATGGGTAAGCATGTTGGGCTTTGTTGGATTTGGTTTCAGAATCAATTCGAAATCCGAAAATGGATTTGAAACCCGAAATCCTGTTGAAAGATTGGTAGGGAACGGCAGAAGCATAAAACAGATATGTGAAAGTCCAGAGTCAGGCAAGTGGTGGCTAGCTCGTGTAGAGCTCTTAGATATTCCACACTGCATTTCGGAATCGAGTCTCATTAGGAATGACGAAGGACAAAAAAAAATGGAAGTCCAGAGTCAGAATCTTATAGTATGGTCTTTGCCATACAATTCTTTGAAAAAAAAGAAAAAGAAATTGAATATCAGTCTATCACAAAGGGGTCCCCAATCAAATTTTTACAGGTGACAACACGTTAATAATGCAAAAACTGATATTACCGTAGGTAATTCTTTCAACACGGCAACAATGTATGACTTCTTTATGGACATGATCAAATCTTCAGAAAATTCTGTCCGAATACCCAAGTCAAAGGATAAAAATAAACAAAAAAAGAACATACATCTCATCATGCCTGAATTCTTGCATGATGACCTACTTAATTATAATTCAAATCAAATTTAACGAACTCGTGGTGACTGCGGTGATGAGTTCGCAGCACGCGTGATGTCCACTCGCGCACAGCACAAACCCCAGGCCCCGTCAACGAGGCCTGTAATAGCCATAGATCCCATAGAAACTCTGAGCAAAAGTAAGCAGCAACAAAACCACAGCAGCAATGAAAGAAATAATCGACCACGGATTGTTAAAATAGTTATGCTTCAAGCTAGCTCGCCAAGTGTTCCACCGGTGGTCGTAATATCGGTTCACCTCTTCCGACAACCGGGAAAGGTAACTATCATTGATATCGAAAACCACTTCTTCACAAAGCCGGTTGAATAGGTCCGCCACCTCGGCTTCGCTCCCGAGCCAGTGCTCGATTATCCCGTGGTAATGGAGGTACGCTACGTCTGCAGGCGAGTTGATCAAGTTGTCCATGAAGATCACATACGAGGTTATGTCGTTGCTGCAATCGAGGTGGCACTGCTCGAACGCGATTAGGTTGAGGAAAAGCGATTTTGTTCCGTCGTGGATTAGGAGCCTCGGGATTTTGAGAATCCCGTTTTTGAATTTCACGTCCCAGAATCGATCGGTCTTTCGTTTCTTGAACTTGATTCCGGAATTGCTCAATTCGGTGACGCAGTGGATCAGTTGCTGCCTACGCTTGTCGGCCACCCGACGAGCGTGAGACCATCGCTTGATCCAAATACGGGGTTCAGGCTTCGGACCAGCCTGTAAGAGACTCCGTCGGAAAACTTCGAGGCAATGGAGGCTGCCTTGGTCGGAAAACGGGTCGAAAGTGGCCACGTGCCCGAGTGATGACTCTAAACGGTCCAGGTCAGTTTTGCTTAACGGCTCGTCGGTTGGCATTAACGGGTCAAAGAACCGAATCGCCAGCTTTGCCACCATCCCTCTTTGATTAGGCTGGCCGCACTGGAGGCCGAATAACCGGTCAAGCACGAAAAGAGGAAGTTGGTTCTCGAGCATTATCATGTCGCGTTGAATCGAGTGCATTGATCCACGCATTGCGAAAACAGGATCGTTTCGTGAATAACCAAGTTGCTTGAATCCTTCAGCGACGCCTCGGAAAAGCTCTAGAATGAAGCAACCATCGAGGACCATCATTTCTACAAACTCGTTGCTACTGAGACCGATTTGCCCTTCGTAACAAGCGGCCGCCTTTTCTTCTATCTCTTTTATTGAGTCGAGGTACAATTTTATGTCCTGACGGGTGCGCTTGAGGATGTGATGAAGCGCGCGCCACTTGTGGCGTTCCATGTCACGGAGGCGTTTCCTTCCGTGGTGATACGGCCCCAGGGAGACAGTCTGGGGAATGTAGGCCTTGTCATCGCCTTCTCGCAAACACTTGGGGACTCTGTAAATGCTCTGTTTTCCCCAGGCGCCCGCTACGTCTTCTTGGCGGGCTTGCTCGAGTTTTTCCCTAATGGTAATCACCCAATCAGGTTCCGGTGACTTGGCCTCGGCCTCTTCAAAATTGTTGCTGTTTTTGTCCCCGTTGATCACGATTCGCAAGGAATCCGATGGTTTCTGCTGCTGTTTCAGGAGATGATCTTCTGGTTGTTCCGAGGGGTATTCGATCGATCGGGTGGCGGTAGGGCTTTGTGAGTTTTGGATTCCGGCTTCTACAGTTTCTTTGAGTTTGAGGGTAATGAGGTACCAACTCAGGAGCTCTTTGTTGAACACAGCAACCATTTTTCTTGGGGTAATGAGTGATTGATCTTTTGGCTTTTTGAATATTTTTTTGCCTTAGGATGATCCCTCAAAAGCATAGAAAAGGACTATTAATTCTCTCATTGTTCTCATTCCTAGAAAGAAAGCAACCCCAAGGGTCGCTTGGACCAAGACTTGAGACTTAGGGTTTTGCTCATTCCTACAATCTCTGGTTCGAAACATCTAAGGAACTACCAACTCAATTGGGGCCAGAATTGGGCTTCCCGCAAGTGAGCGGTGGAATTGAACTCAGGTTTAGTCGAGATTCGCGTAAGCTATCTCAGACACTTGAGTTATAAAACATAATAATAATAATAATAATAATAATTCTAAAGTGAAAGCTCTTACTTTGGGAAAAAGAAACATGTTGGAATAATAACACTGGCAGTCTGGCCTGATGTTGATATTGAACTAATCCGATCAGGCAGCCCACATGGACCCTCTTAGTGGAATTGGGAACGTTTTTCAGATGACTTTTCGCCTTTTAAGGTTGTGTGTTGTTACAAGTATCATCTTGGTTAAGTAATTTCTTTTTCACCAAACAAAAGAAAGGCAGTCCGCTTTAGGATTATGGTTATTATTGTCCCATGCCATAAATTCTTTATGGACAATGAGATCTCATTTAGCAGGAGTACCTTTTTTTTCAATAACCAGATGTCAGGGCCAGTTTGCGCGCACATCAACTAATTCCGAGACTCTGGAGGTAACGATCGGACATAACATTCAATAGACCTAGGAGTACTTTTTTCCTCTACTAAAACAAATAAGACTGCTCCACCTATGAGTAATGTCATTACTCATTAGCACTAGATAGGCTGTCTATAGGGAATTCCATCGCACTGATATCAGAGCTAAAGCTTAAGGTCTCAAAATGTGCTACGGGCACGGAAAAGTATCTTTGGCACAACTCGGTGACTATGAGGACTTGAACCCAAGCATTAGGCGAGAACTCTGATACTTCAAGATTAAACCAACCACTTCATATTGAGTAGAACAGCTGATAAGTGAGAGTACCCCTTTCAATTGAGTTTAGAGACTTTTTTCTTGACAAGGTCCTTTTTTAGAGACTATACAATCTTGCTAAAGCTTTTTGTAAGTATATTATTTCTGAGCTCACTTTGATGATCAGAACCATTTGCTTTATACAATTCGTCGAGAAAATTATTCATGCCAAAAACCATATCATCGAATTTTGATCGATGGGGTTTCTAGAAAATATTTTTAGTAAAAAGTAACTAGCAAACTTGATTGGAATTCATATGTTCCAAGATATATAAATGAGTTGCGATTTGTGTCAATCGAAATCCTAAAGAGAGAATTTTTTGATACAATATGGTGTCGAAATCCCACAAACATAGGTCTCGCTATCTCGTCGGGTATTCTGATTCAATTTGGTGTAAGAATAGAGAATTTTCATGTAAATTTACTCAATCACTAATGAGAAGCTTGATATAGCCTTTTTTTTTTTTTTTTTTGAGGGGGTAAATCAACTTGAAATAGAAAAAAAATGTTGATCGAATCTACAGCCTACAATGGGCATATCCCAGTGTCACGGGTTACCCATGATTCACCCGTTATCCATGTACAATGTCCCTATCTACCGAGAAGCTACCGAGTAATAGAGTTGCCATTGTACAAGTTCATTCTTGCAAGTAACTTCAAGGATCTAGTAGGAGGCACTTTTGTAATTTTCTTAAGATATATAAATGTTGTAAATACTATTATTTACACTTTTAGTCCTCTTTTATTACACTGTTAGTCCCTCGGCTCCTCGAACGAAAAAATGTTTCTTCGTGCCACATGGAGAAAATCCATTTTTTGTAATATAAAAGGAGGAGTGTGAGGTATGTTCTTGAGTACTTGAGCTCTTGTAACTTTATAGCCTTTGTAACTAGCTTTTTAGTGATTGTAACACTTGAATTGCTTAATGAGAATGAGTTCTTCCCTTGATTTCTAGTGCATTACTTGTTACATTACTTGAGCCATCATGTGACAGTTGCCAGTTGGTATCAGAGCTGCAAGGTTTTCTTGGCTTTCTTATTGCTCCAAGTAATCGGTTCTCATGCAAGCACCTACCGGCATGCCTACTCAGAGGGAGAGGATTGAAGCTTTGGAAGCTCAAGTTGCTGGTGTGGATGGATTCAATGCAACTTTAGCTCTCCTTGAAGAACGGGTGGTTATTCTTGAGGAAGCTAGAGAGCAGACTCAAGGGCAAGGTTGGGAGCATGCTATTGCTGAGATGCGTCTTCAGCTTGAGGAGTTAACTGGCCGTGTTAACTTGTTGACACGTGCTATGGGCAACACCCCTACGGGTGGTTTCTATGATGCTTCCAAGCCCCGTGTGCCGGAGCCGCGTTCTTATGGTGGAGCTAGAGAAGCAAAGGAGCTTGATAATTTCTTATTCGATATGGAGCAATACTTCAAAGCCGTTAAGATTGATGTTGAAGAAACCAAGGTGACTACGGCAACAATGTATCTAACTGGTGACGCCAAGCTGTAGTGGCGTACCAAATATGATGAGATCGAGAAGGGCACTTGCACTATTAATTCATGGGGACAGGCTTAAGGAGGAGCTCACGTTGCAATTCTTCCCCGAAAATGTTGAGTATAATGAATCGTGCACAGGGACTATTCGTGATTATGTCAAGCAATTCTAGGGTTCTTCTCTCTTCCTTTGTATAGGCTCCCCTGACTTGGGCTTCAAACTCAAGTGCAGATCGGTAATTTGGCTCAGATGACGTCACACACGGTAACCGCCTCGGATGATGTCATCCATGATGTGTTAGACGAACTGCCTTCTGCATTCCCCGCGAGTAACTTCAGGTTTATGCGACTCGGGTGACTTGTCCGGATCAATCTCATCTTGGGAACTCTGATACTTCAAGAGGACTTGAACCCAAGCATTAGGCGAGAACTCTAATACTTCAAGATTAAACCAACCACTTCATATTGAGTAGAACAGCTGATAAGTGAGAGTACCCTTTTCAATTGAGTTTAGAGACTTTTTTTCTTGACAAGGTCCTTTTTTAGAGACTATACAATCTTGCTAAAGCTTTTTGTAAGTATATTATTTCTGAGCTCACTTTGATGATCAGAACCATTTGCTTTATACAATTCGTCGAGAAAATTATTCATGCCAAAAATCATATCATCGAATTTTAATCGATGGGGTTTCTAGAAAACATTTTTAGTAAAAAGTAACTAGCAAACTTGATTGGAATTCATATGTTCCAAGATATATAAATGAGTTGCGATTTTTGTCAATCGAAATCCTAAAGAGAGAATTTTTTGATACAATATGGTGTCGAAATCCCACAAACATAGGTCTCGCTATCTCATCGGGTATTCTGATTCAATTTGGTGTAAGAATAGAGAATTTTCATGGAAATTTACTCGACCACTAATGAGAAGCTTGATATAGACCTTTTTTTTTTTTTTTTAGGGAGTAAATCAACTTGAAATAGAAAAAAAAAATGTTAATCGAATATACAGCCTACAATGGGCATATCCCAGTGTCACGGGTTACCCATGATTCACCCGTTATCCATGTACAATGTCCCTATCTACCGAGAAGCTACCGAGTAATAGAGTTGCCATTGTACAAGTTCATTCTTGCAAGTAACTTCAAGGATCTATTAGGAGGGTCACTTTTGTAATTTTCTTAAAATATATAAATGTTGTAAATAGTTTAATTTACACTTTTAGTCCTCTTTTATTACACTTTTAGTCCCTCAGCTCCTCGAACGAAAAAATGTTTCTTCGTGCCACATGGAGAAAATCCATTTTTGTAATATAAAAGGAGGAGTGTGAGGTATGTTCTTGAGTACTTGAGCTCTTGTAACTTTATAGCCTTTGTAACTAGCTTTTTAGTGATTGTAACACTTGAATTGCTTAATGAGAATGAGTTCTTCCCTTGATTTCTAGTGCATTATTTGTTACATTACTTGAGCCATCATGTGATAGTTGCCACTTGGTATCAGAGTAGCAAGGTTTTATTGGCTTTCTTATTGCTCGGAGTAATCTATTCTCATGCAAACACCTACCGGCATGCCTACTCAAAGGGAGAGGATTGAAGCTTTGGAAGCTCTAGTTCCTGGTGTGGATAGATTCAATGCAACTTTAGCTCACCTTGAAGAACGGGTGGTTATCCTTGAAGAAGCTAGAGAGCAGAATCAAGGGCAAGGTTGGGAGCATTCTATTACTGATCAAGATGCCTCTTCAGCTTGAGGAGTTAAATGGTTGTGTTAACTTGTCAACGCGTGTTGTGGGCAACACTCCGACGGGTGGTTTCTACGATGCTTCCAAGCCTCGTGTGCCGAGAAGCGTTCTTATGGTGGTGCTAGAGAAGCTAAGGAGCTTGATAACTTCTTATTTGATATGGAGCAATATTTCAACGCCGTTAAAATTGATGTTGAGGAAACCAAGGTGACTACTGCAACAATGTATCAAACTGGTGACGCCAAGCTGTAGTGGCGTACCAAATATGATGAGATCGAGAAGGGCACTTGCACTATTAATTCATGGGGACAGGCTTAAGGAGGAGCTCACGTTGCAATTCTTCCCCGAAAATGTTGAGTATAATGCCCGTCGTGCTTTGCGTGATTTATAACACACAGGGACTATTCGTGATTATGTCAAGCAATTCTAGGGTTCTTCTCTCTTCCTTTATATAGGCTCCCCTGACTTGGGCTTCAAGCTCAAGTGCAGATCGGTAATTTGGCTAAGATGACATCACACATGGTAACCGCCTCGGATGATGTCATCCATGATGTGTTAGACGAACTGCCTTCTGCATTCCCCGCGAGTAACTTCAGGTTTAAGCGACTCGGGTGACTTGTCCGGATCAATCTCGTCTTGGCGAGTCATTTCGGGTTTACCTGGCTCGGATAACTCGTCCAAATCAATCTTGTCTCAGCGAGTCATTTCGGGTTTACCCGACTCGGTTGACTCATCCGGTTCAATCTTGTCTCAACGAGTCATTTCGGGTTTACCCGGCTCAGATGACTCGTCCGGATCAAACTCGTCTCGGCCAAGACGCCGGTTCATCCTCTTTGCGATTCGATTCGTACCAACTCGGCACAGTTATATTGGGCCCAGTTGACACCGTCTCGGTACGGTCGTATTGGGCTCGGATACCGACTCAGTCCATTTAAGCTTAGGATTGGACTTCGCCTTGTTTGGGGTGTAAGCTCCATAGGCCGAGCTCCCTTTTGGTTGGCACTTTCATGTACAAAACACACTTTCACATGTATCCCGCTTTATTCATTTGTAATTTCTTTTATTTATTTTAGAGCGTCTGTATAGGTTGTGGAAGGAATTAATTATGTCTTGTATCGAAGAACCATGTGTTGGCAGTTAATCAAGGCGCACGTGATTTGCACAGAGGATTTTACGGCGGGATTATCAGAGGATTTTATGGCGTGATTATTCAATTAGAAAGCTTGGAAGCAATCAAATTGGAGAGATATTATTTCTATTGGAAAGTTTTGGACCAATGCAAGAGGAAAGTTTGGAGAGCAATGGAAAGATTTTCTTCACCAAAAAAAATATTCCTCAAACAAAGAAGGAATATTGGCAAGGAATTGGGAATAATAATTCACGTGATTCTCAGCCATGTCTATGGTATGATTAGGCAAATCAATTATGGTGAGATTCTATATGGGATGATTTGGTAATCAGTGATAGACAGATTTTATGGATTCTGTTTCACGGCTGGAGAAATGGCTCGAGCCGGTTTTGCTGGTGGATAAAAGTCTATAAATTAACTTGTGTGGTTTACACAAAAAGACCACCACTTTTGAGAGTAGCCACAATCAACATATTTGAGAGAGAAAAATATTGTGTGGCACTAGTTTATTGTGTCTTGGAGATTCAATCAATCAAAGTTCTTCCAAGTTTTCTCCAAGAAGTTTATCACCTTAAATCCTTACAACTGAGTTCTATCCGGTGGATTTCCGGAAGAGTAAATTGGAAGGCTCGAGGATTCGAGGCGGCGGCAGTCAAGCACGGGGTACGGTGAACGAGGATTCGGCTATCGCTCTTGAGTCAATTGTGAGGATTCTCAATTGTGTAGTAAGTGCGATTGTAACCGTACAATGTTTTTTTTTAGTGCTTGATTCCTTCCCGTGGTTTTTTCCCATTTAGGGCTTTTCCACGTATATCCGGTGTTCTTCATATTTGTGTTTCATTACCTACTTATTGCGTTGTGACTTTATTTTTACACCGAAGTAGGAATTTCATGGGGCCTAGGCGTTTGATCTGAGTCAAGTTGTGACCCGTCTAATCGTTATATTTCGGCCCACTACACCTTCCCAATCCATGAGCACCTCATATGGACACCTTAAAAGTTGAGGTCTATCTTACCCAGGACGGGTTTGTAACCTTTTGGCAAAATTCTGTGTTTCCAAAAAAAATTAATGAGAAGCTTCCCTTGGTCCTACAGGGTATTGATAGAAGTGGTGGTTAAGAGTATCTATTAGTATTATGTAAGAATGAGGTGGAGGTGGGGACATGTACAAGCTGGAAATATAATGAATAGTAACATTATATGGTCCACATGATCATTTATTAGTTGTATACTTACGAGTTTAAGTAGTTTCTTGCACTCAATTCTCATTCCACTCTATTGGAGGAAGAAATGGTAGCGTATGAAAGGGATAATTTTCCACTCAGTTGAAGAATACTCCATATTACACATATACCTTGTAATTTGTCTGTCTGATAGATCATTTACTAAATATGTAGAGCTTGTGTTGGTTTATATTCCTACGCCAAGTTCGTTACTTCCAATTAATTTTGGTTGTTCCATTGGCTGCTTACAAATACCAAAAACTACAACAAAGCATGGCACTGAAATAATTCTTTATTACAAGTTTAATTTCTGAGGACTTGAACATCACAGACGCAGAAGCTTTGATATCTACAGAAAAAAGAAGAAAAAAAAAAGAGGGGGAAAAAACTAGGTATGAAACTTTTGAAATGTAAGTGCAAGTAAACTATAGCAACATATTTCTTTCATGAACTACAATATCAAACACCCAATGAACAAAATGAAAAGAATTGGAAGGGAAAAAGTAGAGCTCAGCGTAACGGAAACCACAATGCACATATCAACTCACCATATCGTAACAGATACCTTTCTGAGTTGAGTTCACAGTAAGAAGATTGGCTTTGTCATCAAATTTGTTGATGCGGAGCAGCGGAAGGGTATTTCACACAACTGTATAGTTCTCAAACATTCTCGACTGACAAGGTTTTTTTACTTTTCTCCAGAATTCCTATCTGAGACCTGTGTATCCACCACTCTTGTTTCACGCTTTCTCTTACTTCTGGAGCGTTTTGATCTACGCGGTCGAGTTTTCATAACCTGCTGCTTCTCCCTGTTTTCCTCGATGGTAATTGTTGTCTCATTAGACGGAAGTTCAGGAGGAGCATCTGGCCACGGTGTGCGCTTTGATGGGACCGAGACCTCCAATGGTGTATCAATGATCCATCTGCATGACATAGAAGTTAATTTTAACAACAGACACAGACTCTAGACAACAAAAAGCATTTTGAAGACAATCCGTACTATCAAGGCAAGAAAGTGGGAAATTGTCATGGAACAGCACGAGATTTAAACACATTTGCGTTCGTTGTGTGGCTGGTGAATCATGGTGAAGTCAAAGAAGTAGCAATCTACAAAAATGGTCTGGCAAGAGAAACTGAGAATTTGTCTGCTGAACAAGACTTGAATCTCGAAAAATAATTTTATAGCTACTACAAAGTCGAGCGTTTCTATCAGCCATGCATGATATATTACATTCCTTGGATAGAAAAAGGTTGACTTATTCAACTGCTTGCAGCCGGACATCAAAAACGTTTGGACCTTTTCCCAGCCTGATATTGAGATTTAGTACGTTGCAGCCTAGTGGTACCATCAATATACCCGACTACATCACAGAACCTCTTAGGATTCAAATATATGTCAAACTTCGTGCTTATGAGGAGCTAAAATCATTGTTTCAGAGGGCCGCCATAACCTTTCTTACCCTATGCTCTGGGCACGGTTCAACATATAGAATATTGCTAATCTATGAAGGGCAGTGACCTCCAAGGGATATTAATACAATGATGATAAGATGAAGAAAATTACATTTGTGCAGCATAGCAAGATATTTTTGCCTCAGAAATGGTAATCTCTCTCAGTTCTATTTCTGTTCATTTGGATGGACATTGTTACTGCACACTTTAGTCCATACAGCACAGGAGTTGAAGTCGCTATGTCACACAGCAGGGCGGTAATTCATACATAGCCCAGACCACAAGACAGCAAAGTGAAAATTTAACAACCCTTTAAGTATGAATTAATACCTATGCCTTCAGATAAGTCAGTGAAGGATGACAGCATTTTACAGATCCTCTATATCCATCTCAGAGCCAGGAAATTTGGTCATTGCAGTTGCCCTGATCTTTTTGCAAAGAAAGGAAACTGCTGCCTACAATTGCTGTTACAGCACAAACAATGCACGACCCGTTGGTGCGACTTTTTTCTAGTGTCCTGCTGGTCCCATACCAAAGTCCAAATACTATTTTCATCTCCTTCCGCGCCCAAATCACTAATTCCACAGATTGGAAGCACTATACGCAAGGTATTTTAATACCGTGGACAAGCACTGATTGTTTCTTTACGTTTGAATACAACCAGATTGATGAAATGCTAGACTGTTTGAGTGTTGAATATTGGTGGAAACCAGGATTATTTACCACTGATTGGAACTTGTTAAGCTTCATGTAATTATCTAAGCTCTTCCAACAGGTGATAGTGAGGATCCTCCAGTTCTCCAACATTCACTGCTTATATACGAAAAACACGTGTAATTCCCCACTCTAAGCTGACTTGTTAGTAGCCAATGTTTTGGGACAGACACATTTAGGCAAGAAACTCTTTAAGTGTGGGTACATTATACAGATATGCATAAACTCATCCATCGTGTCCATTTTTGAGGTTTGAAGGGCATACTGTAATAGTGTAATGTAAGCAGGATTAGCTTTACAGCACTCATGTAACAATCCAATATTCGACATTACCAAAAGAATTACCAGATGGAAAAGGATAAAGCAAGCACAACCCAATTTACGATCATGCATCTGTGCTACTAGAAAAAAACCTACCCCCTAGTGATTAAGGCTCCGCAAAGCACGTTGTGGTTGTGGAACATGATACAACCTTTTTTCCTAAGTAATGAATTTACTAATCCAAATCAAACCCACAAGGTCAATATTAGTGACCGTAAAACTCCTACAAATGTGTTCCACGTGAATAATGCTACAATTCCGATAATATTTTAAGTTTTACCCCTCTTGGAATATGAATGCTACAGTACATTATATCTCGAAGTATAGGGGAGGCAATGAGTCAGTTTGTTATGGGTTTTGCAATTAAAAATACCTAAACCCAAAGAGTTTACTTGCACCCAAATCCATGTGAAGCAAAGTGCCTACCAAAGTAATATAAAGCATATAAGCATGAGGGCACCCTCATTTAAATAGCTAGCTTTTGGGGCCGAGTGCTGCCTAAGACCGTTTAACATGGTATCAGAGCTGGGTAACAGAGATGGATAGGGTGCATGTCTCTAGCCTGCATGCAGCAGGTGATGCCGAGTGAGGTAGGGTGTGAAGCGACGTCTCACATCGCCTATGTACCAGAGTAATATAATGTATATAAGCATGAGGGCACTCTCACTTCAATAGCTAGCTTTTAGGGTTGAGTGGCCGTGTAACAATCTGAAGCCACACCCAACATGGAAGGTTTCTAGTGTACCATAACCAAATCATAAAGAGTTTGTTTTCACCTAACAGCACCGTATTTGTGACATTATTGATTCCATTAAGAGTTGATTACACTATGGTATAATATACGAAGGTGGACCGAAGCAGTGCTCAAAAAGATGCCCAAGGCCCTGCACCATGACTAGTGGTCTAGGAGCGACATTAAGCGGCTCGGTGGCTAAGTGGGATTAATAGTGGGTTAAGATATAATTTTGCAATATTAAGGGGGTTAACTGTTAGTGCCTCAGTGTTAATATACTACAAGGGTTTTAGTGTAGTTTTAATAGAATATATACTTGTACACTATACAGTACCGCTTAGAGCTGTGCTTTCATGCTTTTTAACTATGGCAGGTACAGTTACATATTGCAACGGAAAATAATGATTTACATATAAGGAAAATTTAAAGAATAAACTAAAAATGAAAAATTCGACTAATCTCTAGGCGCTTCCCACCACCCGACTAGTGCCTAGCGACTTTTAAACAATGGAACTAGAATAAATCCTGTTTGTCTCATCAAGTTACAATTAGGCCATAATTAGGTATGCATGTATGGTAGACTACATTGCAATTAAAATTCCACTTGAACGTGGAATTTTGAAATGAATAACTAAATAAGGCAACCTCGTGTGAGTATCGTATTTCTATTAGATTATTAGGATGTGTATTTACCAACACCACAGGTTTTTTCCCAATTTTGACAAATATGTCATTCTCATAAAAAAAAATTATCATTTTTAACAAAATATCACTTTAATAATTTTATCATTAATTTGTGCTATAATAATCATTTTATATCAATTATTTATCGACCTCTGATATTTATCACAAAACTAATTTGACAAATTAATCATTACTCCATAACTATGAGTGCTTTCCATTTATAAATCTTGGTAAATCTATCCTATTTTATAATTTTAAAGTCTTTTTACCTTGATATTCATATTAAGGTGAATAAATCTATAACATTTATCAGTGGATTTTAAGCTTCGATCTTTTACTGAAACAAATTGACTATGCAATTCGCTTTTATTTTTTGATAGTGAGTTTTCAGGATAGAAGAAAGGAGATAAAGGAAGGGATTCAAATTACATTAACGTTAGTGGACTAGATATTTTTGGAATAATTTGACTTATTAAACCTAATAGTTATTAGGGGTACTCATAGAAAGTTATCAACGGATGTAGAATTTGTTTAGAAGATTTATCCTAACTTAGGAGCTAGGCCTAGCTCCAAATCCCCATTCCCAATAATTCACGTAGTGGCAAAAAATTCTTAAAAGAAAACACACGGAAAAAAAAAACTGTCACAAGGTGTTGCCATTTAACATAAATAAGCAAAAGGTAAATTTCACTCCGCATAATGTTTATGACAAATGAAATAATCTCCCTCGAGGTATCTAACATTAAAAAAAATGACTAACTTCCCTTTTGTTAACATTATTAAGAATCCCCCTCCGGTTCCCTTCTCCTAGATGCCAATAGCTTTAGCAAATAGCTGACCAACTTACCCTTATGACACAAAGCAAAGATTAATTGTACATGGCCCTTATTTTTTCTACCTCTATTTTGGAGGACTAAATTTAAGCAAAACAAACCAATTAATATAACCAAAGTTACCAAACACGCCAATGTATTAATTAGAATACACAACCCAATGCAAGCATATATATGTATACCTATACATATTTCACGCAACTCCATCGAGGCCAAATAAAATAGCTATCCAACTTCCACTTTCCTTTTTTTTTCTTTTTTTTTTTTTTTGATCTGATTCCACTTTCCTATTTAACTCACCACTTTTTTAATGTACACTACAATAAAGTACTTTGTTCGAACTACTCCTTTTGACTTATATTTTATTAGAGCATCAATACTAAACTAAACAAATGTTGAGATAAATTGAAAAGAGACTTTCTTTTTTTTTTCCAAATAATCACCATTTTTTACTCCCACTCCAACAAACCGAGCATCGTGTGCTAATCGAGATATCAGTCTTTAATTCTTGATGCCTACTATTCCAACGTGAAGAAAAATATTTCCTCATGTAACTCAGTATCTGTCCCTACAGAAGCGTAGATGCGTCTATAATACTGTATGTTAACCTATATAATAGTGCTTTCAATATTTGTATTAACTTGCGGTGCCAAACTTGGCATCCCCTTCAATAAGATAGCAATTCCTAAAGCAAGTAGACTAGTAGTGTGCAGAAAATAAAGAAAAAAAGGTTGTTCAGTTTCTGGATTTAGTTGGTATATGTGCAAGGTAATCTTGGCATGAAATAGAGAAACAATACTGACGCCATACTTATTCTGTTAATGATTCAATGACAGCTTGACAAAACAAAGACTGTTGACAATAAATTGCAAAACAAGGGAGGGCGGTGGCATTTCAGCAACCTGAGGGGAGGTCAATGCATTTGTGAAACCTCAAGGGAGGTCAGAGAAATTTAACCTTAAGCAAAATAAGAAGTTTAATTCCCATAATGCGTTTCAACCCAAAACAACCACAAACATTCAAAATACATTAAAATATGTATTTAAAAAATGTACCATAACCTGAAACATCGTCCCTAAGACCCTAAGACAACTTCACCACCGTCTTTGGTGTATACTATTGAAGCAAGAAATACGAAAATACAAAACTGTATACATGCATATGTATTAGTATGTTTTATGACTGGAATTATGAAGCCCTAGAATATTACTCCAATTGGTTTTGGGTTTGGGTTGGGCTCAAATTTTGTGCAGGTAGTTTCTTATGCAAATTAAATTGAAACTAAACGCAGCAAAATGTTTTATGGTTTTGGGTTGGGTTTGGGTATTTCAATTTCAAAACTGAAACCGCCCCAAAGGTAGGGAAAGTTCAAAGAAACTGTCCTAGTAGGAGCAGATTGGGTCGGGTACCTGTTTGCTTCGGGTGAAAAAGGATCCCTAAAGTCTACCCATTTTGTATCACAATTTACAGCATTGGTACCGGAAGGGTCTGCATTCCAACAAACTTAGCATATACATACACTATAAAAGTAATGCGTACCAACCAAACGACAAAATATGGCCTTCAACCAAATGAACCCACTCCACCAAAAAATGAGGTATGCCATACCTCAGAAATATATAAACACAGTTTCTATGTTCCAAATGGACTTGTGAATCAAATATTGGTAAGGAATCGAAGGAACAATAGTGGCAAAAGTTAACAGCAGGTTTGTCGAAGCTTCTGGTAAACTTTGTTGACCAAAGCTTATTTAAGACCGAACAACACATTGTTTTGACTGTCCATGCATGGCATACTTCTAAAAACTCACAAATACACAGCTAGGTTGGAGACAATAGCTCATGAAACTTGAAAGTAATGGGAAAGCATCTATACAACACCTTTACTACTACCATAAAAAGAAGATTATCAACAATATGCCAAATGCAAATGAGCTATATAACAAAGCTAAATATATCACTAATTCACTATCAACAGATACATTGACAGGATCAACTGAGCAACCATATTTATAAAGCAAGAGGGGTAGTAAAACACTAACCTGGCAGGAAATTGGCTATCTGCACGAGCTTCAACACGAAGCCACCAAAGCAAAATCTTGCGCCCACAGCTCCCCAAAGGCTCCACCACTGAAGGGTCAATCAGCAGAGATAATGGAGTCTCGATATCTTCTCCGTCCCCACCAACTGTATCTAGATCCTTGACCCACTCTGGCTTATCATGTTGATTTTCCTTCCAGAGCAACCTTGAATTCAACACAAACCCAGCCCACTCCAGCTTCCTGGGCAACACAGTTGCCGTGTCACCAATATATTTCGCGCTTTTCCCTTCATACGGCAACGAATTAAAGGTGTGCCATCCAACCAACTGGTCGGATGCATTACAAGCTGGACCTTGAACCGGCATAGGCGAGTTCTCTATGTCATCCTTCTGAGCCACTGATGATTCTTCTTCATCAGGATTACTTGAATGTGCAAGAATGCCAACGGAAACAGCGCCAACCCACTTCACCCTTTGAATCTCGTCAAAGAGCTCCATGCTATGCATATTGCTATCGTCCGCAAACATTACGATTCCGTCTAGTTTCAATTGTCTCACAACTCTGTTCCATCACAATCCTACTGCATTAATTTCATTCCTAAAACTAATCCTAAAATTAAGGGAATAAACTTAAGCTCCATTTAGATAGGCAAAAGGATTTCAAATGAAGATATTCAATTTTGACAGATACATAAAAGGTTGTAGCTATAGCCTATAGGTGGCATGAAGCTAGGGTGGAAGATGTTTTGGATTACTAGAAGATCTATTTTTACCAGAATTTCTGTAAGAACACTAATTTTAGCATGATAGCTTCTTCAAATCCATCATTATAGAGCTCTGAAACACAATGTAGAAGTTTCTGCTTAGACTACGAAATCTAGAATTGAGCTATTGGGATCTAACAAAAAAAAATGCAAAATCCCTTCATTTGAAAATTCATCCAAACAGAGTCTAAAAAGGAACTGCGCACGCTATGGAGAATAATTAGGTCAAATTAATTCACCTTAGAGCTCGAAAACGCATCCGAGCTTCCAACCGATGCCGATCCTCCCACGAAACCGGCATCTCCTCCTCGAATCCAACATGAACAACCCTAAGTCCCGAACTAGCCAGCAAAGAAGCAGTCTCGTTGGTGCTCCCACCAGCTTCCACCACAATCCATACCAGATCGTAAGGCACATTCATCAGCGAATGCATCACTCCAGTCAGATGCAAAGTCTGGAAAGTCCGTACATACGTAGGAGTCACAGCGATAACAGTACGAGGGCTTTTAACCCCGTACTGAATCCTCTGCTCTCTCTGAACCCTGTCGATTATATGGTGAGCCTTCATGACCTCGACCGGATCCGGGTGGGGCCATGGCCGGATTAGGATCCCGTGTCGCCCGACCACCACTCTGCTGCTTGAAACGAGGGTTTTGTTGGGCGGTGATTGGACGGGTAGGGCGTCGGGGACTTTGATGGGTAGAAACGGCGTCGGGGAGTAGAGTTTAGTGGTTCTGGTGGTGGAGGGGGAGAAGAGGAGGAAGAAGATGATGTGGGAGAAACGGAAGCCGAGGAGGAGGCTGATGAGGCAGCAGAGGCCATGGATGAGTAGCCAGAAGATTGAAGCGGGAGATTTGAGCCCTCCTCCGTCGATGGATGAATCTAACGGCGATGAGCCTCTGAAGCTGTTGAGTCGGCGGTTGAGGTAGCTCTGGTGTAAAGCCGACAACTTCATTTTTCTCTCTCTCTCTCTCTCTCTCTCTCTGGACACAGCTGTGGATGTGGAGAGGCGATGAGAATTTTACGGGTTCGATTAGGTCAAAATGTTGGTGGTGGGAGGTGGCGGAGCTGGTGGTGGTGGGGATGGGTCTAGTGTTTTTTAGTACACATAGACATAGGTGGTAGTTTTAATCATAGAGATTTTCTTTCGGTTTACGATTGAGTCGCTGGCGTTGGTATTGACTTTCTTGTAATTCGGACATAATTTGCGCCTCTTCTCTTCTGTGTGCTTGATTTTGCAGCTCTGTAGAAAATCTAGGGGGTCATGGTCTGTAAAAAGTCTTCTGGTGATTTGCAAAAATCATACTCCTACTCCATTATTATCTCTTACCATTGTAAGAGCATCTCCACTCTTGGACCAAATTTTTACTCAAATTTGAGTAAAAATTTGGTCAAAAACTTGATTTGATAACACCCCTTCCAATGGAAAACCACCTTTTAAACCAAATTCTAGTTAAAATTTTGTCAAAAACTGTTTTTTTGTTCATTTTGGCCCCAAAACTTTCCCGCCATTTTGTCAAAAACAGTTTTTTTTCGTTTTTTTTTTTCATTTTGTCAATTCCTTTTCATCCGTTGCCCTCTGCAAATTTTGGTGTTGAGCCGTTGCCTATTTGGAACAAATAAAGCCGTTTGAATATTTGGTGAAACATTTGGTGTTGATCAAATTTGGTGAAAAATTTGAGCAAATTTGGTGTTGAGCAAATTTGGTGATGGATTTGGTGAAGGGGTGGAGTGGGATTTTTGGTCATTTTTACTCAAATTTAAATTTGGTGAAGGATTTGCTCCAAGAGTGGAGATGCTCTAATAAATCATCATTACTTATTATAGGATTTCATGCAATAACCGACCATGTGCGCCCTATAAATTAGCTTCTTATTCTTATTTGTGTAGGTGTTTTTCTTATTTTTAATGAAATTATGACACTAAGAAATTATATTTCAACTTCTTTTGCTTTTCTACTAAAATAAGAGCATCTTCAACAGCCTCGACTTCTTCTCCGTTTAGAAGTTTCCCCGAGGCAAACCACCCAACACCGACTCTCAGTAGCCTTGCACCGTTCCTAGGCAAATTCACATTTGTTGCAGTGACTCGCCTCACCCATTAAGTCACACACACACTCACTTCACAGATAGCAGATTTGGTGATGTCGAAAAGGTGGACTAGTGATTCCGAGACGGAGTTATTTAATTGTAGAGATGAAGTTGAGTTTGAATAAGTTCGTTGGAAGTTAAATGTCTTGGGTATAGCGAATGGTGATGGTGATGGTGATGGTGACGCTTGAGGGGTGGGGGTGGAGTACAGCGGATGGTGACGGGATTGATGGAGGAGGTAAAGAAGTATTTTGGAGAGAGAGTGTGTGAGTTTTGTCATGATGGAGTTAAATGAAAATGAGTTTTGTGTTTTTTTTAATCACAAATAGTTTTATGATTTGAATAGCCATTTTGGTTAGGCCGTTGGGGTGTGTTTGTATTTTGAGGCTAGCCAAAACAGTATTTACTGTTTTGAGCATGCATTTTCCTTAGTAATTGTTGTAGATGCTCTAACAATTGAACTAGCTTTACTACTAATTATAAAGTCACTTGAGGCAAATCGATTGGAAATATTGTGATGTGCATGTAATTTCATGTTCTGAATTATTTGAAATTCATCTTTTTGTGGAGATAAATTTGTTAAAACTTTAATTTGAAACGGTGAGAATTTGGTTCAAGCACTTCTAACCGTCCGATTGAGCTGATTTTTGGTGGGCCCCCTCGTAAAAATGTTTTAAGAATAATGAACGGTTCGGATCACTCGTGTGGGACCCAAAAGTGGGTCCCCGAAGGCGTGGGGTGCATTTTCGGTGCAAAAAGGGTTGTACCCCCAGGTTTTCCGTTACTTATTATAGGATTTCATGCAATAACCGACCATGTGCGTCCTATAAATTAGCTTCTTATTCTTATTTGTGTAGGTGTTTTTCTTATTTTTAATGAAATTATGACACTAAGAAATTATATTTCAACTTCTTTTGCTTTTCTACTAAAATAAGAGCATCTCCAACAGCCTCGACTTCTTCTCCGTTTAGAAGTTTCCCCGAGGCAAACCACCCAACACCGACTCTCAGTAGCCTTGCACCGTTCCTAGGCAAATTCACATTTGTTGCAGTGACTCGCCTCACCCATTAAGTCACACACACACTCACTTCACAGATAGCAGATTTGGTGATGTCGAGATGGTGGACTAGTGATTCCGAGACGGAGTTATTTAATTGTAGAGATGGAGTTGAGTCTGAATAAGTTCGTTGGAAGTTAAATGTCTTGGGTATAGCGGATGGTGATGCTTGAGGGGTGGGGGTGGAGTACAGCGGATGGTGATGGGATTGATGGAGGAGGTAAAGAAGTATTTTGGAGAGAGAGTGTGTGAGTTTTGTCATGATGGAATTAATTGAAAATGAGTTTTGTGTTTTTTTAATCACAAATAGTTTTATGATTTGAATAGCCATTTTGGTTAGGCCATTGGGGTGGGTTTGTATTTTTTTTTGGGTAAATATGGGTTTGTATTTTGAGGCTAGCCAAAACAGTATTTACTGTTTTGAGCATGCATTTTCCTTAGTAATTGTTGTAGATGCTCTAACAATTGAACTAGCTTTACTACTAATTATAAAGTCACTTGAGGCAAATCGATTGGAAATATTGTGATGTGCATGTAATTTCATGTTCTGAATTATTTGAAATTCATCTTTTTGTGGAGATAAATTTGTTAATAAAAGAGATAGTAACACATTGGGTTGGTACATATTCCTCTGAGTAAAAATACAAGAATTAGTTAACAAAAGAGATGGCGCTATTGACAGATTAGGTATTAGTTAATAGTTGTGACATTGATGCTTACCTAGACTTATAAAAAATAATGTCCAATGATGATGATTATGTGAATAATTTGCAATTATTACATATTTTGTTGGAAGAGGTGTTTTTTGCAAGTTACTCATGCGTGGAATTTCCACAGTGCAGCAGGACAATTCCATCCTCTCCTTTCCATCCTCTGAATTGCCAAGGATCCAAATTCCCAAGGACCACCCTAATAAAACCGATTGGCTATAATCTGTACAATATTTTTCCTTAATCGACATAAGAGAAATTCTGCTCTAACCCCACGAAGAAAATGAAACAATTACATGGAAATGGGGGTTGCTGTGCTTTTCTCGGCCGTTCGATCGTGTTTTGGACAGCTCGAATGTACTTTGATGTTTTACCGGTAAATCAAAATTAAATTAAGATTGCCGAATGCAACTGGACAAAAAATATACTCCGAAGGATTGTCGGAGCATAAAAGAGCACTAAAGACAACCAATCACAATCCCAAAATGAAATCAACTAAGTCCCAATTAAGACTCATTTTATAAATGGGTTAGATGGGTTTTAACTCATCCACGCAACTAATAAATGGGTTGGATTTGATCTCTTAGTGGGTGGGTTTTAGTTCAATTTGCCACTCCTCACTCTTTCTTATAAGGCTTCCTTTAATTAAGCCTTTAAGTAGTGGATGAATGATTGTTTGATAACCTCTATTGAAAAAAATATTATCTTTTCTATTTGAATTTGATACCTTTGCTAATGGGGTTATTATGCAATGCATCAAGATATAGAAGTCGTTGGTAGTCCTAATGTCTTTTGTACTTTTCTTGTTTTTTTACCACATTGTTGATTTAAATATGATTTGAATCTTTGATACCCTTTTGATGTCTTTTGGGTTTATCTGTTAATGTTTTTTGAACCCATCGTTGCCTATTTGTTCAATATGATTTGAATCTTTGCTACCTTTAGGGTCTTATTGTCTTTTATCTTTGACTCGCTCTATTGCCCAACTCGTTTTTGTCCGTTCTTGCGGTATGTGCTAAAGAGCTTGAGGCTCATGTTTGGATGAAAGACGTAAGTTTTCCAATTCTAATGTAATTTGTCGGATTTGAGCCCCTGTAGTGACCTGAGTCACTACCATGTAGTGACCGAAGTTACTACATTCCCGTAGTGACCTCAATTATGGGTCTTCTATAATTCATATTTGGGATCGGAACTGTTCACTTTGTGGAGAATGTTGAGTAGATCATTCATGTAAAAAATCAAATAAATTGGATGTTGGTAGCCATATGGTCGGATACCATTTATTTTAAGAAAATGGATGGCCAATATCATTTAGACAATAAACTGTAAGACAAATTTGTCTCAATTGTGTGTTTATTAATCTTCGATGATCATAATTTTTTGCATCCATGACGTGCTCAACATTTCTGAAAAAAGAACTATTTCGATTCCAAATACAAATTATTAAGGACTCACAATTAAGATCACTACGAGGTGTAGAGACTTGGATCACTACAGGAACCCCAAATTTGTCTATCTCTTATGTAATGGGTGTGTATTTGATTCTTATCATTGTATTTTGGATGGAATCCTTGTAAGTTTTGTTGGGCTTTTTGGAATGAATATCATTGCCGTTGATGGAAAAAAGAAAATAATTTGTTGTGGAAAATAATTAGCAAGAGATTGTGTAATACCTATATTTTTTTTTTATCAGAAGACAGTGTTCATTTGATAAAGTCCAGCGGCACTTAAAACTTCTTCATCCAAAATACACTGATATATATTGTATCTTGTAAAAAAAAAAATAGGGATAAACAACAAATACAAAAGGAAGGGAGTTCTCTCAATCGTTTCGACATGACCTTCAAGTTCTCATACATATACTGCAAAATGCAAGTAGATCCAATGCGCAAGCAAACCGAATCAAAGTCGGGTTTAGTGTGAGTCGAGGAGGAAGAAGAGTGGAACTCCTTACATGTCGTCGAGATTTGAATCAAATTAACAACAAACAAACACCGACGGAGCCGACAGACCACGACAACCGCAGAAACTACTTAGAGGACCAAAAACGCAGCTAAGGATGGCAATATTGACCGAACCGATGGGTAACCGAACCGTAACCGCTTTTTTTCCCCAAACTGTAACTGATTTTTTCCCCGTGGGTGCGGGTGTGGTTTTGATGGAGGGGAAACTGAACGGGTTCGGTTCGGTTATGGGTTTACCTGTGAATCGAACCGAACCGAAATTACTTAATTACAGAAGAACCCTTTATATTATATATACATATTACATAAACCCCTTATGTATCTTTTAAAATTACACTACTAGTCCTTGTATATATATATAAATAAGGTTTTCCAATTAGGTTTTTTTTATCAACTGATGTTTGCATTTTGAGAGAGGTTGAGAGACTGAGACTTCCCGTATCTTCTTCCTCCGACCTCCATAGATCGACGGCAACCCGCCGACCGCCACTCCTCTGAATCCGGCGCCCGTAACTCTCTCTCTCTCTCTCTCTCTCTCTCTCTCGTGGATGGTTTATTGTTTGTTGTTTTGTCTATATATCCACCAAGCGATTGTTCGATCTTCTTCCTCCATAGCTCTGTTCTTTCATGATTGTTTTTCTTGTCTCCATAGTCTGTTCTTTCATGATTGTTTTTCAAAAAAAATCTCAGATCTATTAGACCTTTGATCGAGTACCCATTCGGTTCGGGGCAAACCTGAACCCCGTTTGGTTCAACCACGGAACATAGTTTCTCAACCCATTCGATTTTCAGGGCGGATTCGGGACAGTGTTATGGTCTCGCAGTTCGGTTTGGGTTGTGCCTCAATCTGCCCCGTTGCCATCCCTAAACGCAGCCGAAAAACCAGAGATTTATTGACCCACCGGCCACCACCGTCACCCACCGGATCTAGGGAGACCAAACCGGTAACAAGCTAGATTAATTGAGGAAACCAATCAGGAAAGACACCGAATAGACGGTGTATTACTTGTAGTTGAGACTACGTTTTCAACTATGTGGTTGATAATGATTGAGTGAATATAGTTTGGAGGTTCCAATCTATCACTATTCCCGAAAAACAATGGGGACAGATACATATGTACAGACCATGCACAGACGGGTCTCGGGGACCCACTTTTGGGTCCCACACGGATGATCCGAGCTGTTCAATCATCTTAGAATAATTTTCCGAGGGGCTCTACGAGATATCAGCTCAATCGGACATGTGTAAGTGCTTGATCCAAAATCTCCCCGTTTCATTAAAAAAGGATTGAATGAAACAGGGAGATTTTGGATCAAGCACTTACACACGTCCGATTGAGTTGATTTCTCTCAGGGTCCCTCGAAAAATTATTCTAAGATGATTGAACAGCTCGGATCATCCGTGTAAGACCCAAAAGTGGGTTCCCGAGACCCATCCATGCATGGTCTGTACATATGTATCTGTACATATAGAAAGGTTCTTTCTTTTTACATTACATTGTGGAAAAATGAACATTTATTGGTTTAGAATTCGAAGATGCTCATTACTTGATGAGACCCTCGGGGTGGTTGTTTAATTTACATCTGTGACGGGACCGGGGATTCTTCAAACCCTTAAATCTAGTACTCCAATAATCAAACCTCTGCAGATTTGATGTTTCTCACTAGTAGACCAGAGAAGTGACTGAACTATGGGTATAGAAGTTGGGCGTTGACGGCTTGTGGGGTCTCTTTTTTTTTTGTCTCAGTTAATTTTTTGATTGTCTCTGTAAAAAACTACTAACTCAGTTGAATATTTATAAGTAGTTGATCCAATATTCTAATGTTTCATTTGAAATTCAGAATTTTGGATCAATGCGAATATTAATTTGTTTGATGTTGGGTGCCTATTTTTTTGCCTTTTCACATTCTCCTTTTCTTCTTCTGTCTATTTGGGCGCCAGACACCAAAACTCATTCCCTGAGAATGCATTCTCCATTTTTTACGTTCCAAGCCAAAAGCCAAAAAGAGCTCCAGAGCTCCTTTTCGATTTCTACTTCTCGTTTTCCGGAGAAGAGACAAAAAATGGGGGAAAATAAAACCTGTTATATCTCACAACACAGAAACCCAGATTCAAATCTGGAGAGAACCCTTTCAAAACCCAGATCTTGTCAAAATCTTTCCCAAAAAAAAAAAAAAGATGCTGGAAAAATGGAGAAAAAAAAAACTGAAAAAACCAAAAAAGTTACAAAGCTGGTTGCCATCCTTGCCACCATCCATGAAACAGAGACAGAGAACTCCTTCTGTGGACCATTTTACAAAGCTGGACCTTTTTGATCAGCAACAAATGAAACTCAGCAACAAATGATCTACTGGACCTTTTTGATCAGCAACAAATGATCTACTGGACCGGGAGAGATCAAATTTATTCACCCTTGTCTTGTTCACCCTCGCGAGGGTGATACTCATTTTGTGGCTCATATCAAGAATCAAAACCGTTCGTTTTGTCTAGATTCATTTCTTAGGATCTCATGCGAAAATTTAGTTTAATCCAATATTGGTGAGGTCTTGATAGAAAAGTTAAATTTTTTTAGCAAGAATTTTAAAGAAAATAAAATAAAACTCTAGATGAAATAGTTACCTATATTTGATTGGGCTAAACTTTTGTGTGCCCTCCTAACAAGTGAATTTGGATATAATGAATGATTTCGTTTTTTCGAATTAAGATACATAATGAGTACACCCTCACCGAGGGTGAATAAAACGAGGGTGAATAAATTTGCTCTCACTGGTCCGGTGCTTTCTCTATGTTCCGGACCATTCTACCTTTATCCTAGGGTGTGGGTTTTATTTTTCGATCCAACGGTAGAAGTAAGTATTGGTGAACAAAGTGGAAAACATTACTAGACCAAGGATTGGTTACTTAAGAAATTGATTTCCTAAATGTTATCACCAATTTCCATGCAAATAATAATTTTTTAGGACCAACTTTTTTTTAATTTAGGGCAATTTTTTCCATTTTACATTATTTTTATTAAGTATGGGAGACTTTCAATTACCAAAAAAAATGAAGAGCAAAATTTATTTTCCCAAAAAAAAAAATAAAAATGGACGGTACACATTTACAAAAATAATTCCTAATATGACTTTAAAAAACTTGCTAAAAACAATATTTGGACACATTCTAAATACCATAATAAATAAATAAATAAAGGGCAAAATGGTAAACAATCAATCCATAACTCATTTTCCTCATTATTCTCTTAAATATTACTCCTGTTGCAAAACTACATTCTGCACATTTCTCCCAAACACTTTTCATAGATTTAAAACACATTTTGACCATAATCCAAAAGGCCAAAAACTTAAAAATGAAAAGCTAAAAAGTAGGCTGTCAAACACCCCCTCAAGGATCCGTCTGGATGAAGTAAATAGAAGAGTTATGAGTGTGTTGGGCTAAATAGTCGAGGTTTCCCCTCCATATCCATTATTTGGCATCCCAAATTCACCCCCAATGTCTCGTCCTCCTTCCCCTCCATATCTGGCTTCTCCATCACTAATTATAAGCAGGGCTGGCTTATATTTGTCAGGGGTGTTATCCCACCCCATTTGACCTCCCTACCCCCACGTTTATACGAAAGTTTAATACTAACAACTGAACCAAAAAATATATCTCAGTATATATCTCGATTTTTTCTATGTATATAACTGCGCACTTTTACTAGGTACAAAAAAATTTATTGGGTATTTTTACTGAGTATGTAATTGAGTTATACTAATTTTTATTGGGTTTATATCTCAATTTTTACTAGGTAGTAATTTTTACTGGTGAATCCCATTAGTCCTTCCCCAAATTCTACGCATACACAGTTTTGTCACTCAAATAGTTTTGTTCAAAGGTCTTTTCCCCTTGTCTTCGTATAAACTAGGGGTGAAAAAAAAAAAAAACCAACGGGACCCGAACCAACCGAAAAATCGAAAAATTCGGTTTGGTGTTCGGTGTTCGGTCAGTCCAGCCTGGAAAAGAAACCAAAAAAACCGAAATACATCTCGGTTTGGCGGTTTCCTAGAATTTTTGTCAGACCGAATCGAACCGAACCGAACCGAACCGAACCGAAATACCCTAAAATTATCCCTATTTGGACCGAAACCACCCCTATTTGGACCGAAAACCACCCCTATCTCGGTTTCCTAAAATTGACCCCGTAAAAAATAACAAATCACAGCCGTCCATCTCAATTTTAACTCCGGACCGAAAAAATTGAAAAAACCAAAAAACGAACCACCCCGAACCGATCGGTCCATTGTTTTTTCGGTCGGGATCGGTTCCCAGCAAAATCACCCCGAACCGATCAGTTCGGTCCCGAAAACCGAACCACCCCTAGTATAAACCACTTTCAGAGAGAGAGAGAAGAAAAAAAAAGGTTTTGTTCTAATTTTATCTTTTTAGAAGAGATCATTTTACATCAGTGAGTTATTTTTTAGTCTTGTTCACGGGATATCATACTAATATTTTAAAATTACAAAAAATATTACAATGACTTATTATAACTCAATTATTGAAAAGTATAACAAAATCACAATGAAGTATTATAAAATTACGCTTAATTATTATTATTTTATAACTTTATTATTGAAAAGTATATGAAATTAATGATTTTTGGTATTTATATAATTATTTAAATGCATAATCTAAGATATGCATTACCAATGGCAAAATGGTCTTTTGATAGATTTTTACATAATCTACCCTCCTTTTTTTTAACCACATAATCTACCCTCCTTATTCCCCCTTTTAATCACTTATCCAATACATGTGGGGTCACCCTTCTTATTAGATCACCCCTATTGTTTAAGGAAATTGATATTCGCACTCCCAATTTTGATGCAGAGACTGCAAGCTACAGTGGTCTTGTTCATTTTCCTGTTTAGTTTTAGTTTTAGTTTTTATGACATCATCATTTCCCTCATTTCTCTCTCTGTCTCTCTCCACTCATTACACATGCAGACATCATCAAAACTAAACTAAATTATCTAACCAAACATAGCCAGTAGTTTCCAAAATTACCCTTTTACAAGTTCAATGATTTATTTCAGACACTCAAAAAAATTTTACTCTTTTCGTTTACTTCAGGCACTCTAAAAAAATAAATTTTTTTATCAGAAAAAAGCAGATAGTCGCTCAACTCTTTTTACTGTACGTCACTGAATTTCTTACTTCCATATGTAATGTTTCCTTGGTAGAGTCTTTATGTTATTGTGTCTATGTTCAGCACCAGGACAACCCGGAAAAGTGGTCTTCGGCATATGATTGTAGAACCATTCTTTTGTCCATGCAAAGTCTCTTGAGATTTTTGTGTCCCTCTCACGAATTCTCTAACTTTGATGATGTGTTTTGTTTGTCTAATTATGAGTTTTAAAATGTAGATTTGCAGACGTTATAAAGATTTTGAGGAAAAAATGGTAGATGATGAGTACAAAAATATAAAAATCTTGTGTCGCAGCCATTATGAAGATTTTGCAGCATCAACATTTATAATTGTGTGTTGTTTATTTTGGAGAAGTTTAGTAATGTTTAGTTTTTTTTTTTTTTTTGTGCAAAGTGGCGTGAAGCAATCTGACATAGATGCATGTTTAATGTTTGAAACCTAATGTTTATGTTGTGGATTTTTAATGTTTGGAATGTAATGTTAATGCTAATGTTTAGAACCTAATGTTAATGTTTGGTTTTGATTCATTTTTCCGTTTGGAGTGTTTTAGTAAATGAGAAGATAATTTGGGATGGAGTGCCTACAGTAATTTTTATATCTTAAAAATGGTAGTTTTGTAACTTCATTAAATATTGGAGTGTATGCATCAAAAAAGAAAACCCCAAAATCATCACCCTTGTTTAATCCCTCTACTATTTTCTCCCCCAAAATCAATACATCATCTAAACGGGCCGGCCGTAAGAGTTTCCAAATTAGTCTGGGCTTGATCAGTGGGGCTATATTGAGCTATATAAAAGTGTAAACGAAGAAATACGTGTCCAATTAGCATAGTCCGGCCCAAACAAAACATGAATCCATGTGAAAAACTACTTGTTTTCCTTTTCAATCCTCTCGGTCATTGGGGCTAATTCAAGCCCACATTCACATTATTCTGGATGACAAAAAACTAGTAAAATCCCTGGCCAGTTAATTAAAATCATTCTTTACGTTTTTGTCAGCAGCAGTGCCGGCCATGAGGAAAAGAGACCCAAGCGGTCACTTTGGATCCCTAAAAAGAGGGACCAAAAAATGGAAAACGGGGTGCGTGGTGTCTCTTAAGGGACAGCATACGTGTTGGCCTCGTCCAGGTCGTTCCTGCTCGGGGATCAACGCCGCAGATCAATTCAGTAATGGACGACGCAGATCTGTTTGGGTCCGGCAGATCTGCACCGTTGATTGCCAAACACGGACGACCCATTTGCACCATCGATTCCTAATCACAGACGACCCAGACGAGGTCAACAAGCACAAAAATGATAAATGTACAACAACCCAGCTCCAACATGCTCCAACACAATCACATGGTGTGTGGAGCCCACACACACTTGAGTGTGAAATGTGTGTGGGCTCCACACACCATGTGTGTGTTTTGGAGTCATGTTGGAGACTTTTGTTGTACATATATCATTGTTCCAACACGCACCATCTGTCCCCAAAAAAATTACGTTCGTCCCGATTTATTTGTCCACTTTTTGACTTTCAACTGTCACAAAATATTTGTCCATTTGACTTTTAAATGAATCAAATTTCCCTTTTTATCCCTTCTTTATTGGAATAAGGTAACTTTGTAAACAGGTTGAAGGGTAAATATAAAAATTTGTACCTTTTTAGGTGTAATCATTGTGTTCCTCAAATAGTTGGATTATCAAGAGTGGACAAACAAATCGGAAATGAGGGAGTATGTAGTATGTACCTTCACAATAGGCACATTAAAATCCATTAAAATTGAGCTCATTAAATAAGAGAGCCTAACTTATACTCCGACAATATAAAACAGGGCCCAAATGAAATAAATAGAACATGAGGCCCCCAGTTGAAACAAAGATAGTAGAGAAAACTTATAATACGAGCGTAATTAGTACTTTAGCTATTAAAAAATAAAAAAAATGCAAGAAGAGTAATCTTTAACTGATTGTATGAAAATATTGTAATGAAGTATAATTTTGGAATTGTTGCAAATTTTTGTCATGATGTGTGATGTTGGAATTTTGTACGTCTGTTTTGAAGTCGATTTATCTTTTTATCGTTTAGCTTGTGATGTACATTTAAGAACCCGTTGTTTTAATTTCGCTTTAGGCTCCCAAACTGTCAGCAGCCCTACAATGACGAGGACAATGTGTTCATTATCTTCTCATATGTGCAAACAAAGAACTTAACAAAAAAAAAACCTGTATGTTTTGCGTGGTCTCGTTTAGGTAAACAAACAAATACGACTTTACGAGTTAATTGTATTAGGTGATAATTAATGGTCTTAAGTTCTAAAGAATCATTGGTGATAGTCTCTATATATTCATCTAAAGATATATTTTTCACTACAATACTTCTATGACAAGTAAGTCTTTTTATCGAACGTCGTTGACATTATAGATGTCGTTTTGAGTCTCTCTTTATATGGAAAGTTTAAAAATCATCAAAATTAGTAAAGTTGAAGTCAACGAGGGTACTGCAGCATGAAGAAATTTAAACCTCGAGCTAGAGATCATTTATGTCAATAAAATTCAACTATACATATGAGACGGGCGTGGGCATACTTACTGCATTTTTTTATATTTTTACCCTCATATATTTTGAGACATTAACCAAGTTGGTGGTGATTACCGATTTTTTGATCAACACGGTTGTGCATAGCACCCCTTGTCCCTCTAAAATGTCTTATACTATTGGAACCTATGTGTTACAATGATAAGACATTTATTTATTTAAGATACCACCTCAATATATTGCACTAACCATTTAACTTGCCAGAAACAATATTGAGGAATGTTGCTAATTACACACTAAGATCGCTACCTATATCTCGGTGTGAATTGTATATATTTCATTATATGATTCACTAACAAGTTTTGAAGTCTAAGGTGTGTTGGGAAAACAACGGCAAAACCAGAATTCCAAAAGAACAATTCTCATTGATATGAAACAGTAAAAACAAATTACATAAATTGGATTGAAAAGTAAAGTAATCGAGATACAAATAAAATTGGATAATTGAATTGAGCCGAGTCTTGTGTGACAGTCTCCTTAAAACGGATTCATCGCCTGTCAGTGGGTATTATCTGACCGACGTCGTCTGTCTCGCAGGATAAAACGTACAACTAGAACCACAAGTCGACGGAATATCTCAATACTGAAATATCAGAAAGTAAAAAAACGTGAAAACACCAATACGGGATTGCCAATACATATACACAAGAAGTGACTCTGATGAGTTGCTTGAGAGGAATCAATTCCGTACCCCCAGCAATAACTCCAGCCATAAAACTTCACATCCTGGGGGGTGTAATAAGTGGTATTAACTAGCTATTATCACCGTAACATCCAATTTTAAGGAGTCCTTTGATTGTCTCGGGAGACCCTCCGAACGTCTCGTTTCATTCACACCGAATTTTCTGAAAAATTTCCAACAAGGTGTGCAGTTTCTCAATCACTTAGTGCACCTTAAATCATACACGTCGTAGGGTTGCCCCGTTTTTCCTGCATAAATTGCTGGCAGCATGGTTGATGCATGCTAGTCGGGAGGTGAGTTAGCGGCACCTTCCAGTATGGCCAGGACGGACCTATGTAGGGTTGCCCCATTCGATGTTGTAAAATTATAATATTCTTAAATATTTCAGTTATACTCAATAAATTTATATATATATATATATAACCGGTTATATATATAATATTTATATATTGGATTATCCAACGGCTTTGATAAAGATGTTCGCGGGTCAAAACATAGGATCCGGGTCATCTTACTTACTCAAGGTCAAAACCAAAACCACACGGACAAGGAAAACGATAATTTAGAGAGAGAGAGAGAGAGAGAGAGAGAGAGAGAGAGAGAGAGAGAGAGAGAGAGAGAGAAGAAAGAGGAGAAGACAAAATGGAAGAATCCCAAGCCCTAAATCGACAACACAAGGTCTCTCTCTCTCTCTCTCTCTCTCTCTCTCTCTCTCTCTCTTCTAATTAGCTCTTACAAGTTATACAATGTTTAACGACCTCACGCCGGTCACTAAGAACCACACTTACAAGGAAAACGATAATTTACCCCTCAGTTGTGGCGTTTCTAATTAGCTAGAGACGGCAATGAGGTGGGTTGGGGCGAGAAATACCGTACCCCGTCTAACCTGGCAACTTGTTCCTAAATGAGACGGAGACGAAGCGTGAAAATTTTAAAAATATGTTCACTATTGCAACTTGAACTAAATTTATTCTCCTGATCGAGAGGGTCTTGACCGGAAAAAACTATTGATGTAATATAAAAGTGAAAGGGACAAAAAAAAAAAATAAATCGAGAAGGCGATTATAGTTTATCATTGATATACTTTACCCTAATTACTACTATATTTAAAACTAAAATCTACTCTCTGAAGGCTCAATATCTAGCAATGGCAATTGACCTCGAGCTGAACCCGATCGAGGTGGGTTTTTGTTAAATTTTCTGGTAACAAAACAGGTTTGGGAGAAAAATAGAAAAATTAGATCGGGATCGGGTGGGGTTTTGGTTATAATGTTATCCAAAAAAGTTATATTTGTACCCTAATATTTCAATTATTACACTTTAAAAAGTAAATTTTCAATCTCATATTTTCATCATTAAATAAACTACAGTACCACCACCTATATATAACTATTTCATTATATTTCACTTTTATTTTTTAAAAAAACTTCTTATCTTTTACGGGATGGGGTGGGTAAATCCGCCCCACCCCCAATCGGAACGGGAACAAAAGAACTCACAAATCATACGGTTGGGTTTGGAGAAGGGCCGCTTTCCACTTTTCAGGCCGCGGTACGACAAAATCTGTCATTTTTGCCATCCTGACCAAAATCTAGCATGCAGCCATGCACCGTCCCCCACATGAACTCTATTCCCATCTCCATCTAATCCCGTGACACACGTTTGGGCACCTTGAGGGAAATTTCCGCTTGTTTTTATGGGCTCCATTTGCCGCAGTTGTGGAGCCATTTAGCTGGTCCACAAAAAACAACAAGGGTCTCTAAAAAAGCCTGTTCTTACATAGACAAAAGGAACGAGTTTCCGAAGGTTCGAAGAAATTTTTGTAAATTGGGTAATGCTATGTACATTATTCAAAAATATAAATAAAAATAGATACCATTAACTTCAAAGTAAAATTCAAGTACAAGCATTCAAAACATAAGTACAAAAAATTTGCTAATCATTCTAATAGTTCAAAAGATATCGGTTCAAAATCATTTTTATCCGCATCGGCACAGAAGTATACTAATTCTTGCCCAGGAGTGGAATGGGTGATCACTTAATATATGTTGAGACCTCTCCACTCATTGTCAATTGATTTTGAGATGGATATAAAGTTTCCACAATTTTATGCATAGAGATATAGTATAACAACATAAATCTTTGAGAGGTCCCAAAATAAGATAAAATTAGGAGGTTGATGCAACGGTCTCTCACACGGCCAAAGTTGACATTGTGGTTACGTGTTACTTAGGGTTGGCCATTTCCTCCGATCCGATTCCCGATCCGAACAGATTGAAAATATGGAGATTTGTTTGGAGATTGGATAGGATATGAGGATTTTTTTCTAAAATGTTGGGGATCGGGTAGTGGGTGGAGATAGGCATGTCCCCGCTCCGAATCCGTTCTCCGATCCATCCCAGCCCCGCTCCGCTCTGTCTCTGATCCGCCCTGTCCCCGAATCCCCAAATATAGGGGTCTATTCATAAGTTATGAACCTTTTGGGTCCCACTAAATTTTCTCCAAACACATGGGGTCACACTAAATTTTCTCCAAACATTTTATTATAATTGAACTTTGTAATACAATAAATGTGATTAAATAAGAAATGCATTACTATAATTTGAATACATCCCAAGTAGGTTGACATCTACTCAACTATCAATCATATGCATTTCTTAAAATAAACACAAAAAAATGAAAAATAAAAACAATATTTTTCCAATCGAGCCGTTGATTTTGTTATTCCTATTGATGAAATCAATTGTGTAAACTTTCTTCTCGATCGAGTTTAGAAAGCTTGTCGATTGGGACCCAATTTGTGTTTTTTTAATGATACTTTTCATCCGATTTAATGCCTACTGATGCGCGATCCACTTAATTTTTCCTATGATTGATGGATACCATAATATGCTATCTTGATTGTGGTTCCTTTAGTTTTCAAATTAAAAATCTAGTTGATACTTGATACAACTTGAATTGAAGCTAGGAAACACTTACGCTTACACATGGATACCGTGCCGTACCGTGCCAACGATAAACGTACCGTGCCCACCAGCCCATTCGACACCTCTACTTGTAACTTAATTTTAGCATTTAATTTGTAACTGAGATTCTAGATTTTTATCTTTTTTAAAAAAAAATGATTGGATCCCCGAATCCCCGTGGGGATCCCCATTCCCCATTTGGAGTGGGGATGGAGGATGAAAATAAAGCTCGTTGGAGATCGGGTAGGGGATGGATATGGAGAAGAGGTTTGGAGATTGGGTTAGAAAATTCGAGTAGACGAAGGTCACGCTACCAAAATTAATTTGCCACACGATATGTTATAATTCCTAACAAAATTAATACTAGTGTTTAAGGTCTTTCACGAGTTCTGAAATTACTTAATTTGTCAAGTATTTGGGTTGAAGTAATTTTTGTGCAAGTTTTACATTGCGAAACATTTTCATGTGAATCATGAGGATAATTTGTGCAACATTGAGATGAAGAAAATAAAACTAACATAAATTGAATTGATTTTCTCAGTAAAAGAATTACGGTAATTATAAAGTCATTTTTTTATAGAAGTATAAAATATTGAGTCATTGATCTTATCTTTTCGTCATCAACGTCCCGTCAACTTGATTTTTAATGGGGAAAATCAACTTCATGGCGTCTACGCTGTGCGCATCTTGCTGTTTTGACTAATTTAAAAGTATTTGAAAACTAAAATTATAGGCATTTTTTAAATTTTTGAACGAAAATAGAAAACGAAATCAGACATCACCTTAATGGTTTACCAACGGCAAGAGCATTATGTCATTCGAATTAAAATCCAAAGAGACCAATGTCAATAATTTCAGTGCCCCATGTTGTATATCGCCCATTTCTTAAAGGTGTGTTTGGTTTACTTTGCTTATTTTGCTTATAAGCAAGCGATAAGTAATAACCTTATGCGGTGATGAGCTAATTTGCTTACAAAAACTATTGGGTTTATGTGAGTCATCATTCACCCTGTACTTGAGGTTTCCCTTCTGGTGCGGGACAAGCGTAGGGAGGACTAACCGTCTTCACCCGTCAGTGCTGTATGAGCAGCATTGGAAAACGCCTCATGTTCGTTTGCCGTTATAAGTGCAAGACTTTCCGCTGTACTTTAAGATTAAGTTGCTCATTCCTCTAACAGCAATTGCTTTTAGATGATTTGATTAGCACCCGATCCAACAAAAACAAAACCTTACAAGAAAGGGAATTGATTTTTTTACACTCTCCAACTTTATGATTGCACTCATTTTTCTTTTAAGAAAAGTCACGTAAAATCTCTTGCTAATGAATGGACTCTTTATGTGAGAATTTTTATGTATTTCTGTATTTTAAAGACTTAAAGAATTGTGAAATAAGATCAAGAAAGCTAGATGATTAATATGTGGCAGATGTGTGTCAGGCGAGATGCCTGTGTTGGGGTGTAAGAGCAAGTGCAACAGAGTGAACAAATCCTCTATTCTCTCTATTTTACGCAGCCTCACTCTCAAAATAGGGTACATCAGCCTCCATATATGGGTTAACAAAATACGCAGCCTCACAGTAGCTGACCAAATCAGCCCCCTTTTATGGAGCAACTGTACACTCCCCTTTGCATTTTTTATTGTTTCTTTCCCTCCCTCTCTCCTCTCTCCTCTCTCCTCTCTCTTTATGAAGAAAAAAACAAAGAAAAGGGTGGAGAGAGAGAATAAAAAAGTGTATTATAATATGTGAGTAGATAAAGTAGAGAGTGTTGTTGGAGTGTTGATAGAAAAAATGTCAACCTATAATAGATATGTACACTGTTCACGAACTTTTTTGAGGAGTTATTGTTGGGGATGCTCTAAGACATTGATTGGCTTATACTTTTACGCTTTGTACTAGTTAGATGATTAATTTGGCTTTATTGAAAAAAATTGTAATGAATTATGTTACGTAAGTGTCGTTGACTTATACTATCAATATAATCTCACTTCTTGTAAAAAAAAAAAAAAAAAAACCCAGGATTTTTAGGCGCAACTTATGCTTTCAATGAGATATTACTAAAAGGTAAACGATTTCAATTAGGATGGGATCAAAAGCTCCTGATTACAATTTGAGGATTTAATAAGCTACTCCTCTGTCTCAAAATTGATGTCCAAAATCACTATTCTCACACCTCTCAAATAATCACCTACATTTCATATTTTATAATACTTTTTACGATTTAAAAAAATTGTATAATAAAACTGAGCAAGATCAATTAAACAAGATCTATATTACATTACATATATAATTCATCATAGCCAAAAAAATATAGATGATTTTTCAAGAGGCCTGAATAGTAATTTTGGACATCTATTTTGGGACGGAAGGAGTATTTTTATGTACCCTCTTATGGTACCCATAGCTGGACTGCCGGAGGAAGCTCCAATCCATGACCACGGAACTGAAAAGTCAACTTTTTATCAGCGTAAGCAAAAACCAAATACTATCGGACGGCGTGGGATGCTTCTTTGACCACATCCGGCGTCCCTGCTAATAAGAAAATAAAAGGGTAAATTACAATCACCTCCCCTGGGGTTTATGACAATTTCAGAACCATCTGTTTCGTTTTCTGAAATTACATCTGCACTACCTTCTGGTTTACTTTTGGATAACAGATCAGCCCTTCCAACAGTTGACCATCCATTGAAGGCCCATATCACCTTTGTCCACAGTTTATTGATGTGAATACCAATATATCTATTTGTAGAAATCGAAAGTATCGTAAGTTCCATACTCTCCAATTTCTAATATGTGAACTGTTTGCGGCTCGATTAGATAAAGGCTCGTTCCAGTTCGATTCGAGTACTAAACGAACTGAACCTAAGCCTCAATTTAGGGTAGTTTAATAAATGAACCGAACCTAAGCTTGGTAGTATTCAGCTCGACTAGGCTCAAGAACCTACGGTATATATGTATATCTCATAAAAAATTTAAACATAAATTTGAATATATATAAACTTTTACATGTATACAAAAAAACATTTTATATATTCATACATAAATAAACTTTTAAAAGTACTATAAACTTAAATTTTAATAAATATTTTTATACCTTTATACATGTATGAACTTATTTATGCCAAAATAAAGGTTTGATTTGAAGTTATAGACTTGTATGAGAATATAAATATCTACTATTTTTTACTCTTCAAGGCTCATCAATAAGTTCGAGTTCGACTCAAACCTAGGCCAACTCGGCTCGTCAAATTTTCATTAAGTTCGAGCTTGACTCGAGTTCATTTAAAAACTTACATCACGAACTTGAACATTCCAAAACTCGGTTCGATTCGGCTCGTTTGCAGCCCTACAGTACCACTTGAAATACAAAGAATTATCAACCACTTCAGTGTAATTTCAGAAACACTATGGGAAGTTTATGGAATTGTCATAAACATTAGGGGAGGTGACTGTAATTTATCCAGAAGAAAAATGTCTTGCCATCCCTTCTTCAGACCAATTCGTCTTGTGGGGACCTCCAAGGAATGAATGGTCAATGCACCCAAGTCCCGACACAATTTCTGGCATTTAGTTCCTTTTTTTCTTTCCTTTTTTATTTTATTTTATTGGATCTAATCTCGTAGCAGTATTAAAACGCAAAATTTAAAGTGCACAGTCTGGATATCAGCTGCATTGACAAACATTCTGGCGAGAGGATCCTCTTTGGTCATGTTTTGGATTTGATGGTCCTGGGTTTTTGATTTTTTAGGGGTTTATTTTTATGTTAGAAATTGTTTACTTGTTAGATCGCGTAGAAAAAATTAACGACTATAAAATCACGTTGATCGGCAAGCAAGCGATATAGTTTTAAAATACATTGTTTTGAGTTGAATAATTTCTTATCCGGCGTGATGATGTATTTTCAATAAGTTATGCAATCTTGTTAATCCAAATTCGATTGACAAAATTTTTAGTACGATTGACATTCTTGACAAGTTTTATAATATAAA
Source organism: Vaccinium myrtillus (assembly GCA_016920895.1). Classification (NCBI taxonomy): domain Eukaryota; kingdom Viridiplantae; phylum Streptophyta; class Magnoliopsida; order Ericales; family Ericaceae; genus Vaccinium; species Vaccinium myrtillus. Next base: position 12,536,190 of record CM029277.1, read on the forward strand.
CGGCGTCAAATATTGAACGAGAGACATGAAAGAGCTCATATTAAACTCAACATAAAAGGCCGGCCCTTGAATATCGAAACCTTAGGCGAAACTTAATTATTAAAAATGTATTTGTAGAATTTAAACTTTAAATTTCAGTTGACTATTAAAATTCTGTTTTTCTTTCTTTTTATGCAAAATTACTAATCCAGCTTTTAAACTAAAGATACTTTAACTTATTTTCATTTGGTTATGTGGCTAATCTTACTTGAAATCCGAACAAACGAAATCGGCATTCAATGCCTCTTGGTCTTACTTTCTAGATGGGTAATTTGAAAGACTTTTGAATTTCTAGAGACAAAACAATAACTAATTCTATTACCAGCTGCAAATAAAGTAGGGTTGGCCATTTCATCCGACCCGTCCGAATCCGATCCGATCCGTTCCCCACTCCGAACGGATAAATAATTTGGAGATCTGTTTGGAGATTGGATAGAATATAGAGATTTATTTTTAATAAATTCGGGTATTAAGTAGGAAGTGGAGACAGACATATCCCTGCCCAGAATTCATTCCCTAATCCATCCCCTCCCCGCCCCACCCTGTTCATGAATCCCCAAAACTTAGGGGTCTATTCATGAGTTATAAACTTTTGGGGTCTCACTAAATTTTCTCCCAATATATAGGAGTCTCAACTTGGATAGTTTTGGACTTTCAACCTGTGCTCTACTGACAGTTTTTTGGCTACTCAAAGGGTGTCTTTTATCATATTTGTACTGCTAATCTTGGATGTGTCTTGTTTAAACATTGGGTTAGGCTCAACTCGCGGATTGTTTCTGGTGCTATCCTGGATACTTACCTTGCTGAGATGTTGTACTGCTTAGAATTTCATGGTTATCTGTTTTGGGTATTACTCTGTTGGGCATGTTAGTAGATTCAATTTCCTCTCTCTGTTTGGGCATGTAACTGGGATTCTATATAATAAGTTTTTTTTTTTAAATGTTTGGATTCCCGAATCCTCGTGGGATCCCTATTCTCCATTTGGAGTGGAGATGGAGGATGAAAACAAAGCCCCGTTGGAGATCTGGGCGGGGATGGAGATGGGAGGGGGTTCGGGGATCAAGGATGGAGAGAGTACTATTCGGCCCCGATCCATCCCCATGGCCCCATCCATAAAATTAAGGGTGTAACTGCTTCAGTTCGATCCGGTTCTTAGGAGTTTTGGATTGAACCGGGAAAAATTGGTTCGGAGAGTGAATGGAACCGAAACTGATTTTTTAGAGTTTGGTTTGGTTCCGGTTTGTCCCAGTTCGGTTCGGTTCAGGGGGGGAGAGAGAGAGAGAGAGATTTTACTGATGTAATATGTATATAGTATATACAGATGTAGCCACACAAACATATAGATCGAGAGGGAGAGAGAGAGAGAGAGAGGTGAAACCATAGCCATCGACGACAAGTTGTCAATCGCCCGATCCATCATCGGATCCATCTTCTTTCTTTTGCGCCTCGATTCCTTAACTTTTTCTTCGTTCCGAGGAGAGAGAGAGAGATAACAGATTTGCCGATGCCACTCGTCGTGGGTCATCGCCTGGGTCGATCATAGCTGTCGCCGCACAACGCGCTATAAAGGGGTGAAGTCGTGAAATGTTTTTGGGGTTGGGAACTTGGGAAGAGTGGGGTTACTAAGTATATATACAGTAGGTATATAAATCCGGTTCAGTTTGAACCGGCGTAAAATCTCTTGAACCGGGAACCAAACAGCTTTTTAAAATTTAAAAATTTTCTGAACCGGAACCGAACCGGCCATAGACAAAACCGGGGAAAAAAAACTCCGGTTTGAGCCCTTTTTTTTTTCACCCCTACCTAAAATAAAGTCGCATCAACAGCACCTAATACTCTGTCAAGGTAGAATTATAATTAGGGGGTCCTTTGGGCTAAACTAATGTGACGAATGTCTTTTTAAATTTTTTTTTTTTAAATTCAAGTCAATTTATGTTACAAAATCTTTTTTAGATCACTGTCTTTATTGTCTCTGGTGTCGTCTGATACGATTTTTTTTCGAGGTTCGGTCTATATTTTTGTTATTCTCTTGACGAATAATTAATTCTAAATTACTTTACCAAAAACAAAATAAAATATCACTTAAATAATACTCCACTGACTATGATAAACAAAAATCAATTTAGACTAGATTCAAAGGCTAAGTTTCCACTACGATATTTATGATATTCTTAAACTATCAGTTGTCAGATCAATTAATATACACGAGGATATTGTTAATTTGGCAATTTATAGTACAAGAATATAAGGGGGTGTTCCACTTACAAAAAATAAATTTTTTCAAAAATCAAGACATATCATTCTATCACAATACATTATTTAAAAAACTATAAAAAAAATTAATTTATTCTAAAGCCACCTTTAGCGGAACACCCCATAAAAAAACGTGTAAACAGGGTGTTCCACTAACCCAGTTTTTTGAAAAAATTGATTTTTCACGATTTTTTATGTGATATGTTGTGAGAAAATGACCTGTCTCGGTGTTTGGAAAAAATAATTTTTTATTAGACCCCTCAGTCTTTGTTTTTGTTTTTGTAAAAGCAGATCTGTACATACCTGCATTTTCAAATGGAAAGAAGGAGAAAAAAGGGACACGGGGACTAATTATATTCATACCTACATTTGACCAAACAGAAGATGGTTGAAAATCCCAAGTGATTAGTCTCCGTATGGGACCCTTTTACCCTCGACGACGGCATCGTTTGACCTCTACAGCAACATAGACACACACAGATATATATTGTATATATGCATATATAGAGAGAGAATACATATACACATTTGCTCTCCCTCTTCTCTCTCTCTCTCTCTTCCCCCCTGGTTAATGCTACTGCCGCCATGGCTTTGGACCTGATGATGAATACCTACAGATCAAACAACACCTTCGCAACCCAGCTGGAAGACAACGCGGTGGTCCAAGAAGCGGCATCGGGCCTCGAAAGCGTCGAGAAATTCATCCGCCTTCTCTCCCAGTCACAAATCTCGCCTCCTAACTCCGATCAAAGCTCCTCCTCCATGGAATTAAACACCGACTGTAAAACCGTCGCCGATATCGCCGTCACCAAATTCAAGCGGGTCATTTCCCTCCTCGGCCGCACCCGGACCGGCCACGCCCGCTTCAGACGAGCCCCTGTTGTTTCCCAGCCCCCGCCGTCGACGTCGCCTTCGTATACTATCCAAATCAGCGAGCCGGCCCAATTTGACGGGTCTGAGACTAGGGTTTATTGCCCGACCCCGATACAGCAAATCCCTCTGGCGGTTTCTCAGCCCAGTCTGAGGAAGGATTTTGGGTCGAAGACGATTAGTTTCTCGTACTCGCCGGCGATATCTGGAGCCAACTCGTCGTTGACTGGGGAGACGGATAAGAAGCAGGCGGCATCCTCGTCGGCTTTTGTTGTTTCGAATCTGTCTCAGGCGTCTTCATCGGGTAAGCCGCCGTTGTTGAAACGGAAGTGTAGTTCGTCGGAAAACGCTGGGTCTGGCAAGTGCAGTGGCTCCTCCGGCCGCTGCCATTGTTCCAAGAAGAGGTATATGATTTTGCGTGATTTTGATCATAATTTTAATTAATCGAATTTTTTTAATCTAAACATGCTCTTATTCGGAATTTGTTTTATGGGATTTCAGAAAGCTGCGGCTGAAGAGGGTGGTAAGAGTTCCGGCGATAAGTTCGAAAATGGCGGACATACCACCGGACGATTACTCTTGGAGGAAGTACGGCCAGAAACCCATTAAAGGCTCTCCACATCCAAGGTACAGAGTTGGTCACTCGACTCGGTTAATTACTTCCCTGGGTTTTAGAGTTGACTCAGTGCTGTGTTGATTTTATTCTCAATCAATCCAAAGTACTGTAGAGCCGTTGACCTTTGTTTTCTTTCATATGACTGTTTTACCCTTGTCCACAAATGTAACAGAATCTTCTCAAGTTTACAACAGTTTTAGAACACCCCAGATTTGGAAGAAATGCTCACATAATTTATACCTCTGTAGACTTTCAGCTCAATTCAACATGGCTAGTTCATGGGATGTTTCACAAACTGGTTTGGCAATATGTCAAAGAAACTGGGTTAAATTGACTTTTTAAGTTGCTGTATTGTGAGAAAATAATCCGTATCATAAAACGCAATAGGTCATTTTTAGAAAACAATGAGTCCACTCTTACGGAAGTACGTTATTTTTTGGCATAGGATTGTGGACACGCTCAATCGTGGGATGCACCTAAATTTATTATTTTTCTCTTGGGGGTAAAATAATAAATTTTCCTTTTTACAAATTAGAAAACTCCTCTATTATTTCATTTAATGTTATGTTTCCTTATATTTTCTTACACTTCACATATATTGGAGTATAGTCATATGTCTCCCATGGTATAAATTTCGACACCAACTAAGATTTGAATATGCAATTTTGGACTCTTTAACACTATATTGCCTGTGTCTAAATTTTTTCTTTTTTGAACAAAACAGGGGCTACTATAAATGTAGCAGCGTGAGGGGATGTCCGGCACGCAAACACGTGGAAAGGGCTTTGGACGATCCAACGATGCTAATTGTCACTTACGAAGGGGATCACAACCACTCTCTCTCCGTCGCTGATACCAGTGGTCTTATTTTGGAGTCCTCTTAACTTTAGGATAAATAATCATCCATTTTCTCCCCTCAAAATTGTCTAATTATGTACTCCTACTTACTTGCTCGCTGAGTTGAGTCAAACTGACTCAACTCAGCTCAACTCTCTAATCTCGAAGGAGATTTTAATTGGTGAGTTAAGTTGTTTATTCCTTGTACAATATTGGATTCTCTCTCTCTCTCTCTCTTCCTTTCTCTGTCTAGATTACTGTGAGTCCATTGACGAGATTGAAAATGAAAAGCAAAAAAAAAAAAAAAAAGGTGGTGGATTTGGTATTTTGTTAGAAAAAAGCTAGAAATTAAGAAAGTGGGGTTTTGTGGTCTTTTTTTATTTTATCTTTCTCTTTCTTTCTTTTTTTTTTTTTTGTAATTTCTTGGTGGGTGCTTTGTCTTTGGATGCTGAAGTTCTACTTTGTATAATTCATTAGTCATCATCACTCTCCGCCTTTTTCTTTTTTCCGTTCCAATGGATTTTAAAAGGACGATGCTAGCCGTACCGAAGAAAATGTACAAAGCGCGTTCGGTGACCTACTTTTGGGTGCTACACGAGTGATCCGAACCGTTCATTGTTCTTAAAACATTTTTCCGAGGGGGTTTAAACAGTAGGACTTTGGTTCAAGCACTTTTAACCGTCCGATTGAGCTGATTTTTTTAGGCCCCCTTGGAAAAATGTTTTAAGAACAATGAACAGTTTGGATCACTCGTGTGGGATCCAAAGGTGGGTCCCCGAACGCGCTTTGTACATTTTCTATACCTTTTCTTCGGTACCCCAGGTTTATCCATTTTAAAATGTAGAAATTTGAGGAAGGGAAAAAGGAGTGGGTCAATGTTTCATAATTTGATAAAGACTTGGCGGAACATGTCGTGTTTTAGACGGTTGACCAAGAAAAAAGAGGTTGGAAGTTGGCTGTTGAGACGGCTAATTTACATGTTAGAGAGAGAGAAGAGTCAGACTTTTCTGCGGAGCTGTTCGGGCAATTTCGGTGTAATTTCGGCCCCCATGAGTATTTTTTAATGTTTCGGATTTATATACAAGATTCTTTGCCAAAAGATTTTGAAAGATGGTTATTTTAAGGTAATTGATATTCACACCCCCCAAATTGTTATTCACACCTCTTTTTTGTCTTTTAGTGACATTTTTACACATAAAAAGATTTTATAAAATTGAACAAAATATCCCTATTTTAAAGTTGAGCAATTAATTATTGGAATAGACAACTGGGATGTATGTTGTATTGTGAGAGAAGGGATATACTCTGAAAAAAATTTCACACATAAATGTAGAGACTTCTCGGAAGTTCCGGATCCCTTTGCATTAGGACTGAGGAGTTTTGTTGAATTGATTTCTTGCGAGGCTATTGTAAACGTCAAGTTTTATGAAGTGAACGGGTCGGATCATGTTTTTGAGCTCGGGACGCGATGAAGGAACAGTGGGCCCCCTTCCTCCTTTGCATTTAGTGCTGTTTGAGTTTGGTTAATGGGTAATTGGTTGGGTGAGGTGGGTGTGGAAGAGACGAGCCGGGGAGGCTTGAAGCCCACTCCAAGTGTGAAATCAAGTGTGGCAAAAGTCAAAATGGGAGGGCGGGGGGATTAAAGTACTCTGTGGGGTCTGTGGGTGGGTCCTACAATGTTTTTTTTTGGCGTATTGCCTTTCCTTAACGTCAACCCTTCCGTGTAAAATTGGTCCCATTTAGTCACACATCATTGTCGTGTTCATTGGACTCTTCCGCACCATGCTTTTTTGTTGGAAAACAAAATTAGATACTCCATCTTAGAGTAAGGCCTTGTTCTTCAACTCATTTTATGGCATAAAATGGGAGATTTTATGGCATTGTTTTCTCAATACGTAAAATGACATGTCATTTTTATGACCATTCCATAAAATGTATTGGGAAAACTACATAAAATGTCTACATAAAATGTATTGGGAAAACAATGTCATTTTATGACCATTCCATAAAACCCCAACTAAAATGAGAATTCCCATTTTATGGCATAAAATGTATTGAAGAACAAAGCCTAAGTTATAAACGGTGGGTACCACCTATTTTTGTAATATAAATACTCCCTTCGTCCTTTAATTTTAATCCATCCTAAGAAACGTGTATTTTTACTAACATAAAAAAATTAGAATTTTCATAAATATTTTTTTAATTTTTTTGCAGCAAATTAAAGAGCACAATGATCACTTTAATTTGGTGCAAAAAAATTTAAAGACTTAATTATGAAAATATATTTTCTTTGAGTTTGAAAATGCACGTTGTTCCGTAGTGGACCGAAATTAAGGGATGGATGGAGTATTTTTATCTAGTTGGGCTCACAAAGTAGTTATTTATGTAAAAAATCATCTTCATCGGATTTAGATAGGTATATCAAAAATTGAATTTCAGTTTATAAAATGGATGACTTGAATTCTATCAATACTTTTTAAGTTAAAATGTACACGACCGTCCATTTTAGAAATCAATATTCAATTTCAATATACCATCGATTTCAGATCAAGCCAATTTTTGCGTGATTCCACTACTCTGCAGACTCCTCAAGATGAACGGTTCAGATTACCGCAAGAAACGCATGGTAGGCCCTACCATGTCCGGCAAAAATCCCATAGTTTTCTGTCTCATCCTGTTATAACTTTTTTTTTTTTTGAAAATGTCAAGTTCTCATTCAACGCCCGAAGGCAAAAGATTACATCACCAAAAAACAGGAATGAACCAAAACTACTAGCATCTGACATGAGCACGGCTACAAAGCACTACCAGGCTGACCGACTCGAGACACACCTACTGAGGCAGACCTACACTACTGCAGGCACAGAGTCCTGTCAAGATCTAGTAGTAGAGAATCCAAATGGAACCCCAGCTCAATCCTAAGCATAAAGCACAGATGTAATCTGAAAACACTCCGCGAAGGGAGGTATAACAGCACCCAAGCGGGGCAAACAACCACCAAAATGGGGCAAAAACCTAAAATAACATAACAAAACATAAAATAAAAAACTAAACCTCGGTCGGAAAAGATATCGCAGGATGCCGCCGCGCCGGATCTAGCGATTTATTCGCCGGAGGGTCTCAAACAGCCCCTTCTTGCTCCAAAACCTATGCTCAGTTGAAACCCGGTGGAGGCGGATGGCGAGGGTGAAGGCAGAGAGAGGATGAGGTGAAGGTGGGTCGGAAGAGGAGGTGGAGGGGGAGGTGGGTGAAGGCTGAGAGGTGGACGAGTGGGTGGAGAAGGTGGAGATCGACGGAGGAGGGAGAGGGAATCAAAGAGAGGAAGAAGAAGGAGAGAAGAGGGCTGTTGAGGAGGACCAAAATGGGGTGGGGGAGTGGAGGAAAGGGGAGGCGCAGCCCCACCCCCCACCCAAGCAAAACCCTAGCTGGAAGAAAGTATAGAGAGAAGGCAGAGAAATATTCTAGAGAGAGAGAGTATAACTTAATAATCACTTATTTTAAACTACTCCACATCTAGAAACTACCGGCCCACTTGGATGGGGTCTTATTAGGGGCATAAATATGGGGGGTTTTATTTATGTCTGGACCCACAGCTATGGAATGGTTTGCCAAAAATAAATATAGTGGTGTTATTTATCACCCGGACTAAATATCACCCCTGCAGGGGTGTCCATATTTATAATCCCCTAATACCCCTAAAAAATGACCATTGTACCCCTATTAATACCCCTGCCCAATACCCCTGGTATTGCTACTGCTATGTATTGACTGCCATAGGTGCAAATTCTAGGCATTTTTTTAGGCTTTGCCATTTTATTTGGATAAAAAATAAAATATTTTCGCCCATAATTTTTTAGTTTTTTTTACACCAAATTAAACTTCTTATAGAGATCTTTAATTCGATAAAAAAATTAGAAAAATTATACTCTTTAGTATTTTACATTATTGGTATTGAGTTGCTTTGCAATATCCTTTGAATAAAAAAATAATGTACTTCCGCCCATATATATATATATTTTTTTGCACCAAAGTTGTGCAATATCCTTTGAATTGATAAGAGGTGACAAGGCCCATAATACTCGGCAGAGGTGACAAGGCCCGATAAACGCTCGACAAGGGTTACGAGACTCAAAACTCTCGGTTTAAAACTCATCTGAGTTGGAAATGAAAGTTTGATGGAAATGACTAGCCAAGACTAAGTGAAATATTCGTTGAGGAGTTGTAGACTTAATTACGAAATTGAGACGTGGATGTTGACATGGTATTGTGTGTGGTACTTTAAACCAAGGTGTCTTTGTCTATGTTAGAAATTATTGAGGAATGAATGTGTTCGGAAATCGTAATCATGTCTTTAGATGATCGATGCATCCTCTGTTATGCGAAATTTGTCAAAGTACTATTACTTGAAATTTATATAGAACTTGTTTTATGGTAAATTTGAGAACTCCATGAGAACTTGAGATTTTGTTACTGTAGATACAAGTATATAATGGTGTGAGTCCTAGTGATGGAATTGGGTAAAGCCGTGGTATGGTAAGGTGATTATGGTTATGTGGAGAAATGCTGTGAGATAAGAAGCATCAGGGGCCCTGTTTGGATGCCGGATTTGGCACCCGGATTTGGCAAACACCCGGATTTGTAATCCCGGGCCCACTCTACTCTGGTGTTTGGATGCCAAAACGCCCCCCCGGATTTGATCCAAAAGTTTCACTGTTGGGAGTACAAATCCGGGAGAACCCAGACTAGCTAACGACAGCTTCCCCCCTGTCGTTAGCAAATCAGGGGGGACTTGTGGGATTTTGGTACCAATCTACCCTTCCAAATCCGGGTGAGATCTATAGCTCAAAATCGAAAAAAATGGAGTTTTCCGGCTAAAAGTCGACCGGAACAACCAATGGAACCGCTGCGGTACCTGAAAACTAGTCGTCTCTGCTGCGGTACCTGAAAAATAGTCGGAGTTGTTGAGGTTTGGTTGCCGGAACTCGCATACTGGGGTCGTCGAAACTCGAGCAGGGTCGCCGGAGCTGTGTTGGTAGAGTAACTCCAGGGGGCCAGATCTGTTTTTCTTCAGGAAGAGTCTAGTTTGATCCAAGAAAAGTCTTTTATTCGATATAAACAAGGACGGGGAAAATGCTCCTATGTGGTTGGGTGCAGTGCACAAATCAATAGTTCAATTAGTTTTTATGTAAAATACTACTTCATGTAAAAAAAAAACAAAAAACAAAAACACAAGTAGTGTAAATATATTTATGCAAATTATTGATATCTAATAAATTTTTTTAATATCTAATAAACACAAGTGTGGTTGGAAATATATATTTTTATATCTAATTAATTGTCTTTTATTAATTAATTTTCATTTATTAATTTAACAAATTTTTTTTTCCGAAATTTTTTTGTTTTTTTAATTCGGTTTGAATTTTTTTGGATTTATTTTGTATTTTTCGTATTTATTATGTAATTATTATGTATTTATTGTTATTATAATAAAATTAAGCCATTTAGTTTATTAAAATATAAAACTGGGGGCAAATAGGTCATTTTCTCTCTTATCCTATCAAATCCACCTTCCAAATCCCCCTTCTCAAAATATCATCCAAACACCTCACTAACAAATCCACCCTTCTTATGAGGTGGGGCCACCCTCATTACCAAATCCACCCTCATTACCAAATCCACCTTCAAATCCACCCAAATCATCTCCGGCATCCAAACGGGGTGAGGGGGTGGAACGGATCCGGGGGGCCTGCTGTCCGTGGGGGTCGGCAGGCCCTGCCAACCCCATCCGCGCCGTCCATTTCGCGCATCAACGGCTCGGATTGCATCAAACAATGGACGACTCGGATACACTTTGGAGAGGTGAGATTTGAGTCGTTGACGTGCGAAATGAACGGCGCGGATGGGGTTGACAGGCCCTGCCGACCCCAAGGGGCAGCAGAGCCCCCCAGTGGAACATCTTGTGGTTAAAAAAGAGACCCGTTGAATACGCATGTGTTGAAGTCGCTCTATCTTCAAACATTTAAGCATGTCTTTTATTTGAATCTTATCCAAAAGTTTGGTTTTCAAAAAGAATGATCAAAATTTCTTTTTTGCATATCTCCTATCATATACATGAAATTTAAGTTAGAAATTTTCCAATTGAGTAAGTGTATGCTCAACCCTGGGCCCATTTCAAAATGGGAACCGGGGGGGTGATGTGCACCCCAATGCACAGCACCGTGCTGTGCAGCCTCATGGTGCGGTCGTGCCGGCATCTTTCCGACGATCGGAGACGTTCACCGCGTAGAGCTCGTCGAGTACTACAAGTGTGCCAAAAATCAAATCGATCGAATATCTTTAAGTGCCTCATTGGAACACAAATAACTTAAAAGTAGTTTTGATCCCGTGTTTGTATCCATTTGTGTTCCATTTCTTTTTAAGTTATTTGTGTTCCGATGAGACACTTAAAGATATCCGATCGAGTTAATTTTTGGCACACTTGTAGTACTTTGACGAACTCTACGCAAAGTGAACTTCTCCGATCGCCGGAACGATCGAGACGCCGCGCCATGGCCTGACAAAGACATTGGCATCCCATGCACAACACCGCCCAAGGTCCTTCAAAATGCACTACACGGTGCTGTCTCACATTCTCACCTTTCAAGTTTACAATTTGAAGTTTTTTTTGTATTTATTTGAAAGCCGTGAATTTATAGATTGAGGCATACAAATTGAAACGACTTTAACCAAAATGAAATTACATATTTACCCCTAAAATTTATAGTAATTTTTGTAGGATAATATGACCCTTATTTTATATATACATATTACATAAAGATATTTTAAAATTAGATCAGTCCATTAGGTAAGATATGAAAGTTATCTCAATTTACAGTTTGGCTTTGACCTAAAAAAATAATCATAAAAATAGACCGAGGAGATAAAAATGTTTTTCAATTTTTTTGAGAAAATAAAATATCCTAAACTCAATTTATTCATGTTTTAGTACACTAAAATACAGGTACAAGACGGTTACCCAAATGGGTAGCTATTTTTCTGTTCACAAAAGTTCCTCAATAATTTTTACCCAAATCTTGAGGTCAACCGAATGTTTAGGTTATGGTTCATCCCAATCCTTTTTTCCACTTAAAAGTGAGTGGAACCACATTCGAACCAAGGTCCTTTGGGTTTGGGTGGAAAAACAAAACCCGAACGATCCGCCCAAATGCACTACACGGTGCTGTCTCACATTCTCACCCTTTCAACTATGGCCGGTCGTACTTATCGATTCGCTTAAACTAAGTTTTTGCTTGTACAATTTGAAGTTTTTTTTATTTTATTTGAAAGCCGTAGAATTTATAGATTGAGGCATACAAATTGAACGACTTTAATAATCAAAATAAGATCCTGGTGAGATCCATTCTACTTATTTTAGGATAAAGTGAGAAGATCGTATTCAAGGATCATAGATTGTAAATTAGATCAGTCCATTAGGGAAATATGAATTATCTCAATTCTGCAGTTTGGCTTTGACCTAAAAAAAATAATCATAAAAATAGACCGAGGAGATAAAAATAAAAATAAAATGTTACATCTTAGCCGCCCACTAAATCATACATTATACACTATAATTGCGCCTATCATTTTCCTGTTCCCTAAACAGTTCCTCAATAATTTTGAGTGTGATCTTGAGGTCAACCAGCGCAGTTTACGGAAATTATCATTTGACTTTATGTTAATTACCAATCACGAGTTTAATATTGTCCCTTCACTTAAAAAGTGAGTGGACATTTTACTCACATTCTTATTGGTTGATATTTATTCACCGAGCCTATTTTGAATTACCAGAGGCCGGAAAACACGCAATACGTGTGCAAGTCGAATTTTGATGACCAGATATGGATTCGATGGTGAGGAGAACCAACCAATGATGAATTAGATAAATTAAGAATCATTAAATTAATTTAAAAAACAAAGCATAATTGTTCAAATTCGTATAGGAGTGGAAATTTTTGACACGACACGAAATTAGCGGGTTAGTGTTGAGTATTTCTGACACGAAACACATATATGACACGACTTGATAACATGATTAGTAACAAGTCGGGTTCGGGTTCAACCCGCATAATTCGAGAATGACATGAATTATAACCTGCTCGTCTATTCGTGTCAACATGGTAACCCGAGAATGACATGAATTAACCTGCATAACCCGAGAATAATACGAATTAATCGTGTAATTCGTGTCGTGTTCGGGTCAAATTTTGTTAAACAGGTCGTTTTCAAGTTAATCGTGTAAATCCGTTTCTTTTTTGGGTTGACACGATCAATAGTAGGTCGGGTAATGGTTCATTTTTTTGACACGATTAGTTAAGCAGGTTATTTTAACACGAACCCGATTCGACATGACATGATGCCCATCCATTCATATGCAACCGTCATGGCTGGCCCAAGTCCTGGGCCAGGGCATCCCAAAACCCAAAATTTTAGGGGCACCTCCATAATTTTTGATATTTAGCTTCAGTAGGGGTCTTTTTGACCCAATAAAAAAATAAATGTATATTTTTGAGCAACATATATATAGATATGTTATACGTTGTCCATTTGTGAGGTGGATGTATTGCACTCTTTTTATCTGAGATCGAATATTATACTAACACTTTGTTTTTAAGTGTGTTAAGTATTTATTTGTTAAAAAAAATTCAAGTACAAGAATTTGAAGCTACCATTTATTAAACATTTGTCAAATACAATCAAAAGAGACTTCTGTCTGGAACTAAAGCATGCTTATTGATTAGGACATAAAGCTCGGTTTGGTTTATTGTTCAATGTAGACAAAAATAATTATATAGATTAATTATTCTATAATTGTTATTTAATTGCCAAAATATATAGGGCACCACTTTGACGATTGTGCCTAGGGCACCCAAATACCTTGGGCCAGCCCTGACAACTGTTTTTTTATTATGTTTGTAACGACCCGGATTTTCGTAAATAAAAATTTCGTTTAATAATTCGATAATTTATTTTACTTTCCTATTAATCGGAATATTTTTCTATTAAATTATTAATTAATCCTTTTAATTCAAATAACGGAAATTCTAGCCGCGCATACTATCGTACGAGACCGAGTAACACATCCGTTACACTACCATAACACCCGGATGCCGTTATTAATTCCCGAAACCACCCCAACTACCGTCTTTACTCCATCCAACTACCTTAAGTATGTCATGGTCTAGTCACCTCTCTCATTGGAACTTGGTATGTTGACCAAGTTAGAGAGAGAGAGAGAGAGAGAGAGAGAGAGAGAGAGAGAGAGAGAGAGAGAGAGAGAGTAGGAGTGTGTGTGTGCATGCATGTGAGCAAGTACTCTTGCACATGCAAGAGTAAATGCTTGTACACTTGAGCAAGCAAGATGGAGGTTTGAGGGAAGTTTCCTAAGCTAAGATTTTGTACCCAAAACTAGTTAGAATAAGCCTTGCTATTTTAGGAGTAACCTACACATACCCACACAATACATGCACATTCTACACAACCTAGGCCTAGCTACACTAGACCTTGGACTCCAAGTCTCCTTGAAACATGGCTCCATGTTTTAAGGGGAATATTCCCCTACTAATAGCCCACTAAGGTTACCCCTTAGCCATTTGATGCTTTCACATGCACATTAGGTGTATTTAGTCCTAATAACACCCCATAACTAGGGTGACCATGCAAAAACCTACACAACAAAGGGCGTATTTTTCCCCCACTATTGTTTCTTACTTTGGTTCCATGCACCTCCCCACAAATACTTTGCTTGCAAGTATAGAAACCTAGGACCTAGCCTAATTCTAGAGTGCCACTTGTGTACTACCCAAGTACTTGACCATGTGCACATTTAGTGCCACATTTAACACTCCCACATGGAGTAAATTTTTGGCCAAGAGAGGGAGGGAGTACCGAAATTTCAAGAGGGAGAGAGAGGACTCTCTTTTGCTATAAATAGCCACCTTTTGTGTTCATTTGGACCACATATACCCTACTTTATTTGTTTGTCTCTCTTATTCCCAACAAACCCACCACTTCTACCACCACTTAGTCAACCTATTAGGGCACTAATTAGCTACTTACTAAGTTAATTAGTGAGTAAGCTAGGTAGATTAAAGAGCCTCACACCAAAGGATAGCTTTTCGGCTTCCGGTTTACACCCGGAAATTAAGGTAGTTTACTAAACTAACTTTCTAATTAGTTATTTCTAGTTCTATTAAGTTGTTCTAATTAAGTTTCTAAGCATGATTTTAGAGTTTGATTGAGTTAATTTATGCATGTGTTAAGTTGCTAAGCATGTTTCTTAGTATTAAAGAAAGAGGATTTCATGTAGAAAGATTAACAAGAATGTTAATGAGGTTCTAATTAGAGTAGCTCTTCATGAAATTAGAAGTGGATTAGTAAGATTAGAAGGTGATTAGAAGTAGTTAGAAGTTGATTAGAAGTAATTAGAAGTTGATTAGAAATTCATAAATTAGTGGAGTTAATTTATGACAAGGAAATTTCTAGAAAAGGAGTTGTGATTAAATTATTTATTTTTAGAAAGAGCAAGTTGATTAGTTTTATTTCTTTTGAGAGGAATAAAATAGTTTTGAAAGATGACAAGGAGAAATGAGATTTTTGATGAGAATTTATAATTGAGAGAATTGGAGAAATGTTATTTTTGGAGAAAGTTGGTGTATTAAGATGTATGATTTCATGTGGGAAATTTCTAGAGGTATTATTATTTCTTTTTGGAGAATTGGTGTATTTTGATGAATGATTTATTGTGAGAAATGTGTTTTTGGAGAAATATGATTTTTAGAGAGAAATTATGGAATATTGCATGGGCATGATTTTGAGCATGTGACATTGAGCACGTACACAATACGTTACGACACCGGATGTGAAATTGAATAGTTGTTGATGAGAAATAGAAATGAGAATGAAAATGGGTTTTGAAATGAGAAATGAAATTTTCGGGAAATGAAATGAAATGAAATGTGATGAGATGGATTTGTTGCCACCTCAAATTCGCGGAGAGAATTTGGAGGAATGGTTTTGATACGGTAGTGCAGCGAGAGCGCCACTTCCAGTTCGCGGAGAGAATTAGGATGTTTGGGCTAAGCGTGCACAACACACGGTGAACGGACCTTGCAAACAGGCTGTTAAGTTCGGTGATGCAAGACGGCCGGGACTGTGTCGTGTGAGTCGCGGGGTGGACGGACCGTGCAAACAGGCTGTTAAGTTCGGTGATGCACGATAACCGGAACCTCGAGCGGAAAGGTTGGTACCGTCAGCTGAAAGGAGGCGTAAACGGACCAATAACTTTCGAGTGATGGGAGACATATGAAATTTGAATAAGAATGCTGAAAGAGGCACCGATATGAGAATAATGATTTTTGGGAAAACGGTTGATAAATGAGTTAAGTTTGTGAAACTGAAGAGAAATTATTTTGAGGAAATGACACGTGGCACAGTTTGAGACTCTATAATGAGATACTGTTTTCTGCACATGTTTACTCTGATCCGTATAGACACGCATGATATATTGCATGGTTTACTGTTCACAAGTTTTGTATACTGTTTATGAACTTATTGTTCTAGAATTGCTACTTAGAAGTTTAACATGGTGAACTACTGGGCTTTGCTCATGGTGGTGCACTTGTGTAACCCTGACATAATACCACGATGTTGCTTGGGCGACTCTGACGTATTATGTCAGATTATCTGGATGGACAGGAACACTACTGTGGAGACCAGTCCTATGGAGCAGGAAATGCTGCCGGAATGAGGAATGACCCGGCACAGGGATAGACGAAGACCTAGAACCACCCCGGTTATTATTTATATAGTGTTTAAGGACATTATTATTTGTATTAAAGTTCAAGGTTGAACTTAATTATGGTTTGTAATAATTATTAACGTGCCCAAATTTTAGGGGCGTTACAATGTTCCTTCTTTAATCTTTTGTCATAGCAACAAATAAGTAACAAAATACATGATACAAAAAATGAAACAAAAATGATAGGTACGCACCCACCAAACACACCAGCTCCAACATGCATGTGGTCCTCACATTGTGTGGCCCCCGTATTCTATTTTGTGTAGGTCTTACATAGTTTTATGAGTGTGAAGAGTGTGGTTGGTGGGTGTGTACCTAACACTACTCACAAAAATGAAATGCGATGAAAGAGTAAGTAAATTGATACCTTAGAAATACTCTTATGAATCAAAAGAAGATGATGGAAGGACACGATTCACACGAAGAATTGGGGAACTCCTAGTTGATTTTCCAGAATCTGACTCCGTTGAAATTGGAACTTGGAACGACATGGAGAAAGAGGTTTGGTTTGTACGGAGAACAAAGTTGAGTTTGTGTAGTGGCAGAAGATATAGTGGAGAAGAAAACAGACATTGAGCAGTTATTTGGGCTGAATTTCTATTAAAGTATTTTCGGTATTTTTTGTATTCTTTTTTCATAAGTCATTCTCCTTATGTACATTATTGATTTGATGATAATTTAAAGTCCAAAAATACCTCAGTGGAACTTACCCTAGTGTTGAATTGTCAAGTAGTATATACGTACATTCTTACCGTTTATCTTTTTAACCATTACCGTTTACTTTTTTAACCATCAATAGTAGATAACGTTGTTTTTTTACCAATACTTGACCCAACTTGGAAATTATTGACATATTTTGAAACTCACAATGTCTAGACAAGTCAAGCTTATAAATTTGCAATTGAAATTTGTAAGGACCAAATTCCGGAGTCATTTTATTTTGGCAATTCCATGTGACAAAACACATATTGATATCGAGTTGTAATTTTCTAAGTAGGAGTTTGTATAGGATTAGAGTGGAAGGAATCATTTTGTAACGTAATTTGAGAGTTAGTGTTTTTAGTCGGTTGACGGCATTCGGAACGGGAAGATCAATCATGCGATCGATCGGCTTCTCAATCGAGTAACTCTGATGATTTTAGCACATGCGGACCGTGGCAGGAAACAAGATTCAGAGCATAGCGATTAACAAAGGGATCGATCGGGTTCTTACTCGGGTATCTCGGAAAAACAGATCTACAATGTTCCGATCAATCGGCTTGCGATGCGATTGATCGGATTGACAACTTTATAAATACATGCTCCTGTTAAGATCTAGGAAAACGAAAGTCGGCTAAGAAAAGAAAAAGAAAACCGTGCCTTTTGGTGGTTCTTCAAAACAATAACACCAAGAGGGTTGATTTGTGTATCTTGAAGCACTTTGTTCATGGATTGTTAATCAAAGCTTCAAGAGGTTTCTACATCTTCGATCAAGTTCAATTTTCCGATGGATTTCCGGAAAAACGTTTGGAAGGCTCGAGGATTCGAGGCAGCGGCAATCAAATACTGGGTGTGGTGAACGAGGAGTCGACTATCGATCTTAGGTCAATTGCGAGGAGTCTCAATTGTGAGTAAGGTCAATTGTAACCGCACAATGATTTTTATAGTGTTTGATTCCTTCCCGTGGTTTTTGCCCATTTAGGGTTTTTCCACGTATATCTTTGTGTTCATCGTTTTTTCTTCAATTCTTATTTATTTGCTTTAATTAATTGGTAACAAAATAGGAATTTCAAAATTTCAAGTGGTATTTTTCTTGCTCAGCGAAATTCATTCAATGGATAATACTTATCTACAAGCTTGCATGTATCTTCAATCTTAAATGAAGGGGGGCAAGCTATATCTGTAGATGGGTGCGGTTATATAATTTAATGATATCCATTTTTTCAACGTAATGATAAAATTTCTTAAATTGGAGGGGGTGACGGGCTCTACTAGAGATCGTGTGGCTCATCCTTGCTTATAGTCCAAGCATACCTGAAGTATGTAATGGTCCTAATGGAAACTCAGCCTAGCAAGTTTTTGGTCAGTTAGAGCATCTCCAACACAAGCTCTCCTCTCTAAAATGAGGAGTGGAAGTGACATTATTAAGGGGAGATTTTGTAATTTATGTCCTTTTTTCTTAAAAAAATTTGTACGCAGCCGAAATTAAATTTAGGGAGTGGATGTGACAAAAAAGTGAATGGGTCCTTCCAAACAGTACAAATTTTTTTAAGAAAAGAGGACATAAATTACAAAATCTCCCCTTAATAATGTCACTTCCACTCCTCATTTTAGAGAGGAGAGCTTGTGTTGGAGATGCTCTTTGCGATCAATCCAAGCTCACCATTTTGTCGCCTTAAAAAAAAAAAAAAAACTTGTCGTTTATTATAGGGTCGGACCCAACCCACCCAAATTACAACCCTACTGCGCCTTCAACAACAATAGGGTCGAGATATCGAAACTAACACGAACGCTTCTCCCCTTCGTTGCCACCCAAATCCCGTGGCGGCGATGGGCCGCGTTTCCTCATGAGACTCAAATCCCGTGGCGGCGATGGGCCGCGTTTCCTCATGAGACTCAAACCCTCATCCTTCCCCACCACTCTCTCTCTCTTCGCCAAACCCCACCCCTCTCTCACTTCCCCTCTCTCTCCAATCACCTCATCCATGGCCACCGCCGCCTCAGAAACCCCCTTCGACGGCGACGACGACCGGCTTTGCTCCGAACCCACCCAACCCTCCGACCCGAACCAGGTCGATTGTTGTTTGGGTAATCCGCGTGGGTACTTGAGCGGTGAGGCTCGGATCGAGAGGGCATGGGCTCACTGGAAGAAGCTGGGCCAGCCCAAGTTGATTGTGGCCCCCATGGTTGACAACTCGGAGCTTCCTTTCAGAATGCTGTGCAGAAAGTATGGAGCCGATGCTGCTTACACTCCCATGCTTCATTCTCGCATCTTTACCGAGAATGAGAAGTATCGGTCTCAAGAGTTCACCACTTGCAAGGTACTTGCACATTTTTGTTTTTTTGGTAAGGATACTTGTACATTTATATACAATGCGTGTGTATATATGAATGTAATCGAGCATTTACAATTAATTATGTAGTCAAAGCTAGTGGTGTTCTGGTGCGTTGTTGGTATGAAAAGTGGGTATGCTACTAGCTTTTATGTCACTTCTTGATGTAGCTTATGTGAAGGAGCCGACGTCGCTATGCTGTTTTAACCAAGGGTGGTATGATGTAACTTGCTTGGAGGTTCAACAAGTACAATCGTAGATGGACCAGATTAACACAGATCAAGGCCGAAACTATGCAAGAATCAGATTTTGGGATTGATTCTTGCCCGAATCCAGCAACCAAGGCTCGAAATCCACGAGCTCTGGGGCTCAAAACCAAGCCCTAAAAGGCAACACTTTAAGGCTACAACAAAACACTAAAATCTGGAATTTCATTCATCAAAAAAAAAAAAAAAAAAAAACTCCCTCAAAACCAAAGTACAGCCCTATATATAGATGTTCGTTCCTAAAGAGTTTACTTCTAGGTGAAGTACCTCTGCCTAATATGGCAAAATAGTAGCAGGCAGCAGTAGCAACTTGCAGCTGTAACTTGCAGCAACTTGTAGCTGCTATTTTTGACAAAACATGGCTGCTGCTTAAACTCCACTCCTCCCAAGACTTACCTTACAACTAAGGAAACTAAACAACACCAAAAATAAGAAGTCCTAAGTGCAAAAAACAAGAAAATATCCTACTGGGGCCTAATTTTTTTTATTTTAAAAAAACAGCATTTCAAGGTCTTTTCCTATAGCTCGAGCGTGTTCCCTTCATTCTCAAGAACTAGTCTTCCATCTTGATTGCATCATGGTAGCTTCGTGGCCAATGGGTTAAACCCACAGGTTTTGGATCGTGCGAGGTCATAGTTTTGGCCGTGTTAACGATGCCCCTCAACCCTATCCTCGAGTTCCCGTCTATCGGCCACTTGCCTTGGGTGGAGCGATAGTTGCCAGGGCCGACCTTGGACATTTTGGGGCCTGTGGCTAAGCCTTAGATATTTTGGGGCCTGCGGGTAACTATGAAAAGAGGCCAAAATTTTCTTTTTTGTGCTCATATGTTGGTACTAAAATATTTTTTTGGGCTTGTATGCTTGATACTGAAAATAGTTAGATGCCCTAATGGTTATTCTTTTAGGGGGCCTAAGTCGACGCCTCTTGGACCTTAGCTTTGAGCCGGCCATGGTAGTTTCGTTGCTCTTTGGTCCTTTTCGAAATCTATCATGGGTCTAGAGTCTTTATGGTCACATCTGTTTGGGGGGGGGGGACTGCTACTCCTGGTAGTCCTTTCCTCCCCCCTTTTTTATGAGGAAAAAAGAATATGACAGGCTTTGTTGTCGAAGAATATCACTGTTTGGTTTAGGTAACGTTCACTTTGTATGCTCTCTCATTGTCAACACAAAACATCAACAATGATGACGACAACCACCACACCGCAAGAGCAACACCAATAATTAGTTCCCCAATAATCCCCAATCAAGGGGGTATAGGCGGGGAGGCGAGAGTCGTCACGGGACACAGACCTATGGTTTGGGCCGTTTGGCATATATGCACAAAGTGTTTACTCTCAGAAAAGTTTTACTATTAAAATAACGGCACCTATACCTCCAAAAATCGAAGAACTTGAGGGACGTTATGCCTTGAAAAGATGCCCCCAATGAAAGCTGGAAGGCATCACAAAGAGCAAGCCGAGAGACTCGATTCAATTTCTATGCTCGTGACCTTTCTTCCTTTATTCAAAATCCGGAGCATCAGTAATGCCAAGTAATTGTCCGCCCAAATAACAATAGAAAGTAAACTAAACCATTGAATTGCTTAGACGTTTGGAAAACAAAGTGAACTCAAGGAAGGAAACAATATTTTGGGTTTAGTAGAGGAAAGGAATGCAATGTTGTACCAAGGCTGTATTTGGAGATTGGTTTGTGAAGGAAAAGAAAGGTAATGGATTCTACTTTACCTTTTCAAATTGGATGAACCAAACACAACCCAAGTGGGAGTGATGCACTTCTTTGCTGCTAGATTTATAATTACTGTAATGCGTTTGGTTTTTAATGTGCAAGGACAATATGTTTTGGTTCGATGTGATCGGAAGCAGTAGTAGGAAACTACTCCATTTCATTGGGTTTAGGGAATCAAGTCTCTTGTAATTATTCGATGAATGGTGTGTGGAGGTGTGTGAAAGAGAGAGACCCTAGAGATCTGAGAATTAGCATGGGCAAAGAGAAAGCAGGAGAGGTTTAATTATTGCTTTCCACTAGGCTAGCACTATTACTAGTAGTGGTAGACTGACAGGGGCTTGTAGTAGATAATCTTAAGAGGTAAGATTGTATAGAAGAGAAAGAATAGGGAAAACTTTGAAATTTGAAGTGTCTAAACTAGAGAGAATGCTAGGCAATGTGAAGCTTGATTGGTGTACTCACATAATGTGATTAAAGTAGCGTTTGACAAAAAAGCCATTTGAAAAATAGTGTAGATATTAAATAAGATACACTATTCTAATTTTCTTTGGAAACCAAGTCCTAGTAAAAGTTTTCAATGATCATTGGGTTTAACTGAACCCCCTCACCTTTACACGCGCTGCCCTATATGTGATGCCATGTCAGTTTACTCGTTTGTTATCCTCCCTATTAAGTTTGTCTTGGTAACGTCAGAAGAAGAAACTCACAATTCAACAACTAACATCAAAAGAAGTGGAGACTCACAATTCAACTATTACTAATAATCCTTCTTAGTTAGGTAGAAGTTCCATTGCTCCCCTGGATTTGGAGGGCCGTCATTTTCGAAAAAATGAACTCCAAGAACGTAATGCAGCCTTGGCTAGCACATAAGAAAATGTCTTCGGCCTCCTCTATTGCTGCTTGGTCATCAAATAAAAAAGAAGTTAAAACCACTAATAATAAGTACAAAAATACAAAACCAATGATAAAGACGAAAATTTACTCGATTGTAAGAGCTGAAATGACCTATTATATTCTTGAATATTATGATGACTCCTAAAAAAGGGGAATCCAAAGGAATATCACCACCGCCACCTTGACACTTTTTAATTTGATTCTTTTTTGTTACCCATGAAAAGGCCCCGCACTGCACCATGAACCGGAATTACCAAATCCAAACAAGTATCATCTAGACCGTACAGCTTGGCCAAATCCTTGTCCAGAAAATAACAGTCGTCTATGTTTCAAAAAGTCGTCTATTTTGCGAAACAAGTTCAGCCTACAAAACAACTTCTGGATGAAGGCATACTTCTTGAAAGGAGTAAATAAAAAGGGGTTCTCCAGCAACCAAGCCTCACCCCATTCGAAATTGCCGAGGATAAACTCAATTATCATAATTAGATAGATAGGTGTAACTAAAAAGAATAACAGTAATCAAAACGCAGAGAATATCCTTCCCCAAGCACGTATAACAACATCTTGAGATCATACGGAGCAGATATATGATCTCAAGACGTTATACATGCTTGGGGAAAGATATTCTCTGTGTTTTGATTTTATTCGTTTTTAATTACACCTGAGTGTAGCTAATTATGATAATTGCTATTATCCTAGATAGTTACGAATGGGGTGAGGCTTGGTTGCTGGACAACTCATTTGTCTAGACTCCTTTCAAGAAGTATGCCTTCATCCGAAAGTTGTTTTATCGGTTGAACTTGTTTCGCGATATAGACAAACTGTTATTTTCTGGATAAGGATTTGGCCAAGCTGTACGGTCTGGATGATACTTCTTTTGGATTTGGTAATTCCGGTTCATGGTGTGGCGCGGGACCTTTATGAGGTAACAAAAAAGAATCAAATTAAAAAGCGTTGACGTGGTGGTGGTGATATACCTTTGGATTCCCTTTTTTGGGAGTCATTACCCAACTTGACCTTCCCACTAATATGATCCTGGCCGGTCGTTAATAGGAGCCGTTCACTACTTGGCTAGGTCATTGATCGCGGGATAGGAAGGAAGTTCAAAACAAAAGAGTAACTAAAGACTGAGCGAAGTTGAAACTTCTTGGGAAGCAAGCTTTCGAGGGTCAAAGTCAGTTCCTAATGCAAATGTGTGCAGCTTCTCAAGCTGTTTATAACATTTGAAAGTAATAGTCCCAGGGCATCCATCGCTCTTTTAGTAGCATAACATTTCTTTCAAGAAGTAGAAGTTCTTTGGGCTACATAATAAAAGGTTCTTCCCCTGCCTAAGAGATCGAGTACCAAAAAATATTCAAGAATATAATAGGTCATTTCAGTTCTTACAATCGAGTAAGTTTTCGTCTTTGTTTTGTATTTTTGTATTTATTATTAG
The DNA here is from genome assembly GCA_016920895.1 of Vaccinium myrtillus. Taxonomy (NCBI): domain Eukaryota; kingdom Viridiplantae; phylum Streptophyta; class Magnoliopsida; order Ericales; family Ericaceae; genus Vaccinium; species Vaccinium myrtillus. The sequence goes on from CM029277.1 coordinate 12,559,992, forward strand.
TGGTTTCAGCTTTCCTTTTTGATTGCTAGGCAAATGTCGATGACCAAGCAGCAATAGAGGAGGCCGAAGGCTGCATTATGTTAGTTCATTTTTTCGAAAATGATAGCCCTCGAAATCCAAGGGAGCAATGGACCTTCTGCCTAACTGAGAAGGACTATTAGTATTAGTTGAATTGTTAATTTCCACTTGTTTTGATGTTAGTTGTTGAATTTTAAGTTTCTCCTTTCCGTTTATGTTAGATTCTATAGTTGTTCTTCAAGCTGAGTTGCTTTAATTTTCATTTTCAACAATGGTTGAGAAATCTGGAGTCCCTTTGGTTGACGAAAAGAAAGAACCACTAGTGGCTTAAAGTCCTATGCCGCACAAATTTCCCCTGTTAGAAGTCAGATTACGGCACTCACAAGTGAATCGCATTCTGACCATGGCACTCCCGCAATCCCTGCTCAAAGCTAAAGTGCTTGCCCCCTTCCTAGAGCGAGGAACAGTATGGTAACTAATTGACAAGAATAGCTGAGTTACCTGTACACGTCGCCAAGAATGCTATTTTTTGTTTTCATTTTTCTTCCCACTGCCCTTTTCTTTTGATAGTTGTTGCTTCAAATGTAAATTGGGGTGCGGGGTCTTCTTTGAAACAGAACAATAAAATGTTTTTCACTGGCTAGTGTATGAGCTTGTCAGTCCACCATTGATCCCCTATGATATAGAGTATCTTGTGTTCGTATGTGTTCTCCTTTTGCTTCTCTCTCAACAAATTTGTGTTTCTAAGATGTTGGTATTCAGTTCTTCCCGTAGCTAAAGATTTGATAATTGCAGGAGGATCGCCCATTATTTGTCCAATTCTGTGCGAATGATCCAGATACTCTCCTGGAAGCTGCTCGAAGAGTGGAACCGTTTTGTGATTATGTGGACATAAATTTGGGGTAATTTACTTCTTCCTTGGCCTCTTTTCAAGTTGCACGGCAATACCCTCTTGATATATAATAATGCTGCAACTTAAGCCACATCACAAAAAATCACAGAATTGCTACAGGTTCACTCCAAGTAATTGATACAAGTGTTTTTCAGTGATGCAAGCTCCAGGCTTAATGTCTGGCTACCTTTTAATTAACATCGACAATCCTAAGCCATTGTTGAAGCCAACTATTAGAAATATACTAACCCTGACAATTGATTTAGTGATGTTATGAACCAAATTACGAAGGTTCTTTGAGTGTTTTTTACTCCAGAAGCTTCAAAATAGAGCATGAGAAACTCGGTCCTCTGAAAGCTTGAAGGGCTCATTCTCAGTTACACTAATTTTTGATGTTCTGTTTTCAAGCTTGAAGGGCGCTCAAAGAACATGAGATATCCGCTCCTTAACATGTAACTATGTGGTATACGAGTGTGTCTACCATCGTATATTAATACTGATTCTCATGTTACTAGTACACTCCAATATTGTTAGGAAAGGATTTTTTATTTGTGTTAAATTGGTTGATGATTGTTTATTTGCCGATCAGGAATACTTCCTAAACTGAAAAAAAGTGCATATTTTTTTATGCACTCTTGCATCTAACAAAGTTCTGTATGCCTTATTGCCTTTGATGATACCCATTTAGCGAAAAGTTCTCCAAAAACTAGATGCTTCTACTAATTACAGCTTTTTCCAACCAGATTGCACTTATATTATCGCGATAACTTCGTATTCATGAAACCTCAATGTGAAGGTCAATAGGATTCCGTTTGCATTACTTTCACTGTTCACCTACTTTGAACCATTACTTTGCATTACATTCACTGTTCACCTGCTTTGAACCATTACTTAGGGTGTTACGACTGCTTAGTACCTTTGTACTGGGCAGGACTGACAATTATGGTACCCACTATTTTTTTCCAACTCTTTTAGTGCTTCAGATAAGAGGATTTCAGTAACATTATTTGTTGAATATTTATTTTTGCAGGTGTCCTCAGCGTATTGCTCGGCGGGGGAATTATGGAGCTTTCTTAATGGATAATCTTCCACTCATCAAGTCCCTAGTAGAAAAATTAGCTCTCAACCTTAATGTCCCTGTATCATGCAAAATACGAATTTTTCCCAATTTACAAGATACACTAAACTATGCTAAGATGTTGGAAGATGCTGGTTGTTCTCTCTTAGCAGTTCATGGCCGCACAAGAGATGAAAAAGACGGTAAAAAAATCCGTGCCAACTGGAGTGCTATAAGGGCTGTCAGAGATGCCGTCAGGATCCCAGTACTTGCCAATGGGAATATAAGGCACATGGATGATGTGGCAAGCTGTTTGGAGGAGACTGGAGCCGATGGGGTGCTCTCAGCGGAGTCTCTACTTGAGAACCCAGCTGTCTTTTCTGGGTTTCAAACGGCTGAATGGGTACTGGGCGGTGAAGAAAGAAATGAGAAAGGAGGAAAACTAGACCAAGCGGATTTAGTGGTTGAGTATTTGAAGCTTTGTGAGAAGTATCCCGTGCCATGGAGAATGATCCGGTCTCATGTGCACAAATTGCTAGGAGAGTGGTTCAGGGTTCAACCTTGCGTGAGGGAGGACCTTAATTCCCAATCGATACTCACTTTTGAATTTCTTTATGGGTTGGTGAATCGGCTTAGGGAGTTGGGCGTGAGGATACCACTTTATACGAAAGATACTCATATGGGAAAAGTATGTGCGAATGGAATTGGTGCATGAATTGCCTGGATAACATGCGAAAGCCTTACACTTACATTACTCATTAGATTTTAGTAACTTATAGCTAGCTGATCAAATGAAGAAGTTAGAAGGTGCATGAACAAAAAAGGAAAAAGGCATGTCCTATATGGTGATTATGTCTAGGAAGCTCCATTCACCCTTTTGAGATTTAGCTTGTTGGGACAATTACTTGTATCTTGTATTGATTGACTGGGTGAGCTTCTTCTATAATACAGAGTTTTCTCCGGCGGCAGTCAACTTGTTGAATTCAGGATGTATTTTACAGGTGCAGTCTTAATTTGTACCAGTAATGTCATGGTTCTTTCTTTTGTTTGTGAGTTCCCTTGTGTTTGGTGGTAGAAAAATACACATTATCTTAACTGAATGATTTATTGCAATGAGAGGTTGTGTATTATCGACTTCTAGTTTTCACTTTTCGAATATCGTAGAGATGAAACTGGTACATTTCAGTTCTGTGTTGCTAAATGCCTCAACTCTTTCTTGTTTCACTTGCCAATGGAGAAGTAAACTTTCCTCTATATGTGTGGAATAGGTGAAACAATTTAGTGGTTCATCTACATGATTAACTCCCTGCAGATAATGAGATTCTTGGCATTTGTTTATTTGGTTTGATTATAAAATGGTGGTCTATTTGTTGATTTTTGTGTATCTATCAGGCAGGAAGAGAGAGTAACTGAAATAATGAATTGACAAAGAGTACTTCCATATGAGGACGGCCAACACAGCAAAAGAACTTCAATTAACCTAGTCAAATTGGTATTGTTTGACAAAACTTAAAATCAAAATTTCAAAATCTAAAATATTAAAAGCTGTTTGATTAAAGTTTAGTCCCGACTTGAAATAAATTACTTGGTAACAAGTTGAAGTTCTAATTTTGATATAGATTTTTTTTTTCCCTGTTAATTTTATACTACCACTGAGGTGGTGGTGATGGTATGGTGGCAGTGGTGGTAGCCAAAGTGAAAGAATAGATGGTGTGGTGTAATGGAGGTGGAACTGTGGTGGTACTTGTGGTAGGAGTGAAGGGTGGTAGTGGAGGAAATGATGGTGTTGTGGTGGTGATGCAGAGGTGGTCTTGTGGCGGAGAGATATTGTTGGAGGGGTGGAGGCAGTGGTGGCAGCTCAGCTCAAGGATTTTTTTTCTTTGCGTATTCATTCCAAAGAGAGAACAACTGAGAAGGAAAGGATTAAAAATAGTAGTAATGATTTTTGCACTTTTCTTTATTATAATCACATTTCATTTTTTGTCCTTATTTATAAATATTCAACATTGCCCCTTCAGTTTTTTTGAACAAAACCATTATCCTCTCCGTTTACACTCTCACACATAAAGAAGCAAAATCAACCCAAATAATGAAAATAGGTTAAAGGTCATTACATCCATATATGATTGTGGAATACAAGAAGAATCTCCTCCTAAATTTGACTCTACATCTCACGTACGGCTTTCTGCTCAACTTTGGGCTTTCAAAGCTCTTCTTTTGACAAATATCTTGACTTACCCATTCACCATTCCCGGCTGACCAAGCAATCTTTCCAATTCATTCTTGAACAAATGAGAACAAGCTCTCTGGAATGGGTGGAAACGAGCCGAGCCGAGTCAGGATAATTTACTTATCGAGTCTTCTTAAACGAGCTAAGCTTATACAATCGAGTCGAGCTTTTGCGAGCCGAGTCGAGCTTTAGTCAGCTCGTTAACTAAACGAGCCTGAAAATCAGCTCGAGCTTGGCTCGGTTACTTAACAAGCAGAGCCAAACCTTTACGAGCCGAGTCACAAGCTGCTCACGAGCAGCTCGTTTCATTTGCAGCCCTACCCTGGGTGGAAGAGTAAACATCTCTCCTTGGCCGGTAGAAGTACTTTGATCAAATCAAATTAGTTATTGAACCATTCTTGCCCACATTATGCACTAAATGTATGGACTTAGGGGGCCTGCGCGGCGATGACAAAATTGAACTGAAAGTTTCTTCATCACTAAGAATCCCTTTGGTCCAGGGCCGGCTATGATATTTGTGAGGCATAAAACATACTTTTTCTATGGGGCCCTAAATCTAAATATACTTTGTATATATCAAAATAGTAAGGGAAAAAAATCTCATATTATGATTGATATAGGAGGCAGATTGGATAACATAACTCAATTGATCTAATTTAATTTATATTCATACATCACTTGTACATGAGTCCATGAAATTAGAGGCCCCAAAATTTACTCAAAAAAAAAAAGTGATGGCTTTACAGGCTTTAGCCCAAAACCGACTCTGCTCTGGTCTCATGTTATTGTTCTCAAAGGCTGGTATAATTCCAATAACTCGAGGTGTGCTAGACCCTCCACCACTTTGAGCCCCAAGCTGGGAAAAGCTTAATGATAGTGGTACCTATATCCGACTATGTAATGACACTTCCACCTCTTTTTGGATGGACAATTGGACGAGTGACGGATCGCATCGTTCTCAATTTTAAGGACCTCTTAATTGGAAGGAGATTGATTTAAAGTTAGTGATTCTTGGTCTCATAAAGCTGAATAATGATACATATACAAACTCTCAACCACAACCCACCACAACCCCTCTCACATGTGGGGTGGGGCCCGCTCAGGGTGGGTCCCCCACATGTGAGAGGGTTGTATATCATTTTTGCATAAAGCTTGGCACTTCAGCCGTATTTCTTGTTTTCGAAATCCGTGTCTAAATTTATTTGTTTATTTATTTTAATTGTTTCACAATATGGTTGCGAGTACTACTAAGAATTTTTTCTATGAGTCATGGTAATCTCTATATTTATTGTCAATATACATGTGTAAGTGTTTTTCATGTATCAAGTTTGTGAGCCATGGACTGGGGTATGTTACTGGATCCACATGTCTAGTGGACATTCTTGTTCGGTTAAATCTTTGAAACCCAGTCTTGAGAACCCACCCTTGTTTGGTTTCCCAAACCGGTTTTCTGCTTTTTTTCTTTCTTTCTTTATCTCCGTACAACTACCTTTCTTCCTGCATTCACGGATGGTACCCAGACATATTACTCTTACTCTGCATACGTGTCAGTTTATGGTTGGTCACGGGTGGTCCGCCACTAAAGAAAACATTGGTCAATTCAAGCATACATGTCAGTTTATCGATCCATTATTGTTCCAATAAGGACCACTATTAATTTTTTTTTTATGGGGTTAAAGGTTGGAGGGACCCACCATGGGCCTCTTTTTAGAAAACCAATTAGGAAACCAGTTCTTGAAAACAAGGGTTAAAAACCTTATCGATCACAACCTATATATGGTCGATTATGTAATTAATTGGTAGCTTTAGGGACTTTAGGGTATTGACTTATAGTAATATGTCAGGGTTGGAACAATAGCTAGATACTTGGGGGGAATAATGCAATTTCTGTACTCAAAATGTAAGAGAACAGCAAACTTTTTATTTTTATTTTTCTGATCAGAAAAAGAACAGCAAACTCGTTCGTCTCTTCTTCTGCGCCCTCTCTCTCTCCTTACTCCACAAACTCCAGAAACCCTTATACCTGTACCCGAAAATTGAAGGTCAAGGCTTTCGAATCATGGAAAACAGAAAAGAGGAAAAGTGATCTACAAGGAGAGGGTTTCGTTTTAGCGCCAACAAAATCTCATTCGGACAACTTTCGGATTTTCTTGCATATTAGAGATTTTTCTTTTAAGGTAGGATTTATGCTAAATTCTTAAATATGAATGTCTATATGTGTTGTTATATGAATATTTTGAGCTTTTTTTTTAGAGTAATCAAACAATATACTAAGCCCTAGTTGATGTGATTTGGTACGTTTGATGCACATGAATTTAGGTTAGACCGTTAGAGACTCAGAGATTTGCATAGTTATTCATGATTATGATTGAGATTATACTATTTTTGACATACTTGATCTTTATATGGGTGGGGTTTCCTTGCAATGTGAAAATTACGAACTTTAACACGAGCTAGTTATTATTGTGCACACCATGTGTTTGAGGAAATGCTAGTAACTTAGATGGGCATTTTGTGTACCAAGTATAATTTTTTTTCTTGTGCATTTAGTAAACTTGTGGAAAGTTTTACTTCATTCATGATTTTGGGAACTTGTTAAATAGATGTATGTCGTTAATAATTTTTTGTGGACACTACATTGTACCCAAATACTGCATATCTGGTAAGTTTTCTTCGTACCCGGTACGTATTTTGCCGTACCTTGCCATATCCGTCACGTACTACCGGTACGCATACGGTGATATTTCCTGCATACCCGTGCTTTATAGGCCAGTGGTATACGTTTAAACCAAATGTTAATTGTCATGGGCTCAAATATCTCTGAGTATTGTTGACGAATAATGGAATGACTGAAAAAATTAGAATATACTCTTAGAAGACTACAGTTCTTTGTCTGAATCAACAAGGTAAGGAAATTTGGGCTCTGTGTTTGATGGTATATGAAAATGAAAGGACTAGTTTCTCGTACTTCCTTCTTTAGAGGCTCTCCAGCTTATCATTTTCAAATTCCTTTGACATGGAAGCATAATGAGGTGCTTATCCCTAGAGGCGCTTTAGATTGCCTTGAGAAGGATGTCTTGCTACCATTGAGTTTGTCAACTTTGGTAGGTTCCTCCCACTTTTAATATTTACCATGAATTAGGATGCCAATCTCCATTGTTGAAATCCGTATTTGTACCGGAAGCAGTAAATAAAGTGGATGTACGATGCTATGCTTATTGAACTTGATTCTTTTTAACTACATGAAATTGTTTCTTTTCTTCATCTTTTTTTTTTTTGCCTGCCTTTGCTATTTTGTATTATTCAGACTTGCAATTTGAAGCGCTAAGTTTGGATTTGTTATCTTCTGAAAAGGGGAAAATGTCTGCGTATGAGAATGTTGTTGGTGGGAAGTTGAAGCTGAAAGGAAAGGCCCTGGATGTCAAAGCTGGAGGAGTCAAGAAGAAAAAGAAACATAGGGAACATTATGAGCAAATTTCTCAAGTCATTGAAAGTGACCTTGCAACTGGTTAGTTTCCTTCTGCTGGTTTCTTGTAAAGCATATGCACTGCGTAGCATGGTACATACATGCGCAGTATACTTATATATATGTGTGTGTGTGTGTGTGTGTGTGTGTGTGTGTGTGTTGGCATAGATGAAGGTTGTGTGGTGCTTATCCTTGCCTTTTCTACCTAGATTACTTTATTTGGCGTCACTTACATCCCTTTTGGTTGGTGTGTTAGTCATCATTGGTGGTTAACTTATCCTGCAAATTTGGAATTGTTTATGGTTTTCAGAATTCGAGAGTGCATTTGAAAGAAATGGGAATTGGAAGAGTTGAAACTAAGATGTATTAAATTGCTCCAGGTTGTGATAGTAAACAATAAATGTGTTGTCATAGTTTAACATTGTGTTGTATACCTTGACAGTTGACATAGGAGTCAAGTTTAGCATTGGTGGGCATGATATGTAAATATGATCCTCTATACTTGTTATCGAATGAATTTCTTTATTTGCCTGCAAACGGAATTGAAGTAGACAGTCTTGTGAACTTTTTCATTAAATTTTTCCATGTGAAGGCCGAGTTCATTATTCACACTTCTCATATACATTCAATTTGTTTCTTTTGCGGCCAAAATCTTCAGACTGTGCTTTCTAGATAGTGCCAACTCAATCTATAAGATTTTACTGGTCGTAATCTAATTGTCCTGGTCAAACATTGTGATATAGCTTGGTTGGAGGTTCCAACAACTACAATCGTAGATGGGCCTGACCTGACTAACACGGATCAAGGCCGAAACTATGCAGGAATCAGATTTGGGGACTGATTCTTGCAGAATCCAGCAACCAAGGCTCAAAATCCATGAGCTGTGGTGCTCAAAACCAAGCCCTAAAACGCAGCACAATAAGGCTACAACAAAGCACTAAAATCGGAAATTTCATTCATCAAAAAACTCCCTTAAAACAAGTATTACAACCCTATATATAGAATTCCTAAGGAAGTTTCTTCCAGTGGAACTTAAACAAGACAAAATAGTTGTCACAAACTTCCCGCCATTATCTTTGACCAAAAATGGCTGCTGGTTGCTGTAGGGACACCCCACACCTGCAAAGAAACTTGCTAAGCAACTTCATAGAACATAGCTACCAAAGACTTAAAAAAAAAAAAACCCCAAATAATAAATCCTGAGTGCGAAATTAGTAAAATATCTACTAGACCATATAAATGAAAAATATACACCCTCTCAAACGCTTTTCTTATAGCTTGAGCGTGTTCCCTTCATTCTCAAGAACCGCTCTTCCATCTTGACTGCATCACATCGTGAACCATGTTTGTAAATTCTGTGATTCGAATGAAACTTGGGACAATTTGTTTATGAAATTAATTTACAACCCCATGTTTTGCAATTCATTAGATGATTTCTTTTACCAATAGCTGTGTTTAGGGTTTAGGCCCTTCACGGTGAGGACTTTCTTTAGTAATAAGTTTCATTAGGGTAGTGTCTGAACATTTTAACCAGCCAATAAAACCTGGCTATCGAAATACAGTATATCGGTGGATGGCAGTGAATATGTGACAAGGCTAGTGAAGAGTTGCAGCTGCCTTTATTGTTATTGTCTTAGTTTGATACTTGGTGATGGTGTAGGCGCAAGTACAGAAGTTTCTGCTGATCTGCACCAGGATGATGTAAATGATGGCAACAAATCCACTGAGGAAGGCAATGCTGCTTCTTACGATACTCATCTCACCCCAGCAGAGAGACGCTATATGGAGCAAAAGGAGAAAATTGATGTTCATTTTCTGGCCAAGACAGCGAATAAGTCACATCGTGATCGGATTGAAGATTTTAATCAATATCTTGCAAACATGAGCGAGCATTATGACATTCCTAAAGTTGGCCCGGGCTGATTTTACAGAGCACCTTCTCACTTCAGAATTTACATTTCAATGCCGAGTGCACTGCAGTGTGCTGCTTCTATCTCAACATATTCCATCCTTCTTGTAGTGATTATGCTATTTATTTTTGGTTCATGCGTACGTCTGTTGTTTTGAAATTATTTCACGTTCAAACTACACTAATGATGCACAATCTCATTTCCCTTTTCGCTTTCTTATTTTGGAAGTTATATGAGACGGCTCGATGTTTGTAAGAAGTAAATCTTGCAATTCTGTAGGCTTGATATGGTTCCGTGAATTGGAGGAATGGTGTGAAAAAGATTTATGGCCCTCGAAAAGCCGTGCTTTCTTCTATGCATGCAATTGTGGAATTGACAAGCTAAATATTCTCAGGCTTACTGTTTGATGAATGCTTCGAGGAACTGGCAGATATATATATATATATATATATATATATATATTCCAGTGAAGTGAAGATGAAGACATGGGAGAACTGAAATCTAAGAAGGGGGTTGGGGTTTGGGTTGGGGTGGGGGTGGGGGTGGTCGGAAGCAAAAAATGAAAAGAGCACGAAAATCACCCCAAGTCATGCGTACAGGCAAAAATTGTGAGCATACATGAATTCAGCGGATCCAATCAGGTGTCCTGGATGGAAGCCAAAATCCGGGAGTCATCAGTGGCTGTCCGATGATCTGGATTCAATAGATGACTCCCGGATTTTGGCTGCTATCCAGGATACCTGATTGGATCCGCCTTTACATACATGAAATACGGCCAAGCTTGGACTCAATCAACTGCTTTGCCATAGCTAATTTTTCACTCGCAATCCTTTCTTTGAGGTTGAATGGCAACGATACCCTAATTTCCATCTAAATCAGATTGCCTCTGTTTTTCAACCTCAGTCCTCAGCTACCATTTTTATTCCCGTCACAAGCCGAATAACTACGTGGTTTGCCTTGAAATGTACTATGTACTACCATGCATGACCCGTGGGGATGCTCCGAAGGATCTTTGACCCGTGGGGATGCTACTATGATAGCGAATGAGACACCATAAAGAAGTGCAAAATAAAAAGTGAATATTTCAGCTTTGAAGATTCTTTAAGGACAGTGCTACCCGTACAGAATGGGGGCACAGAGATTGCACAGATCGCGTTCGGGGACTCACTTTTTGAAGATTCTTTAAAGACGGGAAATGCGTGAGGCCAATGTGGTCATTTAGCTTTAGCCAATTAAAGAATCTTCAAAAAGCGTGTCAGGCAATATATAGGGTGTGGCACTAGACTCTCTTGTAAAGCACGCGTGAGGTGAACTGTAGTTCGCCCATTGAGCTGACCTTAGAAAACTCCATATTTTTAAAGGGTTTTTGTGAAAAATTGGCTTAGTCAGGTACCGGTAAAGACTCGATTAATTCGTTCAAGTTTCAATTCCTGAATTGAACATACCAAAACTTTAACAAATTTATCAAGCCTTTACCGATATCTGACTGAGTTGATTTTTTTGAAAAACACTTAAGCAGATATTCTAAACAAATTAAGCGGCTTCGATCATTCGTGTGAGACCCCGAGATAGGTCCCACACAACGGGGTGTGAGCGAGAGGGTGTGAGAGTAGACTTATTGAAAAAAATAATAGAGGAACGATTAGATGTTTGGGGGTCTGGACACACCGTTCAATGTGTGTGGACCCTATGTGCATTGCGTGAGACCCATGTATACTGAACGGTTGCGGATACATCTGCAGCGGTAACATTGCAGAAAAAATTCGCAAGAGAGAACCTCGTAAAAGTAGGCCACACTGACACGATATTTCGGAGAGGGGTTGATGACCCGATGCACAGTCGACTATCTGTTCGATATTTCGGAGAGCAATGTTGAAGCTTTTCAGGATTTGCACACAACCTAATTAATTACTGTCTTCTCAGTAGGCTGGGGAAGATTGCTCTGTCGAAGATTATCAGCTCTGTTTTGACAAAGGCAACATAAAATAAAAAGATGTGTTCTCATTGATCAACTTGGAGGTAATTAGGAGAAGAAAAATCAAGAAAACAAAGGAATCTTTATTGATTTACAAACAAAATAGTCTGTCACTCTGTCTGAATAATGATAATTCAATCTCATCAAAGGAATACAATTATACATACATACAAACTAAATTCACATACCATACCAAAAGAAAAAACAAAAAAAAAAATTCCTGATGAGAAGCCAACTTTGTGTATTATATGAGTAGAACACCAAAAGATCAAGAATCTAATTCATGCTCTTTCACAAAATTGGTTTGTACTTTGCTTACTAGATGTTCTCCATAAACAGCTCTTTCAAACTTCTTAGTTACACCTGTCCTCTTCACACAAATATCCAATGGTTCTATTGCAGCATCGAAGTTCGTCTGTGCATGAAAAAAACAGCAAACAGAAAGACCACTCAAGAAAAAGAGGGTGAAAAAGAAGAAGAAGCGTAAATAGAGCGTGAGATAACCTCGTAAAAGTAGGCCACACAGACGCGATATTTTGGAGAGGAGTTGATGACTCGATGCAGAGTTGACTCGTAGAGTCCGTTTGATAAGATCTGCAATTTTCTCCTAGTTGTTACAGAAATTCTCCCCATGAAAGACGTTAACGAATATTGGGGAGGTGTGCCAAGTTCCATACCTTTAGCATGTCGCCTATATTGCAAACGAATGTGCCAGGGATTGGAGGAGCTGATATCCACTCACCAGATTGGTTTCTCACCTTCAAATATTTGTTAGGATTACACGTTGAGTAAAGCAAGGCAGTGATAGTCAATCAGCGTAACTTATTATGGGTTCTGAAAAATAGGTAAAAGTGCAAAAAAAAAAAAAAAAAAAAAGCATACCAACATGCATGCACAAACTCATCTTGGAAGTGGAAAGAAAAGGGGCTACTGTTTTTGCTTGATTGCAACCCCCCAATACAAAAACAAAAACAAAAAGAAAAGGAAAAAGATCATCTATTAAAATTGCAACAGGTCTTATCGAACCATAGATGTTATGAAATAAAAGCCATACGTAGTCTTGAGTCCGATGTCCCTGATTCAACTATGTAAAACCAGTATTGAAAACAAGGTGTGGCAGAAGCACACACCAAGCAATGGCCATGGCCTGGTACTCATGGTGATTGCTTTTGACAGTGTTAGAAACAGGTCAACAACAAAGGCAGCAATAAATTCATGGAAGCAAAATGAGGGGGTATTCAGAACCCAAAACTTTAAAAACAATGTGATCAATAATTTGGCATACACGGTAACACCCATGATACTGGAATGAGCCAAAAATACGAAGTGGGAGGTGATGCATAGTTTCAAAGAAAACACCAGTACAGAAATGAACACGCAAAACGGAATGAACTCCTAGAATCTAGTATTACATAAATTTCAATCAACAGAGTTTATCCTCAGGTTTTGTTGAACAGATGCGTTTGCTAGTATATAATCCATTAGAGAGATTTCATTTGAAAACAAGTAAATGACCGTACCTCAAGTGCAGTTATATCAGCATCCTGATTAACTAATGTTAACAAACCTGTTACGCAACAGCATAAGAAGATTATGATCGATGAATAAGATCATCTCGGTATTCCACAATTAGGACAAGATTATAAACTTACCGTAGTCAGTGTGAGCTCCACTGGATATGTTCGTCAAGAGCACGGAGAGAGATGGACAAAGAACCATGAAAAAATAGAAATCAGTAACAATGAACAAGTGGAACACCAAAATATAAATGCCAGAACCAGCATAAACAATATTCAATACCATCCTATGTCATTTTTTGGCATGTCATGGCCGTTTGCATGGGATACTCCAGGATAACCAATTATGCGCAGCACCCAAAATGGATCTCCTGCTCTTTTACCTTCAAATTCATCTGCTGGTACACCCAGTGCTAGAGCGATTCCTCTCATTACTTTTCTTGAAAGATCTGTCCACAATTGGTTGTCCGCATTTCATAACTATAGTACCAGGAAACCATGAACAGACAAACAACCATTTGAAGCTACCAAATATTACTCAGTAATAAAAGCAGCAAAGCACCTGTACATATGCTAGTATACTCCTCCATTAGTTGTTTTAGATTGGGAGGATTGATTGGCCTGCAAGAAGAAACAGTTTGAACTTGAAAGCCACAATGCCCAAAAACACAAGGTGCATTATGATCTAAAAATCAAGAAGCTGGTAATCCTACTCCTATCATACTTAAAAGACTAATGAAATTTTGCCAATCTAATAGGTAACACTATCAACAGGGAAAAAAACAAAGGAATAATCCAGTCTACATTCTCGTCAGATGCTTATTTAAAGAGAATCATGACTAAATGAAGACTGACAACTGATGATAACCTATAATAGACCTAATGTGAACCATGTGTGCCACTAAGTCAAACTGTTGCAGAAGCAAGGGAAGGAGACGGAGAAGAGGAAACAGAAGGAAAAAGAGACATAAAAACATTCAATTTCCTATGCACAGACTGAAAGAGCAGCTGCTATCAGGAGTTTCCTTACAATGGCATGCTCAGTCAGGATAGCAAACTGGATTTCGTATTGAATTTGAGAGTGGATCAATAAGGGTAGATCTCAATTCAGAGTTCCTTCTTCTGGGCACAAAATTTCATGATTTCCCTAAGAAATACTTTAAATGCACTATGTCACGTAGAATTGGGACAAGCCAACGGGTACAAGCTGTGGTTGCGTCAGCCCTCCTGAAGCCTAAGCTTGTACGGATGTAAAATTACAAGAGTTGGGGACCAGGATTACTACGTTATGCTGTTATGTTGTATTTTAGTCCTATACATGAAATTACATGAGATAATTAGTGGACATATGGGACTACCATCTCTCATCCATGTGAAAAAGTAGGAATTTATTTTCACTATTAGATATTCGCAGATTTTTCTTCAAACACAACTAAAAAATGGAGGCCCCAACAATTTTACTGGGGTATGAAGATCAGACAGGCAGGCACCCATAGCCTTTTCTTTGTCCTATCCTCCGATATGGGACCAATAGTGGAAATCAGACAGTCCATGTAATACTGCAAATACCCCCCTCAACTGAGGTATAGTGACATTACCCTGCTAATCAACCCGCATATCCTTATATTCTAATCATATAATAAAAATCTGATTAATGTTAGAATAAAAGGGTAGGAATAATATCGGAGCTCAAGGCATATAGAGCGCCGCATAATCTTATATCGAGAGAAAGAGAGATGCCTAATAGGAAGGGCTAACAATGTGTCAATGTATTCTTCTTTTGGTCGGAAGTAACTCAGCTGGAAATTCCACATAACAATCATTATTCCACGTACCATTGATTAGGTCCTTCTAAAGGTTTGCTCAGAGCACCAAACATCCCTGGTTTCACTTCTCTATAGCACTGTCGACAAGAAAAGAGAAAAAAGAACCAAAATTAAATAGTGCAGTATTACTACCAAATAAAGCACAGGTGCTATTCCCAATGCACAACACTAATGAATCATGTCTCACAATATATAACTACTCAAATATAAAAAGTGTCCTCTGTTGCTCATGAAACTTTGACCTTTAATAGGAGGCAACCCACGGGATGATGAGATACATATTATAAACACTCAAGAACATCTGCTCTGAAATGTAACATCTAAGCAGCAATTAGTGCTTGCAGTTGTTATATAACATTATGTTTAGGTCTTGCAGACACAAAATCCAGAAGGTTTTCCCATTGGATTAGAATCACAATGGTACACTATATATGCTTAATACATTTTTGTCAATTTGTTGCACCTTCTGGAACTTCTTTATTATGGCATCATGAACAATGTTTAAGTAGAATTGAATTGCACCAAATTTTGCAGAATTGTAGTTCCCCACATCCACCGGCTTCCATTATGGTGTTCTTGAATCTTTTTTTAACTTCATCAAGAACCATGATTAATCCTGCAATAAACTTTTTACATTGGCTATGACAGCCCCATAACTTCTAATGAAAACATACATCAATGGCTTCGTGCATGTCAGGGGTGCCTTTGGTTATATTTTCACCAATCCGCTGATATCCTCTGCAAGCAAAATGTCATCTCAGAGTCAAATTAGCTAGCATAGTTTCCATAACATCATTCTAAGAGGGGGGGGGAACTAATGTTACAAGCTGTTCCATAAAGCATACCTATATCCAGCTGCGGGAGATATTTTAATCTTTTGTTTTTCCTCATAAGGTAGGCTGAAGAATTTGTGGGCCACATCCTTAACTTCTTTAATAATGGAATCTGGGATACCATGGCCACTCTGTTCAATGACAATACAAATTTTTCATTAGTAAAGTAATACCAAGAAGCAGAAGCTTGTCGTAGAAGTCCACTAACAGTTTAAATTTCCCTAATATAAGAATGGTTGATTGAATTCAAGGAAATGCTTAACCTTGATAATCAAGTATAAGTACAAATCCCTGTTCCCATACAAAGCAACAAGGAGAAAGCTTCACCATTTTACAAAATTTATAAATTCAAAATGGAAAATTTGTTCACACATTAAAGATTAAGTTTGTATGAGGGACGTATTCAAACAAATCAGTAAGAAAGTTCAGCCATACACAAGATACACGGATACAAAATTAAAAACACCTTCCACTAATATCCCTATATATGATAAGTGCATGTTTGATTGATCAGATTAGCCACAGCCCACAGGATTGGAAAACCTGTGGAACCACGTTCAGCTGTTGAATACCATAATTGGGCTGCCTAGTTGTTAGACAATCAAATGTCAAAAAGAAATATGAAATATAAAAATTCCTTGGGATTGTGGTATTAATAGTCCCCTCGCTACTGGTCAGTGGGATGTCTCATTCAACAAACACACAAGCACTTTCATTAGTAGTCAAACTAGTGGTAGTCTGCCTAAGGAAGCCTTTGGTTTGGGGTTCGACCATCATCCATGTAACGACCTGCCCCAGATGACCTGCTAACTTTTTAACCTAACCCGTGACTTAAAAAGTTAACCTCAAGTTAGTGGTAGTTGGTCGGTGTTATCTAATATACAATTCACTACTTCCGTAATATCCCAATGTGGGGTATCACAATCCCCGTGCAATCGATTCATGTGTTGGTCCAGTTCATATGGGGGTTAGCCCCATATTTAACTAGGCCCATTACAGGATACTGGAATTGGTCCGAATTAGTCGGCCAATGGATGCTGGATACCAGAGTAACAAAAAAACTTGACCAAAAAATAATTCAGCAACATGCAATCAGAATATCAGTCAATGGCTCTCTAAATGACTGACGTCTTCAAAATTGTGGAAACACAATAAGATATTATGTTAATAACATGGTAGCAGGTCTAGTGGTTGCGTAACGGCTCCAAGTGTCGTGAAGTTTGCGGGTTCAAATCATATAAAACGAGTTTGCTACCCACTGTGATTGGTTGGGTTAGGATATCGTATTACAAAAACAAAATCACAGTCTTAAAATGATTGCACAGGTGAGAAGATACCACATAAAAGAATCCAGCTTCTCTGCAAGCCTGGTCTAGCTGATTAACCACTTCCACCACGCCCTGGTCTTCGGCCATGTTTGGATCATCCCATTTGGCCAAAAGTGGGCTAATATCTGCCTCACAAAATCATAATTCATCACCACAATACAAAATTTTGAAGCTCTGACGGAATTGGGATTGAGCAAACGTATAGTATTTTCGAAATAGAAACGCATCAAATGAGATGTAGTATGATATATACTATCGAATGCAGATTTCCTTTACTTTTCCCGGTCTTTTTCCTGTACGATTACAGGAGAAATAGACGGGGAAAGATCAGTTACGAAGAATTGAAATGATTGATGAAAATTACCTATAACTGGAATAGATTTGAAGTTGGTGGCCATAGCTGTCGGTTCCTTCTCTCTCTCTCTCTCTCTCTCTCTCTCTCTCTCTCTCTCTCTCACACACACACACACACACACACACACACACTGTCTCTCTCTCTCAGCCGTCTGACTGGCGCATAGATTCGGAACAAATGAACCAATGCCCCCCTAATTTTGGGGGAATATTTTAGTTTGACCCCTGTACTTAGAGAGAAAATCATTTATACCCCTCAACCTCAAAAACCTATGCATACACCCCTTACCTTTCGCAAGTGAATGGAGGAACAATGATCATCAACGGTATTTCACTTGCGTTTAGTAAAAAGATCAGTTAATAAGTCCTGATTTGGCTAAATTGATAAACTGATTTTTTGGTTTTTTTCGTTGTCCTTACCCAATTTTTTTTTGCATTTGTTAGTTTTGCGTCAAGATTTTGTGGTTTCTGAATTTATCTCGTTGAGACGAATCCAAAAAATATTAAAATTATGGTCAAAAGTAATAGTTTTTTTAATAAAGCCGAAAATAAACCAGTTTTTTGGACTATTTTTCGTCTTTATTCACAAAACTTTAAGTTTGGCTAATAATTTTATACTTTTTAGATTCATCTCGTCGAGACAAGCCAAGAAACCACAAAAAATCGACCGAAAACAAACAAATGCAATTTTTTTTAATAAAGACAAAACGAAAAAAGCAGTTTTTTCAATTATTCATCATAATTTTAGATATTTTAAATTATATTCATAAGATATCAATAAATATTCAAGATTTTTGTACTAATTTTGCCTACTAATAATAATCACCTAAATTAGTATTGCGTAAAGAATTACTCCATTCACGCCTCTAGCAAAAATTTCTATCTCACTAACCCCAAATCATGGCTCTATCTCTGGTGGATCCACCAAAGTTGTAAAACTATCAAATTTTCATAATCTGAACCGTCCAATGTGTTTAAAAGATGTTTTTAAGGGTTCCTGCGAGATATTAACAAAACAAACAAAAAAAACTGGCTCCCTATATTTTTTTGGTTGATTTCGTCGAAGGACCCCTTAAAAACACTTTTTAAACACATTGGACTGTTTAGATCATCAAAATTCGATTGAACGGCGATACATACTGGGCCCCACACCCCATGTGAGAGAGGGTGTGGTTAGGAGTGGCTCCCAGGGAGTGTATGTATCATTTTTGAATTCGATTGGGATCTATGAGGTGTGGACGGAGTCTGCATTTTAGGGGTTTGGATGGGAAGTTTTGTGTGTGTGTGTGTGTGTGTGTGTGTGTCTCTCTCTCTCTCTCTCTCTCTCTCTATATATATATATATAGGAGCCCCTTCCAATAAGGGACCCTTATATACAAATAAAATGCGGACCTAGCCTTTTTTTGTGCTTCCGGACCAAATTTCGACAATCCGAACCGTTCAATGTTTTTAAAATGCATTTTTAAGGGCCTCCGCGAGGATTCGTCCAAAAAAAATACCCGGAAGGGCTTCATCCGATCAGTTTTGGTTAGAAACGTTATATGAACGGTTCGGATCGTCAAAATTTGGCTCGGGAAGATGAGGTCCGCATTTTAACTTATATAAGGGTCCCTTATTGGAAGTTATTTCTATATATGTATATATATATCCAAGTTCTTGGTCCGGCTGCCTACGGATTTGAGAACTTTATTGCACCAGAGGGGGCCAAAACACCCGTGATTCAAACCAAAGTTAGATATGAACCAGGCCGCGAAGATGGTGACTAGCGGAGTAAGGTGGCAGAAGAGGATGACGATGGATGGTGGTGGAGGAGGCCGGGCTGGAGGCAAAAGCAGTAAGGGGTTGAAAAAGGAAGCCTGCAAAAAGGGAAGTCGGCGAGGGTGGGGCGCAGAGGCGGCAGCCCCACCCACAAAGAACTGATGGGAGAAGGCGAGAGAAAAGGAGAGAGGCGGTGGGACAAAGTAAAAGGGAAGCCGGAAGGGTGGGGCATCGGCAAATGAAGGGATAAAACCCTAGGGTGTTCTAATTTTTAGAGAGAGAATGAATCTCTCTGGGCAATAGTAGGCCCGTCACTCAATTGTTTTTCGATAAGAAATGCTCCCTCCGTCCGGATTTGTTTGTCCACAAACATACTTTTTCAAGTCCTAAAATGTTTATCCATTTTCAAAACCAAAATGATAAAGTATGGTAAAATTACTTTTTTGCCCCTTTCCTAAAACTTAAAATAACAACTCAAAAACCAATTTTAAAAAAATGTCAATACACTGCCATAAGAAATTTCAGTACACTCCCAATCTCAAACTCCTCTTTTGGCACCAATTTCAATGCCAAATTAGTACACCTCAATGCCAATAACGGAGGGATTGAGAATAAAATGGGAAATAAACAAACTAAAAAGGGAGGAGTAATAGAAAAAACAAAAATGATAAGTGTACAACAATCATCTCCAACACACTCACATGATGTGTGGAGCCCACACACATTTCACACTCAAGTGTGTGTGGGCTCCACACACCATGTGAGTGTGTTGGAGACTTGTTAGAAACTCTTGTTGTATATGTATCATCTTCTTTTTTTTCTGATTTATCTGTGTTGGATCGGTTGATTCTAATTGCACATGCTTTGACAACTATTTCCTAAAACAAGTTGTCATTAGGAAACAACAAAACACGATCCATTTGGCACACCTGGCCCAAATAAATAAACAAAATATACAACACGATTCCAATCAGGTATACCTAATGATATTCCCATCAAGAACTCCTACAATTCTCCAATTTTCCGATTTAATTCTCATGATCGGAACCGTCCAATGTGTTTAAAACGTGTTTTTAAGGGTCTTCGTGAGAAATAATAAAAAACAATTACCAGGAAGGGCTTGATCCGATCAGTTTTCGATAAAAACTATCTATACAGTTTTTATCGAAAACTGATCGGATCAAGCCCTTCCCAGTAAATTTTTGTTGATTTCTCGAGAAGACCCATAGAAACATGCACGTTTTAAACACATTAAATGGTTCGGATCATGAAAATTTGATCGGAAAATAGGAGTATGTGATAAGAATCCTATCAGGTATACCTGATTGGAATTGCGCTGTTGATTAACAATTAGTCACCCTCGGCCATATGGTATCCATTTGGTACCCAAAAAAATTTCCATGAACAACTTACAAATATGTGCTTCCTTTTATTATTATTATTATTATTATTATTACAAGGATGTGTTTGGAAAGGCCAAAACTGAAAACCGGTTTCCTAGTTGAGGGAGTTGTGCCTAAGTCCACCCCTGCCCGCCTCTTCGCCTTCAATCCATTCCGTTCACTCAAGTACCTCTTCACTATCGAATCTCGATAGATCAGTGGTGCATTGGCAAAAATAAACTTTTTTTTTGTATTTATTCAAAAAAAATTGCATTTGTTAGTTTTACGTCAATTTTTTGTGGATTATTGATTCATCTCGACATAAGGAATTTAAAAAGTAAAAAATTATTAACTACACTAAATTTTTTGTGAATATAAAAACAAAAATAATCCAATAATCCACAAAAATTTGAATTATTTTTGTTTTTAGTGATCTTTTTAAAAAAAAATTTATAATCATTTTGATTTGAATAAAGACAAAAAAAAAACAAAGATTTATTTTTGCCAAAGCACCAATCTCGGCTCCTGTGATTTTGGAGTCGGTTCAGAGTTCAGACGGCCTAGCTAGCGATAGATCACGCAAAGTCCGCCTATTTGTTTATTGGCATAACAAATCAACTTACTATTAGGGATTCTTCTATTCTAATTTCTAATCTTTATCAAAAATTAATTTTTAGATTTTTGCGACTAGACATACTTAGGGATGATTTGGCTTAACAAGTCATTTCGTTTTTTTTTTAGTTATTGGAATTTTTTTTTTTCCATTCGTTAATCCTAATCTACTCTATCCTAAGGGACTTGGGGAGGGGATGAGTCCTTACGGGAATCGAACCCTGCCCATGTGCATGAGAGTATAAGAGAGGCACCAACTGCACTCCACTCCACTTGCATGTGTTAATTTTGCGTCAAAATTTTTCATGGATTATTGGTTTATCTCACCCAGAGAAATGTAAAAGGTAAAAACTTATATCCAAAACTAGTAATTTTATTTAATAAAGACAAAAATAGTTCAACACAGACAGATTTTCCAAAAAAAATAGTTTAAAACATAATCTTTTTATTTTTTAATTTCTTTTGTTGAGACGATCCAATAATTCATTAAAAAAATGACGCAAACTAACAAATGCGAAAAATAATCCTCAAGGATTATTAAACCAACCCTTTCATGCCTCAAACGAACAATAAAGTAGCTAAAGAAAAAAGGGTCCATTTTTTGGAAGAACATAGTAAAGAGGTCTTTATTTCAATAAGGACATCAACTTTTTCCTTAATGCCAAGAGTACAAATCACCTACACATTCCAAAAATGCCCCCACTAGCCAATGAAAGTGCCTAAACCTCTAAACCTAATGAAAGTGCCTAAACCTAAACCCCAGAGTACTCTCGAAAGTCTAAGACCAGCAGATTTGCTATGAAAGTGGCTAAACCACTAAAACCCTATAATTGAAAAGTGCACCCTAAATGCCTAAACCCTGCACCCTATGAAAATGCCAAGCACAGTGATACCCTATGAAAGTCGCTTTCTAAACCACTAAAACCCTATAATTGAAAAGTGCATCCTAAATGCCTAAACCCAAAATGCTTAAATCCATTATATCCTACCCTAAAGAGCCTAATCCCTCTAAAATTGAACCCATCCCAAAATTGAAGAGAGAGAATTTGTCCCATGCGCATGAGAGAGAGAGAGAGAGAGAGAAGTGGGTCATCAATTTTCAACGTGGGGTGAGTCAGAAAATTTTCAGGAGATTCCCACGGCATCAATTGCAAAGGGTCAGAAAATGTTCGTGATGAGTCGCTTTCAAGGTCGGAGCAGGGTCCGCATTTCTCCGCAAGCACGACTTATTGCTCCTACTTCATTAAGGGTATTTTTGTCTTGTGTTGTCCTTGAGCCCTCAAATATTTCCTATCAATGTATTGAAAACATTAAAATAAATTAAGCTGAACTAAACACCATTTAAAGCCTCAAACATGGCCTTTAGACCAATTTTCTGAAGAAAAAAAGCATAGCAACTTAATTTCGTAATATAGACATTTCAAATATACTCTTTTGAGTTCTTAATTTATCTGTCAATACGACAAACCGAAAAGGTTCAGATATTTGCACAGGTAAAGTATTTATAAAAGAAAAAAAAATCATGCTTCCAAGTTGAGCCTAAGGAGCTCGTCAATTTAGAAAACAGTAACCACAAACAACTCCAACATGACAAACATTTACGTGTTCTTTTCAATCACATTTTACCACTGTCAACAAGAAATTACGTACATGTCCCACATCCCCTCCTAAAAATAAGGTCAAAATTTAAATTGCTACTAATAAATACCAATTGAAATAAATGTAGTTCTACAAGAACCCAGATCCTCTGTGCCAAAAAACTCATGTGTTTTCGTGCCGAGAAATTTTCCGGCCACTAGACCACCCAGAAATATTAAATTATAAAAAAAAAAATCACAATTCAACGGCTCAAAACTTCTCCGCACAAAGCACAGGGATTCTGGGCCCAAAAATAATTGTACCGCTGATTCGATACATTTATAATCACTAGATATGCTACAAACTTCAAAATATGTGAAAATTTTCGCGTAATTTCGAAAATCACCGAAATACCGGTACAGACCTTTTTCCATGCAAAAAAAAAATTAATCTGCTAATTATATTTGACCCAGTAATGATATACTGCAACTTAGCAATCAAATCATTATAATAATTAAGCTAATGACGATGAATTATGGTTGCGACAGAATTGCACACTGTTCTCCTCCATCTTCTCCACCACGAAGTAGCCCAGCATATCCTTAGACTTCATCACCAAATTCTCCTTACACAAAAACTCCTCGCTCGACACCCTCTCCACCTCCCTATTATAATCATGAACAAAAACATGCGTCTTTGAACCGCCGCCGCCGCTTTTCTTGCTCCTCGCCAAGACCCCGGCGGTGAATATCGACGACATCCGGCCGGGCGCCTCGGGCCAGTACCCTCTAGGCCCGTCCACCAGTATGACGTCCCATTCGATTTCGTACAACTGGTTAGGAAAATCATTCAACCCGAGTTTACAATCCGAAAACAACAGGTTTTGAACCGGCCGACACTCGTTCCGGACCTGCTCACTCGCCGACTGGATAAGGTCTTTCCAGTCGGTCATTTTGGTGGTGTACTGGACGTCGTAGACTTCGATATCGGGGTGTTTTTCCTCGACGTAGGCGGCGTAGTACCGGTTCTCGTCGATGAACACGGTTCGGCCGTGTGGGTTCAGGGCTTTCCAGAGGAGGGTTTCGTGGGTGAGGCCGAAGACGAGGAAGTTGCAAGGGGAGGAGGGAGGGCATTGGCGGAGGGCGTCGGAGATGGGTTTGATGTCGGCGTGGGACATCCGGTCGGTGGAGTTGGAGTTGGAAGCGTAGTGGAGGAGGGCGGTGATGATGGGTTGGGGTAGTAGTTGGGGAGCGGCGGTTGTGGCGGTTGCAGTGGTGGTGGTGGTTGTGATGATGGTGGTGGTGGTGGTGGATATGGTTGATTGTTTGGCGTAGATGAAGGTGAGGAGGAAGGCTACGGTGGAGAAGGAAAGGAAGGCTAGGATCCATAGACGGTTTGGGGTGCCTTGTTTGAGGATGTAGGGGTGGAGGAGGATTAGTTTTGTGTTGGTGTTGTTAAGGTTGGTCTTCATTTTAGAGAGAGAGAGAGAGAGAGAGGGGAAGAGAGAGAGAGAGAGTGGCTGTGGGGAAGAAACTCTCAGGGGAGGTTTGAATTAATTGTGAGGTTATGATTTTAAAGAGGGAATAGACTGTAAATAAATTTGGTATACATGAAGAAGGTGACATGACATTTGACTACTGACAATATGGGTTCTAGAACAAAGGCTAATTATGTGGGACCCAAATATTACTCCTACTATTCTAATTGATGATTATTACTCATGAAATTTGATGAACGTAAAACTGTTATAATCAGATGGGAATTAAAGCACAAATGCATGTGATCATTATCATTGATTAGGTTGAGTTTCCACTCGAAATACTTTTTCAGCATTTTTGGGTATTTTGGGTATTTTAGCACTCACATTTTAATTAGCGAAAATATCATAGTGAAAACTCATTCTTGTTGTGTTAGGTAGCCATGTTATGAAAACATATAGAAGTGTAAAACATATAGAAAACTCATTCTTGTTGTGTAAAACATGTTGATGCGGAGCTCAAGATGAAACAGGTATGTTCCATCTCAATATGCGGTAGAAGAAGGGTTTGGGGCACTGGAACCTAGTAATTTCTCATCCTTGAGAACAATTCTTGAAATACATCCAGCGTTTTCGGTGTCATGTTTGATTCACACAATCTCCTAATTTTAATTGAACGGCTCACCTTTGATTGTGTTTCTTAGGAAACTTCCCGAATTTTAATTGGACTTTAATATTCTTTTTGATTTGAGCTAATCGGTTTTGGGTTCTCGATTGCCTCACGTTCGATCGACACACAATCTCCAACCTCGATGTCAATTTGCTCAGCGGTGTGTAGGAATGGAACACGAGGCTCGCACCTCTGGGACAATGATTGGACAATGATTCTGGGACAATTTTCCATCTACAAAGATTTTTCCAACAGAAATTAATTTTCAGACTTTCATTGATGAAATTGTTGTTGAAAATGTTGAAAAATAAAAATCTTATAAAGCATGTTTGCAATAATCCTAAAATGAGTCTCTTTTATAAACACTAAACAGAAAATTAAGCAACAGGAATCCGGATGAATGATCGTACGGGATGGATGAATCGTGAATGTTTCGTGTGGTTTTGGACTCAAAAAATATAGTAGTACAAATTAAGGGGTGGTTGGGTTGGAGTGCAGCAGGTGGAGGGAAAAACAAAACGGAAATGGATTTGGTGTGGACGTAGCGATCTACTAACTAATTACAAGTAGAAAGTCGTTTTTCCAGCTCAATCATTTCATCTTTTGATTCCTACGGCACCTTTGTTAATTAGCACATGTAAAACTGGACCTCTGAGGCTCTGAGTGAGGAACGAGTTTTCACTTTTCAGTGCCGACCGGGTACCACGAGGTTCCCGTGCACGGTGCATTTGGCTGTTCATTTTGGTTTTGTACGGTCTGGATTATGGAGAGAGAAAGGAGAGAGAAAGTTTCGATCTGGGCCGTCCAATATACTTTTCGACGACCCTGATGTAGTGTTTGGGCACTACGTAAGCTTGGCCACGTGGTACCCGCCCGGTATAGAAAAAAAATTCGTGAGTGAAACCTTTCAACTAACACATGTCGTTTAGTAATATTGTCTTTTTAGAGAAGACAAGAATATTCATAATGTTAACCATCTATTTCATTTAAGAATATTCTAAAATCTTATTTATATTTGAATAATAGACAGAAAAGTGTGTGGATTTCTAAGTTGAGAAATTTAATTAGGCATCTTCTTTCAATATTATCCTTAGGATGCCACCCTATGACATTTGAATCTTTATGATTCCATCCCGTAATTTGAATTTGGACCATTGTGCCTCTATTAATTGTTTCATTATCAATATATGTATATAAAATAATTATATATTTCTTACTTACACTTACTGTCGGTTACAATTCCTATTTTTATGGGATTTGGTTTCAACTTTAATTAGATTCCTTAATTATGTGATCAACACTTCCTATTTAAAGGGATTTGGTTTCTTATTCCCTACTGCATATTACATGGAATGATCAACACAAAACCAAGATTAGTTATGTAAAAATCAAAGCTTGTCTTACGCGATAGCTTGGTAACATATTATACAGATCATTCTCTCTCTCTCACAACATAGCGGTGGTGGTTGGAGATCGAAGGCCGGAGATCGGAAGGGAAGAGCTCCATCACGTTTTGGCAGGAGAGTGCTCTGAAAGTTCTCTGCAGTGCATGGAGTGGTGTCGGCATAGAGCTCCATCACGATTTGGCCACACGGTGCACCGCCGCCAAACTCGGAATCAATCGATCTCGACAGCGACGGAAAAACCCAACGAGTAACCTTTTAATCTTGATCGATCTCACAATCTCGTTTTGATTACTGTAATCTTTGTTTTGTGTTGTATGGTGGTGGTGGGTTTCGGATCTTGTTAATGGCGGTGATATTTTTTTATTCAATGGTGGTTTTTTTTCGATGCAAGGCTGGTATTTTTATTAGATACAATAAAAATGGTAATTCAATAAACCATGTTCACATGCCTTTCTAAAGATGACTATTTCATACAGTGAATATAGTTTATTGATTTACCATTTTGGTGATTTGATATGGTAAAAGTGGTAAACCAATAAACCATGTTCACTGACACCCGAACATGGTTTATTGATTTACCATATTGGGTGATTTGGTACAATAAAATATGGTTCACTTGTTTAGCACTCGGCACTTTGGTGTGCATTAATCCATATGTTTCATGGTTAATCTACCATTTTTTTGTGGTGCATTAGGTCAAAATATCATGATTATTTCTTTTAATTTTGTTTGGAGATTTTAGGTGTGAGAAGATTAGAGGAGAGAATTAAAAAAATTAGAAAAGAGAGATTTTAGAGAGAGAGAGAGAGAGAGAAATAAATTAGGAAAGATTAGGAGAGAGATAAATTAGGAAAGATTAGGAGAGAGAAAATATATTAGAAAATCAGGAGAGAGAAATGGTGTTTTGGGGTTTATTTGAATTTCTGGATGGAATCACAAATATTCAAATCTCATAGGATGGAATCATAATGATCTTTTTTGTACAGGACCCCTAATTAACTGCCCCATCTAAAT
This sequence comes from Vaccinium myrtillus, assembly GCA_016920895.1. Lineage (NCBI taxonomy): Eukaryota > Viridiplantae > Streptophyta > Magnoliopsida > Ericales > Ericaceae > Vaccinium > Vaccinium myrtillus. The sequence continues at coordinate 12,587,295 of CM029277.1, forward strand.
TTAATCTTGATTAACAATTAAAAAAAATTATAAATGGGATTCAATGGATAGTAGTTAAAATCAATGCTCATTTCAAAATGAGACATGCATTTAATGTTTGCACCCTTATAAAGTTGGAATCCCAAAAGTGACTCGACGTTTCAACCCAAGAATTTCAAACTCGTGTTTGGTGGGACTCAAAATTTGGAGAGCTAGGGTTTTCTTGGAGCTAAAATTGGAAGTCTAGCAACTAAGGTAGGGGTTTCTCTACCATGTTAAAGTGTTCGAAAACGGTAGTGATAGAGATAGGGAGAGGAGTGAAGACCCGACGTGTTCTTTGGGTTTGAGTTAGCTGGGATAAGATGGCATTGACTGGTTCTGTTTTGGGGGTATGGTTATTTGTGGAACTAGAAGAGGTCGTGACAGTGTAGTTATGGTTGGCATATAGGGAAGTGTTGTTTCCGGTGTATACTCTCTCCAGCTTAGGTAGAGGTTCCTCTTTCTTCAAAACCCACTTTGCAAAGCCTCCTCAATTGATAGACCAACTTCAAAATAGGTCTCGAAGTTATGAGCTTGAGCAGTCACCATGTGCTTAGCCAGATTGGGCTGCAAGTTTCAAGTTATGATTCTCATTTGGTCTTTTTCACTGTGGCGATCAGTCATTTGCGCTGCCTTAGCCCTTCACCTCTTTACAAAGTCCGCAAAGGACTCCTTCTCTTTCATCTTAATGCTTTCAAGCTCATGAATGGTTACTTTCAACTGGACGTTATAATCATTTTGCTTAATAAAAGCAGTTGTCGTATCCTCCCACGTCCTTCTCTTGGAGATTTCAAGCGAGAGAAGCCATTGGAGTGTAGGCCCTGTGAGGGTTTGGTGGAACATTTGGGCCATGGTCGGCTTGTCTACATTTTGAACGGAGAGGGAACTCACATACGCTTGAAAGTCCCCTTTGGGATCCCTAGTTCTGTCAAATTTCTCAAAATCCACGTCCTTCTTTTGGAGATGTCAAGCGAGAGAAGCCACTAGAGTGTAGGCCCTATGAGGGTTTGGTGGAACATTTGGGCCATGGTCGGCTTGTCTACATTTGGAAGGGAGAGGGAACTCACATACACTTGAAAGTTCCCTTTGGGATCCCTGGTTCGTCAAATTTCTCAAAATCCATGGGTTTGTATTTCTTGGGGAGTTTAGCTTCGGAGAAAAGGCAAAGTTTGTCCATATTAAACTGGTAGAGGCCACTTTCTCGTTCTTAGCGACAGATTCTTCGAGCTTATCAATCTTGGCTAACATCAAGGCCATTTAGGGGTTTTCAACAGGCTGTTCTTGGCGGTCATCATTTGGGGTATCTTGGTGATGGGGTTCATCATCAGGGGTTTGTTGTGGGGGGTGGAGGTAGACCGTTTTGGATATTCATCATTATTGCCATGAGTTGGGCAATTTGGGTGTCATTTCGAGCCCTCACATCTTGTATTTCCTTTCTTATTTGTTCCATCTCATTCTGGGGATCCTGGTTTGGTGACATCTCGGATTCAGATACCGGTGACGAGGGTCGTGACAATCTTTGTCTGAGCGGTTGGATCCAAATGGGTAAGGTCTTCTTTGCAGGCCCAATGATTCAGAAAGGCAACAATGGTTGAAGGCAACAATGGTTGTGTTTGGTTTTGATTTTGAGTTTTGGTTTTTTATAATGATTATAGGGATAAATAGGTATAATAATTAAAAATAAGAGTTAATGGTTAGATAGAGATAGAGAAAAAATGAGAATAATATCTGAAAATAAAGTTAATAATTGAATAATAATAGAGAAAATCGGGTCTTAAAACCCAAAACATTTTTCCTCTAAAGGAAGTGGAAGATGTTAGAAAATCTCATTTAGTGATGTTTAGAAGGGAAAAATAAATCATTTACAACCCATAATAACAAATCAGGAGAACAAGTTATTCTAATGCTAATGGTTGTCTTGTGAGTTGTTTTGATATCTCTTGCAGGTGTTCTCTCACAAGTGTTTAGTTAAGGGATAAGTACTTCATTGCGTGTATTTTGTTTTGTCATCGAAGTGCCAAAGGGGGAGATTATAAGCTCCATAAGCCGAGCTCCCTTTTGGGTTGGCACGTTCATGACCAAAATACACATTTCTGTGTATTCTCTTTTTATCGAGTTGTACTCTTTAATGTTCAAATTATTGTTTATTTTTTAGAGCGTCTGTTTTAGGATGTGGAAAAGAATCTCTCACTTTGTATTTTTTTTCGTTTTTCACATGAGTGCGGTAGTTGTTAGTCAAGTCTTTTGATGGTGGGAATCGCTCCAAGCAACATGGGCCTTAATTACTTGGAAGATTTTGAAGCAGAATTATTTTGCTCAAGCAAAACAAGTGTATTATGAAGCAGCGGCCACATCAGATTATTTCTCATCATTGCTCTATATATATCACACATTAGGTCAAAAATTATTACTTTGGTAGTGTATAACTCTAGCACACTTTGTTCCATCATTCATCTCTTTCGGCAGCTAGGGTTTTGTGCACCTCGAAGAACTAACAAGATTGAATGAATCTTTGATTCTCAAAATCATCTTCGAGGGGTGTTCTTACATCAACAACTCTTTTCTTTAGAACAAAGTCCTTTCGTAGAGCTCGGAAGGCATTCAGTTGGAAGGCTTAAGGATTCAAGATTCGGCAATCATGCAGATGTGTGATTAACGTGGATTCGACAAGTAGGTTTTAGGCTTCGTGTCGAGGATACACGAACATTGAGAAAGATCTCTTGTATTCACACAATGCTTATAGTGCATGATTCTTTCCCGTGGTTTTGGGGTTTTCCACGTAAATCTTTGTGTCGTGCGTGTTTTATTATTTCTACTGGTTTGTTCAATTGATAGTTTTTCATTATTCAAGTTAATTTAGTTTCGTGACTTGGTTAAGGAATTTCACTCAGCAATTTTTTTAAAGACGTCGTAGATAAATTTAAGAATTAGCCTGCGCGCTAATCTTTTATAATGAGAATTCTCTTTGGGATGATCAGGCCCCCACATTTGTAGAAATTTAAGGTCAAGTATTGCTTCATTGCAAGCTAGCCAACATGTTCCTGCAAAGTTCCTAACTAACATTCTCCAAAACAAGATTAGTGGAGAACTTTAATAAAACCGCACATTTCAATCTCTTGAAAGACTTCATTGTTGAAGTCGTTGTAAATTAGCCAATGTGCTCCTGAACTTTCAAACAGAACACCAGAATACAAACTTAATAGAGTTTCATTAGGATAAATCTTTAAAGGTCATGAAATTACCATCCACCGATGATTATGGTAATGAACCCCCATATTTTTGTATGATTTTCTCTAACTGAACAAAAACCATATTTGCTAGAAACAAATCAATTTATATTAATAAAATAAAAAGCATTCACGTTGAACAACCAAATGCTTGGACATACCTTTGCAAGATACATATCTCTGCAACCATAGAAGTGTGTATTAAGTTTAGGCTTCAGCAGATTACATTAACTACCACAAGATCCTTTTGTACAAATCAATTTTACTAATCAACCAACCAGATAAAACATTCTATTGAATTATGATTTTTTGAATAATCATGTGAACAATCCGAAGGTTGATAAGGAAGAGATCATCAAAACACCAAACAATCCAATGTAAAGATGGTTTCAAGTGCTAGTCACTCGGCTAACAAATTCACATTCTTGTTATGGCCGGATAAAAGTGATAATATGTCCAGTGAGCGGAACTTATCCACTCACAACTTAATGTCCAAGCTATGTATACTCTGGCTATCATTATAGACGAAAAAGTACATGCATGTCTACACAACATGTGACTATCAACCAATGCTTCCATCAAAGCATTTTGGTGGCTCAAAATCAATGACACATAACTCAATAGCTAATATAGCTAATAGGCCACAAATTTTAAAAAAAAACGGCATAAGATGTAACGACCCGAATTTTTCGCCCTATTTTTCTTGTTTTTGAATAAAATAAAATCTCGATTTGTAAAAAAATTATATTTGTCTAGATTCGTTATCTAAACTAAATATGCAATATTGCTTACTATATTGCTTATTATATTTTTCTTTATTTTGCTTTATGTCTATCACCATCCTCTCCAGGGTTACTGAAACAGATCTCACTTTTACCCATCCCCTCCGTATTTTTCGTCCGTCACTTGTCGCTCACCCATTTTTGGCCGGATTTTCCCTTGGCCAATGGCAGGCCAACAACACACTAAGGGACTTTCCTCTAACCCCTGGGCAATCCTTCCTTGCGTAATAACCTGTCCAAAATCCCTCTGTTCCATTCCCTTAAATCCCCTGCTCCAGTTTTATTTTTTTTTCCCACACACCTCCATTCACGGCAGAGAGAAAGAGAGTGAGAGAAGAAGAAATTTTGGGGAAAGGGGAGCAAGAGAAGGAAGGCAATAGGAGGAGTTCTCCAAAACACCCAACACTCAATTTTGTGATCTAGGACTTACTTTCATCTTGATCATTTTTTTCGGTGACATTTCGTTTCGCCAAATCACGTTTTCCGCTCGATCGTCGGAGGAGAGGTAGATAAATCTACCTCCCTAAGTATAAATATTGTTTGTAATGCGTGTAATTAGTTTTTAGATTGTTAATCGTTCGTCCCAGAGCTTATCGCCGGAGTTAATGGAGTTTTCGGCCGTTATTAAAACGAAACCCAGATGTGGCCGCACCTTTGTCTTGGTCCAAGTTGGGCCATTAGAAAATAATAACTTTGGGCCATTAGAAATTAATTACCTTGGGCCCTTTAACAATTGATTCCACTCTGGGCCTTTAGAAGATTATTCACAGTGGGCATTTGGAAATTTTTCCAGCCCAATTAACTATTTACCTTGGACCATTTTGTTTTAGTCTCATTAGATTATTTGTTCGGCCAACTCGCGACCGTCAAATCTCGGACCCGTTTATTAAAGGAACATTTTAGATGACGTTTGTCGTCAATCATTTTATAGAATTAAATTTGTGATAAATAAATGACATGTTGTTATTAGTGTTAAATCATACTTTAATCCCTTAATAGTCACAAGGACCAATCATGAATATTTTTTTTATGTGAATCGTTTGCTCTCAATGTATTGTTATTACTTTGCTTCGCATGTTGTGTTCAATTACCATTAAATTGTTGGATTGCTAGAATGGACAATTAGGTTCCCGGGTGGTGACCGTGCTTAGAATTCACCTAGACGTTAAGTTAATGGAAAAATTGAACAAGAAATTCGGATGACATTTGATGAGATGGATGGCAGTCAGCCAGTGATTTTGGAATTGGAAATATTGTGATTATGGATTGATAGAAGTTCGAAACCCTAAGTTGTGGCATTTTGTGATTACTCCATACTGAATTATTTGGTTATATAAGGGTGATTCGTATTATAGACTGAGTCACGGCTATATACTCCCGAGGTTACAGTCAGTTCCTCGTGGGCCCAGTGGTACACTCAGTCCCTGGGAAATTCATCCTTGTGAGGCGTTTGATGAATTCCGACTAAGTAGATAACTTAGGCTTTTCATCTGGGCTCCCAGTCAGGGCAAGCAAGGAGGAGTTGAATCACGAATGACCATAGTCTTAGTGGTTAACATGGGAGGATGTTTCTCAAAGGATGAGATTCTAGATTTCACTGAGTTAAAAACTAGTAATTAATTGGTTTGTTCTTTACTTTATTTGTATGATATATCTTATTGTTTGTAAGTTATGGGTTCGGGTAGGGTTTAGCTATTGAGTGATTATTCGCTCATGGTGCTGTTGTGGCCCTGGCATATTACGCCAGGTGTTGAAGGTACAGGAAATGAATCGTACTACCAGACGGAGGACTTTGCTACTGAACAAGTGGAGGAGGAGAACTGGAATCAAGAACTGAATCTGAACCTCTAAGAGATACATCACCTCCTTTATTTTGTGGGACAAATGTAACTTAATTTTCCCAAGATGAGTTCTATGTTTATTTGTACTTGAACTAAGACAATTATGTTATTTCCGCTGCTTTATTAATGAGATCCTTTTTAATTATATTAATCTTTTATATAAAAATTTAAAATTAATGCTTCCGAAAATTGGGGCGTTACATAAGAAACATGATAGAATGTTGTCTATAATTGCAAAATAACATTCATGATAAGTTTATCAACATGTGGCACAAATAAAAACTAAAATATCCAAATGACTGAGTGATATTGCACAACATAACTTTAAATTAAAGTTAGCTATGTCATGGCAACCAATTATGAGACTTCTAGCATTTACCAACATTGTTTTGGTACTTGAAACTGTTTAATAATTTTCACAAAACAATTTTCTAATTACAGTCACATATAAACTGCCACATCCAACAGCATGGCTTACACAATTTTAAATAGGATTACTATATAGGTAATGTAAACAAAGTTCACCCATGATACATTTTTTCCTTAATATAATATGAGATCATCATTGGAAGTACTTGTTCTATTTGGTTTCAACTTCCACCCAGTCGAGCAATCTCAAATCTCACCCATCCCAATGTTTATTTTGTACAAACATTATGACCATAATTAAACATACATGCATATGTACAAGCCATTATGGCCGATTGACAAATCAATAGAGTGTACTCCTCCATCACACACATGTATAAATTGCATGTCAAGATATATATACAAAAAACAAAAGATGTCATATCACATAAATGTATTTACAAGTTGAAAACATTGTAATCATCAAAACACAAGAATATCATCCCAATTCCATAATGCATCGTAAAGAGAGAAATCTATTAAGCAAACTTGTTATGTGTAATATCCAGCGGGCTTATAACCAAATTGTTTTTTTGTAAAAATAACTTCATTCGGCCTTGAAATTATAAATCATGCTTAAAACCATGATGACCCATAAGAATATAGAATAACTACATTATATGAAGTGCTGCTATCTGATGTCTTACAGATTCCTTGTAAGGCAAGTTAAATGAATTATTTATGAGCATATCAAAATTTTCATCTCAAGGGTTGAAGTTGTTGTGATAGCTTATGTGTTTTTTTCCAAATTTTTAATACGAAAACATTAATCCCAATCACACCCAAACTAGAAATTATTTTAGCAGAAAATCCTAAATTATCTTTCCTAAGATTGTTGGAGAAAATATAAGAAATAAGAATTTGTAATAGAATAATAATTCTAAATAATATTCATCAATCATATTCATTAAATAAAATGGATAGAGAAAGGATTAGAAAAGCCTGTGGGGTGGTCGAGGCACGCGAAATGCGCTCTCCTTAGGAAAGATACACCCCCTTCTACACGAGGTTGAATGACGCTCTTTCCCCAAGATACAACGACCTTCGAGTTTTCTTTTGTGCAGCGAATTAAACTCATGAACCAATTTTAGTTTCCCGACACTCAAAACCGAATAAAAGCAATACCAAATATATGAGAAAGGCTCGGCTGAAAATATGTAATCGGAACAAGAAACAATAGTGTGAAACAATACTTGAATGTGATTGTAAGGCTGTAGAGAGAAATGGAAGGTGTGTGTGTGTGTGTGTGTGTGTGTGTGTGTGTGTGTGTGTTGTATCTTTCCAATGCACTAGCCAACGTTAATTTATAACCAATATAAGTATACGTTAGTTTGTTAAGGAAAGTTCTAATTATAAGGAGAAAAAATAGGAACTTGAGTCAAGGTGGGTATCAACAAACTCCCATAGTCTAATATTGTGGAGAGATATAAGGAGAAGACTAAGTCTCTCCAATTAACCCAAATTCTATTATTTACTTGGGGACTATTCCATAGAATATAAATGTAAAATATGTAAAACAATAAATGTAAAATATTAAATTAGTAACAACAAAACAAACATTATTCATACACAAGAAATGTAATCCCAACAAATGCCTAAAAAATACCTTCACAAAGATCACAACTCAATACACACAAAACAGTTTCTAATTTTCTCCACAACTGTACCAAACACGCGAAATCAGAATCAAAGACAAACCAGAACTAGAAGAACGAACCAGAAAGCCTAAATAGAAACCTTAAAACAAAGAAATGCCCAAAACCAGAGCAACTTTCTCTCTTAGCTCTCGAGCACCTCTTTTATACAGAATTTCTTTGAGTACTGCACCGTACCTGTAAATCCAGAATTTATTCATGTGTTCTTCTCCCCTACCTTTACTCTCTTTCGCGCGTAAAATGTCGTCGGTGTAGGACTGTACCTTGTCCTTTGACTGTCACCGTCCTTTTGTTTTGATTTCTTCTCTCAAGATTTTGCGCCTAAAGTTGCCATTGTAGTCCAGATTTTGCGCTACGGTGAAGACTGCACGAAGTAATTTTGGTAGACTTCCCATCACAATAACCAAATAAATGCCAAAAATTAAATACCTAAACTAACCTCGCTGTCATAATACGCAGGACAATTTGGTCCACAATGGGTAAAATATGTGGAGCGTCTGTTCGTTCTTTATAAGTCAAGGTTTAGAGAATAGGAGCAAAAAGACTAATATACCCATTAGTTCAAATTGAACTAAATACATAATAGAATTTAGTTAAGGTGGAATTGGATTAGAAACTAAGCTAAGATTAAAAGGTAATCCAGTTAGGAATGAACTAAAATTAAATAAATTATTAGAAAAAGTTCCACAATTCAAGGAGCTAGAAATTATTACCTTAAATCAAGAAAAGTGTTTCTCTTGACAATTTTCAACACTAGCGCGTGCCCACACATGTATGTATATTATTCACTAATAATTCTAGTATTAGGATCCTTATGCTATAGAATAAAATAGAGGGAACAAGTAACAATTAAGAAGTATACAATTTTTTTTTAAATAATTGATTAGCTTATGTATAATTTCATATATAACTTAGATCAATAAATTAATATGTTAGTAATAAGAAGCATAAAAAAATTTACTATGCAATTCACACAATTATTAGGGTATTTAATACTAAACAAATTTACGAGTCATTACATCATTCTCTCTCTACCCTCTCGCCTCTCCCCATCCAGAAAACCCTAATCAACTGGGGGAGTGGTGTTACCGCCTCCTTCACCTCCACCTCCCCCCCTTCACCGGCCATCCCTACTACCCACGAGCTCGGCTCGTCAATACCCTCTGCAGCCTCCATTATCCGACCTCCATCGTTTTCAGCGATGGAAGGCCAGATTCGCTCCCCTCGGCTCCGATCCAAACCTCAGAAGGGTCAGATCTGCTGGGATTTCAGAGTTTTAAGGTGGCATGGTTTCTTCTTCGGCGAATAAGAGGCTAGATTCGAGGCGGCAGTTCAGGCATCCTCTCCGAAGTTTGGTGTTTCATTTTTCTATTTTTGTTTTTGTTTTTGTTTATCTGTGTTTATGGATATCTATGTTCCCTAAGTGGAACTTTCTATGGGCATTCAAATATGTTTTTTTTTTTGTGTGATCAGAATGCAAATTCCATGTCAGGAAGCCAAACGGCACTTACAAGAGTTAATCAAAAAACTTCGGAAAGAGCTAACACTACGTACACTAGGACACGAGCAAACCACTATGGGCATAAGGCTCAAAGACACGTTACTGCAAAAAAGCAGACCGACTCAATGCGGCGTAGTGTCCGTCCGAGTATCGGTAGAAGAGCAACCCAGAGCTCAATCCATTGGAGCGGTCCTTAATTAGCGGCTAACGTTGGCATTCACGACGTAAAGAAAATAAGTTCCTCGACTTCACCAAAGGATGCTCCGGCAGTGCAAGTTCTGAGAAGACACTTCACAACTCTGGCACGGCATTTGGCTAGAAACCCACAACGAAGAAGGACCTCAAATCAAGCACCACAAGAGAGAGAGAGAGATAAAGACTAACAAACAAAACCAACAAACTAACTAACAAAAACACAAAGAAACAAGGAGAAAACAAACGAGTATATGTAGTTGAGTAGACCCCTAAGAGTCACACCGAGTCACCTCAAAGGCTCCGAGTTCATTTGAGTCGCAACTCCGGGAGAGCATAAGACCCGAGATTCCATATTTTTTAGGAACCTTTTTTTGCCGCAGTAAGCATCACCCCACGTCGATTTGCAAGCAAGGTGGAGGAGGATTTTGGAGGGAGGTTGGGCGGAGGAAACTTTTGAAGGTGGAAGAGGGAGGGCGGATATGGGATTTGCTGCTGTGAGATGGGATGGGTAGATGAGGAGGATGGGCGGAGGAAGCATGGTTCGAGCCCTGGCGTGGGGGTGATGGTTTGAGTAAAAAGGCGGGCGGTGAGAGATTGGGGGAGGTAAGGCCAAGAGGCGGAGCCCCCCAAGCAAAACCAAAGGAGAAGAGAGGAAAGAGGGAGGATAGGAATATGTTGCGGATGGAAAAAGAAGGAAGGAAAGACAAGGCTAAAACGGAGGTGGTAATTGAGTAGGGATAGAACCTGGAAATCTCTATAGTAGAGAGAGAAACTCTTTTCGAGAGAGGGAATTTCGAACTCGCATTCAAATAGGAAGGACGGCGGCGGAAGATGTTCTATTGAGGACTCCCTCAAAGATCTCCTCCGTGAGGACCACCCTTTTTTATTTTAGGACCAAATTTTGACGATCCGAACCATGCTCAATGTGTTTAAAACATGTTTTCCATGGCCAACGCGAGGAATCACAAAAAACAAATACCCGAAAGGGCTTCATCCGAGCGGTTTTTCATAATAACCATACATATATAATTTATCGAAAAATGCTCGAATGAAGCCCTTCCGAGTATTTTTTTTGGACGAATCCCCGCGATGACCCTTAAAATCACGTTTTAAACACAATATTGGTCTCACCAAACTCGAGAAGTTTAACTAGAGAATTGGACAATTTACCAAACATGGCCAAGAGCAGGATCCCCACTTATATAACCCGAAAGTTGAGAACTGTTTTTTTTTCTTTTTCAAATCACCGACATGGGCCTAACGGGCCAAAAACATGACCAAACTAAAAGTTTGTAAACTGGGCCATGGCCAGACATCCCATGGACAAAGTCCAACCAAACGTGAGTCACGGGACTCCGCACAGTTGCGTGGTTTTCACGCCAGAATAAAACGTTTTTGTAAACTTTTGACTTTTTTATTTTTAAATCAACGGCTTTAAAACCACTTGGTCACACGAGCAGTCATGTTCAACGCAATCTGGACCGTCCATTCCATTAGTCGGGAAATTAATTTCAGGCCGCGACTTCACCAAGGGAACGACTTTTAATAAGGGCAGTGCAACTGGAGAAGAAGAACGGCTCCTCAGACTGTGAGAGATATATACATATATAGAGAGAGAGAAGGGTAGAGAGAGAGGAAAAATGTCTGGAATAGCTCGTGGCCGTCTCGCAGAGGAGCGTAAAGCCTGGCGGAAGAATCACCCTCATGTTCGATCTCTCTCTTTCTCTCTCTGTGTGTGTAAATATATATGTATATGTAGTTGTACATAGCGATATTCGACTCTCTTGCTCCTATCATGTATTCTATGTCCTAATATATGGCGTTGATTAGGTTTTTTTTATGGGTTTACCTAATTCATGTGTTGTATTGAATGGTTTTGATTTCTAGGGTTTTGTTGCCAGGCCGGAGACTCTCCCTGATGGTTCAGTAAATTTGATGGTTTGGCATTGCACTATCCCTGGCAAGGCTGGGGTAAGGAATCTTTTTCTTCCACTTAGCCAAGTTACTGTGTATCCTTTGAATTGTTTCGAGTTTATTGGTATGCAAAGGCACTCGAACTTGATTGGTATTTTTACATTTTTTTTTGGAATTCGGGTTTGCGATTAAGGATATTCTATTTTGGAATCTCATGATATGTTGCTATTTGCTGCTGTGGAGTATGGCGCAGTCCCATCTTATAAGTTTTTTGGCTGTTACTTGATGTTGGATAATTTGTACTATTGTCTAAGACCATCTCCAGCCCTGGACTGAAATGTTTACCCTGTCGTAACTGTGAATTTGAGTAAAAAGCTGCATTTTATACGAAGTACTCCAAAGGAAAAAACTTGAATCTAAGTGTGATATTGAGTCCTGTTAAAAATAAAATAAAATTGTGCTATTGAGTGAAAAGCTTCAACTTTAAGTTGAAGTGGAGAATTGATTTGAGTACGTACTGGAGATGCTATTTGAGTTTCCTTCTTTTTTTTTGAAAGTGCTAAAACGGCTAAAAGTAATTGATGTATGGTGAGGAGATGACCTATCTCGAAATCCGTGTTTAGTCATTTTAGAGCTTTTAGCCAATTGGATTATTTTGATAAACTAGGCCTAAGGAATGTGAGGATAAAATTGGGGACAATTTATGGTGCTTTTCGTGCTTTAAATGGACTAAATGCTATTGCATCTCATGGATAATGGGTTACATTCAGTGGAAATTTGTGGATAATTAGACTACATTGCTGCTTCTCGATAACATCCTCAAACCTACCACGACCACCATCCTTCAGTTAGCTAGCTCAACTCTTGAGTTAGTTGAACTAAAGTTCATTTGCACTTCTTTATCTATCAACCATTTCGATAGGGCACGCAAGACAGGGATAAGGCAGTAATATTGATGGGTAAAATGGGTCCTCATCCCTTAACCCTTGATGTGTGGATGGATTTATGAAGAGGAAATAAGTTGGTTGGGAAAACCTAGCTTTTCACTCTATAATCTCCTTTTGTTTTCCATTGCCTTTTCCTTTTCTCCCATAAATTCTTACACATCCATTATCACACACACAAGAAAAGAAACTGTGATATTGAGGGAAAAGCTTTGTTAATGGCAGACTGGTGATTTTTTAAGATACTAACTGGATTTTTGTCTCCCTTGGTCCAAGTAAAAACACAATTGATATTGGTATGACTCAAGGAGTTGAGGGAGTTTTAAGGGGTTTTAATTCGAGTTTAAGTTTAACTAGAGATTTTATTCGAGTTTGGACTGGACAATTTATGGTGCTTTTCGTGCTTTAAATGTACCAAGAATGCTATTGTGTCCCATACTTCATGGGTTACATTCAGTGGAAATTTGGGGTAACTAGACTACATTGTTTCCTCTCGAAAACATCCTCAAACCTACCACAAGCACCATGCTTCAGTAAGCTAGCTTAACTCTTGAACTAGAGTTCATTCGCACCTCTTTATCTAACAACCATTTTGATGGGGCACGTAACGACGTAAGACAGGGATAAGGCAGTAATATTGATGGGTAAAATGGGTCCTCACCCCTTAACCCTTGATGTGTGGATGGATTTATGAAGAGGAAATAATCTGGTTGGGGAAACCTAGCTGTTTCACTCTCTTATCTCCTTTTGTTTTCCATTTCCTTTTCCTTTTCTTCTATAAATTCTTAAACACATACATCATCACACACAACTGTAATGTTATCGTGTCTGGATTTATGGTATGAAAACAAATGAGCTCCCTACAATCAACAAAAAACAAGGAACCAATTAGGTCCCAATAATAATGGTTTTGTGTTCCCTGTTGCATTTGCTGTCAATATGTTATCATATTTTCCTAAGATATTGGACAAATAAACGGTTTGGGCAGTGTCTGTTCAACCATTACATGAGGTCATACTTTCATGCATACTAACAAAATCCGATTTTCAAACTGAATGAGCCTCTATTATGAAATTTTTTCCTTTGTATTTGGTCGTGCCCCTATTTCAGAAAATTTTTGGTGGTGAATACTGAACAAGGTCCTGGCTAGTGATACATAACTGCCATTGTTTTTAGTATATTGGTGATATGATGAATGAGAGGATTGTGTGTTTAGTTTAGAATGTGGTTTCTTTTGAACGTTGAGCCCAGAAGAATGATATAGGAGTAAGACTTAGGGGGTGTTCCAATATCAAAAAACTGTTTTTTCCTAAAACCGAGACAGATCATTCTCTCACAATACATCACATAAAAAACCGTGAAAAACCAGTTTTTCAAAAAACCACCTTACTGGAGCACCCCCTTAGTTTTTGAATTAGTTCTACATTGGTACATTAGACGCGATCACAATGTGAGATATGATGCTTTTTGGCCGCCCAATAATGACAATTCGTGAAAAAAATCACATAGTGAAAAAAAGATCAAAAAATTGATTAAATTACCATAATCGTTGTGAAAAGTTGATGATTTAGGTATTTTTCTTGTTTGCCATTGATAATATTCAGAAGTCCAACTCAAATGGCTCCCATGGGGTGAAGATGAATAACTGGACACAGAGTCTTAAATCGCAGTATCGGGAAATGTGACTGTATCAGTGATACAGCCATTTATCGGCCAATATGTGGGTAAATAACAATATTTGAGGTCTGAAATCCTGTTACGTAAACAAGAATACCTCTTTTGTGAGTCATACTTGCAATAAATCGTAACCATATTATGGTCTACATTAGATTTTTTTTTTTTTTTAAGGGAGTCTACATTAGATGTTTGTAACCTAGATAACCTGCGATTGACTTGGTTGTTGCAATGTTTTTAGATATCATCATTCTCATGTATGATAGTTTAGCATATGAGTTTATACTTCATTTTTATCTATATATCAGCTCGCCAGGTCATACAGAGCAGTGCAGATGCTTCAACTGTGTTGTCTTTGCTTGGACCTGTTGCGTGAAAAATGATGGTTTCCAATTTCTTCATTTTCTCCTTTAATCATAGTTTGGTCATGTGAGTTTTGACAAATTTCCTTCTGAACTTAGTCTCAATCACTTGTGGGCCTATGGCATTCTGTTTGCATAACTGTAACTTGGCTCAGGGTTGGTGATCACTGATCAGTATAGGCCTATCAAATTGAATAGGAAATATTGTTAATCTGCAAAAGCAATCATATTTATTGGCACACACTCTTAAGATGTTAAGGGATATACTGTTTTATTCAGGTGAAATCATATCATGAGATTTTTGTTTTATTTTAAATATATAAACGCATATCATGACCAAAGGTGCAAGATGGATATGTTAATCCTTCTGAGGAAGAATGGAATTAGGTATTACAACAAGCTATTGATTTCAATTGAATCCTCATAGAATTAGCTACGAAGCTATTTTTGACAAAATGGAAGTTATTATTTAGCTTGCCACAGTGTCAAAAAGAAAATTGAAGTAACAAATAGTGCATATCAGGAGCAAGATGGTGAAACTGTATTCTTGGAACACCGTAAGATTAATTTGATGGCCGGTTTTCATTATTGAATTTACTAAGTAGAGTTCAGTCAGTTGCATCTCTGCTTCAAGATTGTTTGGGAAGGGGAGGGTGGCATAGTTTGTTCTTATATTTTCTTTGAGCTTGCACACTGTTGAATTTGCAGTCTATTCATGTATCGTCCATGGCAAGTTTCGGTGTATGACCAGGATTCTCCTTGCCTTAACAGCTTGGAGAGTTTTTTTTTGGACTGAAAATAAATCTGGCAATGTTTTGATAAACCTTTGTATTATTGTCATCTTATATGCAGTTCATTATGGGTACTTTGGGTGAGAGTGCCCTAAAAAGTCACTTGACTTTTTGGATTTTTTTGGCTTTGTCTGTTGATTCTGAGTTCATCTTGTGATTCAGGTTATATTCAAGAGAACTTGATACAACAAGTTTGTTCATGGGTCCACGGTTCTCTATCCTGCTGCCTTCATTGCTTGTTTTTTGGATTTAGTTTCTGTATTAATTGTGTCGCCTGTGGATTCTTGGGTTTATTCTAGGAAAGAAAGGAATAGAAAAAATGTTTTTGAAGATGACTATAAAAAAACATTTGATATAAGGAAATAAAGCCACTGTTGAGTAATTACCATCATGCATTGTGTTGTGTTGTTAGTTGGGCAGTATTTGAATTTTACTATCATATTTGGGTTGCAGACGGACTGGGAAGGGGGTAACTACCCCATTACAATCAACTTTACTGAAGACTACCCGAGCAAACCACCAAAGTGTAAATTTCCCCAGGGTTTCTTCCACCCTAACGTCTACCCTTCTGGAACTGTTTGCCTGTCAATCCTCAATGAAGATAGCGTATGTATTCTCTGCTGGTTTTATACACATGGCAGGTGATATGTGCAATGCTGCTTAAAATTGGATGTCTGCTGTGTTTTTGTGGTATCTAGGGATGGAGGCCGGCAATTACAGTGAAACAGATTCTTGTGGGCATCCAGGATTTGTTGAACCAGCCAAACCCTGCTGATCCTGCACAGACTGATGGATATCACCTCTTTATCCAGGTAAGTTTGCTTCTCTTGGGCTGTATTTAAGTCTAGGATTTGGGCAAGAAAAAGGAGAAGGAAAATTTAGAGGATCTAACTTCTCATGGTTAGATCCTTGGAAGGATATAACAGCCCGCAACTTTAAGGTCTTCAAGTATTCCATTCCTTTTCCTTGCCCTAATCGTTGATCCCAATACGCCCTTGTCACCCAATTCATGTGGGTTCTAGCCTTTTCTTTAGAATCAGAATATTGCATAGAAAGCATTTTGCTTTGTGATCTCATGGTCATACAACTCATTTAGTGCATCAGGGTGCTGCCATTTTGTCCCAACGAAAAATGAGTGAAATGCTGAAAAAACGTGCATTTTTCTGTTGAAAAAGAATGTTGAAGTCCTTTGCTTCCTTGGTACCTGGTTTCATGAGAGTCAGTAATGAATTATTGAACTTACGAACGGTTTGACGCGAGCAGAAGGCGTGCCAAATACGCTTTAGAACCTCTTTGATTTTTTCATTTGACTTTTCAAAATAGGCATACAATTGGCAACATCAATAATTGTGCATCCAATTCTGATTTTAAAAAAGTGTACATCCAATTTGGGACGGAGGGAGTGCCAGATATAGAGCTAGAATCTAGGTATAACCTTTTCTCTTATTGAGAAAGAATCGCATTTCCAATTGATGCAACTTCTCGGACGTAGGATCCCAAAACCAACGAAGGAAAGCTAAGACAATTCGTGGCAGCCATCAAATAGAAACCAGTAGCTCATTCTTTTTCTTTTTTGGGTATACTAGTTCATCCAGATCTCATATGTATTGATGTTTATGGTGAAAACCATGTACAAAGGACACCAATCTCCCGTATTCTTGCTCTTTTAAGGTCTTCATTAGCACTGAGCAAGGAATTGTTTCTCACAGTAATAAATTATGTCAACCCACCTATTTATATATACTCACATTCCCAAACTTACGCGTTTCATTAAGCATCTTTCTTACCCATGCAGGATACCGAGGAGTACAACAGACGAGTCCGGCAGCAGGCCAAGCAATACCCACCTCTTGTCTAAGTGTACTTAATTTGGTTTTCCTAGTTGTGGATGCTTGGTAACTGTTAGATATTTGCGCCTAGTGGAAAAACTTCATGGTTGAACTGCACATTTTGTTTTTCTCTTGATTTGGATTGACTTTTGTTGTTGATATGTGACACCAGACCTAAACCAATCAATGATGCTTATTGGTTTTGGTATTGAATTTTATCTACGATTGGATTCTCTCCAGTTGTCCTGCAATGTTGATGTCATCAACCATTGTAAAAAACATCTTGGGCCTGTTTGTTGCATGAATTGCTTTTTTTTTTTTATATATATTTATTTTATTAGATTGGACTCGAAAGTTCTGATTTCCTTTAATTAGATACAGTAATTTCTTTTTTTATTGTTTTTAGTTGCACACTTGTCAACACTGGAGTCTAGGTGTCCTTAATTTCTGTAGGTCTCCTCACCTAATTTTTGACTTTTTACCATAGATTTAAACATTTTTCTGTCTCTATGTAGTAATGCAATGGAAGATGACAAGTATGACATTACCTGTATCCACCAGACTTGAAATTTGACAGACTGTTGACAAGGAGTTTTTCCATGCCCCTAGGGGCACGGTTGAGCATAAACCTGAATCACACATTTGGATGAGGTCTACATATTTAAGAATGAACCTTATATGTTTGTTTGGTCCAGATTTGCGCTCAACCATGCTCCGGGAGCATTGAAAATTTTCTCGACCCTTGACACCCATGTAATTTTTTTCCCCCAAATGCATCCATATGCCGCCTACGTTATTGGGAAATGATTTTTGCATCACCCTTTCTTATAAATGCATTGTACAATTCGTCTCGTAGCGTGCTTTGAGGATTTTTTGTGTTCAATTCTATGTACTAAAACTCTAAAGACGAGAAAAACTTGGGTGTAAATAGGGTATGGGTGACGTGGTGCCCGAGTTCGCATCTCGGCTGTCGAAAAGTGTTTTGGATGATCTAAATTTCTCCCTCCCTCTCTCTAAAATCTGAATTACCCAAAACATTTTTGGACAGTCGAGATGCGCACTAGGTCATTACCCAAGTTTTTAACCTAAAAGACATATTTAGGGGGTGTTTCACTAACTCAGTTTTTTGAAAAAATTGGTTTTTCATGATTTTTTATGTGATGTGTTGTGAGAGAATGACCTGTCTCGGTGTTTGAAAAAAACAGTTTTTTATTAGTGGAGCACTCCCTAAAGTGGGCATTTGTAAGAAAGTGGGAATTTTAAAGTGTGTTGTACTATGCCGATTTGTGATACTTAAATTAAGCAAACACTCATAAATCATAATTTAGCTGGGTCTCACACACACACTACCTTCGCGGAACTTGTGAGTGCAAGCCGAACCCCCTTTTTTTTTTTTTTTTACATATCATAACTAAAAATTGGAAAAGAATTCTATTAAAATTTACTTCATTTTTTTAATCCAATTTTTGCCACTCGAATTTTAGAATGTTTTCTTTTTCTTTCTCAAATTTACACCTTGGTTATTACTAATAAAAACTCTTATCTAATTTTAGTTTATGCTTGGATTTGAGCTTTTTATTGAAGTGCTTCATAACAAATGAAGCTTCTACCCAATTTTTATTGCAATTCGAATAAAAGTATGAGTAAGGCCGGAATATTCTTTAGGCCTCGTTTGATTCGCGCATTAGGCATCTGAGACATGACTATTGTGCCTAATTCTATATTATCTCATGTTTAGTTTTCGAAATGACTACGAGGATTAAAATCCTACGATGAATTTAATCTCTATATTTGGGATACTATATAATCACAAGGAGAGATGGGATAGAGTAAGATTAAGAAAAGCGCGTGGTCAACTCATTTAACGAGTCGCCATTTCAAAAAAAAAAAAAAAAACTCATTTAACGAGGAGTGAAAATTTTCAAAATTACCCCAAATGTTCTCTAGACAGTAAAAGTTTTGAATAATTGCAAAAAAAAAAAAAAAAAAACCTGAAAAATGCAAAAGAATCCCACTTTCTTCCGAAAGTAACCTCGCGTCAGTCAAACATGGAATTGGAAATATTAGTACCTCGACAAAATACCCGAGGGACTACTACCACCACCACCACCACCACCACCACCACCACCACCACCACCACCACCACCACCACTATTATAATCTCTTATGTTTCAATTCGCGAATTATACGAGTCATAAGTAGATTTTTTATGTGGGTTATCATGTTTGGAATGATAACCTTTGACCTCAAATCTATATGAAGGTTACATGAATGATCACCATCACACAACTTTGTCGGTCACGCAAACGATCCACACCACACATTCTAATTTAAACAATTTTCCAAGTAAGATTTGAAGCATATCCCTATCAAAATGGTGTAGTTTATTTTATCATGCAGGATTTGGACAAAAATAGGCATACCCACCAACAACGACGACTCCACCGTTGCACCAGTGATCTGAAAAAAATTAAATTTTAGATATAAATTAAATTTTCTTTGATTTTGTTCTTTCGTTTGAGGTTAAAATAAATTCTAACAAAATGAAAAAAATTAAATTTTAGTTATAAATTAAATTTTCTTTAGGGTTTTAGTGGTTTAGACACTTTCATAGGTACCCTAGGATTTAGGCACTACCCTAGGGTCGTTTTGAGTTAAAATAAACGCATTTTCAACAAAATTTGAATCAAACTTTTTTTTTGTTAAGGTAAAAAAAAATAAAAAAAAAAAATAAAGATGTCTAACGTTAGAATTTGGATAGGTTATAAACTTGTTTGGTGGATTAAGATAATAGGACTTTTGAACATCGCCCAAAAATAAGTGAGCCTAATCCAATTATGAGAGCCCATAGATAATAAGCATGTAAGGATAGTGATTGTCTGGCAGTAGATTCAATGTGGAAACACTAAAAATTTGAAGGGAATCAGACGATTTCTTTGCATACAACTTTTTATCATAAATACGCTGTGTATTTTTGTCAGCGCTAAACGAAATTCCTGGAGCCGCCCCTGGCCACCAACCCACAGAAAGCATGAACTTGATGAACAATAATTGATGATTTTATGGAAGCAATAACGGGAAAACTGCACTAATTCTATTTTTCATTTTTTTTTGCCAATATTCGATGCATCATCGGTAGGGATTAGAGGAGAGTTACTGGGTTATCAACTAAAAAGAGTTTGATGTCTTTCTATAGAATCGAACTACAAACCTTCCCTTAAAATGCTAAAGGGTACTATTAGATGGGTTAAGAGCCACGTCTGTACTAATTTCATTTACTGAGAAAAGGAACTGCAATAATTTCTTCTTCATAATTGTACAAGCTTTTAAGGAAAAACAAACACTGTATTGGTTTCTTTTTCTCCCCTTAACAGTTGGCTTATTACTAGCCTAATAGTTTTGGTCTATTAGTGTAGTTGTCAATTTGTCAACATAATCAGCCCTAAGGGTTAATTCGGTTAGTTGGTGGACTTGTTTTCCGTACAATTGATCAGGGATTAAGTCTCGGGCTCAGGCCGCAAAAGAGTATTCCCGGAGTGCATGGTCTCCTTTTGACCGGACCGGGGAGGAGATTAGTCGAGAGGAGCGCGCGTAAGTTGGCTTGGACACTCCTGACATCAACCAAAAAAAAAAAATTGTTAACATAATCAATGGAATCCAAATCATGAGACATATATAATCAAGCAGGTGAAGGCTATATATGGCTAGAAATTATTAAGTAAATATTAACTTGGTCTAATGATTGTCTTTATTTTATGGCCCGGTGCTTTTATATATGCAGGGCGCCTCATCTTTATTAATTCATTGGCCCATCATTTAATTTAGTGATAAATTACACTGACCTACCTCGAAGTTTAGTAACCTTGAGATTTCCTTTGATGTTACACTTCCACGATTTGGTAGTCCAACTAACAGGAAGTGTTTACCTAACTTGTGCAATCAATCTATTTCCAAATTGCAGATTCAAAACCTTTGCAACTAACTCTCCAAGATCAACAAATTTGCTCACTCTGAGCACGATGAAACAATTGCTATGACCCGAACAGGTCACATTACCATCACAGTCAACGATAATCTCGATCACCAACCGTTGAAATCCATCCTGAAGGGTCACTGGCACTGCCACCACCACTTGTCTAGTTGTCTACATTCACTATATCTCCCCGGCTCCCCCTTTTCTGACACCATGAATTTGTCTATGTTTCCATCTCTAATTAAAGATATTTTTGTATACATATGCAAAAGGATATAACAAAGAAAGAGTTACATAAGGTGGCTTTAATAAACAGGACTTGACCGATCAATTATACCATCAACACCGACGGGAGATAGCTTGTAGTGGTGGGCGTGAGAGGGTGGAAGTCGTAGAGGATGATTAAGATAGAGAAATAGACTAGAGGGGTGAAGGAGGGTCATGATGAGGGTATTAGAACAAGTTTCGACTATCTTAACTTTTTAAATTATTTATTGTGCTAGTGGGGTGTTCCGCTAAGGGTGTTTTTAGAATAAACTGATTTTTCACGGTTTTTTATGTGATGTATTGTGAGAGAATGACTTATCTTGGTTTTTGAAAAAAAACTATTTTTTGTTAGTGGAACACCCCCTAATGTGTTCCAAATTTTGGTCAAAATACTTGAATTTTTCTATTCTTCTCAACGGGAGAGATTACAGATGTAAAAGTATTTGATGAGCTTAAAAAAACTCATATAAGAAAAAAAATGTTTGTTTTGACTTATTTTTCGTTTTTGTTGAACTTTTTTAGGGTCATAATTTTTTAGCTTTTCGATTCCCCGTCTAGAAAATTTGAAAAAGTAAAAAGAAATTGTTTCAAAATCGACAAAAAATTAAAAGGAAAAAAAGAAAGAAGAATAACCTTTTAAAGTTAAGGCAAATAAGAGCTTAAGATCTCAATTCAGTTGAGGGTTTTAATAAATAATAATGGAACATTTCGTTAAACCTGCTAACTGGAAAACATTGGACAACAGAGAATGAGAGAGTTTCCAAAATATTTGGGAAATCTGTACAAGAAGAAAACAACAGGGGAGGCTAGTGTAATTTTATGGAAATTAGATGTTTTTTCTTTCTTTCTGAAACACGTCAAGTATATTATATCAAAACGCCATCCGGCACCGATTACAACGAAATACATGAATGAAGCCCTAACCACTAGCAAGTGAAATGAGAACGACAATAGGCTTACTAGGCCACCGATTAGCAGACACACCTACCGAAGCAGACCTGACGCCTAGGGGACGGAATGATGAATCCGATTCAAGTGGTAGTGGTAGAGAATCTCAAAGGATTCCCAGCTCCATCCATAACCCCATGCAGCACAAAGTAATCGGGAACAAACAAAACAAAAAAAAAAAAACAAAAACTAACTAATCAGAAACTCAACAAAACGGGTGCATCCGAAAACCCACTGATACGCCCCACTGAGTATCACTGAGCCATACCAAGTTCCACAAAAAAAAAAACTGATACATCTGAGAACCCACTGAGTCGCCCCACTGTGTATCCCGAGTCACGTCGAGTTCCACCAAGTTCCGAAATTGGATGTTATCATCGCCTTATGTGAGGACAAAAACAAGGTTGACGAGGGAACAATGGTCTTTTCACCATAATTGTCAATCGCAAATGGACCAAACGTCCGAGTCATAACGGTATTTTCATTTCACCCACCGGCCACCGACCTCACCTACCCTCCAGACTCCAGTACCTCATATGAAAAGAGACCCCATAGTTGAAAAATCGGTCCGATTACGGGTACCGATGGTGTACAGATGGCTACGCCAAGCTCATTTCGAGGTCTCACACATTTAATTTTAACGGTTCTTTAATTTCAAAATAATTTTTTGAGTTGTCTTGTAAAAGATTAACTCGATCGAATTAAAGTAAGTGTTTGATCGAACCTTTCATTTTTTCATCAGGAACACGAATCCTCTGTTGATGCAATAGAGAACGCATGTGAATTCCGATTTTATTAGTATATATTGACTTTTTTTGCGAATCCGAGTGAGGTGATGTGCGCCCAGATGCTTTGCACCATGTTGTGCACCCCTCGACGACCAAGATTTGTCTTGATTTTTTGGGCAATCAGGATTTGTTTTGATTTTTTACCGTAAAATTAAATTAAAATTTTCGAACGCATCTGGACTGTTCAAAACATGATCTGACGGCCGAGGGGTGCAAAACACCAGTTTTGCGTCTTGAATTACCCCCGATTGATGCAAATGCAATAGTACTCAGAAAAAACGGTGATTGATTTTCCCAATCTACTTTTACTGTTTGTTTCTCTCTTTTTCTTGTATACTACTATTTATAAGAGCATCCTCTTATCCGTTAAATGGTAGTACTGTTTTTTAATTCATAGTTTAGCTGAATATCAAAAAAATAATATAAATGGGAGTAGACAGAAATTATTATCCTACCGGCCTCTCTTTCTTTTTCTTCCACGCTCTAGGGTTTTCACCACCCTTGTGCAGGTTTTGTCCTTGATGGGTGTTTTCGTTTCTCCGTAGTGATGGTTTTTCTCACTTTCAATAACTCCTCTTTTTCAGTGAGGGTTTTCTCTCTCGATCTCCAATTTGAGAGTTTCTTCATATTATTCCCTCTTTTCCTTTTCCTTTCTCTTGGTTTCCCCTTAATCAGTGAGGTGCCGGTTCAGATTCTGATGAATCAAATTGATTGGCTTGCCGGCCTCCTTGGGTTTTTAATCGGCCGGTGTGAGTTTTATTTTGTGCGTAGAAGCTAGCGCAAATGGGTGTCCCATTCTTTGGCTAGGAGAGATAGTAGCGGTTTAGGTATCTATACCTGGGAAGGCTACCCTCATTTGTGGCTTTCTAGTCTTTTGATTAAGGATGGATGCTATTTCTAGTTCCAGGTGATTATCTGGTTATTTGAGATTTTCTATCAATGAAGCTTTTACCATTTGGACCAAAAAAAAAGAAAAATTTGATAATGAAAATTGAAAACAAAAACGTAAAACAATGATTAAAAAGAACAAAACTTTTTAGCACCATAGACAAAATCACAAATGCTTCCCCATTTACGCACCAACTCACCACTCCCACCACAAATATCTTCCAATTTTTTTCTCCGTTTTCCTTCTAGCCTAACAAGCAAAAAATTATCCAAGCCTTTTTTCCATCACACATTAATATAAGATTCAAGACAAAGTTCGTAGATTCAAGACAATAGTACAGGAAGCTCGTCATTAGTGAAACTACAAGGACAACTATATAATCCATGTGCATCTTCGGCATTTTCTCGCCTTATCGATGCTCGTTCGTGCATCCTTTGACTTTTACTCCGCTTTATCTCCACATTTCTTCGTGACATGGATGTTTGACGATGTATTTCGTTTTCCTCTCTAGAGTGCATTACGTCGCTCAATTTTTCTTGTAGCGTAAACAGGAGTGTAACGGTCCGCATTTTTAATAACATTTTATTCAAAAAAATTTAATTTTGGTAATTATATATATATTTTTAATTAAATTAACTTTTCTGAAAATCGAAGCTTACATGGAACACCATGTGTCGGTTAGTGAGAAGCAGTGAATGATCCCTCCAAACAAGCCAATAAAACCCAGCTGCAAAGGAGACGGGGAAAAGGTATCCTCTCTCTACTCTCAAGGCTACAAGTCGGCCATTAACTATAATAAAATCAGGTGTAGCTTTTCACAGAGAGAGAGAGAGAAAAGAATTGAATTCTCCTCAAGCACAGCAAATTGGGGGAAGAGAGAGAGCAATTGTCGGTGGATTTTTACCCCCTTCTTTAATTTCTCTCTCTCTCTCTCTCTCTCTCTCTCTGGAGTACAAATCAGCGTTGAGTCTTAGTCTTACCCATATGACAATAACCTTACTCCCCAAGTAGATTGCCAAAGCCGCAATCTCAACCCTGCCCTTTTTGATGCGTTACAATTCTCTCTCTGTATCAACCCCATACGTATAGAGAGAGAGAGAGAGAGAGAGAGAGGGAGGGAGATGGAGAGAGGGGAGAAGAGGAAGAGTGAGAAGCTATACAAGGGGATAAGGATGAGGAAGTGGGGGAAGTGGGTGGCTGAAATCAGAGAACCCAACAAGCGGTCAAGAATCTGGCTGGGATCCTACACGACGCCGGTGGCGGCGGCGAGGGCCTACGACACCGCAGTCTACTACCTCCGTGGGCCCACGGCCAGGCTCAATTTCCCAGAGTACGCGGCGGCAGCGGCGGAGGCGGGTGGATTAGATGGCAGAGGGGGCCCGCTCAACGACTTGTCGGCGGCTTCCATTCGGAAGAAAGCGATAGAAGTCGGGTCGAGGGTTGATGCGATGGAGAGTTCGGTGAGCGTGCATGAGACTGCGGGTACGGGATTCAAGCCGTGTTGGGCTCTGAAGGAGAAGCCTGATTTGAATAAGAAACCCGAACCCGAAGACCCGGATGCCGTTGATGACTGGTGAGATTTAATACTACTAAAAAGTCGCACTCTTGTGTTTATATTCGACGAAAAGGCCAATATTGTGGGCAAAAAAAAAAAAAAATTCATGTTTATATTCGAGACAAGGGCAATATTGGAAAGAAAACCGAAATTCTCAATGGTAAGACTTGAATCGAGACATCTTGTTAACACGAAAATGCAAGCGATTTACGGTGCTATTGCTAATTAGCCTTTTGGTTAGCATGGAGCAGTTTCAGTAATTAGCAGTACTTTTTTCTTTTTCTTTTTTATGGCTAATTTGGATGAAAGACGTTTTTGTCCTCTGTATATATAATTCTCATTTTGTGCTTTTTAAATTGCAATTTACATGTAGGGTAATTTCATTTAATCCGAACCGTTAGATTGCCGGGCTTTCGGTCATGATTTCTCATTATACAGGTTTAGTGAGTTTATTCACTACAGGCCCAGATCCCGGTTCCGTGAATATGATGAACTTTTTTTCAAATGTTTTGTGTTCATTTTTTAGTAGGGAGGAATCATGGGATGGAGAGGAGTTTGAGTTTTCTACCACTATGTGGTGGACTGGTGGCAGAACCGAACTGGAAAGAATGTGTTGTAGGGGTGAGAAAAGGACCCGGCTTCTCTGCCGTCCAATTGAAAAGGGCCTTTATCGTTACATCTCAATTGTTCATCTTTGTAGTTAATAGTCTGAATTTTAAAAAGACTCTTCCAAAATATTTGATCCAAAAAAAGAAAGTGGGAGTGTGCAACACATTTTGAGAGCAAAAGTGTCACAAAAAGCCATTTTTGCTTGCTCAAGTCTCTTTCTTCTTTTTCTTTTGGGAAAGGCCAGAGGCCCGAGTCTCCACACTACCGGACTATAATCACATCAATTTATAAGCTACAAAATTAATCTCATTTATGAAGCCAAACTTAGTTTCCTACTAAATCGCGAATTCCCAAAAAAAAAAAAAAAAAAAATTCATACAGTAAATTTAAAAAAAATTTCTCACCTACTTAAATATCTCAATTACTTCTTTAAATTGGCGGAGGAAAAAAAAACCTTCACGAGAGCACTAAAGAACTAAATTTTGAAATAAAGGGAGTATCATCTTATTATAGAAACTCTTTTGAACGCTTATGTGATCATAATCTTCATGGGACGGCACAAAAGATCTGATGATTGTGATGCGTATGTCAAAAAATTGTAGTTTTTGCCTAATTTCTATAACCTGGTACTAGAAATAGTTAAAAAAAAATGATCAACTCTTAAAAAAATGGGTAAACCTACGGGTACAGAAAGTTTGGAACATAAAATGTACCGAGCTGCTTGAGGGACCCAAAAGTGGGTCCCATACGAGAGATCCGAACCGTTTATTATTCTTAAAACATTTTTCCGATGGGCCCTATAAAATTTCAGCGTCCGATTGAGCTGAAATTTTATGGGAACCCTCGGAAAAATATTTTAAGAATAATGAACGGTTCGGATCACTCGTGTGAGACCCAAAAGTGGGCCCCCCAAGCAGCTCGGTACATTTTCTGTTCCAAATATTCTGTACCCCAAGTCGGGTCCTAAAAAAATAGCTCAAACTATTGGAAAAGCTCATATCAGCTAAGTCCCAAATGAGATAGAACCAACCATCCAATTAAATTAAGATTACTTAATACTGATTTATTAAACCACTATACAGTATCACTATTACTTTAACCCCCCTTCAGTATGGCTGATTTTCACTTTGGCAGAGTTTCTAGTATCATCTAAATGATATTTTCGGTATTTTCGCATGTGGTCTTCAGCGTGAAGACAAGTCATTATCCTCACATACATCATAAAAATACCATTTTGCAGAAATTACACCAAGTTTTGACTGCAGTGGGAAGACGGTATTTTAGTGGAAACTCATCCTTAACCTCCATAATGTTTAAAACTCAACACTTAACCCCTTAAAGTATTCATATGAATGTATGATGGAATTAAACTCCTTTCGTTAGCAAAACGTTAAGATTTTGGACATATCTCGTCACGTGAGGAAACATGATATGATAAATAAGATCTGAAATTACCCTTCCTCTTCATCTAAGAGTAATTTCCCAAAATAAGAAGATGTTGAGAAAGGAACAAAAAAACCCCACTGTTGGGGTCAATTGTAGGGGAATCGTGCACGATTGCAGGATAAAAGGTGATTAGGATTGGAATAGCATTCTTTCGAGTGTGGTGACTTGATTTGGTTTTCAATGTGGTGTTTTTAGGGAGGTTACGGGTGAAGATTAGGGTGAAAAGGACATGGTGGGCTGATGATTGACAGGCAAGAATGTAAATTGTGATTTCCGTTAAACCATCTTTGACGTCTAGTATTTATATATGTTAAAGGGATTATGTGTTGAGTTTTAAACTTTAAGAAGGCAAGTAAAAATGGGTCATAATTGAGGGAAGTATATTGTAATTTACCCTTATTTCAATATTGATCACTAGGGAGTGGGCTGATGATTGACAGGCAAGAATGTAAATTGTGATTTCCGTTAAATCATCTTTGACATCTAGTATATATTTATGTTAAAGGGATTAGGTGTTGAGTTTTAAACTTTAAGAAAGTTAAGTAAAAATCAGTCATAGTTGAGGGAAGTTTAATGTAATTTACCCTTATTTCAATATTGATCACAAGGGAGTGGGAGGGGAACAAGAAGGGGGGGCCACATTTGTTTTTCAGTAGGTGCAAGTGGGCTTACACTGGACTAGGGTTGAAACTTGCTGAAATAAAAGAGGTGCATGAATAAGATATTGAGTTAGGTATTTCTATGGGGTCTCTCCACAGATGTTGCTAGTGACTGAGATTGTGGGCACCACACAATTCCCTGCTGCTATAGAGAGAAGGTCAGGCCCGGCCCTGTGTTTCGCGAGGCCCCAACCTTATCCTTAATTTGAGGCCCTTCATATGAATATATATAGGGTAAGCTCTCCTCCTCCGGACCTCCATGATCCGAACATTTTTTGACGATTGATCCGCCAATGTGTTGAAGGTGTTTTCAAGGGTCATGCGGAAATCTCCAAAAACAAATGGAAGGAAGGCTTGAGTCCAAGCAGTTTTGCAAAAACTTTATATTTAAAGTTTTTGCGAAAACTGCTTGGATCAAGCCCTTCCCGGTATTTGTTTTTGAAGATTTCCCTCTTGGACCCTTGAAAACACCTTCTGAACACATTGGACGGCTCGGATTTTCCAAAAATAATTTGCAACACAAAAAAATCACTTTTTTCTTATTCTCGGGAGGGTTTGGACTAGAGAAGGGGCCCCAAAATTGGCCCATTTTCGTTGGGCCCCAGGCTTGGGCCGACCCAGCGCCCCCCCCCAACACACACACACAGGGCCGGGCCTGGAGAAGGTGATCTACAGTATTGAAAATTCACCACTCCCTTTCTTTTATTTCCTCTTTGTTATTGGAATACTTCTATTATTTACACAGACATCCAATCTATGAGGAGATGGAATTTGATTGTTTCCTTGACCTACCAAAGTTGTTGAGTTGTCCACATGAAAGATATGCTCTAATCATAGGGATAAAGAAAATCAATCCTACAATATTTAAGACAATAATATGAATGTGATATCACAGGCGCGACTTGACTATATGACGGTCTAGGTCATTGCTTAGATCCCATGTTTGTTAGAATACCGAATTTTAAGGCTCTTTGTAATACTCTTTTTATCCCCCATTGTTTATCTTTTTGGATAACGTACCATGTCAACGTTCGGATCAAGAAATAATTTAAATTACTTTTTCTAAAATCTTTTACCCTATTCAAATGATCTCAATTAGAACTATTGAACGGTGCCAAAAAAAAAAAACAATCGAAAGCATATTTGCAAGAATATGCTATTTTTAATTTCCGAAGTACCAAAAAAGAATATGCTTTCTGTTATTCGAATATAAACACAATTACCCAAGAGGACCAACAATTGGAGATGGAGGAGCATGTGTCACTTTAAAAGATAGCTAAACCAATTTGTACTTGGATTTTTTTAATGCAATTTCCTAACTTGTTATCTCACCTTATTAAAGCCCTCAAAATGGCCGTTCGTCAGGAATTTAATTTTTGTTCACTCTCCTCAAAAGAGGATGAACAAAGCCCTCCCTCTTATTGGTGATATAATATAGATCCCACCAAAAAGTGAGATCATCCTTACCAAAATGTGGATTGTAGGGGTGAGACCTACACAATTTCAACCAATATAATAGAGGGTTTTGTTCACCATCTTTTAAAGAGGATAAACAAAATTGAACTCATCCGTCAATATTTTTATTTGTTTCCTAGAATTTAGAGAATTAGACAATTTTCATGATTTGTTTGTTGTATCTTACTTAAATAAATAATCAGATAGCATGTCAACTAAAACTAAAAACATCTCTTTCCCTTTCTCTAGTTTTTTTTTTTTTTAAATCAAGATATCCAAGCTAGCTTACGATACATCGACTAATTTCCGGGAGACCAAGATATACTGAGCAAATCAGGTTAAATATAGAATTTGGAAAATGTCTGCGTAAAATTGTGATATTTTTACATTTTTTCACTGTGTTTCAGTGTAATATACTATATCAAAAAGTTTAACAATTCAACTTTTAGAACGCAACTCCGGATACAATTATGTCCGAAATGGTTCAATTATAGGGTCTAGTGTTCCAAAATTTTGTTTCTAAGACAGGTCATGTGCTTTTGGTTGCAAACAAGCAGATTGAAAATTATTAAAGGCAGCACTCATAATCTCTCGAAGCCAATGGCTTTAACAACTATTGTACTTCCTTTTTTTTTTTTTTTTTGAACATGTCAATTCCATTCAAGGAAAATGCCCTAAGGCAGTACAGATTTCATCACAAACAATCGGGAAGAACCAAAACTATCAAAATCTAGACGAATGGCACCCCTGCCCGAGGCAGACCAACAACAAGGCTGGGCTAGGAACCTGTCCACGATCTGCTAGTAGAAATCCCAAAGGAAAACAGCTCAAACCCTACCACTAAGCACAAGATAAAATCGATGAACAAGCACCCGAAAATGGGCTAATAAAACCACCTTCGAAAGGGGTAAACAAGTAAACCAAAAAATAAAATAAAATAAGGTAAAAAAACCTCTGCTTGTTCATCGATTTTACTTCCTTTATGTCATGCAAATTATTGTACTTATTTTTTGGTAAACTATTGTACTTCCTTTATGTCATGCAAATTAAAACAGATTTCACCTTACAAAATTAGAAGAAGTCCTTTTTTTTTTTTTTTTTAAGTTTAGATATTTAGATTTTTTTATAAAGAAATAAGGTTAATTGTCGAAATGTGAAGAGGTTCAAACATTACAACTCGGAAAAAAATAGAGTTCTGTTACAGTATATCTATATTTTGACAAATATATGTCATTGACAAATGGACCCGACTACATGTACAGAGGGTAGTGTCCAGAAAATGTACCGATCATGTTCGGGGACCCACGTTTGGGTCCCACACGAGTGATCCGAACCGTTCATTATTCTTAAAACATTTTTTCGAGGGACCCCACAAAATTTCAGCTCAATCGGACGGTTAGAAGTGCTCGAACTAAAGTCTCACCGTTACAGTATATCTTTCTTTACTATTTAATCCCTCAAAAACTAATACGCTATCTCCAAACGGGCCGTAACTCACAAGCCTAGCCCATGTCAAACATAACTTGGGAAGTTATTCGGTACTCATGAGCCTTGTATACAAGTACCACAAATTGATCATGATTAGTTAGTGCAGTACGCCATTACTTTATGTTGACAATTTGTGGTTGGTGATGACATTGCCGTGTGGTGCCATGAAATAGTAGTAATAATTTTGCCAATTCGCAATACACTTACAGTGGCGGAGCTAGATTAAGATTTAAGAGTACAGGGCCGAGTTATAATGAAATTCAATACAGTATTAAATATATTTCTATTATTACCTTAATACTTTTAGAATATTTAATAGTAGCTTTTATTGAATTGCAATACAATTGGTAGTGTTGGTTTAGTGGCAAGAGGTAAGGTAATTTTTCTTGGGAACCAGAGAGGTCAAAGGTTCCAATCCTAACAGCTCCATTTAATAGCTTACCTCACACGTAGAGAGCAAGCACCTTATCACTATATTACACATTACATTCTTACAAGTTTTTGTATTTATGGGATTTTCTTGTTTGTCAAAAAAATATATAATTTTTGTTGTACAAAATTATTTTTTTATTTTTTTTATAAAGTGCGGGGTGGCTCAAGAAAGCCCACCCGTGCCTTGGTGTACCTCCGCCACTGAATATGGGGCAGCTTAGAGTTCACACTTGGCTCAATGGACCGAACCTAAGTGGGTCTTGACTCTCTTCTCTCCTCCAGGCGATAACTTGAGCATCGGAGTGCCCTCCGAAGTTTAGCCGGAGTGACACTACCGGTTGTTGCGTTTTGTAGGTGCGAAGAGCATTGAGGAAAGACGAGTTGACAAATATCTACCAATTTTAAGTTTTATTTTGGATGCCAAATTTCTCCAAAAGGCTAATGCATGCCTATTCCACATTTAGAACTTCTACATCACAGAAAACAAAATGAAAACAAAATGCACAGAATACTCAAACGGGCACGGGCTCTTGATATGCATGGGTTCCTACTCACATAAGAGCATTCCCCATTACTTAATTACACTTTTCTCTACCCAAACCTAAAATTTGAGTAAAAACACTTAAAACTCATCTCCAATGTCTAATAGAAGAGAGTGTAATAGAGCAGCGCATTGGATTGCCACTAATTACAGAGACAAGAGAATCGTTTTCCTTTGTGTTGTATTCCGTCCAGTCTAGAGTTTGTTTTGGTCAAGGATTTTCCTTAGTGTGTTCTAATAGATTTTGACATCTTAAAAAAAAAAAACACCAATGTCTTACCTATTTAACTACCCATTTTGACTTCTACTTTTTTTTTTATAACCACGTGTCCAGGCCATCATTCGCGCACCTTGACTTCTGCCCCTTTTTTTACCCAAATAAGGAGAGACCCAAATTCATACTTATTTTTCTCAACACAACATTTCACTCCTTAGTATACAAATGTGTCATTTTGACTCAAATTTTAAAGGGAAAATCTTTAAAACACTAGATTTGGATTTTTAAAAATGGGTCTATTGGAGAGGATATACCCAAATAAAGCTTTTGAACCAAATTTCCACCCAAAATGGGTCAGGGCTGGAGATGCTCTAAGTGATGTACTTCACCAAACTGTCTAAACATAATTCACATAATTATCAATAACTCAGAGTTTTTTTTCCCCCTAATATTCCTATGACATTTATTGCCTTTTCCCACAATTCAGATTGGAATATTAGAAAATACTATATAAGTTTAAGAAATGGAATATTTAGTTTTTATTTTATTCATTTTTTTATTTTGTTACAAAGTCTTGCAATTTTATAAACAAAGTATGAAGTTTCCTAATTTAAATTATTTTGTTTCCTAATTTAGATTAATTGTGGTTGAGTTTTATTACGAGAAAACAAAAAACTACATCAGCAAAGAAGGAAAATACAAAGCACCCAATTTGTTTACAACAATTTTAGACATAATTATTTGAAAATTGACATATTAATATTAAGGAACCTTTTGATTCCCTGCAAATTCAACTATGTAAGTCACATAATTCTGTATTTAATATCCGTATATAAAATTTAATTGTTTACCTGCCAAATAATTGGGCTTCAAATAACTGAAAATAAGGCAATACATAGGCATCGATCATAGCCTAGCCAGGGGCCCAATCTCAAAAAATGAATCTTGGTGGGCCAAATTTTACTAACCACTTCCATGTCCCATAAGCATAAAGTGTGCTCCTAAAGTCAAAAGTACCCTAAACATTCCCAACTAATTGGTTTAACAACCCCACAGCAACAACAGAAAATTGGTTTAACAAACAGTTCTCTTTCTCGTTCAACAACCGGCCAACACAGACATATGCTCACAATCAATTCTACAAAAGCTTGTATTGTTCTGGAGAATTATTAGGAACAATTTTTTGGTAGGAAACATACACAAGTCCTTGAAATTTGTTCACGAAAATCAAACGACAAGTCCTCTTTTTTTGAATAAGTTTCTACAACGGTGGTATTTTGTTTCTCCCAATAATCTGAAACGATAAATAAAGCATTACGCAGATGTAATAAAGTTGCTCTTATTTTGATCACATGCATAGGTAGCTAGGAACAAGACAGTACGAAAAAATGATATTAAGAGCAGATAAGACAGAACCTAGTGGAGTAGTGGGCAGAATCCTCACAGAGCCGGCACTGGATTTTTCGAGGCCCGATATGAACTTTTTTAAATGGGACCCTTAAAATAATTCACAAAAGTAGTAATTAAAGCTCTCACCGTCAAATTTTGCAACCAATTTTTTGAGCCTTTTGTTTTGAATTTCCATTTAAATTTGACCCTAAGCCTTATTGGACATTTTTCTACTAATTATAACTATATACATAAGGGCATAAAATTCAGGGGCCCAAAAAAATAGGGAAAAATTGGGAGGACCCAATGCGGCTACCAACATCCTCGGCGTATGCTCAAAGCCGGTACTGAATCATAAAGATTGGTGGATTCACGAACGACCATTGGTGTGGGTCAGTGGGTGTCATCAAACTATCAAAGGGCCAACAACTTGCACATTGGTTTTACAGAGCAAGTTCTGTACCTCGTTGAACGTCTGCAACGATAAAGCGTAGTGAAACCATCACTTAAATAAAGCCATAACTAAAGCATTGCACTTGGTAAAGCATTGCACTGCAAGCCCCCGGTTACAACACGGCCTACCTTCCTCACAAAACTTATCCATATCAACTTCCTCACAAAACTTATCCATATCAACTTCCTCACAAAACTTATCCTTAACAACTTCGACCTTCTCTTCCTAAGCTCGTCAACAGTCAAATAGCCTCATGAGCAAATGTCCAAGCCAAGAATGAGAAATAGGGAGAATGCCCACAACTTTCGCAAAGTAGGCCCTTTGGCATTTCTATCTATCCAAGCGAGGGTGGACACCAGGAATCTCACAGAAAAGCTACCTAGCTAAGTATCCCCCATACTTAGGTGATTGAACAAACTAATTACACTCTTTTGGGGATGAGTTTTAGGTGATAAAATAGTGAGTGGAAATATGATAGTAGGGAGTACTCCCTCCGTCCCAATTTTATAGTCCCTTTTAGGGATTCCAACTTAATAAAGGGACATAATCATTATACTTTCGAAA
Source organism: Vaccinium myrtillus (assembly GCA_016920895.1). Classification (NCBI taxonomy): domain Eukaryota; kingdom Viridiplantae; phylum Streptophyta; class Magnoliopsida; order Ericales; family Ericaceae; genus Vaccinium; species Vaccinium myrtillus. The sequence goes on from CM029277.1 coordinate 12,622,110, forward strand.
ACATGTTTTTCGTATTTTATCCTTCAATCATTACAATTTCTTACTTTTATATTACTTTTAACTTCAAAATATAAGGGTAAAAGAGGAAATTTATTAACAATTACCCATTTAGTTTTGAAGTGGGACAATATTTTTTGGTCGACAAAAAGCGTTAACTGCGACTATAAAATTGGGACGGAGGGAGTATTATTTATGGAGGAGAAATAAATTAGTACTTGGTTTGGATGATTTCGTAAGAAGGGGAATTAAGTTTGTGTGAATGGTGTAAAAAGCTGTCAAAAGTCTTATTCACCCTCGTACATGTCCATATTAGCTATCCATTTTTTGTAATTAGGTAAATTCAATAATTAATTAGTTTGTTATGTAAACCTTATAATTAATTAACCTATAAGATTTTTTAATTAATTAATTTTTATAATTAGGATGAATTTAAAATGAAAACATAAAGATCTACAATAAACAAGTGGGGTGAGGGGGGTAGGGACATAATTATACAGGGGCATAATTTAGTAACAGGGTTAGAACTTTTATTAATTAGTGAGGGTGCAAAGGTCTACAGGAGTATAAATATGGAGGGGGGATAATTCATCCTAAATTTTGCCAAACCATAGATGAGGAGTGGACCCGGGATTAGTCATCCGGGTCCAAAAATAATACTCCTCTTTATTCTTCATTCAAACGACCCGTTAGTAAATTTCACCCCTCTATAGGTGGCACTCTTGTAAAATACACTTTGGGAAGCAAGGATGGAGCCAAGATTCTAACTGAGGGGTGGCACCCTATATCAATATTCTCCCTCTCTCCGTTCCATAAAGATAATCTATTTTAAAACGACGTACAATTTTTAAATAAAAATTTCAATTAGTTCTTTAGTTTTGTGTGAAGAAATGTAAGAAATTAAATTGGAAGTGATTTATTATTATTATTATTATTTTTTGAAAATTGGAGGTTTTTTTGGTAATGGGACTATCTTTAAGGGCGGAGGGAGTAAATTGGTATAAAAAAAAATGCAAGTGTTTTAAGATTAATTATTTCTAGTACCCGAAACGATATACATTTTCCTATGTTAACCATTCAAAAACACACTTCATACCCAAAAATTAAACATTTTAATCAATTAAACACTCATCAATATGCTTAATACCAAAAATAATACAGACATTTTAAAGAATAACACTGTACTTGTAATAAAAAAAATTAATTTTTTTTAGGACCCGGGGTGGCACGTGCCACCTCCCCCTATTACCCTCTGTCCCTGTTGGGAAGTTTGAGTTTCAATTTTTCTTATTTACTATTATCTATATGGAGACTTTTGCAAACGTTACACCTTTTTATTTGGTTATTTATTCTTTCCTTCCTCTAAGAAGGACTTGGGGGCATGCTGTGCACAACCGTGCTGTGCACCCCTCGGCCGTTGGATTGAGTTTTGGACGGCTCGGATGCGTTCGGCAATTATCCTTTAATTTTGATTTTTTTTTACGGTAAATAATCAAAACACATCCCCCGTCCAAAACACGATGTCCCTGTTGGGAAGTTTGAGACCATGCAGCATGCCCCCCATTTCCCTCTAAGAAGCGTTGTTTGTTTTGTTTTTTTTTTTTTTTTGAACTGCTTGTTTTGCTTCTTCTGAATCGAGACGATTTGGTCGCATCTTTTAAATACACTATCTAACAACACAAATCCAAATATATATATTCTGAATTTTAACAATCTGAGCCATTCAATTTGTAGCACCAAAAATGTACATCAGTCATCCAAAAAATCATATTAATCAGATATTGAAATCAATTGGTTACGAGGGAGAATTTAACAATCCATTTTTTTTTTAAAGAAAAACGTAAAAATTTAAAATTGTTACCAATATACGATCAACCTAATTCTTTGCATGGATACTGTTCATGCCGAGATCAACAAAAGGGAACGGTTTGGATTGTCAAAATATATTATGAATCTCACTCTATTAGTTGTGTTTGAGAGATATGTTTGAAAGTTGTGTAGGTAAAAAAGCCGTCATGCACTATATAACGCATTTACTGCACTGCAGGCCCCGGTTCCCTAGATTGATAAGCAATTAAACACGGAAGGGTACACCAATGACCCAAACAAACCTATTATTTTCTTTAAGGGGTGTGCCAAACGGGCCACAAACTTATAACTGTGTTCTTTCTTTCTTTGCGAAGGCCCAAAAGAAGAATGAAAAGAAGGCCCAAGGCTCCAAGTTCTCTTTCTACTGGCATGGTCTCGAACTTGGGCCATTATCCTAGGGTTTGTAACACTTGACCCAACAGTCGGAAAGACTTGGACTAGTTTTAGGCCTGATGATCTTATGCAGGATTTTATTAATGAGACGAACAGATTAAATTAAAAAGATTCAAACACAATGTGTCTGTAGTCCTTCAATGCGTGTAGGCCACAAACGGTTCAAGATACATCTTTGTCCGAATCTGTTCAATTCTGTCTGTGTCAGTAAAATTGCTCATCTATTTTAGGGTTATATGCACGCTTTTAGTACACCCGCATGGGCAAAAATTAGCTCATTACTATTAACCCACGTCATAAGCACAAATTTCTAGAGCTTGAACTATGATGGCGGAAACAAGAAATTCGCAATGAGGTTGCCAAATGCAAAAAGTATTTAGAGAAAAATATCTAGAGTAATTTGTAAGAATCTAGCTAAAGTAGAAGTATCAATTACTTCGGGTTCTAAGTGCGATAAAAAGGTTGTGGACTTAGGTTAAGTCGGGAATTGGCTTAAGTTGGTTTTTAAGTCAATGTATTGTGAAAGAATAACATATCTCGTAAACTGCAATAAGTCAATTTTGAGTTTAAGGCAGAGAATTGGAACAAGTAAAAGTTGGATCCTAATAGAATTTTCAGAAATTAATATTAAAGACTTTTGATATTTCTAACGCTTTTTGTAACATTATTATCTGAGTACATGGGGAATCCTTTTTTATGATCCTTCACAAAGTGACTCTCATCTGATATAAAATAAGACGCACCAAACACGATTCTTCTTAACAATCTAAACTATTCATTTCGAAGGTCTTAACTTTTTCGACATTCATGCAAAAAAAAAAAAAAATCAGATCGATTGGATATAAATATAAACCAAAACAAAGAATAATTATCACGCGGAGATTTAAATAGCCACGAAACTACAATAAAAATGTTTGATAGTGAAGAAATTTTGTGGCGAGTTCAAAAGTTGTCACTAAATGCTCAATTTTAGCGACGACAATTGAAGTTGTCGCTATAAATTTCTTTTAATGACAACTTTTCTCTTGTCACAAGGAATGTGTCACTAAAAACAACTCTTTAGGGACAACTTTCATTTTCATTACAAGAAAATTGTCACTAAATGTTTAGTTGGAAATTATTTGTTGCCGCCATAACCAATTTGTGACAATATTTTTTGTGACATAGTGAGAGTCGTCACTAAATCAACACGTAAGGCCCATTTTAGTAACAACATATATATTTGGCTGTCACTAATATTTAGGACAATATAGTGACATGTATTTGTTGTCACTGGAACAAGGTGAAATACTACAATAATAAGACAACATAAGACATGAAAGACTAAATTTTTTTAGGACATTAAGGATATATTTTTGTGACTATAAAAAATTGTAATAAGAAAGACTAGTTGTAGGCCACAAATTTATTACGAGTAATCTTTGGAATTTCATTGTTACGAGGATAGATCATTGCAATTGTTTGTCATCAACAACGAATTCCTCCGGCACATAGAGATAGACTCTATAGTGGAGTTTGTCTTTTTGTAAGATGAAAATGTACAGCTTCAACAACTTAGTACATATCACATAACACTACAATAAGTCAACTTCAAAAATAGTAAAAATTGTTTTCGGATTTTGGACTGAGAAAATTAAAAACCAAAATTCAAGCAAAAGAACTACTCCCCTTCGTTTCTTTTTAAGTGTGTACGAAGGCCAAAGCCTTCAAGAGAAATAAAACCACGGCTGGCACCTATTTCAAATTGTGTTCCATCTTTATTAATTCAATGTCTTGCCTAGCCTGGTGACAAGCACATGTCGTGTCATGCCATGCCTCGCAGCTTGCCTATCTAAGTGACTTAGTTGTTCTCAAAGACTACTTTAACGGAAGCTTATGTCCAAGTGAGCTGTTGAGCCTTACTTTTTCTTACAGTGGTTTCACATAACATCTTCATTTACATTTGGACCTCATGATTCAAAATCTGACCTAGTTAAACCGTCTGCACAGACTAAGTCCCATTTGGGAGCTAGGTCGCTCAGCCCAATTGCTTGTCAACGATGGGAAAGCACAAGGCATTGTCTATTGATGTACTACTATGAAAGCACAAGCACACACATGGTTGCCTAGAGATAGAGATTTGTCTGGATACATTGTCTATTGATTTGATGGTTTGAGGACTAATTAATGTCATTTCCATTCAGGGTAATTGTCTGAACAACAAGCACACACACACACATCACACATGGTTGCCTCTAAGAGAGAGAGAGAGAGAGAGAGAGAGAGATTGGTCTGGATACATTGCTTGTAGCTTATGATTTAAGGACTAATTAGTGTCATTTCCATTAAGGGTAAGTGTCTGGACAAAGGCTATTAACTTGGACACCTCACTTTTGTGTTTATCAGATGGACATCCCTTTAAGGGTAAGTGTCTGAACAAAGGCTATTAACTTGGACACCTCACTTTTGTGTTTATCAGATTGACATCCCTCCAATATTTCGCTTGAATAATGGAAAACGAACAGAGTTATTTTATTTTATTTTATAATTAGGCATCCGGGTCAACTTATACACACCTCGACTGATCCGATCGAGGGACCATAAACCCACCATCCACTAGTCGAGGCCCACTTGAAGCCGGAGCAAATGCTCCACATGAATTGGCACCAAAGAAGTTGATAGCACGTATGAGGTTTCGAACGTAAAACATTATAAGGGAACAAACCCTGAGTCACAAGTTTTAACCATTAGGCCAACCCCTTGAGCAACAAACAGAATATCCCAGCATCTTACGGAAAGTTTGACGGGCAACAAATGGCCGGGCCACTTTGGTGCACATTCTAAACGTTGGAGGCAAAATTAGAACAATTTATAGTTTGGCCGGGGCGAGAATTGTATAAAGGGTAAATAATCCGGTAATATAGAGAAATTTAAATGGCAGTGCTATATACCCATAAACAGTATTCTGAAAATTGCCCAGAACTATATACTGTATATGTATGTATAAAATCTAGATAATAGAACCATGGTTAGTGTTATTCACCTAAGTTAGGTTAGCGGTAGAATTTGGTTTGTGGTCTAGTAATTGAGTTGGTTAAAATCAGTCAACGTTAATGTAAGTCAAGTTAAAATGGAATATTACAAATAAGTATGTAATATTACAAATGGAATATTACATGACCGAAAGCCTCAGACCAAAAAAAAAAAAAAGAACAAGTGACCGAAAGCCACACCAACAACAAAGATCTTTCCAAACGTACCAAACAGGGGGCAACCAAAGATTATAAAGATCTACCAAACAACCCCCATGGGGTCTCGGACTTGGGGGAGGTGTTGTGCACAGTCGTGCAGTGCACCCCTCGGCCGTTGGATCGAGTTTTGGATGGGCTTTCGGAACGTTAAGCGATTATTTTTTAATTTTGATTTTTTTTTACGGTAAAAAATCAAAACACATCCGAGCCGTCCAAAACACGATCCAACAGCCGAGGGTCGTGTACAGCACCCCCCATTTCCTGGGGTCTCACAATTGGAACTTAAATTCGAAGCCCAAAAAATCCTTTCCAAAGATATTTTTTGCCCAAACTGATTTTCCTTGCACCCAAAATCCTAAATCAATAAGGAAACCTTCAAAGAAATCCAAACCAATTGAAAGTCGGCAAAAATAATGTGTCAACCGTGTAGACAAACTTGACCACCATCCGAACGGGAACTACCTCTCACCAAATCGAGCCAATATTTACCCTAATAAACAAATTATAGCTTTTTCTTCCTTTATTCCTATATATATGTGTATGTATACAGACGCATTGAAGAAAAAACAAAAAGAAAGAAAGAAAGAAAAAAAGGAAAAATCCTAATCAATTGCAGGGAAACTCCTTCCTCTCCCTCCCCATGAGGTCCTTAATTTTTATTTTAAACTAACGATGAATTTAACATGTTTGACGTTGCAGTCAGTCTCGTAATCCAGATGCCTTGTCTGAAACACCTTTATTCTACTCGCGCCTCAGTGGGGCAGTCGCGACGGGATGTTCCCTCCTAAACAGTAGCTATCGATCTTGTAAGAGCATCTATAATCATGCCCAAGAGGGATTAATATGCTAATAACCTCTTACTAATCATTCATTCTATTGAGGGGTGGAAAGTTGTGGTGAAGGGTGTATTGACTGACAACTCACACAATTGTTGATAAGGTGGGGATCGATGGAGTGATTGTGAAGGAGAAAGGAGTCTCTATATATGACCCAGCACCTCATGTGACTCCCATTTGAGAAAGGAGTCATTTCCTCGTATGACTCTCAAGTATGAGTAAATCTCAATCATTAAGGTTGGGTTTAAAAATGCCCTCATAAAGGGAAGGCATCAAAAATCTATTGCCCATGTGAAAATTAAATGAGGTAAATGTACATGCCATGTGAAAATGAGGTCCCAATTAAGCTCCACAATCTCTTGGCATTTTCCAAACCATTCACCAATTTGATTTATTTGATGCCTTCAACTCTAAATGGTCCCCCTCCCTCCTCTCCCCTTTCTATTTCTCTCACTTTTTTTGTAATTGACGAAACAACTAATCTTTTTGCAAGAAAATAGGTATGAAACAGCCAATTTATGTAGCATGCATCTCTGGCATTTGCTATTTGAGGAGGGTGGTCGCTCTCAAGCTGTGTGTCTAATTAGACTTTACATGATTTTCCGAGGGCGATACCGCGCACGCATAATAATGTTGAAATGTCTTTTCGGAACGCCGAAGAGTTTTTTGTGACCTCAATCAATCAAAATAGACATATTATGTGAGGTAGACCGAAAATCAAATATTTTTAAGGATTTTTAAAGGGTCTTAAGCGATTGATGAGTTGTCTAATGGTTGTACCTCAATTTGTTTCTCGAATGGTACAAGTTTATGATCTGAAACTATTGCCTGGTTTTCAGCCTTTAATATTTTTCGGGTAGAAGGATTAATTACGAATAGGGACCACAGCTTTGGCACCATGGTCCATGGATAGTGTTACTTTGATGAGAAAATATATAAAGGTACTCAGATTTAGGTAATTCAGGGTGTCACGGATCAGATCGCATGTACCTTAAACTAATTCCTGGAGCACCGGACATAGGATTTTTCTTTTAGCGGGTACATGTATTTTGGTGTTGATGAGAAAATATATAAAGGTACTCAGATTTAGGGGTGCACAAGAAAATCAATAAAACCGCTAAACCGGTCTGATCCGGACCAAACCGTTCTATTTTGGCCTAAAAAACAATGGGTTATGCGGTTTATAGTTAAGTTATGTTTAAAAACATGGGAACCGGTAATTATGGTTCGGTTACTGGGTCTTAATCTAAGAACCACGGTTAGCACCGAACCGAACTGTATACTATTATATATATGTATATATAAGTATACATAATTATTATATATCTTGATTTAATAAGTTAATTTCACTTAGCCTAAAATCCAAAACATTTGGCATTTTTAAAGGGAAGGATAAGAACTTTTGCAATCAAACATTAAAACAAAAAATATTTGCCATTTTTAAAAGGAAGGACAAGGAAAATTTGCAATCGAACATAAAGACAAAAAAAAATTAGTGAAATGTCACTAATTTTTAAAAATTCAAATTTCGAACATAAAATTCAAAAAAATCACCACCCTACCTCCGGCCGATCACTACCCCACCTCTTGCTGACCACTTCCGGCGACCAAAAAGGTTAGTGAAGTCTCACTAATTTTTAAAAATTCAAATTTCGAACATAAAATTCAAAAAAATCACCACTCCACCTCCGGCAGACCACCACACCACCTCTGGCCGAGCACAAAAAAAATTAGTGAAGTATCACTAGTTTTTAAAAATTCAAATTTCAAGCATAAAATTCAAAAAAATCACCACCCCACCTCCGGCCGACCACCACCCCACCTATGGCCAAGCATTTCCGGCGACAAAAAAAATTAGTGAAGTGTCACTAGTTTTTAAAAATTTAAATTTCTAAGATAAAATTCAAAAAAATCACCACCCCACCTCTGGCTAACCACTTTCGGTGACCAAAAAAATTAGTGAAGTGTCAGTAATTTTTAAAAAGGATCTTTCTATTATCCGCCCATTGGGCGGACGGTAAAATACAAAACAATCAGAATTCAGATTCTATACACTTTATTGTCCGCCTAATAATTCTATACGCTAGGAAATAATTTTCACGCTACCCTTTTATCCATGTCTATTGAGTGTATACTTTTCGTCTATATTCATGTGAAATTATCAAACTGCCTAATATATGAAAAGTAAATTTTACAAATAAAGATAATTCAGTAATTTCAAATGAATAAAAAAAACATAGTACATAAAAATAAGAAGGGAACGTGAAAAAATCATTTTCCTGCATTCATTTTTGTTAAATCTACCTCGATGCTCTTGTTGAGTGTTATGGTTGGTTTGGAACTTGCAGAAAAGAAAAGAAATGAAAATTTTTAAAATTTCCTCACATGTTCCTTCCATTTCCTTCCAGTTTTGGTTTCTTTTTTCCCTCTCTCTCATTTTCCTTAAATGCCAAACAAAGTGTAATAAGCAGCTGTGAAGTAAACTCGCGACAAGAGAGAGTAGGGCTGACAGAGGGGAGTAATAAATACGAGGTACACACAGTGCTCAGAGAAGCAAACTCCTTTGGCCAAAAAGAAGATTATGATAAGTTCAAAAAAAAAAAAAAAAAAAGAAGATTATGATTTTTTGATTTTTTCGTTTCGTCTTTATTCAATTTTTTTTTTTTTTGCATTTGTTATTTCGCGTCAAGATTTTTATGGATTCTTTTCGGCGAGACGAATCTAACAAGTATAAATTTATGGTCAAACCAATTTTTTTTTTAATAAAGTCGAAATACTTGGATTATTGGCCAATAATCCAAGTATTTCGACTTTATTCAAAAAAAATTGAGTTTTGACCATAAATTTATACTTGATAGATTCGTCTCGCAAAATCTTGACACGAAACTAACAAATGCAAAAAGAAATTGAATAAAGACGAAACAAAAAAACAAAAAAACCATAATCTTCTTTTTGACAAAGGAAAGCGGGCCCATTGGTTGCTACAAACAATAAAGGTGGCCATTTCCCGTACCGTTGGATTGGACATTTCTGGAAAAGTTTTCCCCCATTCATTTCTTACCAATTTAAGACCTTGTTCTTGATGAATTTTATGAGTAATTTTATGGGAAATGATTTTCACACCTCCCATTTTAAAATTCACACTCCTTTTTTTATCTTTATTCACATGAATTTACAATCTTTCCCTTCTTCAATACATCTTTTTCACACATGCAAGGGTAATATTGTAAATTCATGTGGATAAAGACAAAAAGGGAGTGTGGATTGTAAAATGGGGAGTGTGAAAATCATTTCCCAATTTTATTTATAAGTGTGATAAAATGACATTATTGTTTCCCTAATGGATTAAATCTAGGATTGATAAAAATGTTTTGTAAATGATTTTGTGAGATAAAATCTAGTATTGATAAAATCTAGTTTTGCTAAAATCCGTTGAAAATGTTAGATTTTATCAAAACTAGATTTTTTTTAAATAAAATCCATTCAAGAATAAGACCTACCCTTTCCTGAGAATTTTTTTTGGTTATTTGGCTACCACGTGGTCGAGCTAACTTGATACCTGAACATTGCATCTGGGTTATCTAATAATGTATTAGACGGTTCAGATCAAAATCCTCTCTCTTCTCTCTCTCTCTCTCTCTCTCTCTCTTGTTTCTCTCCATAATTAAGGGGTTCTTTGGCTAAAAAAACCATTTTGGTTTATTTTTCGTCTTTATTCACAAAACTTTAAGTTTGACTAATAATTTTATACTTTTTAGATTTCTCTCGTAGAGAGGAGCCAAGAAACCACAACAAATCGACCGAAAACTAACAAATGCAAAAAAAATTTGAATAAGGACAAAACCAAAAAACCAGTTTTTTCAATTCACCCAAATGAGGCCTAAGACTGTCTAAAATTGACATGAACGGCTCAAATTGTGCTCGCAAACACCACGTAATACCCGCTCCACAATGAAAAATTGCTCCTTTCCTAAACCCCAATCACCAAGGCTAGCTACCCCTCTCTCTGCGGTGGCCTGACACACTCAATAATGTTCTCACTTTGTATCCCCAGAATACCCTTACGTATTTTGCAAAATTACTTCACTTTCATATTGTTAAAACCAGGAAAAGTAAAAAAGGAGAGACTGGGTGAAGGTGACTTGTGATGTGGGGTGTCTGGAAATTGAATGAAAGAAATTATTAGGACGGTTAACAAAAGTTACTAATAGATGGGAATTGAATTTTTTTTTTTTTTTTTGAGAAATCTTTTGGTAAAATAACAAAACAGTGGTGCTTGGGGTAAAATATTTTCCAAAGATGGCCAAAGTTACCAAATTACCAAGACTCATGACAAGAAAAACAATATTTCCACATACATGGCAATTTATGAATGAACTGTCTAAAATATCCTTCATTATATTTTTTTTCCCCAAATGAAACCTAACCATTTCTCCTTTTATGGGTTTTGACTTTTGCCTATTGATTGTTTTTCTCCAAACCCCCTCTCTCCTTTCTTCCCCCAATGCAACCTAGCCACCACCGCCATCGCCGCTAAGGGCATCTCCAGTAAGAGAGGTTTAGGTGAAGTTAAGTAAGGAATAGTTCAGTTAACTTTTTTTGGGTTCAATTCAGCTCCCAACAGTGAGGCTAAGGTGATGTTAAGGTCAGAAAAAATTGTGTAAGCATTTGTTCAGGGTATGATTGTGTTTCTCTTGCTAATGTTTGCAAGGGAGGAGAGAGAGACCAAAAAAAAAAGTGGAAAGGGTAATTCCAGCAGAAGTGCGTTGAAGGGGAGAGAGAGAGATAGAAGGAAACGTTGGCATTTGAGGAGAGAGACCGAGAGCCCCACTATACACAATAGAAATTTTTCTACCTTTTTAACACTTTATTCCAAGTTAACAATACCATTGGAAGGTCCACGCATTAAAAAAACTACCTTACATTATTTTGCAATAACAACACAAAAATAGGACCTACTTTTTACATTTTTGTGTCATATAACACTACATTTTTAAATCCACGACTGGAGATGCCCTAATCCCAACCTCCTTTCGTTACCCATGGCCGAACCAAGCCAGACCCAAAACCTACCTCAACCCATCATGACTCCACCACCGTCTCCCTCGCCTCACCCACCACCACCACAACCTACACCAATGCTCCTCTTCCCCCTCCTCAATACCCCTGTCCCATCTTGAAAATCCCCTTTCACCCCAAAAAAATCCCAAAACTCTCCTCCTCTGATCCACCGCCCCCTTCTTCTCCCTCCTCCTCATCCACCACCAAATACCCAAAAAAAACCAAACCCTAAACAAAAACCCACCACCACTTCCGGAAAACACAAAATCACAGCCTTCTAACAACCCAAAACCCTTAGCCTAAAACCCCATCCTTCTAGCCGCACAATCCCTATCCATCTACAGCGACATCGAGGCCACATTCCGCCACCTCCGCTCCTCCGACCTGGCTAGGAAGTACCAAAATGAGATTTTATCTGATTAGTCAATTGTGGAAATGGATGTACGGGACCCGGTGAGTCACCTCAGAGTCTCTCTCTTCTCATAAAATTGGGGAATCAGAACCCCTGAAATAGGGTTTGATTACTATCGAATTGATTTTTCAATTTCCATGGGTTTACTTTGTCTATTTTGTTATGTATGTAGGAGTGTTAGTCTTCTTTCTTTTTTTTGTTCTTTTTTTGAATTGTGGAATGGTAGCCATTAGAGAGGGTGTTTTAGGCTTGAAAAATGGCTTTGGGTAAAAAAAAAAATGTGCATCTTGTGAAGAATTTTGTGGTGCTTATTTCTGGTGGGTGTTTGTGGATATGGAGATGGTGAATCATGGATATTTTCTTGAAAGAAAACACCAACAGGTGAGGAGATGAAAAAGGGTTCGCCGGAGATGGAGTTCGCCGTGGAAGGTTGCTAGAGAAGGGGTTCACCGGGAAAGGTTGCCGGTTGGAAGAAGAGCGACGAGGAAGCTTGTGAGAAAGAAGGGTTGTGTGTGTTAGGGCTTAAAAAATATAAGGGTATTTCGGACTCCAAATCTTTAGGTCCCGTGTATGTTTTCCTTGTCATGCTTCCAGTGATTTCCGAAAAGCTTACCATGAAATTGAGATTTTTTGTTTTAAAACCCATTTTTTGGTCATTTCCCCAAATCTTTTCCCAGATGTGGAGCTCAAGTCCTCAATATCCTGCACTGAAAGTCACTTGGTCCTTTTTTCTTTTTTTTTTTTCCGATAACAAGTCGCTTGGTACATGGGTACATCAAGTTTTGATTTCCAGTGCCAAATGTGAGAGGAAAGTGGATAAGTCACATATAATCACTCTCTTCGTTTCATTTTGATCCACTTACACAATTAATGAACTTCTAAAAAATTGTTTAGTTTTTTTTAATTTATATTATTCATATAGATTTTTTTTTTTCGGTAAATGATTTTATTTGATAGATCTTGATTCTTTCTATTAGGCAAAAAAATTTAAAATCATTTAAAGCATTGGAAGTTGTGAGATATAGACGATTTCGTAAGTAGCACGTATGTCGAAAATGGACTAACAATCAGGAACGGAAGGAGTACGAATAAATAGGAGTACTAGAGTAGTTTGCAACATTTCCCTCATAAGTCTAAATGGAAAATGCTAACAAAGGCCCAATGAGCTTCAGGGCTGGCTCAAGTGTTTGAAGTGTTTGAAGTGTCATAGGCCTAGACTAAAAATTGTGTCATAAAAGTACAACACTTAAGAGGCCGTTTGGCCGCCTGTTTTTCAGTTTTTCCACTTCTTCTTATCCACTTATTGGTGTTTGGCAGCTTTGGGTAAAACACGTTCCAGCCAAAATGAGTTTTCCATTTCTAACAAAAGAGAAGAGAAGTAAGAAAGTGGTCCTGAGGAGTTTTTCCATTTCTCCTTTTCTCATTCTCTTTGGGGAGGCTCCCAAAAGACCAAGTTACCCTCTGTACTTTTCCATAATACCCAAATGTTCATAACGTAATCTGGAAAAAAAAATACAGTACTTTGAAATCAAAGGCATAAATGAATTCTTTAGCCAAAATGAAACGGAAAAATAGTTCTATCACATTTTTATTTTGAATATTGTTTCACCTTTGACTCATAATTTATTATCAAGATTGTCAAACTTTTTGGTCTCAACAAGCTGGAGAAATAATCTACAGCAAGAAGAATTTGTTGAGTGTGAAGACCTCCTTCGAGAACTCATTTTAAAAAAATTTAAAAAATTGTATACATTTTTAATAATCCAGAATTTAAAAAAATTGCTAAAAACAATATTCGTATACATTTTTATAACAAGGGCAAAATGGTAAAAAATCAATCCATAACTCATTTTCATCATTCTTCTCCCAAACACTACTACTTTTCAAAATGCATTCTGCACATTTCTCCCAAACACTCCACCCAGATTCAAAACTCATTCTGGCCATAATCCAAAAAGCCAAAAAGCCAAAAAGTTAAAAATGAAAAGCTGAAAAGTAGGCTCCCAAACACCCCCTAAATAATGTTTCCAGCAACAATCACAATACGAGAAAGGGAAAACAAGCAAAAATAATATAAAGTCCTACTAATCATTATAAAATAATAGAAAAATCAAAACACAAAGTCTCCAAATACATATAAAGCATTGGTATCACTTGAATATTACTCGTGCTGCATTTCTAGAAGCAAAAGTATAATATTGGGTCTTTTTATTTTTCTTTTTGGGCTTGAAAAGATCCATACTCAAACTCAATGCTAAAAATCCCTGGAGTGTCCCTATTTTTGGGAGTTTTTGGAAGCCCTAGGCCCTTGTCTCTTGGGCCTTTGGCTTGAGCCGGCCCTGGTGAGCTTATGTTAAGGTTGAAAAAGTGTGTTGAAATATCTGAAAAGTGTATAAAAACATGTGTAAATGTATTGAAAAGTGTAAAAGGTAAATTAGAGTGCGTATTTTTCTTCTTCTGTTTTTTTTGTGTTTATTGTGTACTAAGTCACACAATAACAAGTACATTAGGTTTGTACTCATGATGTTTTTAAAATTATATCTTGAGCCCTCCTAGCTACTCGTGTAGGTGATGTAAACTATAATAAAATTAAGTTAATTGTTCTTGGTATAACTGTTAGTAGATTTATAAAATATTATCGTTGTTTCAAAAGTAAATCGCTAAGAAAAATATATTTCGATCCTTTCTTTTTCTGTGTAAATTATGTCTCTTATAATAATTTACTATGACGTTCTAAGATATTATTACCATATACGCGGAAGAGGAAGAACACAAATTTTTAACGAATTACTTGAACAAATTAGGGGTGAGCATGGACCGGATTGGTTCGGATTTGTAGTAAACCAAGAACCAAACCACTACTTACGGATTATGAATTTGGCGAACCAAACCAACCCACAAAAGGCATCGAACCAAACCAATCCAAACCATTAAAATACGGATCGGATTCGGTTTCGAACCACGGTTTGCTTAAAATTGAGAAATTATTTCCGTAAAATATTTAGAGTACTTACAATTTAGGTTTACTACGTTAGGTTTATATATAGAATACGAATAGGTCCTCATATATACAAATTTAGGGTAGTTAATCATGGTAATGAAGGAAATCATGGGATAGGAATAGGCTATGACCGATTCATGTATAGAAATTTGAAAAAATTGAAATGTGCCGTGGAATCAAAATTAGAATGGAGAATTTCATCATCGAATTTATTTGCTATGACTAAACCACTATTGGTGTATTGGAATTAGGGGAATAAGTTGTGAATCTTAGGCAAAATAAAATCTTGTTAGAGAATGAATAATGAATAAATTAAATTAGGAAGTTAGTGGACTATAGCTTATAATAATAATAATAATAATAATAATAATAATAATAATAATAATAATAATAATAATTGGTTCGGATCGGATTGGAAACGGACCAATGAACGTAAATCCACAAACCAAACCATTGACTACGGATTCTAATTTTTTTAAACCAGGACCAAACCACGCTACTAAAAATCCAAACCAAACTAATCGGTTTGGATTGGTTTGGACTGGATTCACGGTTTGACGGGTTTTCTGCTCACCCCTAGAACAAATCCTATTAAGCAGACTTTAAATCACCTTATTAATTAGGAGAGCTACAGACATAATTTTAGGAACCTCATAGGTACAACACTAACCGCGCGCTCATTGTTGTCAAGATGAGCTTATTAATTAGGAGAGCTACAGACATAATTTTAGGAACCTCATAGGTACAACACTAACCGCGCGCTCATTGTTGTCAAGATGAGCTAATTAATTATTAATTTTTTTGAATATATATACATTACGTTCCTTTTTTATTTTTATTTTAAATTCCTTAGTGAAATATAGGTAAGTCTAAAAAAAAATTACGATTGCATTTTGTGGAACTATGGTTGTGAGACAAAAGTAAATGGAGTTCATTGTGCAATTGTGCACACTTGAACTGAGATTTTATTTTTCTTTTGTTCATTTTGTTATCTCTTCCTAATTAAACTGAATAAATTAATCAAACCAACCCCTCAACTAAAATCCATCTACGACACACCTAATAGTGTCTCCACTACTAATAGTTTGCACACACCAAAAAAAAGGACGTAGACGGAATAAGAGATAAGAAGAAAAAGGGGCACCATATATTTACATTTGCCTCCCCAAAATCTCATAATTGCCCTTCGACATATGGACAAAACCAACTAACCCAAGCCAAAAAAAAAGACAGAGACAGAAAACCTCGAAAGTCTGGTAAGGACAATACAGTAATCATGCAAAACCTATCAAAATGACCTGAATACCCCTTGTTACAAAGTCATATCACCTCCAATTGTAGAAAATAAGGGTATTTTGGTCATTTCTCTCACATGTTAGCAAGCCACCACCCTTATTGTTCAAGTGTGTTGATTCCAAATTTCTTCCAATTCCATAATGGACATCTCAAAAAATTATTTTATATTTTTTAAATGTTAATTTGTTTCTTTACAATATTTATATGATTTAATAGTGCAAGAAACAAAGTTTTTTAAATTATTAAAAAAATAGACAAGAAAAATAGAAGTAATTTACAACCATGCTGAAAAATGGACAAGAAATTTAAAAAATATTTGTAAACTTATCTATGCTACTATTGAGATGTAATTTTTGCGACTTATCCATTAAATTTGAAAACTTTTATACTTTCATGTCAAATTTGGGAAAAGTCCTTGTACCACGGCACTTCTATCTCTTTTCTCTCTCTGTTTTTTTTTTCTTCTTCTTCTTCCTTCTTCTTCTCTCTTCCAGATCCCCTTCCATCCTCATATTTTTCAATAAGGAATTTTCCAAATTGTCTTAATGGGTTAAACAAGTAAAAAGGTTAAAGCCAACAAAAATACGGATTTCAAAACATGCCGTTCTCCTCACACACATCAACTAAATTTTATGAGATAAAATCCAATCAAGAACAAGGCCTAAATAGTAGAAACAACTTGTCTAACGTCCAAAAGCTATAGATGTGCTTTTTATGAGAAACTCACCCTTAAAACTATGGATACAGATCATTTGTGCATAAATACATGTGCGGAGCCTGCTTTAAAGTCTATATAAATGATCTGAATAGTACACATAATTGTACAAGTTGACTTGAAAACGACGAGTTCAATTGAATTCCTATAAGTGTTTGATGTTAGAATTTTCGATACGATACTTAATTATCCACGGAACCTATCTCTCGTTAAGCAAACAATATCCATTCGGACCATTCCCGTAGTAGAATAACTCGCACTGACAATCCACGGAGAATACAAAATACGACTATCGTTTCCATTTGTGCACAAAAAATTCCATATTTTTAATCTCGCCCACTCATCGCATCAATTTGTAGGGAAAAGTTATCAGTGATATCTTACAACTAAGATATTAGAGCATCTCCAATGCCATACTCAAAAAGAAAAATACTCAAATTTTGGTATTTGGATATTCAAAAAAGGCTCACAATGGCTTTTGGATAAATACTCAAAGTTAGCAACATTTTTTTATAAATACTCAAATTTTAGCATTTAGATACTCAAAAGTCAAAACTGCCAATATTTTCTCTTCTGTTGATTATGATAAAAAATAAACCATTGTAGAGCTTCACATTGCTAACTTTAGAAACCTATTAAATGAATACCCAAAGGGTGATGTGGCAACATTTGAGTATGTCATTGGTGATGCTCTTATTAACAAATGAAAACTATTGATTGTTGAGAGATGGCTAACAGAGATTTGAGTTGTCGCTCTAATCTAAAATGAGGATTGTAAAGGGCTGTTTGCTTGTTTGGCAACCTAGGAAAACTAGGGTGAGAGGAGCTTCTTGACTTCTCATTTTCCACATCTCCTATTATGGTTAACAAAAAGACCTACAAAATACATTCTGAACATATCCCCCAAACACACTGTTGCAAAATACATTCTGCGCATTGCTTCCAAACACTATACTATATTCAAAATACATTCTAACCATAATCCAAAAGGCCACAAGTTGAAAATGAAAAACTAAAATTGTGCCTCCCCAAAACGCCGTAAACGACCCATTTCCATTCTTTCTATATCGAGACTGGGATTGTTTTTATACCTTTTTTTTGTTAGACATACTGAGTCATCATACACAAAATACATAGACTTATATGCACAAATTCAATTCTTGGAAAAAAAATATTGTGTCGTCTACGTTCACCGTGACAATTTACTTCCTCCATCTCTTTTTTTATAGTTCAAAATTTCATTTTCAATTGTCCCTAAATAAACAGAAACGGAGCTAGGATTTTGGTAATGGGGGGCCTGGATTTGAGAGATAATTTCACATTGTGAGACAAAATGATGGTTTTTAAATTTTTGTACTCATTTTCTAAAATTTAATCCCGTCAAAAATATATTTGACTGCAAAACTAAAATTTTTAAATAATAATATAACTAATTTTCATCGTGCCTCAAGGTACATATATATAATTACTAATTAGAAACGGCAGAGGAATTGTGTACGATTTGTGAGTTTTTGTGGTAAATTATATATTTGCATGGGGACTCTAGTGTAATAACCCAAAAACTTGGGGTGCCAGGGCCACCCCTCCATCAATGTGGCCCCATCCCTGTTAACAAGTGTCTATTTAAAAAAATTAGTGAGTAATAGTTGATGAATTTTCCATTCTGTCATTTTGAGTAGATTCTTTTTTGAAAAATTAGTGAAAAAAAGTATAATGATGACATCTGCATAATTGTGAAGTAAGAAAATTTGAAGTGTAATACTGATGATGTCTCCATAAAAAGTTGTACTCCTTTTTTTTTTCGACACCTCAAAATATTGTTTATATCTTCAAAAGTATAATATTATATATTTGCAATATGAATTTTATTTAAAATATCTTAATTATTTTCTATTAAACGAAAATTTTAAAATCATAAAAATCATTATAGATGGAAAAATACAACCAATTAAAAAATGATGCGCACGTCGAAAAATGGATAACAAATTGAGGACGGAGAGAGTATTTACGAAATTGGACACTTAAAAAATGAGGGAGGGAAGGAGTATACTATATACATCTCTATTTAGTCATCTGATCTACTCCTTCTATCTAAAAAAGTTTGGCCTATTTATAAATTTTAAAATTTTATGTACAATACACAATGTTACCCAAAACTTGTAACTTTTCAAGTTTGCCCTTCATTAGTTGACTTTAATAAAATAGGAGTTAATCAAGTTTTGGATTTAAATTGTTTTCAGGAAAACGGAAAATCTTGCCGCCAATGTAATTAGAGAATTTTTTTTAAAAATTTTAAAACACACTTTAAAATTTTAAATTTTTAATATTCTTCTCTTGGTCTCATTGTTTTGATTGTAAAATATCTCAAGGGAAAAAATAGAATTGACCGACTTCCCTTTGTTGAATTTTTTAAATTGGTATTATATTTTGAGACAAAAAAAAAAGTTGACCAAATATTTTGGGACGGATGAAGTATTTTATTTCTACACACTTGTATATAAAGGGAGATGGGTGTGGTCGCTTGCCATTTGGGGTAGTTTTGTAATTTCAAATCGAATTAAGGTAGTCTTGTAATTTCAAATCGAATTAGGGTAGTTTTGTAAGTAGCTCCTCTGGCGAGTAGTTATGGTGTCACAGCAAGTACGATGTGATCAGCTCCTGTAGAACCGGCTAGAAACTGTAGAATCGGCTAGCTAGTATGTACGTGATCTAGCCGAGTACCTATGTGATGATCAGTTTCTTATGTCCTTGGAATGGAACTGAAAGGTTTCCTTGGCTTCAAAGGAAGAGCTCAATAAGTTCTTACGGTGGTACTGTGATTTGATTGTTTACTGTATCAAAGGCTCCATTATACATGCTTCTGATTCTCGCACTGTTCTAGTGGCTATGAATATAAGCTTTTGCTGAAGGATAGAGAGAACCAGCGGTTTCATTGTTGCGCTGCGTTTGGTGATTCTTTGTTAGGAATTTTTTTGTTTTTTGTTGGATCTGCTACTTTTTTCTCTAAATTTCGTTTTCTTTTGTGATTTCAGCATGAAGTTGCTTGTGCTTGCATCAGATACCGAAGGAGAGAAGAAATCGATTAACCGTAGTTTTTATTCGCGACTTTTGTAGTGGTAATTTCTTCTCAACTGATTTTGTACTATTATGTTAGGGGTATTTCCTTCTGTTTCCCTGCAAGTTTTATTATTATTGATTTGTTGTGGCTTCGTATAGGGGTTTTTCTTGGTATTCGATTTTTGTTGCTCCTTTGTAGAAATTATAGTCGATTTCGCCAGTGCTTGTGTGTTTATTATCTCCTCTGGAGTCCTTTATCTCGCTGATGAAGGGGCTTCTTATCTCTTCAAATTGACAGCCTCCTGGTTAGTTTTCTACCCTTTTCTTAATTATAATAGAGGATAAAATACTATTTTTGATACCCAGATGAGTTAGTATCTACAATTTGTTAAAGTAGTATGTATAATTTCAAATTATGTTCCTTAAGAATGAAGCCCTCCTCTAAAATTAGTTCCCCGCCAAGTGTTTGATTATAAGCTTGAATGAATTTCGCCCTTAAATTGTATTAGCAAAACACCCAAAATAGTAGAGGAAAGATAGATTAATTGCCAAAAAAAAGTCCTAATGATGCTATTTTACTAAAAATTCAAAGTCCCTTTTGTGGTGGGCACACAAGGAGATGAGTTACCCTTAATAAGCTGATGTTACCAACATGGTGAAAATGGTCATATTTCAATTGATTGTTAGAACTTCGTATGCTGATGTGCTAGACAGTTTGAGCATACAGTAAATTTGTTAGTTGTACGACGAAGATGTATTATTTTTGGTGAAAAAGGAAATAGTTCACGAAGTGTATATATACACATATCTTTCTATATTCAAGTTTCCTGTCAAATGGAAATCTTTCCCCAGATATAAAATGATCTGTCATTTTTGGCCTTCCATTCTAATCATGCAAATTGATATGTTTCTAAAGCAAGTACCAAGTTTAGATGGAAAAAGAATTTGCCTAAACATTGTGTCATTGGGTAATATGGAAACTGATGTAGATGCAGTTTCTTATTTTATTGTAAATGTTAATAAAGAAGGAAACAAATTCCTCTTCAGATATATATGCATTCCTCTTCAGATATATATGCAATCTCTTGGGTATGCAATTTTCCTTCTTTCCTCTAAGTTCTGGTTAGGATTAGTGTAAGGTGTTATTCTGTCAAATTCCATAGGTGTTATTCTGTCAAATCCCATAATTTTCTATTCCTGCTACTTTTCTTTTGTCTGGGGTGGTATCTCATATGAAGAGAATGTGGTATTTACTTGGACATTGAGATAAAACTAGGCAAACAAAGAAAGTGTACTTACTAGGCTTAAGAATTAGTCCAGTTCTTTACTGTCTTTGATTTTGTTCTAATCAAGATGAGTTAACTTGATCAAAGCACCAGAGAGATATTAGTAGACCCCATTAAAGATATGAGAAACCAAATGGAACCATATGCTGGAGTTCGATAATAAAGGATTCAATTTGAACAATTTTAAATCCAGAAGAGCAAGTTGCAGATATGGTTGATATGGAAATTACAAGAAAACCTCTCAAAAAACGGAGTAGATATAGGCTTAAATAAAGCTTTCACGTAGGTTAAAACCATTTTCTAGCTAATACTTTGTCTTAGCTACCAATAATCAACTGTTTATGTGCATAGCTTGTAAAATGAATTACTCGAATCATTAAATTGAAAAAATCATTCAACTGAACTATCGTGTGTCGAATGATTTGTATGAGGAATCTTCACACGGTGGGAATCCGATCACTTGACCAGCTTTCGAACGTATGAGGACTCTTTTCATCTTATCCAAACGATGTCACATACTAATTGCCCATCTTTTTCATACCTACTGTAATAGGGATTTTTTAAATCAATTGATGCTTACCTTACAAGTAATCTTTTAAATAAAAACCATTCACGTTTAACTTCGGAGTCCTGGCGATGGAATTAATTTTTAAGAATAAATTGATGTACATGAAAGTGGATCCAAAACAACTTGGATTATAAAAAAGAACAGAGCCTGGAGTGTTTGATGTAGTAATGGATTTTTTGAAGTGAAGGTTTGGGATGCGTTTGTTACTGAACATATGCTGAAACTTGGTGATATGTTCTTTAATCTCCACATCAATTGCAAGTGCCCTTGGTATTATTGAAGAAAAAATGCAGCTTTTCCAAGACAGGACTGTAAGTTTTGATCTCTACTTTTGATGAAGTTTGTTGGAATCAAGATTTGTTTTTGTTAGACTTTTGACCTTGGTTTAGTTTAAGCATATATTTTTAGGAATGATAATTTGTAAAGATTTTGGGAACTTATGTAATGAATGGCTTCTTCTGCCAATGAATGATGTTTTGGATTCAAAATCCATTAATGTAGGTATTGGCGTATTGCAATATGGTAATGATGTAGAGAACCTATGTTATGAATGGCTTCTGCTGCTCATGTATGATGTTTTAGATTCAAAATTTTCATTCAGTTTGATTAGAGTGATGACCTGAATTGGAGAGTAAATGCTTGGGATCTGAGAGCAAGTAAATTGCAAGGGCCAGTATCTTCAAAATATGATTAGAAGATAGAAGTTTGAACAAATGTTGTTTTGTTACCTTACGACAAAATATCAATGAGCACGCGGTTACGTGCGAAGCACGTAGCCCGACACTAGTTAATAGAGAAAAGAGACTAGAGAATGCTTTTGGATTTGTTTGACGTCCAAAAGTTGTAAAGAAAGAGATGGTTCCTAACTTCCTACTTTCCCATTTTCATGGTATCATACTTTTACTTTTACCAATTAACGAGAACAACCTACGAGAACATAAAGTCAAGAGGGAGATCGGATTTGATAGGATTGTATTTGTAAGCACCTAATTCACCTTCGTTTGCCACAAAAAAAACGTGAGCCAAATATAAAAAATTGGTTTCTTGGTCTTTTGGTTTTGTCTTTATTCAAAAAAAAATTGCATTTGTTAGTTTTGCGTCAAGATTTTGTGGTTTCTGGATTTATTTTGTCGAGACGAATCCAAAAAGTATAAAGTTATGGTCAAAAGTAATAGTTTTTTTAATAAAGCCGAAAATAAACCAAAATAAACTAGTTTTTTGGATTATTTTTCGTCTTTATTCACAAAACTTTAAGTTTGGCTAATAATTTTATACTTTTTAGATTTCTCTCGTCGAGACAAGCCAAGAAACCACAAAAAATCGACCGAAAACTAACAAATGCAATTTTTTTTTAAATAAGGACAAAACGAAAAAAAACCAAAAAACCAGTTTTTTCAAATTAGCCAAATCACTAAGATCTAAACTGAGTTTTCACTACGGTATTTTTTGTATTTTATGTATTAGTATACTATAAATTGTCAAATCACTTGATATATCTGAATGAAATAACTTGTTGATTTGACAACTTGTAATTTAAGATTATTACGTAGTATTTTTAGACTACAAATTTCAAATCAAATGATATATAAGGAAAATAACTTTTTTATTTGACAAAATTGCAATTTAAGAATACTGAAAATATTATGGAGACTCATCTTTATCCTTAGTAGATACGATTTTGATGTAGAGGGAGTACCGGCAAAATTTCTCCGAAAATGTTCAGATAAAAGAGGAATGATTTCGATTCATACTGATGTGAATATGAACTATTTCCTTTTTTGGACATTTTCGGGAATTATTTGTTTCTTGGATTCTACATTTTTGTTTGATGGAATATAAAAGATGGGTTACTGAAGAAACAAACATAAGTGGACTAGTGGAGAGGAGAGAGAGAGAGAGAGAGAGAGAGAGAGAGAGAGGTTAATTGGTGAGGAGATGCTTTCCTCAAACTTCCCTCGTCCATGCTCAAAACAACACTCAGTTCCGTAACTCCTTTACCAATTATTCCATTCCCATATCTATACACAGAGAGAGAGAAAGCTGTTAGGGAAAGATATATATATACACACACACATATAGATAGAGAGAGAGAGAGAGAGAGAGGGTATTTCCGGCCGAAACCCCCCACAGAAATTGGCACCGGAAAATTTCACCCTGTTCAGGAAAAAAAATGTGGGATCTAAACGACTCGCCTGATCAGATATTGGGCGAAGAATCCGAAGACGACAACAAGGGTAAACGGGCCGGATCCCAATCCAATTCCAGCTCATCGGCTGTGGTGATCGAAGATGGTTCAGAGGACGAAGAAGAAGAAGAAGAAGACGATGAAAGAAACGGTGGACGAAAACGGAGCAGTACCACTTCATTCGGGTTGTCGGGTCCTGACCGAGGTGATAGTCGGGTTACCCGGCAGTTTTTCCCCATGGAGGCTCCGGAAGTGGGGGACACGTCCGGCGGCGGTTCGAATTTCCCCAGAGCTCACTGGGTTGGGGTTAAATTCGGCCAGTCGAACCCTCTCGTGGCCGCCGGAGGTGGTGACGGCGGCGGCGGTGCTCAGCCGCTAAAGAAGAGCCGCCGTGGCCCGAGGTCTAGAAGCTCTCAGTACAGAGGCGTTACCTTTTACCGGCGGACTGGCCGGTGGGAGTCACACATATGGTTAGTCCCCTGTATTTGTTTTTTCATTACTCGGGTATCCGCGCCACCCGTGTACCTCGATTAATGCCGGATTAATCTCACCGTCAACTAGGCAACGAGCTGGGGCCTCAATTAAAGCTAGCTAGAGTCACTAATGCTTATGAACTTGTTCAAAAGGAGTTCAAAGTATTGAAAATATTCAAACCTGAAACGTTAGGAGGAAGCAGCCATGTCTCAACCTTGACCACCAGGCTAACGCTTGGTTTTCGGTATACGTCCCGATATGGGTCGAAATAAACCATTATGTATCCTTATACCGCGATTTAAAAAACCCATGTATACGTAATCTAACCAAAGTAATTCAATATATAACCAAATTGAATAACGATCTCATTCTGTTAGTCGCTCGAATTAAGTAATTTTATTGTTTTTTGATTCAGGGATTGTGGGAAACAAGTTTATCTGGGTATGTTTCTTCAAACAAGAACTCCTGATTTGGCTGTGATTTATCAACTAAAATTGTATTTTCAACCTTTATTTTGATGTGGGTGAGATGGATTCATTTGTTCTTCTTGGATGTCTCTGTAATAGGTGGATTTGATACTGCACTCGCGGCTGCACGGTAAGCTCACTTCAATGATAGTAATACACACTGGCATCACTGATTTGGCTTAGAATAAATTGAAACCAGATTTATTTTGAGATTTTTTGCAGGGCGTATGATAGGGCAGCCATCAAATTTCGCGGAATGGAGGCCGACATCAATTTCAGCCTTAAAGACTACGAGGAAGACTTGAAACAGGTATTTCGATTTTGGACTTGCTTTATGCTACATGTTTCTACTGGAAAGCATGTGATTCTCATATCTACGATGTTGTTTTTGCGATGTTGAATTGAGCAGATGAATGCATTATCGAAGGAGGAATTTGTGCATGTGCTACGGAGACAAAGTACCGGGTTTCCTAGAGGAAGCTCACGATACAGGGGTGTAACATTGCACAAATGTGGAAGATGGGAGGCTAGAATGGGCCAGTTCTTGGGCAAAAAGTAAACTATCATTCATTCTCATTATATCAATCTTCTTAGTTTTAAGTGCATTCCGATTCGAATCATTCCTAAGCACTGGGTTACATCTTATTTTGTGTTTTTCTCCCCTCTTAAACAGGTCTGTCTATTTGGGTCTCTTCGATACTGAAACTGAAGCTGCCAGGTATGTTTGTGTGCTTGATTTTATTTATTTTGTGTAACGAAATTAAGGACTACAAAATAGCATGGGACCATGACCGTCTCCCCATAGATATATTGATGCTCACACGAGGATTCCTGCACAAGACAAATGGAATAAGGTCTCATTTACACAATCCGAAGCGTTCTTTGTTAGGCTGCCATACGTGAATCATCTGTCGAATAAAATATCAGGTTGATTGAATATTGATAAGTCATTGATCAAATCACATTTGTCTTGAGAAAAAAAAGAAGACAACAAGTTTAAATTCTTGCCATTTATGGAGTTCTTTCCATAAGATACCGATATGGAATTAAGATGATTTTGGCATCGCAGCTTACAAATTAACTGGCCCGGGTCATCAGAATTAAAAGTTTAGCCAGATAGTTGGATATTAAACTTCAATACAATGTAAGCCATACTACCAAACCAAGAGTGTATCTAGTCCCACACATTCCAGTTGTACTTTACTTTCTCTGTGCTAGTAGAGAAATTGTGCTTCAAATTTCTGGTACTTTTTTGTTTAGGGCATATGACAAGGCTGCAATTAAGTGTAACGGCAAAGAGGCAGTGACCAACTTTGAGCCCAGCAGCTATGAAGATGAGCATGATTCTGCTGGTAAACTCCTTGACAAAAGTTCCGTTTTTATCCCTTCATATAATTTCCTAATCCAATAACAATCCATGTTCTTTTGACATCAATTTGTTGGCAGAATGTTCGCTCAATGCCCCAGATCACAATCTGGATTTGAGTTTGGGAAGTTTGGGCTCCAAAGAAAACGGTCCAGAATTGAATCCAAGTCACACTGCTACACCATTTGAAGTCAGTTGGCGGAATCAAGGATTTAGGCCCAAGGTAAAGCTTACTGGACTTCTCTGTACTCTGTTCCAATGCACTTTTAACTACACGATTGCATCTTGAATCAGTATTAACTGACAGAGAGAGACGGGTCTTCTCAATTACTAATGTTAGTCGTGCTTCATGTAACACACAGCTCCATATTCAACAAGACCCGTATCGAAACGGGTCCAATGAGACTGAAACCATGCAGCTTTTGAGCCAAACCCACATCCAATCTCCAAGCTCACTCAACCCAAATCATGAATTAAACAACAGATTTGGGCAATTCAAGAGAGGAGGTGAACCTCCACCACTCCACATGTTTCCACCGTATCAAAGCCAGTCAAACTACCAAGTATGTATCTGAAAAAATATGCCCATTTAATGTTTCAAGTTCCTTCATAGTTTTTAGGAATAGGCTTCTCTCGAGTTCAATTTTTGAACTTTACGGTAAGGTTTAATAGTCTGGGTCATCTTGTTCTGACCCCGAGCCACCGTGATGAATGATGATCTAAAACTGTTCATCTTGTGGCTCTCTGGAAAGATCATACATCCACGATAGAAGGCTGACTGGACGTTGGTGGTCTCACGATAAGTTCACAATTTTTGTTGATGGCTATTATGGTTTTTTTAAATTCGTCCACTTGATTTAAACAAATACGATCAGCGTGTTTCCGTCAATATCAGTGAACTTGATCGTAAAGTTCAGAACTTAGGGTTTCCATAGAAGCTTTAGTCCCATAACAAACCCTTCAAACAATGCTGCATACGTACTTGTACTTCTATGCACGTATCCGGACACTTGTCTTCCAACTATCTGAAGCACCTGGGCCTCTCATTATTTCGTAGGGATCGTGTGCAACCGACGGTTTCGGGCATAGATATGTCTGGATTGTGCACTCTGCATGCAGACTTTCTCAAATTTTTATTGAGTCCTTAATTAAGCCCCTTAAACATTTGTACTTGTTGTTTTTGCAGATTCATCAGTATCCCAGCAGCAGCAATGGAGGAGATCACCTTTCTCTCTCGACAAATTGGCAGCTCGATCCTCCTCCTCCCCAACTGTTTGCAACTGGTGCTGCAGCATCATCAGGATTCCAACAGCAGAGTTTCACAAGACCCCCTCACAATTTCCTTCAGAAAAATGGTTTCCACTCTCTGATTAGACCCTCTTGACCCTTTCTATGACGTATCAGACAATGCCTAGTTTTTGGAGCATGTAAGGAGATTCAATTCTCTTAATACAGGTTCACGGTTGGGTTCTAATTTATTAAGGGTAATGCAACCTACATAAATACTTGGACACAGATCCGGAACAAAGAAACCAAACCGAGTCTTATGTCTCAATCAATTGGGTCAACCACATGAATCTTTTTTTTCCACTGAGTTTTGTCAAGTGTTACTTGTTCACTTTAGACTTAGTAGACTCGTATCTTTAATCTTTACGCACTACAGTATTCAATGCCAATTTTGGTATTCCTCTCCCCCTAGAGTTACCATCTAAGACTATCCTATCAACTCTCTTAAGTATTGCATCTACAGGTCTACGGTAGATATGTGTAAACCACCTTAATCCATTTTCTCTCAACTATTCCTCTGCAGGTGCTAGATCTACCATCTCACGAACGGTTTTATTTTTAAGAATATCTTTTATAATTTTACTGTACATTCATCTCAGCACCCTCATTTTCGCTACAGTCATCTTACTCACCTGTTCATGAGTCAGACAAAGGGGATTGTCTTTTGTTGGGGAAAGATATAATGTGGAGAAAAAGTTGGGTGGTTTGGTAGGAGAAATGGAGGAATGACTTGAAAAAGGGTAGCCAAGTAACTAGAAGAGAGACAGGTAGATGGAAGGTAACATGCGAAAAATTATGTAATAATGTAAGGAAGTGTGTCATGGCTTTCTAATAATTGCTTGTCTGTTTATATTGGACCGGTAGCGTAAATCATTCGATTTCGTTATTTGATTGGTCCGGAACAAAGATGTGTCTGAAATTGTTCGATGCATGTCGGTTCCAAAAGCAGCATCGAACGCGACGACGAAGGCATCTGTGTCCGGATTTTAAAAAATAAAATAAAATGATAATTTGGAGAAATCCCAGCTCTGTGGGGAATTGTTGGGGCCATCGGTCAAACAAACGAAGGGCCGAAATCTTTTACTTATGTACTCCCTCCGTCCCAATTTAATAGTCCCTCGTTCTATTTTAACCGGATAAAAAACTACTTATAACTTGAAATCGGTAATGAACTCTATATTCAATATAGATATTGTTTGATAGATCTCAATTAATTCTATAAGACAATATTTTCAAAATCACGTAAACCAATGTAAATTACGAGATATAATCAATTGAAAAGTGACACGAACTCTCAAAAGGGACTACTAAATTGGGACGGAGGGAGTATCAAAAAAGACTAGATTTGATATTCTGGGTTAATGACTGAACTACCTGATCTGGTCTACACATGAATAATGTGTTGCCTCTGCCCCAATCAATTATTTATTACCTCACCTATCCTAGTATACTCACATTTATTATATTTTTCAATAAATATCTGGTCCTTGTTCCTCCAATCCTCCCCTATCCTACTTTAGTACTGGTTTTGTCATTTTTTTTTTATAATCGGATGTCCAAGCTAGTTTACACGCACCTCGATTAATTTTCCGGCCGTAGTGGTAACGACAGGGCATAACTCGTAGTGGCTCCAAAAAATTACTGTGAAAAAAAATCGAACTTAAAATCTTAAATGGTAGCGAAACCTCTAAGTTTCAATACGAAATCAATTTGATAACGAACGCTGCTAGGGGTACACCCCTATTTGCACCGAAAATGCACCCCACGCTTTCAGGGACCCGCTTTTGGGTTCCACACGAGTGATCCGAACCGTTCATTATTCTTAAAACATTTTTCCGAGGGGGCCCACAAAAAATCAGCTCAATCGGACGGTTAGAAAATTTTGAACCAAAATCTCACCGTTTCAAATTAAAACTTTTAATTTGAAACGGTGAGATTTTGGTTCAAGCACTTCCAACCGTCCGATTGAGCTGATTTTTTGTGGGCCCCCTCGGAAAAATGTTTTAAGAATAATGAACGGTTCGGATCACTCGTGTGGGACCCAAAAGCCGGTCCCCGAGGGCGTGGGGTGCATTTTCGGTGCAAAAAGGGGTGTACCCCCAGGTTTTCCGTTTGATAACTGTTGTATTAGCAAATTTGGTCTCTTTTTTTTTCTGTTTTGGACTGTTTTGTGACAGTGGCAGCTGACTTTGGGAGTACTTGCCTAATCGGGTAATACTGTAATAAAGTATCATCAACGTGGAGAAAAGCTTACTTAAACTGTACACTACTTGACATTACGTCAGAAAGAAATAATTTCCACACTTCTTTTTTTTATAATTCATTTTTTATAATTGCACGAATATTCTTTCGAAGATATTAATCCATTAGTGGGTTTTATTCAAGTGCATTAACATAATCAAAATCGTTCATTTTTTGTGATTCGTCGAGAACATTGACTAAGTCAAATATCAATTTGTTTTTTTTTTATATTTTATTAAAAAAAAACTGCGACAAACAAGATATGAACTGCTCCAATATTCTTGGCCGGCGGTTTTGAGACTTAAAGGTGGTTTTTTTTGTAGATTTACTCGGCAAGTCTGGCGGTTTTGGGCCGAGGTGGTTTTGTTTTGCACAACACCCCTCAGTTGATTTTTTTCACGGTTTGAGAGCCGGTGGTTTTTGGTTTTGGTTTTGGTTAATAATATTCTTCTACCTCTTTACCCAAAAAAAATCCCACATTATTCCCTACCCTAGTTGTGTTGTGGTTAGCGTTTTCCTTTGTTTGTTTTGGTAAACATTTTCCTTGGTTTATTTCGTCATATTTGTTGATCATTGTAGGTGTCCAATCCAACACTTGTGAAGAGATCAAGATTAATCCACCCTTTACTTGATAAATCTTTTTGACAGACACAATTATTTTAAATCATTTTTTTGGGCCTCATTCAATTAAAAATTATCCTTGAGCCACCAACTTACATAAATAATTTCTCGTACACATGCATAGATACGTGTCATGTATGTTGCGTAAACCCCTCCTATCTATACGAGTGACCGAGCTCCCATCCAATATTACTATTATCGACTCCGGTCATGTTGCATATCACCGTCGACTGTCGAGTCCGGTCTAGTTTAAGCCCATAATTCCAAGGGCATTCCATAAATTCTCCAATACAAATGGGATTAATCTCGGACATGTCACTAGATGGTGATATGTATGTATTGTCACTATCGGTGGTGTCCTTTGAATCAGTTCTCTTAGGCAAAAACAGAGTACTCAGACATCAATATTATGAAGAGAGGGACTTTTCTTTAAAAGCTTCAATTAAAAGGACGCCTTAAGACATGAGGAGAGAAAGTACGTCACGTAACGAGCAGTTGCACGCAAAACGTCAATATTTTCAAAAATATTTCAAACCCTTGCTCCGTCCCAAATTTCTCGTCTATTTTTACTATTCTGTACACATTAAAAAAATTACTTATATTATCAAATGTTTAATAAGTTAAATATGAGTATGGATTTAAGTTTTCAAAATTATAAAAATAATTACGAATTGAAAGTAATAAATAATTTAAAAATGATACGTATGTCGAAAAATAGACAAGAAATTTGAGAGGGAGAGAATAAAATTTGGTAGCAAGGATTAATAGAGAACAAAAGCACTCCACGACTAACAAAAAAAATATTCTTTTCTTTCATATGATATGATATGACTGGACACGGCAGCCACCGCACAGCAAGTGCGGTGCACCCATCCGAGCCGTCCATTGCTCAGATGGACGGCTCAAATTTCACCTCAGCACATTTGCATCCGAACCGTTTGTTGCCGCGCATGTAAGATGAAATTTGGGTCGTCCAATCTAGCAACGGACGGCTCGGATGGGTGCACAGTACCTGCTGTGCGGTGGGTGCACATCAGGCACCCCAAATCCGATATGACTGCCTTTTCGTGAGTAGAAGTGGGATTTTGAATTGGTAAATTCGCATCAGCCCAACGAGGTTTAAAAAGTCGGAATTATTTTATGCAAGAATTAATTCTTCCGTGTAAGGGTCTTCAAAATTGAAAATTCATGCGTGAAAAAGTCAACTCTTCCTTGTAAGACTTTTACCTTATCGTCAGCCTAGTGGAAGTCTAAGTGGGCAGACAATGAAATGGCCGAAATAAACAAACAAATAGTTAAAAGTTTCTGATTGAGTGGAGTTGATACTTGACATGATTTCACTGAAAATTACTAGGGATGTGCTTACCTCATCTTGTGCGTCATTTCGGACTATATGAAGAAGCCTTGGACTTCCCACTATACTTTATAATTAATAAATTATATAATATTTAATAATTTGTTAGTAATATAGTAAAACATGGGGAGTGATTTCCACACCCCCCAAATTGTTATCCACACCCCCTTTTTTGTCTTCTAGTGAAATTTTTATGTGTAAAAATGTCACTAAAAGACAAAAAGGGGGTGTGGATAACAATTTGGGGGGTGTGAATATCAATTACCTAAAACATTTGTGTGTACCGATTAAAAAAAAAATAGTTCATGTTTTGTGTAGATTAAGAGCAAAAAGAATTCGCTATGTTTGGTTGAGATTTTTAAGAAGAATATTTTGAGAAATATTGTTGAGATAGTGTTTGGATGGATTTTTAGAAAAAGTAATAATTAGAGAGAGGTGTAATAATTGGAGAGAGATAGAGAGAGAAATAAGAATAATGATTGGAGAGACGGGTATGAGTAGAGAGTGAAATGTGATTAATGATTGGAGAGATGAGAAAATCTTTTTGGAAATTTTTTAAAAAATGTAAAGTGAACAAAGTGTCGAGATTCGTTCCCTTTTGACTTTCTTTTTTTTTTTTTTTTTTTTTCCTCTTGTCTCTTTTTTACCACACAAATGAGCCAATGAGCTGTATTATGTTTAAGGAAAAAAAACAAAAAAAACTACGATCAATCCTTTGGGGTGGTCCAAAGCTATGTAGTTAGTTGTACCACTCGCCACTCATTCACATATTCCATCCGTCCCAATTCATTGATTCCTTTTCGGGATTTCAACTTATTAGCTGAACATCATCATCGGTATTTTTGTCATTTTCTTTCTTCTCTCTTTTTAACCTTCAAAACATGATCGTTGCATATACTTACTCTTGAAAAGTAAGAATAAAAGAGTAAGCTCATCACTTGTTGCTCAGTATTTTTTAACCGGGACAATCTTTTTAAGACCGTAAAAAGAGTTGATTGAGACAAAAAATTGGGGACGGAGAGAGTATTATAGAAGGGAACAAAAAAAAAGTGACTCACGCTGTCCTAACTTTAGGACCTTTAGATTCTTTGGTTATTTATCTTCCATAGGATCTATGAAACACTGTCACTACCCAGATTGCTTCACCTGTCTTGATCAGTCTTTGGTTTTTACCTTCACTTTGTTCGCTTTTTCTTTGGGGTATTGATTTCACACTTTACAAATCGGAACCGACCAAATCGATACAGATTGTGTAAAGATGCTACGAGGGTTCATTTCGGGATTCCAGATAAATGATTCGTAGAAAAGAAAAAGAAAAAAAGAAGAGTGCTTCTGATTTTGTGATTGGAAATAAAATTTTATGTGTTTGCGTACATACCCTTTTCACACCCAAGATGCCATAAAAATCAATTTTATTTTAAGTAAGTTCTTATTTTTTTATTTTTTTTATCTCTATTGAATCACACGTGTCAGTAAATGACTATTGAATTGTGACGGAGGGAATATTTGATAGAGAATTGTGTGACTTAATACTTATCACACCCTCGTGAAAAAAGGTTAAAGAGAATAAAATTTAAATGGCGAGTGGAGAAGTAATTGCGTGAATATATAACGTATCTATTTCTTAAAACAAGATCAAATTTTTAACAATAGCAAGTTTTTATAAAGAAGTAACGCACTCTATTCTGTTTCTTTAACTAGCCATTAGCTTATGTATGTTCATGGAATCTCGCCCATGAGACATTTTCTCCCATAACCACTAACTATAGTCGTCTTATGACTCGACTTTTTTCGTATTTCTCCTATTATCTAAACGAATATACCTAGTTCAATTATCTTACGACCATAACAAAAGGTAAAGGCACGCCTAAGTTAACAAATTCATGCCATACCCAAAGTTCATTCATCTTACAAGACCGGCCCAAACAATGTATTTCCTTTTTCCATGAACTCAACAACGTCTAGGTGATCTCTACGTTTGCAAATCCCCAATAAACCGAAGTACTTTCTAAAGTTTTCAGTATCAACGGTAGAACCAAAAGTATAATCGAATGAGATAATAATTGAACATGTGAATATGAGAGTGAGAAAGACAAAGACAGAAAGAGAGATGAGAGATCACGAGACTTTGAGAGTGAGAAGACAAAGAGAGAGGGGTCAGACTTTGAGAGTGATATATGCAAGTGGGGATCTTCTTTTTCCTAGCTAGCATGTTTGTTTGAAGACTTTCCATGTTTGGAAAGATTATTGGTATCTGTTGTATTTGGATTGAGGTTTCCAAGTGGCCACGACAACACAAAACCCATCTCCAGCCAATAGTTTCCATTTTGGGTGGCATCCAGGTACAAAATAGAGGGTTAGATCCAACAATGCCATAACTTTTGGGCAAAAACAATTGTGTAGGTCCCTTTAAAAGAGGTCACATTTCATTTGGACCAATTAATGGGTGCACTGTTGCTTATCACAATAGCAGGTAGGTGAATAAGATTGGCTTCCAAGTTTGATTGTAACATCTCACTCTCCTTAATTTTTCCTTTTGAAAATTTCCACTCTTATTATATACAGTAAAAGATATGCAGAAAAGCACCACCACAATGTCACATTAATTTATGAGTGTTGGTAAATTTCACTTAACTCCCCTGAGGTTTCTGACAAATACAGAGCCTCCCATATATATTTTTTGAAATTTTGTTATTCTCCCTTACTTTTCAAACTAATTGTCGCTTATCTCCCATGCCGTAGTGCCCTTGGTGAATTTTCCACCCAAAAACAATTTTTTTTTTAAATAGAGTTAATTTTTTTAAAAAATAAACAGTTTTTCGAGGGGAAAAAACAAAATAGTTCTTTGAAATACTAAAGTTTTGAAAACATTTTTTTGGATAAAAAAACTAAGTTTTGGTAAACATTTATTTTAAAAAAAATAAAGTTCTGAAAATATTTTATTTTTTCAAAAATTTGAAAAAAAGACTATTTTTTTTTCCTACAAAAAACTATTTTCGACAAAAAAGTTTAAAAAAAAGAAGTTTTTTTGAAAAATTTTCTCTTCGATACTTTTTGTTTAAAAACTAATTTTTAAAAAATGAAAAACAGTTTAGCTCCATTTTTTTAAATAATATTTTTTAGGGCGGAGAATATATATACTAAGGGTACTACGGTCATTTCACGCAAAAAGTTAACACCGTTAGGTTTAAAGTAACGGCATGGGAGGTATGTGATAATTAGTTTGAAAAGTAAGGGAGGGCAGTGCAATTTTAGAAAGTTTAGGGGAGGTATTTGCATTTGTCAGAAACCTTAAGGGAGATAAGTGAAATTTACCTTTATCATGTGAATATGTCCATAATGAACCACGCCATTTTATACCAATAAACTATGTATTCATTTTCTGAGTGAACATCGTTACTCTTTTCGATCTTCATAAGATACGAGAATGCCATGGAGGTAGGGAGAGAGAGAGAGAGACTGATTTTAGGTAGTTTTTTTTCCCTCTTTGGGCCACCCCAAAATTACGTCGTTTTGGGGTGTTTGTGCCCCCACTAACGGTTTTTTCTCTCCATTAACCGCCACCTCATCATTTTCTGTTAGTGAGGTAACGGATTGGGACGGAATGAGTCGTTTTGAATAACGGAGTTTAAGTTTGGGAGGTAAATTGAAATAAGTAGAAGTTTGGGATGTGATATGTAATTGAGTGTAAAGTATGGGGGACATTTTGTATTTTTCCCGAATATAAATGCCAACCCCAAGTGAGCGGGTAACAAACAATGAATTGGCTCAGTCTATGTCTTGTAAGGAATAGTAGTCGGTAGTTGGTATTTGTAGTATCTAATCTTAATAGAGGTCATGGGCTAGTGTGGCATCAGACTGGGAGAAAACTCAAATTAGGTCTCCTTTGGCTAAAAAAACCATTTTGATTTTTTCGTTTGTCTTTATTAAAAAAAAAATTGAATTTGTTAGTTTTACGTCGATTTTTGTGGTTTCTTGGTTCGTCTCGACGAGAGGAATCTAAAATGTATAAAATTATTAATCAAACTTAAAGTTTTGTGAATAAAGACAAAAAATAATCCAAAACTAACAAATCGACCGAAAACCACAAATGCAAAAAAAATTGAATAAGGACGAAACAAAAAACCATTTTGGTTTTTTCACCCAAAGGAGCAAACTCCATTATCACCCCCTCCTCTAAGGGATGAATGTAAATGTGAGCTGATTCTAGAGAGGAAACACAGCCTTGTTACACCATTGTTAAGAACACAACCTTTTGGCTCTGAGATGAGAGTTGTTTAGTTAAGGTCCACCCTAATGAAAGTGGTTTCTTTCACTATGCTATTAAGTACTACTCCCTCCATTCCATAAAGGATGTCCAAAAACACCATTTACACCTCTCAAATTTTTTTATATGTTTGGTAACTTATAACATTTTTTATGATTTTAAAAACTTCGTTTAATAAAACTAAGTGAGATCTATCAAACAAGATCCATATTGCATATACAAATCATTATAAATCAAAACATAAAAACAATTTTATGAGAGGTATGAATAGTATTTTTGGACATCCTTTTTGGGACGGAGGGAGTAATATTTGTTAGAATTGTGCCTTGAATTTTCTTATTTTGGAGAATTCCTATTATGTTTAGGATTTCCTATTGCGTTTAGGATTTCCTATTGTGTTTAGGAAATCCTATTGCGTTTAGGATTTCCTATTGTGTTTAGACTTCTATGGTAATGCTTTGATTGTGTTTCTTATAAATAGGAGTCTTGTGACCTTCTAGGGCTTTGGACTTCTT
This sequence comes from Vaccinium myrtillus, assembly GCA_016920895.1. Classification (NCBI taxonomy): domain Eukaryota; kingdom Viridiplantae; phylum Streptophyta; class Magnoliopsida; order Ericales; family Ericaceae; genus Vaccinium; species Vaccinium myrtillus. Next base: position 12,658,608 of record CM029277.1, read on the forward strand.
GAGTGAATCCCTTTAAGGGAGCCCCCATGGGGTTTCCCGTAATGTGTTAGGGTTTATTGGTCGTTCCATTGATAGTCTTTAGTTCATGGGATTGGATATTAGGGTTTTGTGTGTCTCTATTGTATTTGTGAGACGTTTGATGCTATGTAGGTCGCTCCTCAGAGATTTGTCCCTAGATATCCGTTGGATGCTTCAACTGAGAGTTACGGGTATAGCCGGCTCTGTGTATTTCTCCACGTTCATAGTGAATCCTCTCTTGCTCTTCGCCCGTGAACGTACCTCTAGAGCTTCGTGCTTGGGGGGGAACCACGTAAATCTTGTGTCTCGTTTTCTTTGTTGCTTTGTTATATTCTCATACTTCGGGTTTTGTCACAACAAACTGGTATCAGAGCCAATGACTGATGATCTATGGGCAAACTCTCAGCGCGCCATGGATAGGCTTGTATGGTAAACTCCAAATGATGGAAACAGAAAAATCTAATAATGCAAGTAATGCCGTGTGGCCGTTGCAAAGTGATGCAAGTGAATGGAACACGTGTTACACGTTGACTCGTCGGGGAGCATGGTGATAGTGAATGGGCACATTGGCTCTCAATGGAGTTTCTCGTCAGGGAGCATGGTGCTAGTGAATGGGCATGTTGGCTCTCAATGGAATTCGATGGATGGATCTGAATCTTGGAGTTGGTGCAGAATAAGCCTAGTTTGGAGGATTGGGTTGAAAGTAGTAGATCAGAATCAAGGGGGAGCTTGGATGCAAAGAAACGGGCAAGGCGCCTAGTTTGGAGGATTGGGTTGAAAGTAGCAGATCAGAATCAAGGGGGAGCTTGGATGCAAAGAAACGGGCAAGGCTCAATGAACAGTTCACACATGAGGGGGAGATTTGTTAGAACATGTGTGAAGGTTAAGTCCCACATTGGAAAAATGGAAAAATGGTTGGACCTTAATATACAATTGGATGACTCACCACTTATAAGGCTTAGCCTTTTAAGTGGATATGAGTCATTTAATGTATATTGGGCCCAACAAATGTGGTAGACTCCGTGGATGCTCCCCAAAAGCTTGGGCCTTGTGCACGCCGACGCAGCGGAAGCGATGGTGGGATCGATGCATCTTACTAAACTCCCAACAAGTGGTAGCACAATGTGAGTGGGACAGGCTGAGAGTGTGAGAAGGGGAGCCGGTTGTGGCCTCCCCCCGCCGGAGTGGGAGCCAGGTATTGCTCCCCGGAGAGGGTTTTTTATGTCTTTGTATATTTTGAGAATATATACGGATGGACGGAGTTTTTCCTCAGATTTCTTGTGTGTGTTTGAGTGCGTGCGTGACCCGGATTGCACAACAATATTTATATTTCTAAGAGGTAGAAATAACCCGGTAGAGGGGTATTGGTCATACTTTTGTAATGCATTGTATGTTCCATAACGGTCCTGTTCTTTTATCCTGTCCCTAATGTCAATGACTATTCACAACTGTTACCTTGATACTAAAGAAGATCGAGTTCGACCCAATGCTTTAATTAGCTCTGACACCTACATACAAATGCTTGCATGATCCACCCTAGATCCTCCCAACATCTACAGCATTATTTTGCATGATCCATCCTAGATTCCCCCGTATATCTATACCAAATAGACGTAAGAAAGAATGTTTAAAAGTATTAAAGTTATTACATTCTTCCAATGAGTCAAAGAAAAGAACGTTTAACAAAATCTAACTTCTAAAAGACAAGGTTTTACAAATGATTTAATTGTTCTTCATGCCATGCTTCTCAAAGTGTTATGCATCACTAGCACTCCAACTCATGCTCCTTAGTTGCACCTGAAAACAGTATAAGGTGAGCAATCACTTCGCCCATTAGGGATTTCCTTTACCAATATATAAATGCACAAAAGAGACATAATGAGAATAATGAATAACACATCTTTAACGCTCACAAATTACTCTATCTAAACTGTAATACTAATATATAAACTACAAGACTAATACCCTTCACACACCACCTACCCACATCCACATAATAACAACATAAACTGTCAACTATCGAACTTTTATCTTACCGTGTGACTCGTCATAATATTACCACTTAGCAATTCTCCGTATATTTTCTCAATGTCCACTCAATCGGGTCCAATAGCCCTCATAAAACCATCTCTCACATTACCATAGGTTCACATTAACAATTACCCTTTTACTCCATTGATCACGATTTTCAATAATCAACACCAACGGGATTTGGATCCCTTAACCGAGTTTCATAGGCCTCGTTCACCCCTGCCGAGATTCAAGGGCCTCGATACCCTGCCCAGGAACTCACCGAACGATGGCCCTAGTAATCATAATTTTATTAACATCCGTTTACTTGAAAACATTTAAGTATCTTCTTTCAAATTCATTGAACGTATCCGTTAACTCACATCAATCAATATCTTATGATCGACAAATATAGATTTAGTTTGCATTCATCTTACGTCCAAGCAGTACATAAGTATCCACACATTCTATACATGTTCGTGTATTCCCATAAATCCATGTGTCCCACACGTACCCCACCGTGTCCCACAAGCACCCACATGTCCTACAAGCATCCATGTATCCCTTAAGTATTCAAGTGTCCTTCAAGTATCCCACAAATGTTATGTATCCTCACTAGTATCCCGTGTCCTTACACTTACTCATCTTACGGCTTCATCCATACATCATCAAACTACCACATGCATGAAGATTTAAGACTCTTTCTAAGCCACTCGGGCCTTATTAAACCCTTCCTAGCAACGCACCACTACGTGTTCCTAGTGACTTACATTATGTCACGTGTCAAGTGTACGAGGGTACGCAGAATCATCATGGAAATCAAGGAAGTAACTAATCGTTTGAGGATAGAGCTAGGAACGAGTATTTTCAACAACTTATGAAGTGTAGACAATGAATAATTCAAGTACACGAATAAACAAATCAACCGGAGACCAAAGAAAATTTTAACAGTCAAAGCCTCTGGGTATCAATACCTAGAGCCTTGGTATCGTTACCCAGCCTTCTAAAAACTAAACGGAACAAAGGGTATTGATACCAAGGTGGTACATTTCTCAAACCTAACGGTTATGATCAAAACTCAGAGTTTCAAGGTACTAACAACCAAAATGTGATTAGGGAATGATACATTTCAATCAAGACTAATGGATTAACCAACCAATTAAGGATTTAACAAGAGCTTCAAATCAAAGCCCCAAAAATGGTTTTTTAACAACTTAAAGGAATCATGGTCAAGACTTAGAGTTCATACCACACATACACCATAAAACACAGCATTTTAAACTCTCACAATCCTTGAGCAAGAAACCCTAACTTCTTTAATCTTGAAGCACCAAAATTAGCCCTCCTGAGCTTCTTCATGCAAAATTCAAGCTCTTATGGCCAATATACGCAGTATATATAGTGGATCTACAGTGTATTGGTGTGGTGGTTGAGTATGAGTGGGTGATTTGAGGAGATAGATTGAAGAAATAAGGAAGAGAAGAAGAGAGAGATGGTCGGGCTGCTATGGGAGGAGATGGAAAATAATTTTCTCTCTCTATCCCATCCCATTTATAGTGCCCTTACACCTAACACCCCTCCATTTCCAATGTGTTACAATTTATCCCAAAACAAGGTTATAATTTATCCTAAAACAAGTCACGTTCTCACATTGAACCCACATGTAAACATCAAATTTAAATCTCTCAATGTTCCCAATTTAAAATCGAAAAATTTACGTGAAATTCTAGGTCTTTACATGTTAAGATCAAAGGAGCATTAGACAATGGTGATTTTAGAAGTGGAAAAGGTCTTAATCAAGTGACTAGTCTTAAACGTGTTGTGATACACGTTGGGGTTCTTATTATGAGACACTTGTTAATTTGATTTTGATGTTTTCATCCGCGATTGAGGCACCTAGTATGATTCAAGAGGATGACCCATCACTAGATCACAAAGCTCAAGCTCGTTCTGTTAAGAAAATAAGAAATCAATGCTTTCTTTTGAATTTGTCTTTAGCTTACACGTGGTCAGAAACATCACGGGGATTTGACTGTGTCGTTCCGAGTCAAAAATATATTTATAACAACTAAGAATTAACTACTACTCCAAAGAATAGTGGCTAAGTCCGAATATCGATCCACGGAGACAGATTGGCTAAGTTACAATAGATTCGATTAATTTCTAATTTAATTCGGAAAAGATTAATTGATTGGTTTTAATTTGTGAATGATTAAACTAAGCAAAGCAGTGATTAAATTGGAGATGAAAAGAAAGATCTAGGGTTTCGAATCCACCCCGACCGCGTAACGAAAATATGCATAGGCTAGGGTTTCTACTCGAATCATGATTTTGTCAAGAAGATTATTGTGTTGCCAACAGGCATGGCCTATCCCATAGCACGGCCCGTCTCGCTGGTACAACCCCGTCTCATTCACGACCCGTCTTACGAGCATAACCCATCTCAGTCACCCAAACACAATCAATGAAAACTATTGATTAACTAGGTATTTGCGTTGCGCTCACAAATACTCAACATAATGGAAGAAGTAAAGCAATTTCATTTTTATGTAATGAAAAGAGTTCTTAGTTAAACAATTGATCCGAATAAGAAACCTAAATCCTATACATCAATTAACGTTACTTGGAGCGAAGTTTCATCTTCCCCCTAGATGAGGGGTTTAGCTGGACATGGAGCCTCTCTTCAACTTCTGAACCACTAATAATGACCTAGGATTATCCTTTTATAGTGCTCACAACTCTCTTGGAGTCCAAGTAAAAGAATAAGTTTAGGAAGTCCAATCTCAACCAAACTTCCCAAAAATCCCGTTCTTGTCTTCTGCAGCCCGCTTCCAGTCCAATTTCGACCTTCAAGATGTTGGAATTTGGAAAACTCATAAACAGGAAAGTTGTAGGAAATTGAATTTCCTTTCCCGTGCCGCAAACCTTGCCTCAATCGGACACTCAAGCTAAAAGATATGGTCAAAATACTGAAAGCTGTCCATATTCTTTTTCAATTCGGGATTGAATGATTTCCTTTCCAAATTGCACTTTATTTGGCTCATTGATCTCCAAATCCTACAAACACATTATAGTAATTAATCCGCACCAAGTAACAACATAAATGGACCCGAAAGTATAAGTTAGAGGGCTTATAAGTTAGAGGGCTTAATTGGGTACAATTAAGCACCTATCAATCACATATGAGTTGTCAATAGCATTACAAAAGAAGATAAGATATCATACATAAAAAGCAATCTACATTGAATGAGAGATCACTTGATGAACGATTACTTGGTTACTTATATTGAAAGTGACGTATTTGATACCGTTGATAATAATTAAGGCTATTATGCAACGGTTTTAAAATATGAAAACTCATCGAGGGCAATTGTATACTCTTTTTTTTTTTTTAGGCATTGTTGATATTAATAAATATTTTTTGTTTATGTATAGTTATAGTTTCTAGAGGTACGTAGTACAAATTTTTGAACACCAATTAGGCTTATGTCGCTTGTATACTTTTTTTTTTTTAGGTACGTAATAAGTACCTGATACCGTTGATAATAATTAAGGCTATTATGCAATGATTTTAAAATATGAAAACTCGTCGAGGACAATTGTATACTTTTTTTTTGTGGCATTGTTGATACTAATAAATATTTTTTTTGTTTATGTATAGTTATAGTTTCTAGAGGTACGCAGTACAAATTTTTGAACACCAGTTAGGCTTATGTCGCTTGTATACTCTTTTTTTTTTTTGATGTACGTAATAAGTATCTGATACCGTTGATAATAATTAAGGCTATTATGCAACGGTTTTAAAATATGAAAACTTGTCGAGGACAATTGTATACTTTTTTTTTTTTTTGTGGCATTGTTGATACTAATAAATATTTTTTTGTTTATGTATAGTTATAGTTTCTAAAAAGATACGTCGTACAAATTTGCTCCTATCCCGTGCAGAATTGTGGGAAAACAAACATACTCTCGGCCACCATGTTGGATCATGCAATGGGCTAGTGGTTCGTGCTTCTGTTTCTGTCCGAAACTCAAAAATGCAATGCGGACTAACAAAAGTTGGTCCCTTTTCTCGGTTTGGCTAAATCCAATAATTGTGCCAAATACGTGAGCTAGCTAGCTACCACAATTTGGGACCCCTTCTTTGTGGCCAGGGGTTCGGGATCCGAAGCGGCCGTTTCTTCCTATTCTAGCGGGGCCATTTCTGATTAAACGGGATCATAAACAGTTCACTGAACATATCAGAAATAAGATCGTAAATTAACAATATCGTAACAGTTTACCTACAAATTCGATTAATTATGTTACCGTCCTCTAGTGAGGACTTTCTTTAAAGTCGGAATAAAGCCTTATAAATTGACTCGGAATGAGTTGATAGCACTCGAAGGATTTCGAATCTAAAATTTATGATTAAACAGACTAATCCCTAAGTCTCACGATTTGACCGTCAGACCTTTCGAAAAAGGAGAGAGAGAGATGAGATGATGAGGCAGAGAAGAGGGGTCAGACTGTTTTGAGATGTTAAAAGGGTTTTTCGTTTTTCCTACAAAGCTTGTTCAAAGAATTTCCATGTTTGGGAAGAGTTTGTATACCCTTTAGTTTTGGAATTTGGACTGAGGTTTCCAAGCGGCCACGACAACAACAAAATCATCTCCACCCAAGGGTTTCCATTTTGGGTGGTATCCAGGTACAAAGTATATTAATGTTAGATCTAATCCAACAATATGCCCACAACTTTGAGCAAAATAATTGTGTCTGGTCCAGCATCTTCGATGGGGGAGTTCGGGGGCCTGTAGTGAGTAAAACTCACTATATTAGTGAGCAATCACGGTTGTCCGTTCGGCAATCAACGATCCGGAATATCTTATAGTACAAAAGATAAGTGTCTTACATGTATGATAATTGCATTTAATCAGATTATCTTACATAAAAAATAAGTGTCTTGCATGTAGGATAATTGTATTTAATCAGGACCGTTGGTTACCGAACGGACGGCCTTGATTGTTCACTATAGGGGTGTAGTGAGTAAGCTCACTACATGTCCCCCGAATCCGTCAAATTTCATATGGAGCTCCACCTGTCAAAATTGGCAACGTAAAACTCTCCAATCTTACCTACAAATGCAAAGAAGTTGAAACAAAAAATATTAAAGAAGTTTGTAGCATGTATATTTTAGTGTTTTTTAGAGTCAAGTGAATTTTTTTTGCAATTTCGAGCTATATTTTTACACTTTTTTTATTCCTCTCGTTTCGTTGTGTTGACAGCATAAATACTAAATTGCCCCTCTCTCTAACAGCTTAAGATTTTTGATGAGTTGATATATAAGAATCTAATATGGTATCAATAGATTCTGTGTTCGAACCTCATCACCTACCTGATGATTACAATTTACACGTATTTAGCCCACTTATGGAGGAGATTTTGGCTTACACGGGAGGGAGCGTGTTGAGAGTACAAATAATAAAATTGCTCCTCTCTCTGACAGCTTAAACTTTTAAATGAATTAGTGGTTAACAATCTAATAGGTTGAATGATTTATCCCAAAAATATTGACGAAAATCTAAGAAAATGTCGCTAATTTCATCAGATTAATTAATTTAATTCAAACCCACTAATTTCATCAGAGGTCACTCTCCAATTTTATACTCCATCACATAACACTATCTTTTTCTGGTCTCATGAATTTTAACTGCGGTAAAAGTGGAGTGGAAATGACTTAACATGAACGACTTTTCTTTACATTCTCTCATAACACTATCTTCTTTCTTTACATCAACATCATTGTAAAGAATTATTCTCTCTTGTGATTGATCTTTTCATCTCTTGCTTAAGAAAGTGGAAATGATACTGAAAAGACAACTCATGATCCTTAATAGAGAGACAGAGAGAGGAGAGATTATTACAAGTTTCTAATAGGAGAATCCCAAGGGGTTGGCCCGGTGGTTTTGGCCTGAGACTTAGTGGATTGCTTCCTTCTAAGATCTCAGGTTCAATTCTCTCTGTCAACTCACGTGCAAACATGGAAAAAGTTGCGGGAGAGGCTGTAGGGACTAGTCTGAGGTATGCACAAGCTGACCCGAGAAGCTATGCATTACATGAAAGATGGTTTCATTTTTATCATTCATCAAGTGGTGGTCCTTGTGTTAGGTATACATACTCTGTCTGACAATCACAAACAAGCTACAATCCTAGAAATAGAGAAAACGACCACCTACCTTTCTTTGTAATGCCTAATGGAACTGGTTTTAAACATGCAAAAGAGGTTCCTTCACTCTCTAATTGATGCACCTTTCTTGCTAATATAATTGTGAATTGTGATGCATCATGTGTCTCTAATGTTTACTGATCCTCTTTTCAGTTTCCAAAGCGATACATTTGCATTAAAGCAGTGGCGGCTCGAGAAATTTTGGTTAGGATTGCACATGGTATCCATTGAAAAACTAAATTTCTATCGATTTTATTGGGAAACGTACATATGGTAGAGATCTCTATCACAATTAGTATGAATGTTCTAATCATGAGACATGCAAATAATAAAATAAACGTAAGGTGTCCTTGACGAGTATTGATATCTTGGAGTAACCACAAAAAAATGTTCATTCACTTGTTTTTTAAAGAAGAGTAAGAACTTGATTTATGAAAAAGACGATTACAAACACAAATCCACCATGTGCATCTAATACAGTATAAACATAAATACCTATTACACGCATAGCATACAAATAAATACAACGACGACAAATATCAATAGCGAACTCCAGTGATAAAAAAAATAAAAATAAAATAAAAAAAAGGGTTAAAGAACATCACCAGCTGCAAGACTAGTGCCATCATACTTTTCCCTGTTCCAGCATCCCTTAGCGTTGATCCAGTACTTTCTATCATTTTTCTTGGTTCAGCTCTTATGAACTTCCCTGACAAAGAGAAGCTTAGACTATACCAAATTCATAGCTTTCGTCTCAAATTCTCTCTTTTTTTTTTTTTTTTTTTTGTTTTACAGGAAAAGAAGGAATTGTCTTTGCCTAAACAAGCAAGAATGGATGATGCCTAGTTGGTGGAGAGTGAAAGAATGTTATTTCGGTGTAGAAGATAATTATTCAATTTGATGAAGTGGTTGGATAATGTCACATATTATGTTGGTACATGAGACATAATATTATGAATTTGATGAGTCAGATTTCTATCATTAATTAGTACAGTATACATCAAAAAGGAAAAAAATTGAAAATTGAGTAGTAACAATTTGTTCACAAATGGCTCCACCTCTGGTGACTTGGTGTGGAAATTGATATTAGAGTTTAATGGACTGAGCATTCAAAATAGTAAGTTTAAATTTAAACTAGTAAATTGCCTAGAAGAAAATTGAAATTGAGGGTAATCATATGACCGCATTATTATAGGCCCGCATTATTATAGGCCGTGAATCAGTTGCCTCTATTCGTAAAAATAAAAATAAAAAAACCCGATTTAATTACAGATTGCATAAAATGTTGTGACTCACTTTTATTGTGGTGTTCCCATCATAACATTAACCATTCAATGATGTAATATTAACCACTCAATGACGTAACATTAACATTTAGAAGGCGTAACATGTTACGGTCGGGAAACACCCTAAGAGGGGATATTGCAGGCATTTCCCGTCTAAAAAATGTTATGTAAACCTATTTTTAAAAACTACCACCAAAAAGACTTGCTGTTTAATACAATCTCTTCTTCTCTTTCAGATATCAAATTGCACAGAACCAGGCTCAGATCTTCATGTGAAGTGATCTTCTTTTTCTTTTCAAAAAGTTCAACCCCTACATTGTTAGTATTTCTTCACCACAACTACACGAAGAAGCAGAAAAAGGAGGTTATTCCATTCACGCTTTCTGATTCAGAAATGAATTGAGGCCTAGGGGACAAACAAGTTGAGCCATGACTTGGGACACAAATCACACATCTTTAGTTTCAAGCTGTTCTAAAGGGCAATGGAACAAAAATAAATAACGCCTGCATTCCTATCTTATCGGTGTGAATCCCAGCTTCCCCTTAGCCAGATTGTACAAAGTACAACCCCTCGCCTCACCTTTTCCTTCGTTGTGTTGCCCAACAATTGCAGCACATAGCCGTGCATCCCCCAAGTGAGGAAATATATCAAGTAGACCCAAAACGCAATTTCATCAGCTGGGACTATAGTGAAGCCATGTAGAGATCCGTCTCTTACTAGCCCATTCGGTCACTTTGCGTTACTGCAAAGAACGCAAAGCAAATCATGTCCCAAAAACATAATGCAAGCCATAGCAATGGCTAAAAATAAAATCACAGAGAAATAACAGGATAAGCAAACCACGGGGAGGAAAATTCAGACCCATCAATGAGATTTACAAGGCACTGGTAAACTTGAATAGGCTGACCCATGACAAAAAAGAACCAAGTGTTCAAAGCCCAAAAAGAAAAGACAACCTCAACTACATTAGAATATGGCCAGAACAAAAAGATGGAATTCATAACTGACCTGAGACTGCAACATATCACTTTGGATTGCAGTAGCATATGGACCTTCTGCCAGAAGATTTAAGAAACATCTAACTATCAACTCAGATTCTATACACATCGCCGGCAACACAGGATATAATTCATGTTTCAGGGATGTAAATGTGAATAAGAAACTCTAGCCATCTAGGATCCGGCTTCTTCCCTATTAGAAAACTTCATAGTTACACAGAATGGGAAAACATTACAAAGAAACCCCATATAGCTTGGCAATGGCAACACCACCACCATAGATCGTTCAAATACATAGTGCACCCACATCAGGCACCCCTTCACTCCCGTGCGAGTTTGCAGCATCATTAGATCCGCCTTTCTTACCTTGCTTTCTTCCCTTCCGACTCTTGCTATAATCAACTGTTTGGATCCTGAAAAAATAATAAAATGGTAAGAGATATCAAACGATATTGGTTTTGGCCCACCTAAATTAATGCAAAATTTGCATTCTAACAACTAAAACAAGTGTCTTTACCCAACCCCTTGATGCAAAGGCCATTTCTTTTGGGACATAATCAACTTCAACAAAATGGCATATGTAAAACAATCAAATTCTTCATGAGCCATAAGTCCCAATCCTTGAAGCTATAAGTTCTCAAGAGATAGCAAAGGTCAGAAAAGAAAACAAAATGATCAATCAACCTTCATCCTATCCGGGTATTGCAATATATCGTGAAGTCATAAAAGTGTCTAATTCCAAGAATTGTGTTTGAGTAATTACACCTAAGCATGGTAGATTTTTTGGTCATTTACCTTGAGTGCAATTGACCGCTAACCAGTCGAGTATTGCAACTTCCACAAGCTTGAGATTTGAGCTTGTTTTCATAACCCCATGCTCAAATCTCAAGTCAACGAAAGTCGTAAAGGTTACTACTAAACTGGTTTGCACTTTAACTATCTCACTTTGAGACGAATGACCAGAATCTGCCATGGTAAGTGTATGTGTCACTCAAACAAGACATCTTAGAATTAAAGACTCGCACGACAGCCTAGGTATGTTTCCTATTGCCTCTAAGATGTCTTGCAATACAAGGGGGTGGGATGAATGCTGTTTAATCGTCTGACCCTTGCTATCTCTTGCGAACAGACAACTTATAGCTTCGGTCAATGAACTTTTGGCTCATGGGGATACACGAGGGTAACAAAGGCAGAACAATTTGAGAATTTGGCTGTTTTACAATTCTAAAGCTGATGATGCCCCAAGAATGGACTTTGCATAATGTTTTCTTACATTTTGTATTACTGTAGGGGATAGGGTCTCTAGTCACTTGTTTAAATAGTTAGCAAGTGCATGCATTCAACTGCACATGGTGTGCTTGGGTGGAGAGTTTGTGCAAACATTGGAGTGTATAATGTTTAAATAGTTAGCAAGTGCATGCATTCAACTGCACATGGTGTGCTTGGGTGGACAGTTTGTCCAAACATTGGAGTGTATATAGTTTAAATAGTTTGCACAATGTTTTCTTACATTCAGTACTACTGTAAGGGATAGGGTATATAGTCACTTGTTTAAATAGTTAGCGAGTGCATGCATTCAACTGACCAGGGTTTCAAATGAAGGCCGTTACGTTTTGTATCAGCCATTACATGAAGGAATTTCGGACCTCCAATACCGTTATCCCCCTTGTATCAGCCGATATTGTCTCATATATGGCCGTATCATTGGTACGGCTACGTTTCCCGAAAACGCGATCTAAAACCATCACATGGACCAATTTACCAAGGGTGTGACGTGGCGATGAAGTGCATGAGTGGCGGCAAATTGACCCATGTACCCATAGATTGTTCTAATGATCGAAAGCCACTTGCCCAGAAAATTGTAGTGACAATTAGATGTAACATAACTTCACATAGGGCTGCAAATGAGCCGAATCGAGCCGACCTTTAGAATGTTCAGGTTCGTTCGTTAAGTTGTCAAGCGAACTTGAGCCGAGCTCGAGCTCAATGAAAAATTGATGAGCCGGAGCTTGCCTAGATTAGAGTCGAACTCAAATTTGTTCAAGAGCACTAACGAGCAAAAAATATTACTCTCTCCTTCCCTTTTTAATTGTTTTAAAGTGTGTATTGAAATTTTGAAAAGGTAATAGATAAAAGTTTGTCCAATTATTGTTTTGCCCTTCTGAAAAGTTAATGGAAAAAGAGTTAATGAGTTAAAGTGGAGGATAATTTTGGAAGGTGGAGGTAAAAATTGATGTGAAAGGTGTAAACTGGAGGTAAAAGTTCATATGAAAGGAGTAACAATGATGTTTCTTTAATAAGTTGGATTTACGAAGCAACACGCCAACACACTTAAAGGGGGAGGAGGGAGAGTATATATTTATACTTTCAAATACATCTAGAACTTCAAATAAAAATTTTATTTTGTCCACAAATATGTTCATGCATATAAAATTATAAAAACATATTAAAATTAACATTTATAGTACCTTTAAAAGTTTATTCACGTACAAGTTATAATATTTTCATTATGTAGATGTAAAACTTCATACATATTCAAGGTTATAGTGAAATACTTATGAGATATACAATATACTTCAGTTTTGCGAGCCTCGTCGAGCTGAATACTAATAGGCTCAGGTTCGGCTCCTTTATTAAACGAGTCTAAAATTGGGACTCAGGTTCAATTCGTTTAGTACCTTAATCAAACTCGAACGAGCCTTTACCGAGTCGAGCCTTAAACAATTCATGAACGGCTCGGTTCATTTGCAGCTCTAAGTCTTCATGGTTAGCAATAAGGTGTATCCTTTTCACCCTTGCAAGCAAATCCATATACCATGTGGCTTTAAATATGTCTCAAAACTTCTAAAACAAGCTTAATACATCCGTAAACGATCACAGAGAAGCATACATTGCGAATTTGGAGGATTTCCCCGAAACTGATCCACAACAAGCCTTGTATTTCTTCTTTGAACCACAAGGACAGAACTTGTTTCTAGCAATTTTCTGCAGTATTACACAAAAGAACAAGGTAAGTAAAGAGAATTCATTTGCAAATACATATGTTATTAAAAAAAAATACAGACCTTCTCGTCCTTATGTAAACTGGAATGAGTTGTTTCCTTATCACAAGATTGTTCTGGGTTGCATGAATTGTCTTTAAGTTCTTCTGGCTGCTGCTCATAGTTCGGGTTCCCATTCTCATAGACACCTAGACATGAACCAGAATGTTAACCGATCATGGGAAAAGAATGATACCACCTACCCAAAAAGTCAGAGCAACGTGAAAGAAATGAAACAGCACGCCCCACATTGGAAACAATCCAGATTGTCTAACTTTGGAGCCCTATTAATTGTCTTTTAACTCCTTTCTAATTGATACAAAAAGAATAAAAAGCAGTTGTAACTTCATGCGGAAAGGGAAAACATAAATAAGCTAATAATAAAGTAACTTAGATTTCAGGTCTGTGCTTTCAACAAAAGAGGAGGTTTGCCCGAGCAGCCTAGCTTTATGCCAATGAAAACTCAAAATGACCGACCAAAAGGGAACAGTGAAATAAACAACACCACTCAAGCTGAAGAGCCCCAAAGAAATGTCTAGACAGTGAAATATGCACTAACTGTCCATTACCATGAGAAGTATCTGTTGGACGAGAAAGTTCATCACTTTCAGCCAAGTAGTCTTCTGTTGCTTGTTCTGCTATGAGAAACTCATTTGCCGCATCAACATCACCACCAACTTGTTGTAAAACCTGGAATGAAATCACATAAAACAAAAGGTTTCACGAGCTATATCCAAGCAATATCAAAACTCCAAAAAATTATTTCCATCCCAACCATTATATTAAATGATAAAATGATCACTCATTTCAAGCCCAAGCAATGTGGCTTGTGTTCCTTAACAAAACCAAAACAAACATGAAGGGGGTAAGCACACAAACCGCGCATAATGCTTAACCGCAAGCTATCTCACATGGACCCAGGTATGGGTGTCGGCCATTGGGTGTGGGTATGTGGTTACAAGGTGGCTAAGGGTATTTCATGCATAAATATATGTTGTAACCTTAAATTCAAACATACCCTTTCTTTGGAGCTTTGGAGCTTTGGTGCATTCATTAAATACGTAAGACACAGATCTCATATCCTTACCGAGTGTTGAGCAATCGAGTCCATCATTGGTACTTCAAAATTTAGACGAGTCCGAACATAGACTGCAAGCATACAAAGAAAGAAACACAGAGTCTTTGGGAATCATCACCTGTTCAACTTTTTTGGCATCCCCACAACCACTTCCGGCCATGACCAATTTGATGGAATCAGCATGGATAAGGTTTTTCCCACCTCCTCCCTTAGATTTGGTCACAGGAACTTTTGCTTCACAGGATTTTGCTGAAGGATCAGCATCAGCCTTCACATAACTAGATTTTATCAGGGTTTTATTGCAAATTAGATGTTCAACCTTGCTCATAGGTAGTATAATAGCGATAAATGATCAAGAAAGTAAACAGGACAAATAAAGAAACCTTGATAATAATTGTTCCAGCTGGTCCAGTGCAAGTGTCTTCCGTCAACCGCACACTGTTATAATGCCCCCAATCATGATAAGATCTGCAAAACAAATAACCAAGTTAAAATGCACAACCAAGATATTTAAATTCTCCCGCCAAAATCTAAAATAGAAACTAACAGAAAGCTTTAAAAGATAATCAACACAGTTAACCAAGAAACAAAAGTGGATCATGCTACAGCCATTGGTATAACTTGATGCCCAAGAAATATTCCAGACTAAAGGGCAGATTGCACTACAAAAAAATGTTAATTGACCTGACCCGAGTTTGATGGGGCTAGAGCATTTAAGGAATAACTAGCCACACCGCCTTAGAAGCAAAAATTATATGAGTTTCTTTTGCAGTACTGTTGTGGTCAAAACCTCAAGCAGTTGCTAACTAACTTGAAATAAAAGGTTACACTGCCTGTTTGGTATACATCATACCATTACATAATATAATTTCAAGTTCATACCATTACATAAGATAATATTGAGTTCATCTATGCATAATGATGATGCGTAAAATAACCAAAAAGGGACAATTGTAAACAAGCTTCAGACTACAAACTGTCTTTATTGCTGTCCTCTTCACCAAGAGAGTAAATAGGATGGTTGATTATGGATCACTTTTATCACCAGAAACTCATGACTCTGAATAGGTGGATAGAAGCAAGCAGTGTGAGTCAACCATTTCTTTAATCACCGCCAAGCAACGTGAGAGTTATAAGCCCTAAACTCTCTCTATTGAAAATTGATAGATAGACGAGTTATTTCGGATTTCGGGAATGGTGGATTACGACCAGAGTCACAGATAGGTTTAGAGGAAAACCACCTTATCTTTTTCCAACCATTTGGAAGGAAAGGAGTACTAGAATTTCCAACCTTAGAACTTCCGAGTAGAACAAATACTAGTGTTCTTAACAAAAGATAACCCTGACAACCTGGAAGGGGAGATAGGTTGCAATTGCATATTCGCCAATCTAAGGTCAGGTTTTCTGTGGAAAATATATTCCATCTTAACCAAAACTAACAAAAGACAGGCAGCTTTGGTCATAAGCACTGATCCACCAATAAGAGCTCCTTTCTCATTTCCCCCTTAACATTCATCAAAAGAAGTAAAACAACCATGTCATCCCCATTAGCCAGCAGCATTGGGCCTGGTAACCTTCATATCTGCCAACTCCCAAAACCTACCCTGACAGGCATGGTGATTTGAACAAAGGAACTTGACAAGAAAATGAAGTGTATGAAAAAAGGAACATAAAAAACAAACAAACACATTCTTCGTGTATTCTTATGTTAGAAGAACCCAGAAACCCAAAGTTCATCAAGAAGTCAGCAACATTAAACAAGCATTGTTTTCCTAATTATTCATCTATAGCAACCATTTTTCGTCATTTGTCTTTCCATAAGACCAACACTAAACAGAAAAGCAAGCAATTTAGATAAAGAAAAAAAGTTTACCTCATGTCCTCAATTAGTAATAATGTAATATATTAACTTGGCTCCGTGATTCCATCCTTTCCGATGCAAACTATTTTACCTGACTAGTTTTTAGGCCTTCTATGAGTAAAGTTTCTAGGATACTTATGGTTTTTGATGTTTGGATGTTATTTTTGCAAAAATGCAATGGCAGCAATAATGCTTGACAACAAATGATAGAACGATCTCTTCCAGGAATAGGTGTACCGGGGACTGCCCCTGAAATCGAGTAACCATTAGCAGAAACTCCAGGAGGGCTTAAACCCCACGTCCCATACGTTTAGGAGCAGGAGCAATGATCTAAAGAACGACCCTGTAGAATTACTTACTGACTTATCCTCAGTGAGGTGAATTTCCTCACCAAAGAATTTTTCCAGAATACGAAATTTGGCAAATTTTATGTAACCACACGCAACAATTCAAGATAATACATGCAAGGAAAATATTTAACCTGCAACCGAACAAGGCCTTAACGTCTCTCTTCTAATGAAAAAAATTCATTGAAAGAAGCTGTAAAAATCATGCAAGAAGAATGCATATGCGACTACTTAGAATATTTCGAGTACTTACAAATGGACCATCCGAGCAGGGCTACCAAAATTTCGAATGTACCAACGAGGTGACATACTCTGTAATCAAAACAAACACAAAGGACCGATCAATATTTTGATATCTTTGAAACAGTGTTGCAGTAGTGCGCCACCCAAAGACACAAGACTGCATCACCCGGAAGGAAGTTTGACATTGTAAGACTGATAACCAAGGATAAAGGAAGACGAACAAGCTATCTCAACCTCATGAATGCAGTAAAATAAATGCACAATCGACATAAAGTGGAGGGAAACGAATCTTACTCGGTGTATGCAAATATTAGACCGAGTAACAAGAGAAGCAGCTTGCAATTCCATATTTCCAGCCCATGTGCCATCCTCTTTCATGGACTTACAGTATTCCTCAAATGATGCATCATCTTCAATAAAGGGCTCAAACATATCACGATTGTTCTGTTAAAAATAGCTCCAATATCAGATTCACTTAATTTTTGAAATGTAGAAGTACAACTAGATAGCATGCAAAGGAAGCAGTATGAAAGCAACTAAAAATTAGAAAGTGAACAGGTCGTTTGCCAGCTAAGCATCCAAGAGAACTGGAAATATCTGAGGCCAAGAAACAATCACATATGGAGTGACCAAGTTATTTGGGGAACAAAGGGCTGCATGGACCAGACAAGCCCACTGCAAATTAACACATATCCAAAAACTCCAATATAAATTATCTTAAACATTATATATATTTCTACTTTTGCAAATCAAAAGACTACAAGCAGTTAAAAGACTTCACCAACCAAATAAGGTCTACGGACAGAAATGTTCTAAAACTGTGTTTCTCATGACGTAAGAATTCCTAGAAACAATGAAAAGAAGATACAACAAGGAAAACTTCAACTTCAAATAGGCTTGGACAAATTTTTCTAACATAGAAACAACAAATTCAAGTTTGCCATTTCGTGCCATATGTAACCTAGCCTAGTGACAAGCACGTGCTGTGTCATGCCTTTCCTAGTCTGGTGGCATGCCATGTCATGCATAAAAGGCCATTTTCCAGTACTCATCCACAATAATCAAGGATGCCAGTAGCTTGTAAACTGTATAAAGACGTCAAATTCGCGATAATACGTACAATACAGCTGCTCTCAAACTTAACCCCAAATTCTCATGCTTGGCCGCCCAAACATTCTGCCACTGCACTCAGGAATGGCCCCAACATAACTCTAATCTTTTTGTAACTTTGCCACCATCCCTGAATCACAAAGAATGGTGGACAAAGGCACAAAGCACAAATGGATTGCCTCCCTCCCTCAGAAAGAAAACTCCAACCTCTCTTTTTACTTAGCGGATGTATCACGCACAAAGCTCAAACGTACATCCTAGAGTAGGTGTTTTTTTTTTTTTTTTTTTGTTGATCGACAAACAAAATTTTATTAGAGAAACTCGATGACGGGAACACCCAATGGGCATAGCACAAACACCCTTGGGCCTATAATGCCCTGATAAAACAAAGAAAATACGCGAGGCCAACAAAGCCAGATATACAATAAAGCACAAAAAAGCCTAGCCCAAACAAGTGGGCCAAGTCCAACCCCAGGAAAACCCAAAACCTAGCCCTAAAGCAATGCGCAAAACATCCACCACCTCCACCACCAAAGCCTCTGACAGTGACCACCAACCCTGACAGTCACCACAACCCGAAACCACCAATCCACCTCCGGATAACCAAAGAGAAGCGGCGCCAACGAAACAAACAAACCCAGCTGCCTCAGATGCACCCTGAGCCGTTAAGCAATAACCACGACACCCATTGCTAACCATAGCGGGGACCACGACAGCCATCACCCCCACCGACACAACACTTGCCGTTAAGCCAAAAACCGGCCGGAGAAGCGCTTGGAGGCGAGGACCGAGAAACCACAGTGAAGAAGAGTGGTAGACCCACACGGCAATAAGGACGGGGTCGAAAAAAATAGATTTGAGAAGGAAAGAGACGAGAAAAAGAGAGCCTCACCAATGCCGTCCTCGTCGACATCCAAGAATCCCTTAAAGAGCCGCTTATCAATTGGTAAAGCAACTCAAGGATCACCAGACGTGAGGACCATGACGCTGCTGCTGCCATCCGATCCGCCGCCGCCACCCAATCACACCATTGCCGCCGATCGGTTTTTGAAATAGAGAAGATGAGGGATCCAAAGTGGGAGAAGAAAATGAAGGAAGAAGGTCAGAGAGAGGAGGGGGGGAGGCGGGAGGAAAAAAGTTTAGAGAGAGAGAGATCTTAGAGTAGGTGTTCGAATTTGATGTTCATGAGAGTCCACTTTCTAAGTCCCAACATACTTGATCTTCATCATAGCAATCAGAATTGAAGGATTCCATCGATCAGATCCACCTTCCAAATGGTTACAATCTGCCATAGGGACAAGGTATACGGTTTGATAGCCTAGAAGGAAACATGTCACATTATTATTAAATGTATCCGGTATGGACAGTAGACAGTCATCTTTCTTCATATATCCTCAGTAAGTTTAATATTAAACACGTTTATATTGATATGCTCCCATGCAATTACATGATATTATTGCCAACTGATAGAAGTGCATGATAATATTCCCTTTAGCACTACAAAATAGGCTGTGTATGTACCAACATGAATTGTACCACCATACTCCGGTACCTTTGATGCTCCTCCTCATTGCCTTCAACCTGATCTGCAAACGCTCTGCCAAACAAAAAGAATGGCCAACATGAACCATGAGATACATTCTCAACAAAGATGATCGAATAAACCAGGAAGCAGGCATGTGGCCACCTAACCTTGTGGCAGAAAACATGATAATTCCTGAACATTCATATTATATACTTGATTCAAGCAAAATGAGGTCATCCATTAAGCACAGACCTGAAGAAACAATTACCATCTGCAGTAACTTCAATAATCTTTAAACCTAATGCATCAAGCTGAGCACGAAACGCAGAAATGTCACCCTGCTTCCCCCCGTGCTTTTTGATCTGTCCAGCAAAAAAAGAAATATGGTTCATTGTCTTACTGATCTAGACACCTAAAAACTTTCTTAAATATATTCAATTAAGAAAAGGCAAATTCCACTCTATGAAAGATACACAGGTTCCTATCACCCAGTAGACCACCTTAACTACTTTATTCTGACTGCAAAAACCCTTAATTACAGCTCAGTGTGTCAGTTATTGGGTATGCTACTAATATATGCCGCTCAAATCCATTCTGTCTGAGCGACTCCAATGCGACTAGCAAATTCAATGTACGTTGCTAATTTTGTAAACTGCATACTCTGCACACCCATCAAAAGCAATCCCCTCGTACCCTCTCCATATACGTTTAATCCTCGTAAAACTCCTTGCCAAAGTCGTACACCTTATCCATTTGACTCGCTCATCCAGGCCACAGAAAGAAAAAGGATATCCTCTGCTCCGTGAGGCATAGATTACCAGACTCGAACATATAGCATCATCTAAAGTGTGGTCAGAGTATGGAAATGCAACATTGAACTGGCATTCAAATTCACACTGACTATTAGGATATAGTCAGAATTCTAAGATGATGATCAAGCTGGATTTCTTGCCTCAAAGAAAAAAATTAACATTGGGCTCATAGGGGTGGTCAAATTCACGTGTTCATTAACATTCTTTAAGGCATGCCACCGTTCAAGCTGCATGTAGCTAATGCTAGACCCTTTTGCAGATCATTTCCATGAGTATGCGCGCGTGTGTAATAAACCTACATTCATTTTATCCGATACATTTCCCCAATTCATCGTCGCTGAGAACTGCTTTGTATGGCTGGGCTCATACAACTAAACACAACTACCAATTTTCCAGCCAGTTATTTACAGCTTCTATAAGGCTACATTAGCCAGTTATGTAAAACTTCCAGCATCATCACCACCGATCAAGGGATAACAATCCAACAAATTGGACCTTTAAAGACGAATTAGATTCGTCTGCAAAACAACAATTTCGTCGCCAAAATTGTGGCATAAAAAAACTCATCAATGTTTCGTCATAGAAAGTGTAGAGTTCTGAAGGGACAAAATTTATGTGAAAATTTTGATTTCGTAATCCGTGGTTGCTCATACGGTCATACCTCGAACTTGAGACCTCTAATTCAGAATCATCGCATATTTCCGCAGAGAAACTTACCATTTCGTTAATAACATGGCAAATGCCAAAATATATCATAATTCATGATTTTATGTACGAGTTGAAAGTAAATGAACCTAAAAATATACATTATGTATATATTGATATATATTTTTGGTATATATATTATGATTTTGTAATACTATATCCTATATATACATGTACATCATATACAACATCATTACATGTCAAAAAAATAATTAGTTTTAGACAAAGGTGACAAATAATTTGTTTTTTTGAACAGGACAAATAATTTGTTGGCTAAAGTTTCAATGAGGCAACGAAAGTAGATTTCGTCCCCTAAAGTGTACATTTGGTGACGAAATCGAGTGTCCTCATAAAATATACCCTTTTGGGAACCAAGAGAAGGCCCATTGTTTTCTTAGTTCGTGGTTCTTCCATGGCAGCATCCAGGATTACACTCATCTTGGCTTCGAAAAGGTTCTTTGAGTATGCCCTATGTTGAGGAGATCTATCAGATCATGGAGGTGTTGCGTCAATCTATGTACGGTGCTTTAGCCATGGCAGAGAGGTGGGTTCCTCTGCTTCTACAGCGAGGCAAGGCTCAGTGGTGGCTTCAAAATTGGGATCTATCAGTGCTCAGTTTTGGTGTTGGTGTTCACTTTGGTGGACAGAGCTGCCTCTGCTCCAGCTGTTCGAGCATCATCGACTATTTCCGTTGGAAGGAGTTTTCCTCACGGAAGGCGCCATGATTGGTTAGTATGTTAGGATAGATACAAAGGAGTTTTGGTGTTGGATCTATCAAAATTTGGATAAGATTAAAATGAGGGAAAATAAGTAGCATTGAGTTATCTCTAACATTTTGGTATGCTCTTCAAGCATAACGGTCAGATAGATACAGTTCACAGCCATGGAATACTGAAGGCATAAAAGAGAATGTTGACATCTAGCATTCCATGATATATTCCAGCATCTGCTCTTACTTCACAGTTGTTGACTTCATCAGACAGATGTATAGATTAATTGTGGACCAGAGGGGTTGGTTTATAATCTTACATGTAAATTTCTTTGAATTCCCCGAAAGTAAATGTAATCTTGATAAAATTGCTCATAAGATGCTTTCTATTCAGCTAATTAGTGGCTTAATTGTTCAATTAATATGTGTTCTATGTTTTTCCCCTTATATTGCTTGAATTGAATTGACATGTTAGATATGTGAATTTTAGTTTCAAAAACAGGTTTCGAAAATTAGGTTTGGAGACAAGAGAGGTCCAGGGTATAAATTTTGCATCCAGATCATCAGGAAAAGGCACGATAGTTCGTTAGCAAAGGAAAAAATAACTCCTATTTGCTGCACTTGGTATAAAACAGCCCTAAAAACAAGTGATCAAGGAGTTAAGAGGTTATCATTTAAAGCACATCCAGGAAGCGTTTGCTACTGGTGCTCAATGCACATGTAAAACTCGAAAATTCCTCATGCAGAGAGAATCAACCATGGAAACTAGGGAACCCACTATATCTCTGTCCTTTAGCTACAATTTTATTTACTATGTTTGTGATACCTAGTAGAATACAAGATAGCCCTATGGGACTAACCAATTTGGAAGTTTCTCTTTAGCTCCCTTTCCCGTCCCACCATTCCTGAGTTGAGGAAGGACTGGATTACAGGATGCCCTTTCTATATGGAACTTTGATCCTCAACCTCCACCTAGGGTGCTCACCTAGTTTCTATAACTTCAGCAGTAGCCCTTCCTTTCTCGTGGACATAACTGCTAACTACTAAATCCTGGGTCGACTAAGCCCTTAACATGAGCAGCAATGCCTTCTTGAATGTTAGAATGCGGACAGGAATAGCAAATGCGCATTCACAAGTAGGTCGTTACTCGCTAGTGTGAGCCGATTTTTTAAGCTACTAAAAAAGAATGCAAAAGGTGGAGTAGTGCATGAGCTTCCCAAGCTCTTATTACAGAGTCAAGAGCCAACCATATAAAACAAATGCCTTCTAGAAGGTGACACTCATTGCTATCAAAATGAAACACACATGGATGAGTTTGAGTAATCTCATTTGGGAATAAGTTGTTTCAGAACACCTTCATCTCCTATAGCCTTGCCTATATTAAGAAACCATGTAGACATCAGACAGAAACTTAAATGCATAACGGTGTAGGACCAGTTACCTAACGAATCTAGTGGTTGATTGTGCCGATGAAGTGCCAATGCATTTACACTTTTATGATTTGAACTTTACACTTGTAAGCCTATTAAATATGGAAACTTAAACACTCCAAGAGAAGATGTGGCAGCGCATATGTGGTACTCCGGAAAATGTCACCACTACACACAAAATACAGGTCAAACATATGTTTCTCAACAAAGGTGGTTGTTGATGTCACAGCTGCAAAATTTGTCGCTACATAATTATTTGGGAGTACAGTAAAAAAAGACCACGTGGTACTCCTCTACTCGTCATTTCAAGACAATTAAATCATGGTGAATGATCCCTTGCGATGATGATGATACTGCATTCGTCTGGTCGTATGATAACAACAATACTCGATATTAATTTTTTAATTCTTCAAAACCGTCCCATTGAAACTCGAATGACTAGATTTAGTCTTGAAAAAATCATCAAACCAAGATTTCTTTCATAATCCGGCCCCCTCCGACTTAGATTCCAAGCTCCGCCACAGGGAATAACCTATTTAAAGGAAAATACTTGCACAAGTTCAAGATCAGAGCAGTTAAAGGTACTGATAACAAAAACTCCCATGACTTGAAAGTAGAATCTGGAAAATCTCAAATTACATGGTAAGAAATCAACCCTGCAACTCTGAAGCACCAACAATATACACAAGCTAACAAAGAACCCATAAGCCTACACATGGACACTTGATTGAACACATTATATGCCAAAGTGAATTGAAGTATGTTCATGGTATACGATTGGAGGGAATTGAAGAGACTCACGTGTTTGTGGGGTTTGGGCTTTTGATGCTTTGCTTTAACCATCGCTCCTCCTCCTTCTCCTCAGAGAAAAGATCCTTTGATTCGTTTTTCTTCAATTGCTGTGTTGAGGTCGCTGACGGGATAAGGCAGAGAGAAAGAGTGGGGAGAAGGCAAGGCTTTCGCTTCGTTTCCCAGACGTAACGTCGCTGTATGCGACACTGTTCTTGCGACGGGGCAACTCACCAGAGTTGCCTCCGTTTTACTGTTGCGAAAGTTAGGGCACGTCGTGTTCGAAACAGAAAAATTCACGAAATAGTAAATGAAATAGCCCCTTTCCATAAGATTTTACGGATTAGTACATTAATTTTCCGGGAAATCTCATAAAATTAAAGTGCTAAAATGAGAAATGATGATAAAGAAGGCCTTATTTTCCTTCTCAAGTATTTCAATAGATTTTTCCATTCTTTGGATTTTACCTTTATTTTCTGTCTAACTTTATTTGTTTTTTTTCCACATATTTCGGGCCTTGTTTCCGATTTGATAAAATCATTAAAATCTTTCTTTATTTGATAAAATTCACCCCAGTGATTTTATCAACCTTTCTTCTTATGTTTTCATCCAAAAAATCTTTACCCTATAGGCCGAGATTTTTGGATGGAAACATAATTAATTTTGGATGAAAGCATTCATTTTAGTCTTTAATCTCCTAGTATATATATATTTACATATATAATCAAGGGCAAAAGTGGGTTTATTTGAATCTCGGGATGGAAACATAACTCCTAAAAAGACTATGGATGATTTTCTAATTTCAAGTGAGTAAATGGATGATTATTTAAGTGCCCCTTCTTAAATTTCTCACACACTCACGTGATTTTATAGCATTTCCCATAATCAAATAGGAAATCCACCCTCAATAATCTTTCCAAATCAGTGACAGGACCAGGATCTCAATATTTGGTTTATACTTTATATGATACTAAGGTGTGTTTTGGCCTAAAAAGTTAGCTGGCTTATTTTTTCGTCTTTATTTGATTTTTTTTCGTATTTTTTTGTTTTGCATCAACTTTTTGTGTATTATCGGTTCGTCTCGCCAAGAGGAATCAAAAAAGTAAAAAATTATGATCGAATCCTAATTTTTTTTTGAATAAAGACAAAAATAAGCCAAAAAGACAATTTTTTACACTTTTTTCGATCTTATTCAAAAAATTGAGAGTTCTAGCCATAATCTTTTACTTTTTTGAATTCTTCTAGCCGAGAAGAACCAATAATACTCAAAAAATCGATGCAAAACTAACAAACACAAAAAAAAAAAAAAAAAGTTAAGTTGGCCTTTTAAACCAAAACACCACTTAATACTTTTATTGTCTACTTTTTTTCCTACAAAATGAAAATACCATCGGATACTTGCTGGTCAATTGTGATTAGCCAGAGCACACTTCAATGACTAAAATCAGGAAGCTAGAGGAATTCAATGCCATTATGCCATGGTGAGAACTTGGTTGGTTTTATAGGATGGCTCACAACTCACGGGGATAATATTGTAAAAATTTCTTCTTAAACTTCCTCTCGTATTTTTTAGCACGACAAGCTTGTCCTCCAAATTTAGGCTAGGTTGATTTTGCCAAATGATTTTAGCAAATGGGGAATTATTTGCTAAAAATCAACCATGATTTCAAGAAATGATTCCTCAATTGATTTTAGCAAATTTTAACTAAGGTTTTACTAAAATCAACCATGATTTTAGCAAATAATTTTCTCATTTGATAAAATCATGGTTGATTTTAGCAACCATTTGCTATAATCATTTGACAAGCCCTCCCTTTAAGAAACTACGGTTTTCACAACTTCTTGTTGAGCATCTTCACATTTTTTGCGACATTAAGCGGAAGTGTAACTCAACCAGCCATATTTGTACATTGTTAAGTTTTAGAAGTTTAGGAGGCCATTTCTCCAAGGCAATAGCTGGGTTATTCGTCTTCAATCATGGGCTTTTCTTGAATTTATGGTTGTTTTTTGTTGGATACGATTTGGGCCTATTTGTATGAGTTTGACTGTATAAGTTTATTGTTGGATTTTATTAGGACAATTGACGGGAGAGTAATTACCACGGACTCAAAGCTTAAACTGGAAATGCACCACTAAGTCTTGCTGAAAATGTTTGACAATTTAATCACTCCCATTGGTGCATGCTATGTGGTCCCATTACGTGTAAAACTTTGGAGTGTGAGGTAATTCTACATGGGCACAATCTCTCTCTCTCTCTCTCTCTCTCTCCTCAACTCTCCAAACCGTATCGTATGAAAGTACCTAAATCCTAGGGTACCCTGTGAAAGTACCTAAATCCTAAGGTACCCTATGAAAGTGTCTAAACCTAAACTCTAGGGTACCCTATAAAAGTGCTTAAAACCTAGGGTACGCTATAAAAGTGTCTAAACCACTAAAACTCTATAATAGAAAAGTGCACCCCAAACCTAAGCATTAAGGTACCCTGTGAAAATATCTAAACCTTAGAGTACCCTATGAAAATGCCTAAAACTCTGGGGTACCCTGTAAAAGTGTCTAAACCACTAAAACCCTATAATAAAAAAACGTACTTGTAGACACCCCAATTTGGACCCTCGAAATACCCTTAAGTTGCAGCTCGTTGGCCTTCCCGATGATGAGGATGAATCAACGATTAAACCATGAAAATGATCTTGGGATGCACTTGCAAAATTCTTCACCCAAAATCCGGAACTAAGGCACCTTAGTTCAGTATGAAACCAAGGCACCCCAGTTCACTTGAACTAGGGCGCCCTAGTTCAAGCAAACCAGAGCCCCCCCTACTTTTTGTCAACTGCACAAAATCATGCTTCCATCTGCAGGAGAATCACATCATGTTGTTTACTCTGCTTATACAGTTCGGCGTAAGACCAGGGAGTGTCTATCCTAACTAAGGCGCCTCAATTACCCTTTTCCAATCCCATAAATAGGCTCATGCACGTAAATTTTCAACACACAAGACTTCTACTCTACAACTTTCTTAGCTATTATTCCCTTGCTATTCTCTCATTTCTGCTCCTGCTGCTACAACTCTTCTTCTTCATCTTTTTTAGTTTTCACCAAAAATGCTATAAAAAAAAATCCTCCAAAATCCAATAAGTTCCTAACACCTCATTACCTTATTCCCTTGCTACTTTCTCCCTCCATCTTCCAGCTACTGTTACTACCAATACTCTCCTTCACCACCCTCTTAACTTCAAACAACATCCCATCAAAATCTCCACCAAAATCCTCCAGAATTTATTACAATCCCAAAAATATTCTCTAACCTCTGAGCCACTGTGAAACTAAGTTTGTCCAGTCCCTTAACTAAATTCTAAGCCCAGCAAATATCCACAGCCTTTCCATCATTTGCAAAAGCTCAAAGGGTGCATTTCAAAGAGCAATTTCAAGGTAAAATATAGTTGGATCCTAAGGGAAAATTTTCTCAACCTCACATCCCAGTAACATATACTGGAAATGTGCCAAAGGAGGAATAAAATCTGTTTTTATCAAAATTTTACGAAATTTTCTAAAAATTAGACAACTAGGGCGCCCTAGTTATGCTCCAATTGGGACGCCCTGGTTCTGGATTTTTATTATTTTTCTCATTTTAAATAGTTAAATTATTTTTCAAAACAAAACAGGGCAAAAGTTCATTATTTCTATTAATTAAATGATTTTACAATTACTCTAATTTATTTTCCCCCAATTTCAAATATCTTCTTTTAAATATATTTCCCTTTTAAAGGAACAATAATCATTCTTTTCAAATCATGACATTTCTTAAATTAAAAACCATTTTTAAATTCTTAAAACTAGTTTTCCAAAAAATGTCATCAGAATCAAAAATGGGGAGAAACTAAATTAAAGTATTTAATTTGAATTAGGGCACCCTAATTTCCACAAATTTGGGGCGCCCTGGTTCTCCATAAATTTGAATTAATTTAATTCATTTCTATTTTAAATTTTTTTGTTGCATTTTTTTGTTTGAAATTATTCTGTAGCATTTTTATTATTTAGCATCCTTTCATGCATTTTACTTGTTTAATCATTGAATAAATTTCATTATAAAATATTTTATAAAATCCCATGAATATTGAAGTAGAGACTGACCTCGTGTCGGGCGAGCGGGGTGCCGTAAAACCCTTCCCCTCTCGTAACCTGGCTCCGAACCCAGATATTTTTCTAAAAAGATCAGTCACAAACCCCTTTTTCAAAACAATGGCACAGAAGTCACATTTTTGTCAAAAATGGTTTCTCGGGTAATTTTCCACAAACCCGGGTGGCGACTCCAAAAATCAAATCGAATTTTCAAATCGGCGAAGTCGAGAGCCCCGTGGCAGCGTCCACAACACCATAAACCTAAACCCCAAAAAAGAGTGACTTACCTTAATGGCAATTAAAAAGAGTGACTTATTTTAATGGTAATTAGATATCTCTTTTCAAGACTTAGAAGTAAAAATCTAATTTTAATAGTACTTGTAGATAGCATTTTCAGTATATTACATTTCTTTATGTTAGTCGTAGACTGGGGTGCGAGCCTGTGAGGCAGAGCCGGCTTATGGGCTTTGCCCAAGAAGTTTGGGTTTTAAGCCCAACAAAAATGCAAAAAAATGGGGCTTTCAATTATTTAGGACACCTATATAGTATATATACACTAGGTCTAGATAATTATTGTGCAAGTCTGATTGGCTTTTTTGTCCATTGAAAAAAATATAGTGAAGAAACTTGATTATGAAGACTTAATAAGTACGTTTGCAGCTAAAAGTGCGAGAAGATAATTGTTCGAATGATGGATTTTTTGAAGTAATGTGACGCTTGTTTATTTTTGGATAATTATAGGTTTACATTTTGTTTGTAATGGCTTTTATAAAGACTCCTTATTTACCAACTTTTGTATGTAAAATAAAGGGTGGGCCTCGTTTAATGAGTTCGTCTCAGGCCTTTAAATTTATGAGTCGGCTCTGCTTTGAAGGGAAGACTAATCTATCAAAATGTGTTTTTTTTTTTTTTTGGTTTTATGGATATCTAACATAGAACATGTTTTTTTAGATAGTAAGTATTTTGATAAATGATTAATCTATAAAATTGTTTATTTTTAGTAATATGAACAATTCACTATATTAATATTTTAAGTGCCGCCTTCGACACAAAAACCTATCTCCACCAAATTATGTCCCCTATTGAATGAAAAAAAATAGTGATGTAGTAAGGGGTTGTTTGATAAAAAAAAAAGCTAAAAGCTGGAAAATAAGTACTGAAAACTGAATGTTTTAAGCTGAAAAGTTGTTTGAAAAAACATATTAAGCACTGAATAAAAAAAATTATTCTAATTGTCTCTTAATTTTGCTAATGGTCATCAGGTATTTGTGGTAGTGGTGGAGTGGTGATTGGCAGGTGGCGGGGTAACGGTGGCAGTGGAGTAATGTGGTGGTGGTGGTGGAATGATGGTGAGTTATGGTGGCAGTAGAATAATAGTGGTGGTTGTAAGGACCCATAAATTTGCATAATTTTTCGAAAATAATGTTGGGTAAATGTGAGGAATTGAATTTTGATAAAAAAAAAAAAGGGTCAATGTGATGGAAGTAGATTGCATTTGGGTCTTTTTAAAATGCATTTGAAAGATAAGGGGGGTGCAAGTGCAAGAATATGTGTATATGAGTGTGTGTAGTGTAAAATTCTCCCACAAAACACACCCGACTCTTCTACATCAGCCATTGCTCTCTCTCTCTCTACCCCTCCCAAAATTTCTTCCTCCAATCTCACACAAAATCCACTCCTCTCACTCAATCTCTTCAAGAACCAAGTTCAAAACCTTCATCTACGCGTCAATTAGAGTCGGGTTCACCGTGGTTCTTCATGGAGAGCAAGATTTTTGGTTTGGGAGCTTCAAAATCTAGGGCTTTGCTTGTTCTACCCATTTCAAGCTTCAATCTTGAGGTAGGAAGACAAATTCTACTCCCTCTAGTTGTATTTATGTGATGTGTACCATTGTCTGTGATGCCCAGAATCTGCCCGACCAATCCCGCCCGAGCGGAAAATCCAGCAACTACACGAAATTTCGTTTTGTCCCGGTTTGTTCCCCGATGCCCGTTTGGCCCCCGATTGTCCGTTTCTTCGTATTTCTGACCCGTACCACCATTTTGAACACCGAATTCACTTTAAAATCATAAAACTAATCTTTGGACACGTGATTTAACAAATTTCATGGTTTTATGTATTGGACACGCGTCGGTTGACGCTTTTTGGCGAAAACAGTGAAGTTTTGGAATAAATGGGGCTTATGGGAGTTTTTGAAAAACAAATTGTTTTGAGATGATATAATTGAACAATGTGAACACTAGGGTCACCATTTGGAGTCCCTAGCCATGGGTGCACGGAGCTCACAAAATCCGGCAGGGGTGCACGGAGCCCACGAAATCCGGCAAAGGGATACCTCCCTATTAAATTGATGAATGTTTTCTTGTGAAATATTGGAAATGATATATTTGGATTGATTTTGAAGTTTTTGGCGAAAATTGGATTTTTGTGTACGATTATGGAAATTTAGCAAATGCTTGGACCTTGTTGGACACTTAGAGTTGTTTTTGGGATGCTTGAATACTTTGGGAAACACTTGGACACACTTTTGGGATACTTGAGTACATTCTTGAGAAAATTTGGGTACTTGTTGATCGGGTTAGAGTGTTTGTTCTTCCAAATCATATTCATTGGTCTTGTCCTTCATATTACTCTTTTGTTATGCATGTATCATGTTTATACACCTAACGCTAGTAGAATAGTTTTTCTATTGGGCTAGTGAGCTCAACCTATCAATTTTCAAGTACTCGACATGGAGCATGAGATGGGATGCTTGTGAAGTGATGCATACATGGAGATTATACATGCATAAAGTTATTTTCCCATCTTTGTCTAATATTTTTGAAAGATGATTTTGGCCTTGTTCGTTTCTCAGTTTAGTTTTAGTTTTAGTTTTGATGACATCATCATTTTCCTCATTTCTATCTCTATCTCTCTCCACTCATTACACCTGATGACATCATCAAAACTAAACTAAAACTACCAAACGAACACAGCCTTTGTAACTTCCATTTGTTAATCCTTTTTTGACTATTTAGTTAATGTAATAACTCTTTAAACGTGATACTTATGCTTTTGGGATTTGGGATCTCGTTATTAGAACTTGTTGACCATTTATGGTGTGAATGTAATATTTTGACTTTGACTTGTTCCACGTGGATATTTTCTATATTTGGTTTATTAAATTTGAGGGCATGACAGTTGTAGTGTGATGGTTGTGGTGTGGTAGTTGTGGGGGTGGGCAGGGTGGAATGATGACGATGACATGACAATAGTGGCGATGGTATATGAGTAATGGTGATAGTGGTGGGGGTGGTAGTCGTGGTGGTAGAGGCTTGGAAGTGGTAGTGGTGGTGGTGGTGGTGGTGGCAGTGGCTTGGTGGTTGTGGTGGTGGTGGTGGTGGAATGGTGGTGATGGTGACGACGGCGGCGGTGTGATGATTGATTGTAAAACATGGTTATCAAACCTACTTACTCTCTTATTACTTAATTGATTCAATTTTAAGTGATGAATCTGTGTTATCAAACAAGCTCCAACTTACATGCCGGTTAATTAGATAGCAAAGGGATAGATTTCCACTCAATTTTTTCATATAACGAGACACCTTAGATGTGTATGGATCGTGATCGTATTTACATTTTATGAAGATGAACGAAATCATTGAAAAACAAACAACTTGATTATAAAACCAAAAACTTTTTTTCCTTTTTTTGGACACTTTCCTTTCCCTTACGCCCCGTTTTGATATCCCCTCATAACTTTTCACCCCCACTTAGCTGGAGGGCCCCATCCATATCCTTGGTTTGGCAACTTCAATCGCCTCCCTGATAATCTTTCACCCCCTCTACGCTTTCCCCCTCCGAGGTTCCTCTCCCGGATAATTTTTGGGTTGCCCTCCACCCCCACCCCCAAAAGTTATCTGGGAGTAGAAGGGGAAGACAACCAATCATTAAAATTGACATATTAAAAACAAACGTTTTTTAAACTAAATTGATTGCAAAAAATGTTTTTTCAATGAAATAAATTAATATAGCTTGAAATTGTCCCAAATTAATTAATTAGATTACGTTTTGCAATTATATAGTTAATTTAATACATAATCAAGTTTAATACTGTACAAGGGCAAAAGAGTCATTTGACAGCTTTATCCATCATTTACCCCCTCTTATTTATAAAAATATCCAAATCAAGTCAAAAGTTATCCCCCTGTTTAATCCCTCATCTAAACCAACTATTTTTTTATCTCTTTCCATAAATATTACATCAATGTGGGTTATCCCTCTAAAAATAATACTCTATCTTATATTATCCTCCTCCATAACTTATTCCCTGAAAATAATCCTTCATCCAATCGGGACCTTAGGCCGTAGCCAATGTCTCCAATCTATTCTAATATATAAAGGGGGAGCAACAATTTGGTATGGATTAGTTTTTTAGGCTGGCTCACAATTTTGAATACCCGAAATATCCCTAACAAAAACTGATTTATTGAATTGGTTTTAAGTAATTGCAAATAACTGTAGGGATAGACATGGAAAAATAAACTTTGTCGATTCATTTCCGTATAACCTACAATCCAATAACTGCCTACTCCACGATCAATCAACCCAATTACATTTTTCAAACTTCTACCAGTTTCAAAGGGTCTGGATTTCCAAAAGCAATAAAACCCATCGTTAAGTACTCCACCACATTCGAAAGTTAATGATTGACGGTTCTTTGTCTTTCTGCGTCTTTAGAAGCAATCCATCATCGCATATTGTGTGTATGAACTATGAAGTTTCGAAGGGAAGCCATGTAAGGTTCCCTTGAATTTTTGTTCTTTCTTTTTTCGCTCGATGCCTCGATTGTTCAATTTTTATTTCAATTTCATGTTGTTGATGCTGCTAATGTTGATTTTGGGATATGAGTATACTTAAACCGTAGTTATTTCTATGTGGGTTTCTTAATTTAGTGGAATATGATTTGCGTTTGTTGTCAACAAAGAGGATCCAATATTTTGTCAACAAAATATTGCTGCTTCAGATGACTTATAATGCATTTGTATTATTTTTTGCAGACTTTAGAATGCCTATAGTGAAGAAATGGTAAGGTTGTATCTAATCAAGGTGTACGTATTTGTTACTTTCTTAATTCATTATTTTTGCTTTCTAATGCTTGGCATCGTGTCATTTTTAGATGTAATCTTTCGACATGCTCATGCATCTCGTGTGCCCGCCTTTTTATATGTAATCTTGAAAACTGAACTTGCACATGCATCGCGTGTGTTTGGCCTCTGTTGATTTCTATTGTTGTTTATTTGTCAAAAAATATAATGGGACTCCCACGCGATCAAAATGATAACCTGGAAGCTTTTGTGCAATTTTTTTTTTGTCAAATTCAACATAAAATACGTGTTGTCGTGTTTTGGAAAGTTCAGTTCGTTTAAAATACGTGTAGGTCGTGTTTTGGAAAGTAAGTTCGTTTTTAAAAAGCAAAGGTGAAGTGGATGTCAAACCGAAGTAAACTAATTAAAAAAGCAAAGAGATGTTAAACGGAAAAAATCGCTAACCATAATCAAGAATGTCTAATAACAAGAGTCAATGTTCGTTTATTAGACGTAAAATGTGCATGTTTATTAACGCCTAAAAACCATAATTCAAGAATGAATTAACGGGTTGAATATGATACAATGTGCTAATAGTGCATGATTAACAGTTGCCTAATACTGACGATTTGTAGTGGCGTAATTGCATTTGGAACGACGGGTCCTGTGACACTTGTTCCTGTCCAAATTTAAAGGGTACTTGTTGTCATGATAACAAATGGAAAAGGCTACAATATTATACACACCCCTACAATATAATGTGATGGATATATTTAATGTTTTTTAGTCAAAAAAATGTCTCCTCGGTCGAGCCTTCTCGAGTTAAATTCTAATTCCGACACTCATAGTATTACTCTTATTTTTATTTGACACTGATTAGGAGCAGTGGTGGAGCCACATGCATGCCAGTGCGGGTCTGTGCCCACACTGGATTTTTGGAAGGTTTTTTTTTTTGCATTTTTTGCATTTTTTAGAAAAATATACATCATTTTTTCATATATACAAAAAACTAATTAGTGCTCTTGGAGCGTCATTACTTGGTGTTATAATGTTATTCTCCTGCGCATATTTATGTGAAACTCAAGACTAAATCTATGAGTTTTACCTGAATATGTGATGAATGCCGATAAAAAAAAGAGTAATAGAGAAAGGTGTTAGGGCATCACGTGGCGAGGCCCGAGAACCACTGTATAACTAATTACTCACAAACAAGCCTTAATTAAGTGAAATTTTTGCTTCGAAACTATATCGTGTTTACGGAACCCTAGACCTCCACCAACTCGAACCCCAGACCCCTCTTGGAAGCCAAGCAGTATAACAAAATAGGCTAAGAGGAACATCTATCCATATAATGTAAGTCAAACGAGACTCATTTCAAATGAAAATCAAGATATGTTAGATTCTTTAAAAAAGAATTTTTTTTTTCTTAAAAAAGTACTGGCATTTATAAATTGTGCCCTCACTGGAGCAATTTTCTGGCTACGTCACTGATTAGGAGTATTTGCTAGTGTTGAACAATCAGCTCTGGGAGAGTGAGCTAATGCAGCATCCTCGTCGTCGTCTTGGATTTTGATGAACGCTGCTACGTGCACAGATGCACGTGTACAGACAGCGTACCGACGGCGTCGCCAACGCCGTCGTGGGTCCCATCCGGTCGTTCCGAGCCGTTCATCTTTCTCAAAATCAAATTCCGAGTGGGCCTATGCGGGAATCGAGGCAATCGGACGGCTGTATTGAATGAAATGGGTGATTTTGGATCGAGCTCATACAGCCGTCCGATTGCCTCGATTCCCGCGTAGGCCCACTCGGAATTTGATTTTGAGAAAGATGAACGGCTCGGATCGACCGGATGGGACCCACGACGGCGTCGGCGACGCCGTCGGTACGCCGTCTGTACACGTGCATCTGTCCCCTTAGTTTTACCGGATTTTGATAGCCAGTTGGTGGTGATAATTACTAGTACTACATTTCTGCAAAATCACTTTCAGCAGTAAAATCAACTACCAACCCCACCATTAGCATCTTTTCATTTTGCGTTTTCAATTCCAAGTGAAAGGAATTGCTTATTTGCTTAAACTCGAATTTGATTTTAAGACACGCGTCGATGCCTTGATAATGGCCTAATACTCATTGCCCATTACACAACGGAAACATCACATCTATCTAAATGGGAAGCAATTTTTGAGTGTCGGGCGGCATCACGTGACCGTAACCGTAACCGTGCTCGAGCACCCGTTTCAGTTGTTCAAAAATACTTTTGGACAACTCGCATTTAAAAGAGAAAAAGAGGAGATAGAGAGAGAATAAATTTGAACCGTCCAAAACACTTTTGGACTGTCAGGAGCGACTGCCATAGTAAGATTTTTTCAAATTGTAACAGGGGCGACTGCCTCTACCAGCCACCCCCGGGCTCCATCTTGCTCCCATGAAAGTTGAAAATGTGAAAAAAGCAGGAAGATGGGATTAATCAAAGGTGAGCACAAGCTAAATTGGGACACCCTACATTTAAAAAAAAACTACACCATACTGGAATTATATATTTGGGCAGTAGGAGAGTATAGCACAAGCATGCAATTTCAATATCTGTTATAATTATCACTGGTGAGTGACACTCTGCCAACCGAAATCAATCAATTATCATGATTAGCTCCATAATTGTGATTAAAGATAAAGTTTAGAGAGATACCAAGAGTACTTAAACAAGGCACTAACATTTATGAAAGATAAAGCTAAGAGACTGTCTTGTCTTATAAGCATTGTGAAAAAGGCAACAAAATTGTCAAAGCACCAACAGTGATGATGGTGTACTTAAATGAACAGTTCATTAACTTTTGGTGTAAAGTGAGAGCATAGAATACCCATAGAATACACATAAGTATTGTGAAAAAGGCAACAAAATCTTTACTTTTGTTGTAAAGTGACAACATAGGATACCCATACATACACATGAAAAAGTTATGTGATGATGTACACTTCTCGTAGTGTTGAAAGGTTTGGTTGTATTTTTTTCTTTTTAGTGTATTCGAATAGAAATCGTTATACGTGTTAGAAAAGGTTTTGAGTGCACAACCTTATATTATTTTAAATTAGAACAAAGTTCTATACGGAGAATAATTAGCTTAATTTGTCTTCTTTAATCATTCTTCTGAAAGCCTAAATATTTGTCTCGAGTCTCTCGACGATGAGTCTAAGAAGTAAAAAAAAAAAAGAGCTAGAACAACCCAAAAAAAAATAATACTATAGACGCTTAAATGAACTTTTTAAATTTAGTCCAAATTGGCATACTTTTCTGACTCCTCTTGTCAAAATGAATAAGTACTTAATTTAAAAATTACTACATAACGAAAATTTAAACAAATGATTACGAAAAATTAAATAGTGGAGTAGCAAAAAAAAATACTAGACCAAAAAATTACGAGAAACTCGAGGCAGTGGTTGCCAATCCTGTACTAGCTAGCTAATTATTAAGTGGTCCATGGAATTAATGGTATCGATGCTTTCAAGTTCCAAGTACATAACCTTATTTTAAGTTAAACAAGGATCTATACAGAGAATAAATAGCTGTATCTTAATTTGTCCTCTTTAATACACTAGTTCTTGAGGAAAGCCTAAACATTTGTCAATACTAAAGTTTTTGGCAATACTATACAGTTACATAAACCACAATGTGATAGACGTGCACGTTAGCAACCAAATCTTCTTTTTATAACCAATGGCCTAACCAGCTTACGCGCACGTCAATTAATTATGGGAGACTAGGGGGTGTTTCACTAACAAAAAACTATTTTTCCAAACATCGATACATGTCATTCTCTCACAACACATCACATAAAAAAACCGTGAAAAACAAGCTTATTAAAAAAAACTAGATTAGTGGAACACCCCAATCCTATCAGAGCCATTATTCTATATGTACCATGACTTGGTTCCTCGTTTGAGATAAGAGGTAGGGAAAGAAACTGCCTTATCGTTTTCGAGTTAACTCGGGCTAACAGCGTACTAAAGGGATCGCGCTTATTGACTTAAACAAAAGGGGATCCTGAGAGAAATTGAGTCAAATACTGGATGGCGAAATGCCAAATTATTCTCATTCATTTTTCTATTCTAAAAAATGAGGAGCCACTAGATCTCAGGTTCACTAGCAAAGATTTCATTTAAAGTCGGAGTAAAGTTTCGTAGCGACTGACTCTAATTAGAGAAGCCGATAGTACCTAAAAAGTTCTTAACTAGAAACCTTATCAAATAATTTTACAGTAAAATGAGACAGAAACAGGGACCCACAAACGAGAAAACTTAAACTATTGCATCCATTTTTTAGACCGGAAAACAAACATTTCAAGCCGAAAAAACCTTTCTGAAATGTAAATTGATCCTTCAACTCTTCAATAGTTATTGTCGAGGTATGCATTTAGACTGGTCTGGACACGTTTGGATTTATAAACAACGAAAAAGGTATTTTGGTCGGCATGGCTAGTTGAGTGAGTTAAGTGGAAACTACCCTCTTGCCCCTCATAAAAACCGTGAGGATCGTGTGGTTTCTTAACACCTCATTATTTTCTTTTGGTTTTTGTTTTTCAATTTATGGTCTTCTAATTTTAGAGAAACTTGAGTCTTTTTTGCTTTTGTTAACAGAAATGGATATGTTCACTTGAATACATAATTTCAAATAATGTCCTCGAAATCTTAAATTCATAGTTCATGCATGTAATTATGAATGTTATGATGGTGAAAATAATGAGTTTTTGATTGGAGTAACCCTTATTTTAAAACTATTTCGAAATCTACCACACTTTCCAAACTATTTTGAAAAATAGTCCTTCGCACATTTCCCAAATGCGATATGAACGTTACATGCCATGTGGCATGCCAGATCAGCATATACGGGAGCCGTATATACTATAATCGCGCGTATTTAAAGTGCGCAATAACTTTAATCATCACGCATATTGGAAATGCGTTGTTCTTTTAAAACCAAATAAACCCTACCTCCTCATTTTCTGCCGACCTGGTGCGCGATCTCCCTCCTCTTGCGCGATCTCCTTCCTCCCTCCTGCCCGATTGACATCCTCCCTAGTCCCTCCTGCGCAATACCCGGTGTTGCATCCTTCCCCTGCGCGATTTGGTAGCTCAGTCATACTGTGCGCGATCAGAAGTCTCCAGCCTTCTCGCCATTGCAAACCTGGTATGAGCTCCCTCTTTCTCCCTCCCTCTCTCTCTCTCTCTCTCTCTCTCTCTCTCTCTCTCTCTCTCTCCCTACACTGTTTGGAATATTGTTTTGAGTTCTAGCAAAATAAAAGAGAAGATTTAAGAGAAAAGAATAAGAGAAATCAAAAGACATTCTGTGTCCAGTGGTGAAAAACTCCCCTTCTGGATTTCTTTTGCAGCAATGTGGTGAGCATTGTTGTTGCCAATGCAAAATAAAACATGAGTTCATGTACACAATTGAGAAACTTAGAAAAGGCATAAAAAGGACGGACCCTTTAATCTAGTAAGTGACAAAAGTTATGAAGGGAGGTGCTGGAAAACCATTGGGACATTTTCTGCTTAAATGTATAAAACAAAAAACAAAAACGAAAACGAAAACAAAAAACAAAAACGAAAACAAAAGCCAAAAACTGAAAATAAACACATTGAAGACATAAAACCCAATAATGAACAATGTGGCAAGTGAGGACAATGATTTACTCGAAAATGTTGCGTGGTTATCTGTTGTGTGCGAAGGGTACCTACAACTTCCAGAATACACATATTTGGCAACAGTGACAAATCTACCAAATTTGTCAC
This sequence comes from Vaccinium myrtillus, assembly GCA_016920895.1. NCBI lineage: Eukaryota > Viridiplantae > Streptophyta > Magnoliopsida > Ericales > Ericaceae > Vaccinium > Vaccinium myrtillus. Next base: position 12,697,745 of record CM029277.1, read on the forward strand.
GGGTGAAACTCGTGAGTTATCGTATAGCTTCACATTTGTTATTTTGACGTCTTTATGGAACAACTTGTAAGTCTTTTTTTTTTAGGTTGTCGCATTGGTGAAATCATGTGTACGAAATGAATTAGGATCCCGATTATTGGAGTTGAAGGTAAATGAAAGTTACAAAATTATACTCTATTTAATATAGTTGTGACCCACTTCGCTGATATGTTTAGCCATTTTTTTATATTTTAAATGAACTGGATCCCACAGGATCTTTTTTCGGCCACGCTCCATCATAAGGCACGCGAAGAAGGGATATTTTCAGGAACATATGACGTTGGTAGTTGTCTCATACTGCGGGAGATTGTTCTCTTCCGCCCTACACGGAAGACTGGTTATTTGAATATCGCGTTGAACAACATTCAATTCGTGATAATCTATCTCGATTAAGCGGCAGTTTAAGTTGTTTTCGCGTTCCGCCGTGGTTTGTTGTACTATTGTTTAAGATTATTAGAGAGGTATTATGCTTGTATGTTTGCTCCAAAATTTTTGCTGCAAATTTGATGTTAATTTTTGGGAATTTTTGTTGTCGTCATTAGTTGCTCTGAACTTGGAGATCATTATTACACAATCAAAGTTTTTCCGTTATGCGACATGAGTACCGTGCTTAAATGAAAATTATCCACAACAAAAATTTGTACTTGAAGTGCGCGATCCAATTTGATTTTACATTTTTTACATGCGTTATAGTTAAAGTTATTGCGCACTCTAGAAGTGCATGATCCAATTAATTTTATTTCGCATTTTCGATATGCGTTATAGTAAAGTTATTGCGCACTCTAAATACGCACGATTATAGTATATACGGTCTTGTATATGCTGATCTGGCATGCCACATGGCATGTAACGTTCATATCGCATTTGTGAAATGCGCGAAGGACTATTTTTCGAAATAGTTTTGAAATAAGGGTTAGTCCGATCAGAAACTCGAAAATAATCCTCCATTTTGTGTTTATATCTTACATTTTTTCTGTCTTAACTAATGGGACTAATGGGAAAATGAATATGGGAAAATGAATATAGGAAAATGTAACTTTTGAAATTGCCAACCTTTTATTTTTCCAGCTAATGAATTTTTTTATTTATATGTCCATGTTTTCAATAGGAACATAGGATCCTCTCCGAGTCATGGTCAAGATCACTGTTTTGAGAAGAATACAATTTCTGTGAAGTCCAATCTTGTTTTTTTTTATTTATTTATCCAAAAGTCATAATTATATTCAAGAAATGTCATTCGACACTTACAAATATCTCCATCCAAATACAAAGAAGGAAAACTTTACAGTAAAAACATTAAGAGGATTAATGCTTACCATCCTAACACGAGTGTAATGCTCTCTTCATACTGAAAAACAAGTTTTGAGACACGTGGATAATGAGATGTACACACATAGTCCCCTCATGATAAACAGTAATCCAAATCAGAGTTTATAACGAGACTGATGGAGATCCAAACCCAAGGAGCAGACATCCGTTAGCCAACGCCGACACCAAAAGACCCGCGCACCAGCAAGGGCGACAGTGAACCTTCATAACCACGAGCAAGGACATCATTCCAATGCCAGCTCCCGCTGTCACTCAGAGCTTTAGGCGTGGTAAAGCAAATTCTGGCGAAGCTAGCAAACCACTAACACACAACGAGCCAGACAACTCTAAAGAATCAAAACCAAAAGATTATTAACCCACCACCTTTACCCATCGGATCTGGGAAAATCAGACCATGAGAAAATCAGATTTGGAGAAACCATTCTAGTAGACCAACAACAAGAAACTGAAAACGGAAAACCCCCACTTCTTTAATCTCCAAACTAAACAACCAGATAACACAGTTGCCACCGAACCAAACATACCAAACTACGAGTGTGTCAGAGCTTACCCACGCCATCCAAGCCACCGAAGTAGAGCTAGGTTGCCGGAGTCGTCAAAGCAGAAAGCTACATTGCTGGAGAGAGGAGAATGTGTTAGAGTAATCACCACACACACTCAATAATGGAATACGAAAAACAGTAAAGAATCGACACAAGAATTTACGTGGTTTCCCAAAACCGGGTACCTCTACAGGAGCGAGAGCGAGTCTGTTTATTATGATCAAAATCGGCTAAGGTTTTTACAATAGAGAATATTTATAGCCCTACTCTATTCCAACCCTAATTATTCCGTACCGTATCGCGGGGCGCCCAAAAAAAAAAAAATTATTCGGCCTTACGACCCACCAACAACAACAGTTGGACCCGTGATGAGCTAGATACTGAGCTCCTCTCCGCTTCGCTCGGCATCTAACCTTTCATCAGATCTTTTCGGTACCTCTCCATATGAGCCACAAGGCCCAATATAACGAGGAAACCCAACAATGGGGGATGGAACAAAGGGATGGGGGAACTAGAATTAGGCGGAGCGGCCTATGCATTCTATAGAGTTGGACTGCAAACAAGAGGGTCTTTTGTAAGTTAATACACTACTATATTCGGATCCAATGTAATTATACTAATTACTACTCCCACTATTAGGAAAAGTCTTGGGATCCAGCTACTCGTGTATTTGACATTTGTACACATTCGCTCTGAAGTTTTTATACTATACTCCTACATTTTTCTCGAGATACACATACGGACACATGAATCATGATCGTTTAACAAGTTGACTGATGCGGACGCCCGCTCTTCCACTCCATTTATACTCCCACGCGCAGGGTCGACTCCTACGTGTCAGATCCAGCCCAACATTTCCCCCTCAACTCCCGCCCTCTCTCTCTCTCTCTCCTCCATTCTCTCTCTCTCTCTCTCTCTCTCTCATCTCACTACTTTACCCTTCCTACCTACACTGCCTTGCATATGTACATATACATGTTTCTGTGTATCTATAGACTACCACAAAATCTCTCGCATTCTCTCCGCCTTCGTCTTTGAGCTAGGTCTTCTTCATCTGCATTTCTCTGAAGGTGCTTCTCATCCAAATGTTTTCCTCATTTGATAACAGTAATTAATTCCATTAATCCGGATTGAATTTCGATCTCTTTTTTGTTTCAGAGTTGTTGAAGTTTTCCGTGCATTGATGGCTTGGTGCGAGCTCTAAAGGTGAGAATGCACTCGCATTTCTCACTCTATTTTTTTTTTTTTTGTCTGAATAAGCGGCTTAGTTTGTGATGATCAATTATAGATTTCAAATCTGCTTCTGTCTGGTTCAAGTCCCATGGATTTTGTATAATTTGAACGGCAATGTCATTACATTCGTTTGCTCAGAGTCTGGATATCTTTGTGTCCGAAATGCAATGTACTACGGCTAATCGGACATTATAGTTTTCTCTAGTTGCCATTAAGTGCTGATATTGTCTCCTCATCACTGTCCATTTCTCTTTCCGAAGCTTTTACTCTTCTCAAATATGTAAGGGAGTTCATCCTATTAGGCCACTGTTCCTCGCCAGAATCCAGATGGATTGGACTGAACGGTTAGGCCTATATATTTTAATGATCCGAGACTTTTATATTGTAAGCTTCGATTTGTAGATCATTCAAGTAAAACATCGGTATGGTATAGCGGCTTAACTGGACATCAATAGTGATACGGCGATATTACATTCTGGTAATTAGGGATCTCGCATGGTTCTTTTAATGTTTATCTACTTGGAGGGCCGTATAAGACGATGGTTTGTATTATCAAACTGGAAACAGCAACAGTAGTCGGGCTAGTCCATGGAGCTGGAATGCCACCGTACGCATAGACCTACATGAAAAACCTATGGTACACAGCCTATGTACCATAAAGAAGTTATGAGATTAAAGAGATGTTGTGGTAGATCCTACGAAAGGATGCGCAATAACAAAAGTTTAAGTTAGAAGTGTTTATGATTGTACTGCAAAATTTTAGGAATCATCAAGGTTTTCTGATTCGAAAGTACATGGTGCGAAAAGTTATGAAGTTTGTGGAAACATTTATCATGATTCTTTGCAGTGTTATTTATGAACACTGGTGAGTAGCCTAAAATATGCACACCTTTAAAATAGGGCAATATCTGTTATATAACAACAACAACTAGGGGAATATGCCTTCATTTCTTGAAATTTCAGTATTAATAGTTCAGTGCCACGACGTTGGCTTGCATAACTTTCAATCCTCTTTGCCTTTCCACTTCATCGTCGTTGAGCTTTCCTTCAAGTGGAATTTCTATACATCGTCCCAGCTTTTATAGAGGCTTTTCACCTTTGTTAGAGCTTGTCCCCCATTGTTTAACTATAACCTCCAAAACTAGTATATGATCCTGGGCGGCCTCTCCATTCATTGCCAATTGGTTTCGAGTTGGATGCTTTAACACCTCTCCATTCATTGCTAAATGGTTTTGAGTTAGATGCTTTAACAACCTTCATACTAGTTTTGTTCCTTTAGACTCAAGGCAAAGTCAAAATTTATTCTAAAGGTTATGCCCTTATGTTGTTTGTATTCGATTGGCCAAAATCTGTATCTTGTTAAACTTTAGTACTCGGTTAAAAAAAAAGAAGAAGTTAAACTTCAGTAATGCGTTGGTAATATTTCAGTCATTCTCTAGTCATGCTACTCAACATTTTGCAACGTGGAGCTTATGTATATACCCTTAAACATGAGAGTAACTATGAGGTTTTTTATCACTATAAAGCTGTCCCTGAAAATGGTTGGCTTCTCTGTTATTTGTTACCAAAAGCATACATAATTGAGTAAAAAAAATCCTTATAGTTATGGTGCGGCAAAGGAAAATTGCCTTGGGATCCCAAAAGGAACCTTCCTTACTATAAATTCATGCAAAAATTGCGGTCACAAGGGTTTTTTTGTTTGCTTCTAGGGTATTAATCCTTCTCTTTCCAGTCTCCAGGTTACACCAGGGCACCCAATCTATTTTTGGGGCGAGACCCCAAGAAGTGAGCAATAACACCATAGGGTAACAAGAGTTGAGCCCTGTATTTCTGGCTGCTGATTCGTTTAATAATCATGTAGAACTAACCAGTTACGCTGTTCAAGTCAGCCAATTCTCTGGAGTTTTAAGCTGTATATGAGTCTTCGAAGTTTGCTTAGTACTAGCATGTTGCCCTGCGCCTCTTATATGGACTGGGGTCAGAGTGGAGGGAAATGACATCAGGGTGAAAAGAAGTTGGAGATCACAGTTCCAAATTAAATATATTGCCTGATGGTTTCAGTGGAGGGATTAAACTCATCACACAAATCCTATGTGCTTAGATAAGTCATTTGTGATAAAGTTGTTGGAGTTTGTCCCACATTAGTTAATCATAACTTACAAAACTGGTATATGAGTCTGGGCGGCCTCTCCACTCATTGCCAATTGGTTTTGAGTTGGATGCTGTGACAAAAGTCAGGGTCATATTGTGGTTTTCAGCAAAAAATTGCCAAATAAATTTCCTTTCACAACTTTTGCAAAGCCGTTTCAGGATCTAAATTGAAGGCCAGCATGTTCATTTTTGCAGATTGTTCACCTAGAGTTCTCTATAGTTGTAGATAAAAAAAATTTGAGGACATGATGGATCACAAGACATGGCTGTGGAAGAAAAAACCTACTGAGAAGACTCTAGTTGCAGCTGATAAAGCAAATGTTTCTCAGAGAATAAACGAAGAAGAGGTACATGAAGCTTTGCTTTTGTCAATCAGAAACACTATCTTTGTGTGTGTGTGTTTGTGTTGAATACATTATCTTGCCCGCTGTATGAATACTGCTCTGATATGCATTCTAATTTCTAGTCAAGTTGTTGACCATCTCCAACACTTCTAGTTTTATTAGCTAGTCAAAAGTAAGTACTCTTTATTTTGCCTATTCACTTTTTCACTTGTGCATTCCATTACTACTCTCTACTTTTGCTAGCCAAAAACAAAAAATGAAGGAAAGAAGAGGACCACTTTCATTGGCAAGTAGGGGAAAAGGGAGAGAATTGACATTTCATAAATAGTAGGAGCCAGTAGTAGCTATTGAAAAGTACCCCGAGGCAAAAAAGCTAGTGGAGTAGAGAGCCTCTTGGAAAGCCAAAATAAGTTCTTGGCTAGCTACTTAAGTCAATGGTACTCATCTAAAGAGCCTCTTGGAGATGCTTGAAGAAAGTAAGAGTTAAACTTTTTGTCGTCCTGTTTAGGAAAGGCTTACCTGTCCAGTTGAGGACAAACAGTTGAGGTGAAGGTTATTGTAAATTGGCTAAAATGTTGTTTGGTCAGACTAGTTTAATAGTAGTTCTTGTGACGCTGTTGTAAAACATGCTTCTTCTCTCATGAAATAGCTAGGATGTAAAAATCTAAACTTGGAATATTCTTTCCCAAGCCTACTACTAGAAAGAGCTCTATTTTTCTTCAGTTTGGAACTGCTCCTGACAGTTGGGATCCTTCATTTGTTATTGACTTATATCTCTCAGATCATCCTCTCATTTAATAGAATTATAGAAACGCGATGATATAAAAGCGATCTAGAAAGATGAAGTGGATAACATGCCTTCTTGTAGACAGCTTTATCGGTATATTGCTGGCATAACAGCTACAATATACCAATTCAAATTTTTTATTTTTTATTTATATTTTTATTTTATTATTTTTTATTCACAAGTCAAAAATGTTTATTTCACCACACCACCTGAAAGGCCAGTCTGATAACTTATAATTCAAAAGCTCAGTTTTCCAAGTGGATAACCTGCCTTCTTGTAGACAGCTTTATCGGTATATTGCTGGCATAACAGCTACAATAAACCAATTCAAAAATGTTTATTTCACCTCACCATCTGAAAGGGTAGTCTGATAACTTAAAATTCATAAGCTCAGTTTTCCAAGTGATTATGGTACTAGAGACAGTAATATACAGCTAAAACTATCCTCATTGAACCAACCTGCTTTAACTTGGCGATTTCGAGCGGTCAGGCAATGCCCTTCAATAAAAAATGCCCTCCAACATGCACCTTTCTGCAGTTTGAATAAATCAAGATCCCAATCAGAGTAATTAGGATTGCGCAGTTTGTAATACGAATAAAAAAATTTGATTCGATTTGAATCAGCATACAAACTATATGAATTTGCGTGTGAGTTGCAACCTATCATGAATCAATGACTGAATTGAGGAGTTATCCACTGGATAGACCAATTGGGTAAATCATAAGATTCACCATCGATGCATAAAGATGATATCCGGCTGGGCTTGGATCTTTTGGAGCCAGTAGCAATTGTTGATTTTGGCACCTTTTTTCCTGCTTTTTTGGGTTGAGTGTAGGCTCAAAACCCTTGATGAAATCTGCTAGCTGTATTTTATGCGGTTCAAGATATGCCAAACGTACCTCCTTCAAAGTCTTCAACATCTTAGTGATCGTTCTACTGTTTACCTTGTTTGGCGAAAAGGCAAAGCTTCATCGACTTCGTCTACTGTTTATTTCTTGTTTGGCAAGCTAGATCTTGGTAAAAAAAGGCACAGTTCATCAGATTATTATAGAGTAATATTACTACTTTGCACTCTGTTTGGCTGTTCTGACATGGGTCACAGCAAGAAAAACTGAAAGTTCCGATTAGCCATGCGATCATCAATTCATTGAGACATGCTTTCTATTGATACCTTAAGTATGCATTTTCACAATGAACCTTTATCATCAACATACATAATCCATTCTGCAATGTAGTTTAGAAATCATGACTGAATGTGATGATCCACGATCCAATTGGATTTGCAATTTTTTTTTTGATTCTCAAATTGATTTTCAATTTTGCACTATATTCCCTACGTAGATAGACTAAAAAAATGCAAATTCAAGGAAGAATGACGTGGCCTGTGGGGATCTTGAATACCGTTGAATGGCTTGTTTGTTATTGCTATCATGCCATCTAGGCTTTCCTATTTAGAAACTTGTAGAACTACAGAATAATTCCCGTCCAAGCAGTCAAAGCCTGTCAATTTTTCAAGGAAAGCGTTAACCTAACTTTTACCATGAGAAACAACTGCATTGATGGTTAGGACAACCTAATTGGCACATGATGAATGACTAAGTTGAACACAAATTTTGTTAACAAAGAGGTCCATTTATGTAACTGAGGGTTTGCTGATATTGTGCTTCAGGTACAGATACTTCAGACTGATAAAGCAGAGTTGGAGGGAGAGATTAAACTTCTAAATGAAAAGCTTGCCTCTGCCCTCTCTGAATGCAATGCTAAAGATGAGCTTGTGGAAAAACATGCAAAAATGGCACAGGAAGCCCTTGCAGGTAATTTATCAGATGTTTATACTATATATATCAAAAGAAATGTCGTATCTAAATTTTGTTGCTGCTGGAAATGTATCTAATCATCCTGGACTTTCAGCATGGTGGTTGTATTGAGGTACACCAACCATCATACGTACGTGCTTCCTTCTAAAATCTATGAAGTTTGATCCGTTAAATGTTCCTGTCTATAATTTTTAGGCTGGGAGAAGGCAGAATCAGAAGCAGTGTCATTGAAGCAGGAATTAGGTGATGTGAAACGGCAAAGAGCAGCCGGTGAAGAAAGGGTAACTCATTTGGATATGGCCCTGAAGGAATGTATGCAGCAGTTACGTTTCGTTCGAGAAGAACAGGAGCAAAGGATTCATGATGCTGTAATGAAGACATCAGGAGAGTCGGAAAAATCAAGGATTGTTTTAGAGGAAAAAATAGCTGACACCAACAGAAGGCTGTCCAAGTTTGGTGTGGAGAATACTCAACTCAGCAAGGCTCTTTTGGCTAAGGAAAAGTTGATTCAAGATTTAAATGAACAAAGAACTCGAGTGGAGGTAGATTTTAAGGCCCTAATGACTAGATTGGAATCCACAGAGAAAGAGAACACTTCTCTAAAATATGAGGTTCGAGTACTTGAGAAGGAGCTTGAGATTCGGAGTGAGGAAAGAGAATTCAATCGTCGAACAGCTGATGTAGCACACAAACAACATCTAGAGAGTGTGAAAAAAATTGCAAAATTAGAATCAGAATGTCAGAGGCTACGCATCCTTGTCCGTAAGAGGTTGCCGGGTCCCGCTGCTCTGGCGAAAATGAAGAATGAAGTTGAAGCACTGGGAAGGGATCGAGCTGAAACAAGGAAGAGAAACTCAAGTCCTTCTCGCACTGGTTCAGTTGACTTTGCTATGGACAATTTTTCTGATTCACCCAGCAAAAGGCTCGACTATTTGGTTGAGAAATTGTGTGCCCTGGAAGAAGAAAATAGGAGCCTCCAAGAAACTCTTGGTAAAAAAACAAGTCAGATAGATATGGAACCAGGAAGAAACATGCATTTACCATATGAATTCTCTGTGGCATCAATGTCTGATATGGGCAGTGACGACAAGGTTAGTTGTGCAGAATCTTTGGCTGCTGCTTTGATTTCAGATTTGGAGAATTTGAAAGATGGAAAACGAGTGGGTGCGCCGTTGCAAAATGCTGTTGGAGCTTCAGACATAGATCTGATGGATGACTTTGTTGAGATGGAAAAATTGGCAGTAGTATCCGTGGATAAGTCATTTGGAAGTTCTCATCTTGGTTTAGTTGAAGGAAGTGAAATTCTTGACACCTTCAAGAATCAGTCAGTTGCAGTACACTCAGATGTTAGTGGCTACGGCCGCTGGAAACATCCGGATAAATCGCCATTGTCGGATTCAGCAGTTGGAATAATTGGTAATGGGATCTCATTCGAAAAGAAGAAACACCACGAAGTCCAATCAAATCTGAATAAATCAATACGCAAAACAATTGAACTTATTGAAGGAATCAGTTTTCCATCTCTTGATTATGGTGCCTCTGCAAAGGATGGTAGTCATTTCCCATACAAGAATTCAGATACATCTTCTGGCTACATGGTTCGTGTTTTCCAATGGAAAACTTCCGAACTGAGTTCTGTTTTACAGCAATTCATTCGGAGCTGTAATGACTTGTTAATTGGAGATGCAGATTTCGAAAAATTTGCCGAGGAATTGACCTTGTGTTTGGACTGGGTTATAAACCACTGTTTTTCCCTTCAAGATGTTTCAAGCATGAGGGAGGCAATCAAGAAGCACTATGATTGGGATGAATCACATAGTGAGAGTGAGGTAGAAGTTGGCACTCCTAGTCAACTTTCAGAATCTGATAAATTACAGGCACTGAAAGAAAAGCTGTCGCGTTTGCCTTGTAATGACTTCCAAATGGAAGATACTCAACGTAATCCGAGAGTAGAGAACGGAAAACTGGAAGTCGAGTTGCCAAATATGGAATCTGCAAAGCAGGACTTTGAAGGAAAACTGCAGTCAGAGTGTGGTAAGACTGAGTCATCGATGATCCAACTTCAAGAATCAGAGGAAATTAAGAAAGGCTTGCAAAGGGACTTAGAAACTTTAAAGGAATCGAAGGGAATGATAGAGAATCAAATTGACCATCATAAGTTGGCTACTGAAATTGACCATCACAATTTGGTCAATGCAGACCTTGCTACAAAGCTCAAAGTCGCAAGAGCTGAATTGAATGAGGCCCACCCGAGGTTTTTATCCCTAGAAACAGAAGTGGAGAATAAAAGTGTCTGTTGTGAAGAATTGGAGGCTACATGTGTTGATTTACAGCTTCAGCTCGAAAGGTACATTTCTTAGTACAGCTTTTGTTTCTTGGAATGAGCACCTTATTATATCTATTACTGAGAGATGTCAGGTATGAAAATATTCCATTTTCAGTGACAAAAATACTGGAATGCCGAAGGATGCTGCTGCTCAAGAAGAAAAGCAACTTCGAACTGTAAGTTCCTATCATCTTAAGCATCTGACTTATTTATAGCTCAGAGTGCACCTGCCTCAATGTTCTGCTTTCAGCTCATATTAAATGAACCAAATTCTATATTTTTCAAATGAGTTATGATTTGCAACCAAGGTCTTAGCAATTACATCCAACTTGTATATGGTGATATGTAAAAATGATGCTAATGAAGCACCATATGTAGGTTCTTTGCTACTTCCATATAACTTTCACGTGGATGTGTCAATAGATGCGAAGCATATTTTTCTTTCTAAATCTGAACACATTATGTTTCTTTAGAGTTTAATACATGTAAAAATGTATATATAAGTAGTAAGGGGAATGATCTCAAGATGGCTGGATGTGGGCTCTCTGGAATATGGCGGGCACCAAGCCTGTCCAGAGATCACACGAGCTGGAACTGTGGAAGAAGAAAGAGCAGAGGCACTGTGTGTGTGTGTGTGTGAGAGAGAGAGAGAGACTCATGCGGCAACTTATCAAGGATAGGTGGCTCTACCTCTTTGGCCTGACCGGGTGCTGCCCATGCTTTTGATGTTCAATGCTGATCCCTTATCCGAGCAGTTTTTCATAAAATTGTATAAATATATATCAAGGTGGGTTATTCGGGGATGGACCGAATGACCTTGACGATCCCTCAAGTCTAGCCTCCGAGCTGTGTCCTCTAACAATTCAGAATGGAAATCCTCCGTCTTCTCAGCTTAGGTTCTGGAAATGAGTGTAAGTTGGAACTTAAGGTTGTTCGTCGCGAATCTCATTTTGGAACGAGTAATATGGTGCAATCCTTGGAGGCAAGATCCTAATACAGAGGACAGTGGAGATGCACTCCTTGGAGGTGCCATCCTTGAACACAGGATTTTGAGATGCATGGCTGATCAGCAATTGATGGAATGCTTAGATCCTTGGGCAGGTGATGGTGTTCAGTAATCACTTTGACCGGAGATCGGCGGACCTTTGCTTCGCTTACTATATAGTGTTTCTTAGGCTTAGGCAATGCATGTGGGCTTATACTTGGTCCACGTATCACATCACGAGGCCGTCATATGTGGGCACTTGTCCTTGGGAGGGTGACACGGAGCTTAAGTGCGATTTAGGTAGTGGAGATGCTCGCATGTACCTATAATAAGGAGGTTAAAAAAGTTTAGTTTCTTGCAGCCCTGTCTGTTGAGAAGTTTCATCTCTTGGGTATCCAGTTAGCTCTTATAATTTTCTAAGGTAACTGATCAAGGTGTAAGTGAATGACTTTCCGATTTGAAAGTGAAACACAGAATATAACTTTCCCGTTCTGTGATATTTTTCTCCCATTTTATCATTTAGGACCATTACAGACTACCTCAGTACAAACTTAGATGATATTGTATTTCGACACATTTGCATCAGTTCTGTTGTTTGTGTTTTAATATTGATTTTTGCTTCTAATTGAACCCAACAAAAAAAAAACAAAAAATTAAATTAAATTGCCTTGTAGGAGTGGGAAATCACAGCAGCTTCTGAAAAGTTGGCAGAGTGTCAAGAAACCATCCTTAACCTGGGGAAGCAGTTGAAGGAGTTGGCTTCAACAAAAGACTCGGCCCTCGACCTTGTCTCCAACCCCTCTGACAAACTTACCACCACGAGCACCAACCCTCCGAAGAAAGGCATCAGCCAACGTTCATCTCTGCTGGATAAAATACTTGCCGAAGACAATGCTGAGCCTGGAGACCTTAAGTTTCACAACACAATGGAAGTTTTTGGCATGTCAGACCCTCAAAAACCTCCGGCTGTTCTACATGGCAACTCCAGTTCTTCACTTCTCCCCCATGAAAAGGTAGATCCTCATGAAAATGAAAGGTTTCTCAACAGAAACGGGAGTAAACTTAATGACAATGCAGCTGAAGTCAGTTCTCTGGCTATCAAGCCTGTCAGGAAAAAAGTAGGCGGAGGACTGTTCAAAAAGCTACTATGGAGAAGAAATAAAGGTAAAAACAAGAAATTGACGCTTCCTTTTGCTTGTTAACGGCAGGGGTGAAAAGCGACCATACGATTGGCACATGGAATTTAGTTGCGATGGACACGATTGGTTGGTTGATTGATTGATTGATTTTTGCTTGTTTGGAGTGGAAAAGGACGCGATTCGGTATTTTAGTCTTCACGAGATGGTCAGAAGGAAACTTCCATGGATTTTGGCTTATACTGCTATTACTATAGTGTATGTAAATGAAACCCAGAGAAGGTAAGGATCTCTTTTCCTTAAATGCAAAGTTTCCACTAGTGGCAATGGCACCACATATATGTCCCCTTTAATATTCAATGGCGTGATGGACATTTTGGTTTTGATCACATCATTCATGAATAATACTAAATTCTACTTTTTCGCGTTACTGTCTATTGCAAGAAATATATGTGCCTCCTTGATTTTCAGGCGAGATGAAAGAGGAGTATTATGGAGCGTGGACCGTGATGATATTGTACGCGAAGCTTTGCCTAACCCTAAGACGCGCGAGTAGTTGTAGCGGTTGTAAATTTCCTTTTTCTGCATTCCTTCCCTTATTGTGTTAAGTACTACCACAAATGTCTAACAGATAAGAGTAGTGGCAACCACAAAATTCCCCTAATTTTATTGTCAGCAGAAAAGATGATTCAGCATTCTATAGATGTCTAGATCAAGTTGACAAGAACAGGCCAAAAAATTTAAAAAAAATTACTCTATTTGAAAATATTTTATCATTTAGTATCTTGTTACTTTTTAATTTATAATTGTTACGTTTTCTTAAAGACGTTATTACAAGTGTCGTTACGAGATGTTCGGTTTTGTCACATTTTTAAAGATGTAATTTTTTAGCCATCTTACTTTTTAGGGAGATTTAATTAGGCATCCTATACAAAAAAAATCATAATGATTCCATCCTATGAGATTTAAATAATTATGATTCCATCTTGAAATTCAAATAAACCCCAAAACGCCATTTCTCTCTCCTAATTTTCCTAATATTTCTCTCCCGATTTTCCTAATAATTTTTTCTCCTAATTTCCTAACATTTCTCTCTCCTAATCTTTCCTAATTTATCTCAATCTCTCTCTCCCCTTTCTTGAAAAATCTCTCTTTCCTAATCTTATATTTCTCTCTCCTAATCTTCTCACACCTAAAATCTCAAAAAAAATAATAATGAAAATGTGATAAATTAATAAACAACGCAAAAAGGGGGGAAAATCATACATTGATTGTAATTAGGGTTTACCAGTACCAGACGAGTACGACTTTCTCTCACCGTCATTGTGCTAGCGGCTATGGGTGTGTACTTACTTTTTTTTTCTATACCCTAATCGATCATGTTGTGTGGCTAAACGGAAAAATAAGGGGCTTCGGTACTTTAAGTGCAGAGGATGCACGCACGGAAAATCCCTTTTGCTGACAAAGGAGAGGTTAGAAAAAGGAAGAAGAAACGAAGACTCAGCCAAAAAAAAAAAGAAGAAGAAATGAAGAAAGCGGAAAGAGAGTTGCCCGCTGCCTCGTTCTTGGGTTGAGGCGTGTAAATGGCAGACAAAACTGCCCTAAAAACTGCCCCCTCTTGGCTCTTTTAGGCTATGTTTGGAAGTTGAGGAAATAAGTGGAAAAGAAGAGAAAATTAAAAAAAAAATCCTCTCATTTGTTTGGTTTCCAAATAGAAAGAGAACAGAAAGAAAATGTAGAGAAAATTAACGATTTTTTTTCTCTCCTTTCTCCCATAAGTGCAAATTTCCTCTAATCTTTCACAAATCAAACAAAAGAAAATAACAAGTTTCTTCCCCATTTCTCTTTTTTATTTTCTTTTCTCTTTCTCTTTCTCTTCTCTTCCACAACTTCCAAACACATCCTTAATGTATAGGTTAGATATAGCCATAGGCAAAGAATTTTAGAACTAAATCCTAAACTTGGAGGTCCTTCTTTGTTGGGTCTGTTTTTGGGGAGGACATAGTAAAGGAGTCTTTACTTCAATAAGGACATCAACTTTTTCTTTAATGCCAGAAGGACAAATCACCTATACATTCCAAAAAATGCCCCCATTAGCCAATGAAAGTGCCTAAAACCCTAGGGTATCCATAGAAAATGCTTAAATCACTAAAACCCTATAATTGGAAAATGCACCATAAACCTAAACCCTAGGGTACCCTATGAAAGTGCCTAAAACGCTAGGGTACCCTATGAAAGTGCCTAAACAACTAAAACCCTATAATTGAAAAGTGCACCCAAAATGCCTAACCTTAGGATACCCTATGAAAGTGTCTAAAACACTAGGGTACCCACGAAAATTGAACTTAATTAATTTTGTCCCACACATGAGAGAGAGTCCCAAATTTCAAGGGTCATTCGATTAGGAAAAGCAAATGGCCACAACAAATGTCACGGGACCAGGGTCACACATGTCGCACACGTCGCTTTCAAGTCATGGGACCAGGGTCAGGACCACATCAAATGTCGTTTTCAAGCATCAGCAAATGTCCTAGCTTATTAGATTTCTTCCCATGCGGCGAATCCAAAACCACAAAATTGAAGGCAAAACTAATTTTTGCAAAAAAGTTTTGAATAAAGACAAACAAATAATCTGAATTATGGATTATTGGATTATTAAAATAAGTTTTTTTTGGATTAAGTTTTTTACCCAAAGCAACCTGATTTTTTGTATCCCAAAAAACCAATAATTTGGTTTAAGTTTTTTTGCCAAAGGAGCATATACACGTCTAACCAATCCCTCATTCTATGCTTTCCATTTATCTGTCACAAATCTTTTGAAATCGAGGCACTCTATTCTCTCGTTCATCCCTTCGTCCATCACAGTCACATCCCATACATCATCAACGTACGTCGTCGTCCTCCATCACCAAGCTACAGTTCACTGGAAAATCCTAGTCAGCTATGGATGACTGTGTATCGTGGCTCGAGTTTGCAAGTGGTGCTATATACTATATCTTAATTCATTATTTCTATTGTTCTATTGGTGTTTTGATGAATCTATTGGTGAATGCAAAATACTATGATGCGATTCCTTGTTTTTTCTATATTTTGTTGAAGTAGGGTTTTTTTTTTTTTTTTGAAAATGGCAATATATATTACTACTCCATCAAATAGGAACATCTTTGGACAGTATTGTTTCTAACTCGGGCGGAATACAACCCGTAAAGCAAAGTAAATTTCTATTACATCTATTCTTCGCTATCCAATGTGCCGCCAAATTAGAGTTTCTCCTGCACCACCTAAAAATCCAATTTCTATTTTTTGCCCAAGACTTGATGTCATCCACAATCACCGAGATAGTCCAGGGACATTCAGATTGATCACTTGTTACATAATTCACCAGATTCTTGCAATCGGTTTCGAATATTACTCGATCAAGATTTTCCTCCATTGCTACTGAACACGCAATACGTAACGCCCATGCTTCAATCGAGAGAGCCGAATCTGACAAGACTTTGCCACAACGCCACCATTGAGCTGATCCACCACTGTCTCTAGCAACGCCACCATTGAAGTAGGGTTTCAATGGTAGCATGTTCATCTTTTGCCCAAATGCGGTTTGGTCACTAATTTACTCGAAAGCGATTGATTTATGGAATACACTTTGGTGTTCGAAATCAACAAGGGAGAGAAAGAAAGAAAAAAAAAAAGGGCGGTAAAGACACCTGACCTTGTTCGTTTTCCAGTTTAGTTTTAGCTTTAGTTTTGATGAATCATCATTTCCCTCATTTCTCTCTCTATCTCTCTCCATTCATTACACCTTATGACATCATTAAAACTAAACTAAACTATCTAACCAAACACAGCCAATGTCAGTGGAGAAAACTGATGAGAGTGATCTAAACACGTGTACATCAGGAATCATGAAAAAATTTCAATTACCATTACCATGGTAAATATGATACATTGGATACATCACCTGTAAATTACGTTAAAAAATTAGTGCACAAAAATAAACAGGGTAAATTTATAAACTGACAATGGTAAATATAATTACAGGGTAAACACATGTGCAAAAAGTAAATACGGTAAATGTGATCCACCCTCAGATTATAATAAAAATTAGTTTATACAGTCAAAATATGGCAGATTTGTGAATTGAAGAAATAGCATTAGAATTTTGAAAAAAGTAAATTAGTGGCTAAACGCTTTGGCTGTTGGAATTTTCATATATTTAGTCGCTAAACATAGTCGAATATAATATTTTTCCTGAGCAAAATGCCTAGCAACTGCTGGAGACGCTCCTGCCACCTTCCTTCTTGATTATAGAAAAAACTAGCATGAATCCGTGTTATGCACGGTATGAAGACATGAAATAAAATAATGTATTTTTCCCTTTTGTGATGAGATAAAAAAAATTATATTTTTAACCGGAAAGTGTATTAAATTACTCGATCAATTAAATTAAAAGAGTATAAATAATTTTATTTCTTATCTGCTCCTCTTGATTTTAATTTCCCATGACGATTGAATTGGCTATAAAAACATAAACTATGCATGTGATATTGTGATTGAATCGGCTATAAAATAATAATCTATTTATGTGATTGAATCGGCTATAAAATTATAATCCATATATGTGACTTTTCAAAAAATAATTGAAGTCAACACCCTAGAGGGAAAATGTGCCATAATTTTTTTATGATGCATGTAATTGAAAAAAGGTAAAAAATATCTCTATACTAAGGAATAACGGTTTTTCAATCCCTTATAAATCCTAACATTTTCATTTCTAATCTTACTGTTAAGAGAGTGTTTAGAGTTTTTATAAATCTAAGACGTTTATTTTTGTTTCCAATAGTAGCTTAAGGAACGGCTAGGATTAATTTTTGAAGTACAGCAGAGATCACGACCACTTATTTTCTTCTTTAACGTCTCTCTCTCTCTCTCTCTCCCCCCCCAAAAAAAAAAAAAAAAAATCCACAATCTGCTCCACAATTCTTTCGCGTTTGTTTAAATTTTGAAAATCATTTGTCTATTTTCTACAATTTTTCTCTTATTGACTCTCTAACTTGTGTAACCCTCGCATTTCAATTGTGTCAGAATATTTCATATTGATTCGCCTCACTTTCTAATCATGCCCGTGATATGCCCTAATGTGGGAGTTTAGAGGCTGTGTATATTCACTATGATATAAACATTGGTGAGGTTTCTATTTTGCTAATTATTAAATTTTAAATTTATATAAAAGAAATAATTTAATTTTGTAGATTATAAACTTTTAATTTATATAAGCCTCATTCGGAAAGTTATATTTTCATAGCAAAAGTTATATTTATCCGATCTTAGCAATTGAGATTGAGCTAATTTGAATTTTGTCAAGTGATCAAATTTTGCAAGAATTTATTTTCTTCCCAAACCATAGATATCTGATTTATTCTTAATAATGTTATACTTTAATTTCACTATATACACCGATTACCTTCTTTAATTAATTAAATAAGAATTGTCATAATATATTCAAACTCTCTATTAGTGATTTTCCATTTTACTTTTTTATTTTTCTCGTGGATAACTTATTGACTGGCATGGCATAGAATATAGAATCAAAGATTCTTTGTTTTGTTATTTAAGACAAGATACATGGGTTTCAAATTTAAATGAGATTCACAACAAATCTTTGATGCAGGTAATTACTAAGTGACATGCTTCTCTCAAAACCCTAAACAACAAACCAATCAACTCATGCCACTTGTTGCATCCACATTCCTCCTCACCAAAAGTCATCCTGCAATCTTATATAGTATTGCAGGATGGGTTTTGACGAGGAGTGTCGTGGGGACGACAAGTGGCAACAATGAAGGCATGTGGATGTGACACGCGTCCATTTAGTTTGCCATGTAATTTTTAATTTTATTCCCATCTTCTAAATTCGGAAAAATATATTGATGAATTATTTTTTTATGGAAGCAATACATATATTTACAAAACCAATTAGGAATGATTTGAATTCTTTAACGGTTATAATATTATTAGGTTAAATCCAATTACATTTGGAGAGAGAGAGAATTATATTAGGTATAAGCAATCCACTTATGGTAGAAATCAATAAATTTTCGCAATTTTCCCAAAAGAACTACTTTTCGGATATAAATTGGCCGGTGCACAAATGGAATGTTGATCCCATAGTTTCCCCTTTACTTAAATTAATTTCTTCTAGGATATGGTTATACCCTTATGAGTTTAAACAGATTGGGAAATACTAATGACTAACCTTTTTTCTCTTTTCTTTGAATGGGGAGTATCCTCAAACATTTAAAAAAATTACTCGGGGATTTATAATCCCCCGATTCAAGGATTAAGGATCTAACAAGGAAAAACTATAAATAAACTTATTCAGTATCGGAAATTAAGTTTTCTATTTTCTCAATCCATTCGCTCCTACCCCAAGAAAATACTTGAACTTTGAATGTCCATGAATGGCTCCATCCACAGGTACACGAATCGGAACCTGGGGGGTCTTTATCTGCAGCCCCACGGCGCCGCTGCGCCGGCATTTTTTTGACGATCGGAGACGTTCACCGCGTAGACCTCGTCGAATACTACAAGTTTGCCAAAGATCAACTCGATCGGATATCTTTAAGTGCCTCATCGACACACAAATAACATGAAAAAGTGATTTTGATCCAGTGTTTGTGTCCATTTGTGTTCCATTTGTTTTCAAAGTATTTGTGTTCCGATGACGTACTTAAAGATATCCGATCGAATTGATTTTTTCTACACTTGTAGTATTCGACGAGGTCTACGTGGTGAATGTCTCCGATCATCAAAAAAATGCCGGCGCGGCCCGCCGTGGGGCTACACAGCACGGTGTTGTGCATCCCATGCATAGCACCCCCCCTAAGTCAACACGAATCCCTCACGTCATTTATGTTTTTTTTTTTTGAAGCTATTAGTATTCTGTAATTCTAAGACTATGTTTCCACGTTCTCTTAGTGTTCGCAGCTCCAATCTCTCTCATGTTTATGAAGACCAAAATTGGTTAGTGTTTTCATTCTCTAAAATAAACTTCTATTTGATAAACTATTGTTTTGATATGTATGGGTGTTCGGGCTGTATTTTCTTACTGGATTTGATAATTTGTTGTTTTGATATGTCAGGGTGTCCCGACTATATTTGATAATTTGTCGTTTTGATATGTCAGGGTGTCCCGACTATATTTGATAATTTGTCGTTTTGATATGTCAGGGTGTTGTCTTTTTTAGCATGAATAAGCAAAAGAATTAAAGATGGAAGTGATGTTTTTGATCTGGCTTTAATCAGGTAACTCATTGAGGTAGATTTTTTTCTTTAGTTTTCACTTTTCAGTTTTGGATTAAGTTGGAGGATTTTTGGATAATTAAGTTGGAGGATTTGATGTTTACAAGAATGTCATTAAGAAAACGGGATTTACAAGAATAGGAGAAAATGGGATTTACAAGAATGTTTAAAAGAATGTGAGAAAATGGGATGGTATTGGCCAGTTATTTTATTTATTACATGCGCATTTTACGTGTGTAGACATCAAGGTAAAATTTCTGAGATTGTCCATGAAATTACACCGTCAAGATTTTTAATATTTTGATAAAATAAAATATTTTGCTGATATTTTCATTTTGCTTACCTTTATTTTAATGATTTGATCGGACATTGTAGTTTATTTTGTTTCCCATATTTATCTTTGTTTCTTTTTTCCACTATAAATCAATGGATACCATTAGAGGTGGCAAATGGGTGGGTTGGTTGGTTGGGTTGGGTTTGAGTGGGTTGATATGGGTTATGGGTTGAAAGTGAATGGATTGAATATGAGCAGGTTGAATATGGGTTAAGCCAAACCCAACCCAAACCAACACAGCCCAAACTCAAATTTTTTATTTTTTTTTATGAAAAAATTTGAAAATTTTTTGTCCAAAAAATGCACATTTAGGTGATGTTTACGAATATAAAAATTGATACAAATATAAAAAATTGACCAACAAATACATGGACGTGGAGAAAGTAATTCTCAGGCTTGGATTCTTTATACGATGTTAGGGGTTTAGTTAGTTTACTACAATAATTTGGGATGCTACATTGGGAATTTCAATTATTAAAAAAAAGGCATTTAACGCATGACCACAATTATGTGACAGGGTATCAAAACGAAAACGAATTAGTTCTTTCACGTCAGGTTATCAAAAGTTACGTATTACTTATATCACAGTCCAACCCATTTTCAACTCAAGTTGAACCCATTTAAATCTATCTATAAATGGGTTGATGTGGGTTGAACCGAATCAACCCATGATAGAAATATGGGTGGATTGGGTTGGGTTATAAGCGGGTGGGTTCATGAGTTGGGTTGATAATTGCCACCTCTAGATACCATAAATTCCAGCTTAAGGACAGATGCATGCATTTGACGAAGGATGTAATACAGACAAAATTAACTCAATCGATAAATTTTTTTCCAAAAACTTGATAGTGTAAGACACTTTCAATATTTTGAGGTATTTTAGTTTATAAACTTGCAGTTAGAATCTATAATTGTACTATATACTAGCATTGAACCTATTGTTTCCGTGAGAAGCTCATTGAGTGTGACAAGCGACGTAGCCTAAAGTTTCTAAATATATTATCTGACGAATGTTTGTACGTTTTGAAAGGTAAAATAAATCTGTTCATGTCAAGTATTAAACTACTCAAATTTTATATATACCAAAGGGGATGATACTTTTACTGTTCCATCTTATACATGTAGAAATTTCGAGGCACGACAGATGAGCATTGGGGTCGTATGATGAAAATCAATTTTATTTGTTTGTTTTTGGATATTTTGTTAAATTTAATTCCCTAATGGATTTGGTATTGCGACGAATAATTTATGCTTTGTGACAACTCAACATATTATATTTTGATTTGTCCCTTGCATAGCACGTTTTTTTTTTGGGTGCATCGGAATTTCTTACATAGCCCGTATTTACTAGGTTGATACTATGAACAATATTTGCTTTGTGACGTTTTTATATTGTTAAAAACATGCACATTTTTTTGGACGAAAAACATTCTAAAACAATTTTTGGATTACTCCGTGCATAGCACGGGTTATATGCTAGTAATATATAAGACAGGAATGCCTAGCAACCGTTGGAGACGCTCTTACCACCTTCCTTCCTACCTAATTATTGAAAAATAGGAAGTAAACAAAAAACACTTAGCTTGTCTTTATCTTTATCTTCCTTCTTTTCTTCAACGTTTGTTTGGTTCTTTATGACTTTTTTACGCAAGTTCTTTTTGCATGGACAGCAAAGGCTGGTAGGTGAGGTCCACAACATTTGATTCCCAATTTTCCCAAACTTCCAAACAAGGCACTAGACTATATGATCCTACCCAATAATTCAAAAACTTAGGCCACCTACGCCCTTCCCCCCCAATTCTTTCATTTTTTCCTTTCTTTACCCCCTCCCAAACAACCCAGTAATCTCTCTCTCTCTCTCTCTCTCTCTCTCTCTCTCTCTCTCTCTACATAGACTACACAATACATATATACAACTGGCATATACATACTATTAATTATATCCTCATCATCAGATTCTCACAAACCCGCCGACCGAAGCCGAAATCCCTAATACACCGCTCCCCGTCCGCGTAAACGTGAATCTAGGGTTTCAATTCTGACCCCTTCGGATTTCCTCCCTCTCTTCTCTCTCTCTCATCGCCGTCGCATGTGTCCGATCCTTCGCCGGACCTCCATTGCGCGCCTGGCACAGCTCCACCGTCTTCGCCGCCGACAATGTCGTCGTCGAAGGCCTCGCCGTCCGCCTCCGGTTCCAGATCGGTGCCTCCCGTTAACCAAACGGTATCTAGTTTTTTTCTATGCTTGTGATGCATTTAGATTGTTATAAAATCAACCGCATTCCAGCTTATCGTGTGTTTTACCTGGATTTATGGGCGAATTGTTTTGTATGATGGACGAGCTGTGGTATTTTAGCGTTTTGTGATTGAGAGAAAAAATTGTATTGCAATTTGCGTAACGAGTTGATTTTTGGGAGGGTGGGGTGCTGCATTGTACTTGAGAGAGCTGATAGCTGTTTTTTTCTTACAAATTAGATTGAATGGGCATTGCGCGAAGAAAAATATGGTCTGTTGAACCCTATGTCTCTTATCCACCCGGAGGTCTTCCTCCACTAGCGAACTAATGCATTGACATAAATATATCATGGGAAAAATTTAGGTTTAAGCATAATCAGTTTCTTTTGAGTATTGGTTTCCAGTTTGTTACTTTCTTACAGTGCGATAATGGGAGATGTTTCATGTCTTTCTAGCAAGCTGATTTGTCTTATACGTCATCGATGGTGAAGACGACTCACCGTAGTCTTGCTGGAATGTCGGGAATACTGCCACATGCTTTGGAAAAATCCTAAGGCAACCAGGAAATTCTGCAATGTCCGAACACATGGTAGCTTATTATGTAACTGAATCAAAATTAAGGTCATGCAGTAAGGGCGGGTTGAATCCAAGATTCCAACTTTAGGAGATTGAATATGATTAATTGGGGTGCAACATTTGTATTTTGCAATTCTCTTTTGAATTGCTGCATGATGTAGCAATTCTTTAAATTTGAGGAGTGCTTTAAAAAGTGGCAAAAGGATCCGAATGAGGAAAATTTTAGGAGCTACAAGTAGGCCAGCAAGGAAGCTAAGAGTGCCATTAAGGATGGTAAGATTGAGAGCCTACGAGGATTTTTATGCTAGACTCTATAGCAAAGATGGAGAAAAGAATATTTTTAAAACTCGCCAAGCTAAGGGAAAAGAAAGCTGGAGACTTCTCTCAAGTTAAGTGTGTGAAAAGGTATTGATTTAGTGGTGTTGGTGAAAGATGAGAAAATCAATGATAGAGGAAAGTCATTTCGAGAAGTTGTTAAACGAGAAACATGCAGAAGGCTCTGGTGAGGAGGTAGTTGGTGTACCTGGCAAGAACATAGAATACGAGTTCTATCGTGGAATACAAAAGTCCAAGTGGCCAAGGCTTTGAAGAAGATGAAACCGGGTTGGGTCTTAGGACTAGATGGTATTCCTATTGAAGTGTGGAAAAGTCTAGGTGAAGTGGGGGTAACTTGGTTAACAAAGTTGTTTAACAAGATTATTATGAATGGAAGATTGCCGATGAATGGAGAAGGAGCGCCTTATTACCTATACATAATAATAAAGGGGATATTCAAAGTTGCAACAACTATAGAGGCATTAAGTTGACGAGTCATACGGATGAAGTTGTGGGAAAGAGGTATTGAGCATTGCTTGAAGATGGTGACTACGGTGTCGGTGAAACAGTTTGGATTTATGCCTGAAAGATCGTCCATGGAAACAATCTATCTACCAAGGAGATTTGTAGAAAAGTAAAGGGAATAAAAGAGGGATCTCCATATGGTTTTTATAGATTTAGAAAATACTGATGATAGGGTGCCTAAGGATATTTTATATGGTGGGTTTTGGAGAGAAATGGAGTGACAAAAGGGTATATTGATGTGATTAGAGACATTTATGAAGGTGCCGCCACTACCATTATCACCAGGAGGGGAATGAGTGAATTTCCAATCACAGTAGGTTTGCACCAAGGGTCAGCCTTGAGTCCGTATCTCTTTGCCTTAGTTATGGATGAATTCACCAGGCATATTCAAAAGGATATCTCATGGTGTGTTTTTTGCAGATAATATTATCTTGGTAGATGAAACTACTAGAGGTGTTAGTACTAAATTAGAAATATGTAGAGAAGAACTAGTCAAAAGGCTTTAGGATAAGTAGGAGTAAAACTGAATATGTGGAGTGTAAGTTTAGTGCTAACAGAAGTGCTCATGTAGAAAGAGTGAGGATTCAAGATCTGGAGATACCATATTGTGATCATTTTAGGTTTCTATAATTAGCAAAGATGGAGAGATTGTAGATGATGTGATTCGTAGGATCCAAGTGGGGTGACTCACATGGAGAAATGCTATTGGTGTACTATGTGACAGGAGGATATCCACAAAATTGAGAGAGAAATTTTATAGAATTGCCATAAGATGAGCGATACTTTACGAGACAGAATTCTGTCTTGTCAAGAAACAACAAGTAAGGGGTGTGGTTGAAATGAGAATGCTGAGATGGATTTGTGGTAAGACTAGAAGAGATAGGGTGCGAAATGAAACCATACGTGAGATGTAGGTGTAGCACTTGTAGAGAAGTTGGGAGAAAATAAATTAACGTAGTTTGAACATTGCTACCATAGACCTATAAATGTAGTACTTGAGAGAGTGGATAGGATAGTCTTGGGTAATAACGCTACGGGAAAGGGAAGAGCCAAATTAACATTCAATGTTGTCGTGCACAAAGATACGAGTCTACAGTCTACCAAGTCTAAGTGAACAAGTAGCCCTTGACAGAGCTCAATGGAAAAAAAGGATTAGCAGACCCCAATTGATTGGGACACGAGGCTCGGCTCGGTTCGGTTCGGTTTGGTTTGGTTTAGGAAAGGGTTTGCCTCTCTACTCCCCGATTTGTCACTGCACTTAGATGAAACCAGATGGTTTTGGACAAATATGCTTTGCTGAGGTGAGGGTATTTGATTATACATGGATGCATTCGTGTAGTAGTAGTGTAATACTACTTCTTTGACTGAAGTAGTCTATATCCTCCTCAATAAGTTGATTGTAAGGAGAATTGAGTCCAATGCTGCCTTCTATGCAAAAAAAGAGCTGCCTCGTTGAAGCACCTGTCTTCCAAATGAACTTCAAGGAAAGGAAATCTTTGAGCCTCCCAATAAGGAGATACATGTTGATACCATTTGATCTATAGAGATGACTTGAATTGTGTTTTTGTTTGAGTAGTAAGTTTGTTTGTTGTAATTTTTGCTTTTAGGGTGTTTAAGAGTCTACATATTAGATTGAGTTGTGTCATTGCTTACCTAAGAAGCACGGACATGTCTACAGGCCTCACGACGTATCCGTGTTCGACATGTGTCGTGTCCATCTCTCCGGACACGTGTAGGACATGCTTAAACACTTTTCTAATTTTCTTCTTGTATTTTTTTTATTCAAACACATTGTAGATGCTCTAGGACACGTTGGCAAAACTCTTAGAACATGCTAAGGCCACATAAAAGGTTAAAATCTAATTTTTAAAACTCGGCTATGAGTGAAAATTTCAACCGATATATAGGTCATGTATACTTATATGTGGACTGCTAATTTATCTTCATTGTATTGTTCTTAAATTTGATAGAAATAAAGATTTCATCATTTATATGAAAAAACACATACCTCTATAATACAAATACATTTTATATTAGATGTGTCCCCAACGTGTCCGTGTCCTAATTTTTGAAGAAATAACGTGTCTGTGTCCATGCTTCTTAGTTGCTAACAAACAATCAAGATGTGAGAGACCTTAAGTGGCTCCTGCTCCCTGTATCTCTTTTCCTTTTTCCTCTTCTATTCTTCTCCTTGTGTGATTCACGACCCCCTAGAACTAGGGTCCCCCCTTATCTCTGTTTGCCTTGTGGATTCTAAGTTTCTTTGATGTCACATGGTTTATGCCCCTTCTTGTCTCTTGTTGTCCTTCAACCTTCTATCTGATATATCCAATAGAGATCTATTTGATTTCATCCTTAATCGTGCCAGTGCCAGTGATAATAGCCTACCTATATTTCCATTTCATCCTCAATCGTGTCTGCCTTTATAGATAGAAACTGAATCCCATAAAGAAGCTCAAGGAACTCCACCACACCCTTTGAATCCTGCAATGATTTAGAAGTAATGCCACCCTGACTTGACCAAAGCACTTTTATTAGACACAATGTTACATATATGCGAAAAAGCTACCGGAAAAGGGACATCCCATCCCAAAAATCATGCCAATACCAAATTTTACTGCCATCTCCTAACTCAAATATGACATGCTTCCTTTTGTTGTACACAATCTATATTACAACGGAGAGCGGTTTTTGTCTCAATCATATTTTTTGTCCCAATCATATTTTTTGTCCCAATCGTCGTATTATATTTTATCCCTCTCTCTGCCAACTCATTCCTTTCTCTCCCCCTCTCTCTCAACCCTTTTTCTCCACCGACCCACCACATCCAAAATGTCAAACCACATTCTCTCTCTCTCTCTCTCCCCCTTTTTCTTAAAATTCAAATCACACTCTCTCACTACCTCCTCTCCGTCCGCCTCTCTGAAATTCGAAGGACCATAAAAAATGGGCATGGGCACGGACACGCATTAGGATTATATATATGCGAAAAAGCTCTAGAAAAAGGGACATCCCATGATTCCCATCCCAAAAAAAATCATGCCAATACTAAATTTTACTGCCATCTCCTAACTCAAATAGGACATGCTTACTAAAATTCCGGCCAACATTTTCTTATGGCATTCAATTTACCCGCCCCATAAGGATCTCGGCCCTCCTTAGTAGTCCAACATTTATTCTCTACTCTAAACTTTCTAGCGATCTTTTTAGACATATCATCATCCTTAGATTATATCCATAGCCAGTTCCCCAAGTACGGCGGTGAAATTGATGGAATATCCAAGGTCCCACTTCTAGTGATTTGCACCTCTCCCTCTCTCTTTGTGTATGTGTGACCGCGTGTCTCGTACATGCATTTTATAGCACTCAATTCAGTCTTGTAGCCTTAGAGAATTGTTTTTCCCTATTTATGTTCCAATTTACTCTCCTTTGTCCTTTCCTTTATGGGTCATGCTAACGGGTGCCATAGTGCACCCATTAAGGGTACAAAAAGTACACTTTTGTGGGTCCCATTTGTACAAAAAAGTACACTTGTATGTTGAAGTACACTTAAAGATGTACTTTAAAGTACAAGTGTACTTTTAAAGTGTACTTTTTTGTACTCTTAATGGGTGCACTATGGCACCCGTTAGCATTTCCCTTCTTGGCCCCGATTGAAGGCACAAGTTTAATTTGGTTTGGTATGGTTTACATTATTATCAGGCATGACTCTTCTACATTTGTTTTTTTGAAGGCACTATCCAACTCTATTTCTGTCTTTCTAATGTATGCTCTCATTGCCGACTACAACTGTAGTTGGTTATTGATTAACCGTCTTTTCTTTCATTTTATTTCCTTATCCCTTTCAGTTTTCAGCCCATTTGTATATCCAACTCTACCTACTATTTTCACCTTTCCTTCATGTACTCTTACTGCAGAGAGCAAATGTTCGAGTGCTATAGAAACTTGGCTATAATCAATAGTAGCAAATTGATGACAATTTTTCACTCGAGTACAATACAGTAGATAATGATATGGGAGCTTAGAGCCCATTCCACTTATTGTTACGGGGTGGCTACGGGTGGGTGGTGGAGTTGTGGTCTATGTCACATGGACTCGGGTACGGGTACGGGTGTTGGATGCAACTATGCATCTTAGCATTAAATTAATCTATTTTTAGCTCAAGGACATGAGGATACCCAGAACATGTGATCCCACAATGTTTGGATGATCGTAATATTTGGAATCAAATTCCTAGGAATTTTCTTGAGAAGGAATAGGAATATGATTACTAGGAATCAAATTGCTAGGAATTTAATGCCTGGAGTAATTTTGATTTTGGTGTTTGAATTAATTTAGTAATCTTACGCGGGAAACAAATATTTTAGAATTTTATCGAAGTCAACATTTTCTTTTTTAACGTTTGATCTAGGAATCTCAGATTAACATGGGGTAAGGGAGGGATCTCCATCATTGTATATGGGAATATAGAAAGTAAAGAAGAAAAGGCATGACCAGAAGAATTGTGTGGTATTTGAGTAAGGTTTGAGTCTTGAGTAGCTATGCTGGTCTCCTATGAGACCAAGTGGTATTCCCACTTAGTCTGAGAACGTGATTCTTGGTTGAATATGTCATCAGGAATCACATTCCTATTCTTGTCTCTTCCAAACATCAGAATTATGGAAATATGGCATCACATTCCCGTTCCTCTCTCTTCCAAACATTAGAATCATGGAAATAAGGCATCACATTCCCATGCCTCCTCAAGATTCCCGCCATCCAAACTGAGCCTAAGTTCCTTACTATACTTCTTTTATTGTCTTGGAGAAATTGTGTTTACACATGGTCTAAGGGAATTTCATGCATAATATTAAGAGTTCCATGGATGGTCCATGGTTAATTCTACTTACGAAGTATGCTTGCTAGATGAATGTCCAACTAAATATATCAGACAAGGATCCCATACTCATCTGAGTGTCGAGTCTCTGGCATAGGTATTCTATACATACAGAAGGATCCATGTAAATTTCCATCTATTTTGTTTCACTAATTTCAGCTTTTGTAATTCATAATCTCAAGTAGGATAACTAGTGTTGATGTTTTGCAGATGGCGGGGATGCAAATAGTGAATCCAGCTCCTAAAGATCTTTTATCAATTATTGATTCTTTAAAGAAACAAGTTGCTGCTGACCGTTGTCTTTTTATAGAGGTGCATCCTTGACTGCAGCTATTTTATCTGTTTAACCACTTTAGTTACAAATCCTACTTGCTTCATACCACTATTTGTTTTTATGTCTTTGACTATTTGTTTTTATGTCTTTGGCCTTCAGAGAAGAATTGAAGAAAATAGGCTAAAGTTGGTTGACGTCAGTACCCATCTTTTTAAGTTATCATTGGAAAGAAGAAATGACAAGGTAATCGGCATTGATAAGAGGATAGACCTACTGGCAAAGAGGCAGAAAGATGCAATTGATATGCAGAATGGTATTGACCTAAGTAACGGGGATATGGATAGTAGTAGCTCACAAGAAGAGGGCCATGCCTCTTCAGCAATTTTGCTAGGATCTAGTATAGCAGTCAAGAACGCTGTTCGCCCTATCAAGCTCACGGAAGTTAAAAGACTACCGCCTTATACTACTTGGATTTTCTTGGATAGGTACATTAAGATTGCCAGGCACATGAAGTATATTTTAGTGCAGTTCTTGTTTGTGCTTCCGTGGGTTATTAAACTAACATGTGTTTTCTTTCGCTGCTTGCAGTTTGTCTCTTCTAAAAACTGTAATGAACATGGTTCTCAAAGTTTTAGGCCTCATGCACATCAGCCATTTATAATTATTTAAAGTTTTGGAATAGCTGTGTATTCATTATTGCTAATGCTAATTACAAACCTAAACATTAAATAAATATTTTGTGATGTGTAGTTATTAATTATGCATTTAATTTTTTATGATAAATTCTATGAGAAGGGTTCTCTATACTTTAGTGACAATGTAATAGTGATTATTAGTGTTCATAAAAACTCTGCCCCCAAAATACCCATAGAGTGGTTGAATGGTTGGCATCTCCTGCCCATTTACATAGGGAGGTCAGAGTTTTGAGCTCCCTTGAACACACATATTGTGGTGGTGGGGTGTTTGGACCCCAATTCAGCGGCGGGCCTTAGGGTTCTCATGTCAGGGCCTTTGTGAACTTAGCTAGTGAGAAAACGTAGAGAAAATTAGTCCGTAAAGCTCTTAATGACATCAGGAATTCTTTTGCACGTCATGTGTGATCATTCCTCATCTTCTATATCTTAGAGTTTCATTCCTTTTCCTGTTGCATTGGTTTTGAAGTTCGAAATTCTGCTCATTGGACCCATTAGCCGTTCATGACGTTATGCATTGACAGATATGAGATATGGGCCTCAATTTTGAGTCTCAGTGTTGTATACGGATCTTTGTCCATCTGAACTTCTAGACCCTTTAATGGGACCAAGACTGGAAGTTGCGTCTTGTCTTTTATACTATTTCTGATTATGGTTTCTATTTCTAGAAATAAATCCTATTTATTTCTGGTAGGATCATTTGCAACCAATTTGTAGATTCAGTCATGATGATGTTTATACCATGATCATATAGTTTGTATTTCATAGACATCAAGGCAGCTTGTTGAGTTGTGACTGATTATTATGCAGGAATCAAAGAATGACAGAGGATCAATCTGTAGTTGGTCGAAGGAGAATATATTATGATCAGAATGGGGGAGAAGCTCTAATTTGCAGCGATAGCGAGGAAGAATTAATCGAGGAAGAAGAAAAGAAAGAATTTGTGGACTCTGAAGATTATATTCTTCGGTTAGTTATGATTAAATGTTCAATGCGGTTCATAATCTCCAATAGGGGTATTATTAGGAGTAACGTTTTGGGTAAAATATTGCTTCTTCGTAATGCATCTACATATTATTGGAACTTTCCATGGAAATAAGATTTAGGCGATGGCTTCTCACTTACATAGAGAGACACTCTGTGTGGTCCCGCATTCTATTGGTTCAGCACTAATTATTATTTGATGGGCTAACGAGTATCCATGTGCGAGTTCAGAGGGCTCTCATTTATAGTACGCTTTCTTTTTTGTACTGCTTTTCATGTCTTGTTATGAAACCATGTACACTCTTTATGATTGTTTTCTCCCTTTCGAAAATCTATTTTCTTTTGTTGTTGCTGTAAAATTTTATCTTTTCTTTTCCTCTCCCCTCTTTCTTTCTCTCAAAAAATGTTAATTAATTGTTATGCTTCATTGGAAGAAAAGGTGAAACTGAATTTCATCTCCAAACAGAGAAAATAGGAGAACTGTGTTAAAGCGAACTTACAAGTTTGAGGGCAGAACTACACAATGCGTCAGGATCTTTCTAGTTATGATTTAAGAAACGCAATCACCTTTCCCCTGAAAGCTTCTCAATGTCATCATAATACTAGAGTGATGCAGATGTGTTCCCGGCTATCATTTATATTCTCTGCTATTTTTCTGTTGGATTTTACTAAGCATACAACTTTCAACATACCTTAGCAGGAAATCTAGTTTTGACATGTATTTGTTTGGAATTTGAAATTATTGTTGTTTTCTTATTGGGGTTTATTTCTCCTTATACATTAGATGGACAAGTATTATTTATGCACGCTCTTGCAGACTCTTACCCCTTCTATTGTTTTATTTTCCTTCTAGAATGACCATCAATGAAATTGGTTTATCAGATGCTGCATTGGATGCACTAGCACAGTGCTTTTCCCGAAAACCTTGTGAAATCAAGGTATGCACTATGCAGTCGTATTGGACATTGCATTGGTATTACTTTGGTCTTTGGTGAATTAAGTGCTTTTGCTTTCCAATGGCAAAACTGGTCATAGTGAAAACTCTGTCCAGCTGTTCCCCTTTTGTTTTGTGCTGGCTTTACAGAGATATGAATCATCACCAAACATCTTATACAGGAGAGATACGAAGTTCTTATTAAGGGAGAGATCTCTGTAGAGGACAGCTGGAATTCATTTCTTGATAAAGATCTTGATGCAGCTCTGGATTCGTTTGACAATTTGTTTTGTCGCCGATGTCTTGTAAGTAAAGCTGCAAGTTTTGTTGTTTTCTATGTTGGTTGGTGTTATCCTTCTTTAACTACCTCTTTACTCTTGCACTTTCTATTTGCAGGTCTTTGATTGCAGATTGCATGGATGTTCCCAGGATCTTGTCTTTCAGGTAAAAAATGACTGCAGATTTTAGGTTACATGTCAGTATATAGAGGTGTCAAACGTAATTTCGTGCCAACCATGCTTCGTGCCATGTCGTGCTGGCCAGTTTACTAAACCGTGCCATGCTGTGCCGTGCTGTTTCTTAATCGTGTCTTTCCGTGCTGGCCCGTTTATTTAATCGTGCCACGTCGTGCCGTGCCATTTTGCAATCGTGCCGTGCCCGTGCCGGCCTATCTCCGAGTTTCGTCGAATTTTTTTGTATAATCTAGCCAAGTTTCGTCAATTTTTTTTTGTATATCTAATAACTATAACTGTATTGACTTATTAAATAGTATATAACATATAATTCAAATTTTTTTGTGCAATCTGGTGGAGTTTCGACGTATTGAGATTCGCAAAATATTTGTATTGACTTATTAAAAATTGTATAACATATACTTAGAAAATCCATCATTAAAAATTTGGTACATTAAAAATTAGTACTTGTTGTGTTGTGCCGGGTCTAGGCCCACTTCCGTGCCGTGCCCTTGCTGTGCCCATCTAGACCGTGCCGAACCCAGTTCCGTGTCGTGCCCATTTAAAAACGTACTTGTGCCCGTACCAGCCCGGCCCGTTTGACACCTCTATCAGTATAAAACATTGTTGTGTGCTACTATAAAAAGAATGTTGTCTGCTTTTTGTCAAGATTGTAATTGTTTCGGTTTTATATCAATTGTCAGGCTGAGAATCAACTTACAGGGAGCTGTACAGATGAGGAAAATGTACCATGTGGCCCACATTGCTATAAGCTGGTACAATCTATAATTGTTTTCTTCAAACAGTGACTGTCCATTCCGGATACTTTTGAGTGAATAAAATACATTTATGCATAGTTTTCGATTAATTAATCGAAGTTGTCTATTGTTGATCAAATCATTGATTGTAAAGATTCAGTCATAGTTTTCTCTTTTTAGAAAATACAGCAAAAGTGCAAAATAAACACATGTATACTGATATCGACAAATGCACTGTAAATGGGAAATTTGTTTGGAATGATGATCAAGTAGTCTAATAGCTATGAGCTTGCACATATGACAAGAGGAGTGGATCTGAGGCGTTGAGTGCCTTCGTGATCTAGAATCCTATATACCATGATTGATGACATGATGATTTATAAACTAGTGGGAATAATCAAGAGAGAGATTTAACAGAATTTGCATTCATATAAGATATTAAACTCGACAAAATTCACAACTTCTTGTATAATATTAGTTTAGAAAATTTATTCAATTTTAGAGTAGATACCTGGGGTCCATGTAATTTTACTCATGTCTTGTTAGTTGTCTTGTTAGAATAGTTTACTTCACCAATAGCAATGGTCCATGTTATTTCACTCATGTCATGTTAGAATAGTTTTGCTTCACCAATAGCAATAGATGATTTATTGGTACCAGTTACTTTTATCCTTATACCTCATAAAAGATTAATTTGATATGTTTAAGAAAAACTAATAACTATGGTCTACGAACCTGATCTGGATCGTTCTGTGGAGTCTTAAGTTTCTAAACACCTAACCATCAGAATATGCATGAATACTTTCATATGAAATACTCTAGGAAGCCATATTCTTACTTTTTCCCGAGATAGAAAAAGAGGTAAAATAATCATTCTGAATTTATCAAATCAAACTGTTTTGAGAAGAACATAAATAGTTAGTTATAAATGGAATCTTGTATAATAAGATTTATCGGGGATGAATTTTGAGTCGCACGATTTTGGCAACTAGGCATATAATAAGTTGGTGCTAAGACCTTTTCCCAAGATATCTTCCAACTTCTTGGTGGTGTTGCTTCTCATCTCCTTCATTTTAGATTTGCATTTTTCTGAATTGCTGCTATTGTTTTGGCGCCAACATCCATACTGTGTGATTGTTTTGTTAGATAAAGGATGGAATATATCTTCTTTGAAGAATGGGTACGCAAACCAATTAAGTATCTTCAAATTCACCTTTTTTCAGGTCCTAAATTCAGGATGGAATGCTACTATAACTTCTCCTGTGCGAGCCAATTCTCAAGAAAAACCAGTCCCTTCCTTTGATGGGACTGGGGCTCAGATCTCGGGGATGAAATCTCTCGGTCCATCTGTACGAAGGAGGGAAAAATCATGTCAAAGTGAAAGTGCTTCATCAAATGCTAAAAACATGTCAGAAAGCAGTGACTCA
The DNA here is from genome assembly GCA_016920895.1 of Vaccinium myrtillus. Lineage (NCBI taxonomy): Eukaryota > Viridiplantae > Streptophyta > Magnoliopsida > Ericales > Ericaceae > Vaccinium > Vaccinium myrtillus. The sequence continues at coordinate 12,732,118 of CM029277.1, forward strand.
GAGGCCAGACCTGTACAGGATTTTAACTCTACTCCTCGCTCTTCATCGCCACCCAAGTCTAAGCTTGGCGGCAAATGTGATATTCTAAGAGGAATAGCAAGCGAGTTGCTGAACGTGTTTTGCTTTGCATGCAGAAAAGGCAGAAGAAAATGGTGGCTTCTGATTCTGATACTCTTGGGTCGAGAGATATAAAGCTTCGATCCAGTTCTCGTAAAGAAAATGAAGATGCTAGTGCTTCACAGAAACTGAAGTCTTCTAGTGCTGGAAAGCCTTGGAGGAAGGAATCAACAACAGTTGACGCCTTGCGGAAAGAAGAGTTAGTGGGTGAAAATATCTCTAAACAAGTAACCAGCGATAGGAAATCATGGAAGACTCTGGAGAAAGCCCTTTATGAAAAAGGTGTGGAGATATTTGGAAGGAAGAGGTTAGTTACTTGAATTTATGTTGTTTCTGTTTGGGTTATCTATTCTTAGTAAGCTTTTAGGCAATTTTAGAATATCCATGTGTTTTCAAGTGTCTTTTTGCTTTGAGTTTTTTTTATTAGTATTCTTGTATACTATTGTGTTTTGCAAAATATGTCCGCATGCAGGGGTGAGCGTATGACATGAATTTTAGGCTCTGTTTGGAACTTAGTTAAAGAAAGAGAAAAGAAGGGAAAATAATTAAGAAGGAAATTAGAGGGAAAATTGAAGAGAAAATGGGAGGAAAGTTAAATAGGAAGTTGAATATTTTCCTTCTTTTTAGAATCAAACAAAGGAAGGGAAAATTTACAAATTTTCTCTTCCTTTCCCTAAGATCCAAACAGAGCCTTAAATTGGTTTGTTGCCCTAGAATTTCTTTTGGTGGTGGCTGAATTCAATTACCTTCGATTCGATAAGCCCTCGAACTTGTGCTGTGGTTTCAGTTTACAGTAATCAAAGTTATAAAACAATTAATTACATGGCATAGGGGGTTATCCATGACTCAGTTAATAAGCTTGCTGTCCATTATTTCTGTCAGTGGGACTAGGTCAGTATTCTGATAATGTAAACCAACATACACCCCAATTTTATTACCAGACTATGATTTACCACGAAGCTTAAGACATAACCTCAAAGGTTAAACAAAAACACAGCCCGTATGAGCCCTTCCAGACCTATTCTCTGCCGCTCTTTACTAAACCACTTGGTTTGCTCATCTCGAAGTGATAGCAATGGCTACATTTAAATTGGAAATCCCACAATATATCTTTCTGATCTATCTGATTGGATTGTTGTAACTTCTATTTGTTGATTCCATACATTTTGACCAGGAGATCTCTTTCAAGTTCTAACAATTAATTCATTCTCTTATGATGTTCTTTGTGGGTCATCAGCTGTTTAATTGCTAGAAACCTGATGAATGGAATGAAGACTTGCTCAGAAATATTCCAATACATGAATTGCTCTGAGAACGGACTATTCTCCCGAACAGGTGATGGTGCAGATTCTTTGCTGGATGGCTTCTCCAAGGTTGATTGTAACGAAACGACGGTGAGTTTTATCCATGTGTTTTTTGGCATTTCGGTGGCTCTTACTGAAGATATTATCTTTAATCTTGGCAAAATGTTCATCAGAGTAATAAAGTTAGAAGAAGATCAAGATTTTTACGGAGGAGAGGCAAAGTTCGTCGCTTGAAGTACACATGGAAGTCTGCTGGGTACCATTCAATTCGAAAGCGGATTTCTGAGAGAAAAGATCTTCCTTGCCGGCAATACAATCCATGTGGGTGTCAATCTTCATGCGGGAAGGAGTGTCCTTGCCTTGTAAATGAGACCTGCTGTGAAAAGTACTGCGGGTGAGCCTTGTTTTTTCTTTATGGGAGAAATAAGTCTTCATGTTTATTCTTCATTCATGGGGGCTACTGTATGTGTTTTTCATTACCGATAAAACTTCACAAGTCTTTTTGCTTTAATAAGCTATATTTTCTTTCTAATTTTAGATGCCCAAAGACTTGTAAGAATCGCTTTAGAGGCTGTCATTGTGCTAAAAGTCAGTGTCGGAGTCGTCAATGTCCATGCTTTGCCGCGGGCCGAGAATGTGATCCAGATGTTTGCAGGAATTGCTGGGTCAGGTGGGTTTATGACTATTGATCTGGATCTTTTCATTTTGCCTGTATCTAGATGTTTGTGGAAGTTAGCTGTATAGGCTTTTTGGAAACCTGTGCTTGTTAAATTCAACTTATTTTACTTTTAAATAAAATAAAAATAAAAAACAGAAATTCAACTTATTGATATGAGGAAAATGCTTGGGGTTGAACATAAAGTAGAATTAGAACTGAAAGAAAATATTTCCTTCACCAGTAGGAAATTTACTGTTGAGATTCCATTTACAGCTTAAGAGGAACTTTGGTCAATAGAATAAGCAAAATGAGTTCCTCAGTCTGTGAGTCTCATGAGACTCACAGGCCCCATTTCAAGGTTAGGTTGAGATGTAGAAATAAAGGTGCCCAACAAAAATTTCTGCGTGAACAACAAAAATGCACAGATCCTCTAATTTCTGCATAAACAAAATGGTCCTAGCTTAGATTTAGTGTCATTGGATTTTGGGGAAGTTTTTTATTCTCGAGTTTTCTCGTCTTTGGTAGTAGGGTATATGTTTTGGGTTCCTGCCCTATCCAGTCCTCTGCCCAAAACTAGTACGAGAAGATAAAGTTGTAGGCAAAGGAATGTCTCACTTATTGGAATTAGATAAGATGTTTAAACAAAGAAGAAAAACATCAATTGTACAGTAGTGACATGTGTGGCCAGTTTGGTTCAGATTTGTATAATACATTCTTTTCTCTATGATGCATGCGGGTACACATGTACTTCCGAAATCTGGAAGCAGGAATCTGAATATTGTGACATTTATGCCTTCTGAACTGGTTTTTTGCAGTTGTGGTGATGGCACTCTTGGTGTTCCCTTTCAGAGAGGTGATAACTATGAATGTAGGAACATGAAGCTTCTTCTAAAACAGCAACAAAGGGTAATCGTGATGCTATTTTGCTGTCTTTTCTCTTTATTGTTGTAAAGCCAGAGAAGAAAACTTTTTTTTTCTTCTTCATTTGAGGCACCTGTCTTTGGAAATTAAATTCTTTACTTGGGAAATTTGGCGTTGAAGTCATTCTGAAAATGCTACCCAGGGACAGATTGAGGTATTGTTGGGGCATTGAGGTTTCTTCGTAGCACCAAGAGACAGTTTGGGTCATAAATAAGAAATTCTTGTGAATTTTGTGTAGGAAATAGTGGATATAGGCTATTATATATCTTTGCCAAGTCATGTGTCTTCCAGTTTGTTTTCTAATGTTCACTATCTCAGAAGCCATTACGTTTGCTTGACCTGTGAAAATGTTATTTATGTCCCATCTTCAAGGTTGGATCTCTAAAGTAGGTATTCCATCTAGCTATTTGAGTTGCTTATGTTATTTTATTTGTCTTGGCAAGAGATCTCTTCACAGCACCTTGACCTTCCTTGTCTGCATGTTTCTGAAGACTGAAGAGAGACTATTCCCAAAGCCACAGTGGCTGCTTCCTCACCCAGACTTATCATTAACTGGGATATACTAATGTTGGCGTGTGGAAATACAGATATAGTAGTGTCTTATTGGTTTTTTCCTTTTTAAAATCCATTCCTCAATTATAAGTTGCAACCGCAAACTTTGACGACTAAGAAGATTAGTCCTGGTTAGTGGTTACTGTGTTGTGGATTTTGGTTTGTAACGATTTAAAGGTGGAATGTATTTTAAATTTCCAAATCTTGTGCAGCAGTTTGACAGACTTGTCAGTGGCACTCACTAGTAAAATTTTAACACTACCTTAATGTGGGGAGCTTTGTAGCACCTACTGCGTATGTTTCACTTTTGGTGGAGTTATATTATAGTTGTAATCATAAATTAACTGTAAACGTCAAATAAATTAACTGTAATCCATAGATACTGCCTATTGGCTATTTGGGACACAGGATTGAACTGGGTTTGTAATTATTGTTGTAGAAATACACATTCAAAATTTGCTGGTGATAATGAGTTTTGTTCTTCCATACTTGTGCAGGTTTTACTTGGAAAATCTGATGTATCTGGCTGGGGAGCTTTCTTGAAGGTAATACTCCTGCAATATTTTATGCAGTACTTTTTCCTTGCTCTTTCTCTTCTTTGAGATTTTTTCATCTTGAGGCTACTCTCCAGAATAGTTTTTTTATTTTTTTTTGGCATGGTCTCTCCAGAATAGTGTTGGCAAACACGAATACCTTGGTGAGTACACCGGTGAATTGATCTCGCATCGAGAAGCAGACAAACGTGGGAAGATCTATGACCGTGAAAATTCTTCGTTTCTTTTCAATCTCAACGATCAGGCATGATATACGACATGCTCTTCTCGTTTATTCAAAGTTTAAACTTTATATCTAATGTTCTTATGGGTTGAATACACGCTTTTCTATTCTGTGTAGTTTGTTCTTGATGCTTTCCGGAAGGGTGACAAATTGAAGTTTGCTAACCATTCTCCAAATCCAAATTGCTATGCTAAGGTAACCCTTTGACTGCCTTCATGCTAGGTTTTTGTTTTGTTTTTACCCTTGCATATTTTTTGTGCAAAAGTGGTTTTGAAGACAAGATTGTAAAACAAAATTCTTTGAATAGCAATTCTTTTGAATATCATATTTGAATAGCAATATGGGAAATGAAATATTCTGGAACATTTTTGAAAACGGAGCCAGAACATAACAAAAATAGCAGAATAATTTCAGAATGGATGAAGATTCCATGTTTGAATGTTTGAAATCGTTGTTGAAACTTGAACTCAATGTTTCACTATGTTCTGTGGAAATTCGACATGTTTCAGCATGTACAGTAGGAATTCCACTAATGTTTCTTTTCATATCCTAAGAAATAGGAACTTTTTGACCGTCTCGATGCAAAAGAAATGACATTTTTGTACCTTTGGCTAAAGTCTTCGTATGAAATCAACTTTCTTTTGTAGGTCATGATGGTTGCCGGAGATCATAGGGTTGGAATATTTGCTAAAGAAAGGATTAGTGCAGGGGAAGAACTCTTCTATGACTACCGTTACGAGGCTGACAGAGCTCCTGCGTGGGCAAGGAAGCCTGAATCATCCGGTACCAAAAAAGAGGACACTGCTCCTTCAAGTGGCCGCGCTAAGAAGCTTGCCTAACTGAGTATTTATTTTAACCCCAAATTGAGTTTTTTTCATTTATTTTCGGTCGTTCTTTTTTAGATAGCAGCCTCATTTATCATTGACATCCTAGGAAAGGTTGATTCTCAGTCATTTAGATTGATGGAGAGGCCATTGATCTCTCCTCTAATCAATTTGTTGGATTTTTCTTTTCTAATTCATGCTTCTATTCGAGAGCCAAGTTCATTGACCAAAGCCGGAATGCATAGAAAGATTTTAGGGACTTGTTACCATTCCTTAAATCAATTGTTTTCATGTCAAAAGGACAATCGGCGGATGTAATTATTTTGGCTAACTATGAATGAAAGGTTGGTTGATTCAGTTGGAAAGCTTCATGACTGTTAATGGAAAATGATTGACAACCAGCATTTTTGTGTAGGAAACTAGGACCGATGAGGTTCCTGTGGTGTTTTTTTAATTACAAAATGTGTACTTTGAGTTGATTAGAAGGATTATTAAAGGCCATGCTAATACTAAAAGAAGTTCACTTGTGCTGGACATGTATACATCGCTTTACTAATTGATATTTTGAATGCTATCTTGTTCTTGGTTGTCGTCATCTCTGTCTCTCTCTCTCTCTCTCTCTCTCTCTCTCTCTCTCTCAATTCCGGTTCAAATGGTCTGATGGTATGTAACCTTTTACTCTTTTTCATCATGTGGAAGTTAGAATTAATTCCCAGTTATTTACTTTTATCCATGTGGGGAGGAAAGAAACGTCTCTATTCTGGTACAAAATTTGTTGTGTACACTGCGGGAGGTTTATGTTTTTCTCTTAATCGGAGTTCTGGGTGTCGGTTTATATACTTCTAATGAACCGACATTACATACCAACTGGACTGCTGCTTGTTTGCGATAAAAAGTTAATACTCCTTTATTGCTTGCTGATGCAAGACTCAGGAATGCGGTAAGCCTTGCCGTTCTTCTTTTAGGACTCAACTTCTCTGCAGGGTGCAGTTTATACAAACCTGGGTTTCTCCTTGATGATCTAAGCATGTATGTTCTTGCAAAAAGTTCAATATTATACAGATAAAAAGAGAACATTATCCTATATATACAGATAAAAAGTTCAATATAGCCTGTGGAATACAAATCGCGAAACAACTATACAGAGATGCTAACAAAGAAAGCAACTAAAAGTTACTAGATATGATGAAGCTTGTAGAGGTAGAGAGCCAACAAAAGAAAAATGGAAAACCAGCTGCATTTTCTTTAAGCTTTTCTTGATTTTGGGGAAAAAAATTCTCTATCAATATGTTGCTTCTTCTACACAACGATCTCCATTTCATAATGGAGAGCCACAGTAGTGTGGATTTTTTAAAATGTAGAGCTGCGATATTGTGGATTCATTAAAAAATTGATAATCCAAAAGGAAGTTTTTCAATGACCGGCTCAAACCCATTGTTTGAATCCTACTTAGCGGAATACAAAGGTACTTATGGCAAAAGGGCCAATATGATTACTTTGGAATGGCATATACATCACACATTTTAAATTAAAAAATACTTGGTACATAACCATCCAACAACTCCTCACATACACGTGGGCCCACCTCATAATTGTGAGGTGGGTCTCACATCCCACATCCCACGTGTTTGTGAGGGGTTGTGATTTGGGTCGTGACTTGTGACTGGATAGTTGTGTATGTAGCATATCTTTTAGATCAAGTAAAGACTCTGGTTTCCAGTCTATTAATTGTCAAAAGAGAAGGAAGTGTCGGCCTCCAAATGGAATTCTGGCTGAGGCGGTCAAAACTGCTAAGATTATGTGCCTGAAATAAGAGTTCCTTTTGGAAAATGATTTTTTCAATAATAGTTCTTTTTCTTTTTTTTTTGTACACAAAAAACAACTTTTTGCAGAAACTCTGTTTTCAAAAAAAAAACTTTAAAAATTCAAAAATTGTTTTTACTTCACATGTGCCAAATGGAGTGATAGTCAAGTGGTGGACACCCTATCTTATATCTTATATAGTATAGCATGATGAGTTTTCGCGAGGAGGAACGTGGTCGCGACAAGTGGCGTGAAGTAATTGGATTGTAATTGGAGTTTTCAAGCAACACATGTGAGATTTGATTACACACATCCTAAAAATCATTTTCAAATTTTCAAATCCAAAAATGTCAATCTTTCCCAATTCAAACACTTCAATTTATTCCCACAATGGAGCAACAGTTATCTACTAAAATTGAAAGTTCAAATTTAAAAATCTTTATAAACTACCAATCAGTCGTCGTGATTTGTGGTTTCAAAAAAAATTCAAAGGAAAGGTAAGATTCCATACAAATACATGAATGCAACTGCAAACCATTCATGTTTTCAATTTTTATGACATTTGTTATTATCCTTTGCAGGTGTGTAGCTCAAGTCTTGAGGATCTTCATTGCTTTTCATATGCGATTGGTTTATACTCTAATTTTTTATGTGAAAACAATCGTTCTTAAATTTAGGATTTCACAATAAAAGACATTGGGAATTTCATAAATTTTAGTTGTTGGGTTAAGTTTCAAATGTAATTGTTTTACGTTTCTTGAGTTTTAGTAGGTGTGATGAATGATTATAAAGTTTTGATAATTTACACTAAGTTGAGATTTGTTGGATATGATTTTTTTTTTAGCATGTGCACTTAAAATCGTCCTGTGCATAGCACGAGTTTTTGTTCATGGAGACTCACTGAAGTCCAAAAAATGGTACGGAAACATATATTTTGTCATTCTATTATGATCTTTTGCATTTATTTTTTTATTTTATCTTTTTATTTATCTATAAAACTTCTTGAAGGAAGTTCCTTTTTTTTTTTTTTCCTTTCTTCTTTTTGGTAAATGAATTGAAACCTTTAATTGTTCATTCAGGCTTTAATTGTTGTTAAATCTTTCAAAATTCCAAAGAGTTTTTCCTTAACAACAATCATCTATTTTACCATTAGTTATTTTCCTTTTGTAATCTTTGCAGTACAATGTTTGGATGGGGTGCACTGTAGGGAGAATTTCTTCTATGTCACATGACTTGCATTTGCGACTGAAACACGTAATTTTGGAGAAGCAAATAAATAAACTCTTGATTTTTAATAATTTATGAGAATTTGTTATGTTGTAATTTGAAGTTCAAATTTGAAAAATTCTCATGTTTCATGTTGCACTTCTAAAACAGTGAAACAATCCCCTTTTGTATATTGTAAGATATGTTACTGCCTACAAATATATGTAATGGGTTTCTCTTTTTACTCTGACAATATTAAAAATAGATCAATTTTCTTATTTTGCACAATTTGTTTCAAAAGTATAAGAATGGTAGTCGTACAATTTTATCATGCGTTACCTGACGAATCTTACAATTTTATCTTGTAAAAATTGTTGCAAAACTCATACTTTAGGTTTGTATGATCTATATGTATATATATTGTTTTAAGAAATATTTTGAAAGTAGAGACGTGAGAGAGGCAGAGACCCATGCAACAATATCATTCTTTTTTTAAATTTGGAAATGTGTGATTATCTTTGGTATTGATATGCTTTTTTTAAATTGTCATGCTTAGCACAAGTTTGTTGCAATATGTGTGATTATGCACCCATTTGGTATTGATATGCATTTTGCGCGGCAACTGTCATGCGCGGACGGATGCAAAGTTTGTTGAGGTGAAATTTATGGATGGGTGCACAAGGTTTGTCAATTTTGCCACCCCGTGTCCAAGTTTGTTGCTATATGGATAAGTTGAAAGGTTTGTCAATTTTGAATATTCTGGATGTTTTACCAAATTGATTTGTTAGACATTGTAACTTTATCTTTTTCTTAGTTGCTCCTTATAGCAAGTGTCAATATGATCTTATACATAGAATTTTTTTATTATCAAACTGGCAAGATATAACATAACAAAAACAAAATCATGTCCATCTATTAGTTTTATATTTTTGTATTTTTTTGTAATTTTTAATTTTGGATTGGAAATGGATTGGAATTGTCTTGGAAAGTGGGGATTGAGACTTAGGGGATCTCTAAGGGTCTCAAGTTTTTTTCCTTTCCGCAAACTCTTGGGTCCACGTATTGCCTTGGGGGTCTTGCCTGGTCGTTACCTCCAAGACCCCGGAATTAGTCGAAGTGCGCGAAAGCTGGTCCGGACATCCGGATATCAAAAAAAAAACCTTTAATCCGTGCTATACAGATGTACTAGTAAAAGTAATGATAACTATTGAAATAACACATAGTAAATCAAACACATTTGACTATACCAATTACACAATCGATAACGTGCTTTTTAAATTAGGAGTTGTTAACTTAGCTCTTGTAACTTCATTATACAAAAGACAAAATTTTGACATAATAACGAAATAACATTTATGCATCTTTGTGTTTAACTTAGCTCAGTAGAATAGGATTTTCAAAATTTATTTTTTTAAAAACTTCACATATATACAAAAACAAAATTTTGACAATAATAATTGAAATGGATGGGCTTTTTGCTTTATTAAAAATACATGAAATAACCACAAAAACTCCATTTTTTACGATTGAAACGCAAAATGCCCCCAAAACTTTATGCATCTTTGTGTTTCGCCACCCCCTTGCATAACTTCTTCTTTTTCTCACTCTCAATGGAGAATGTTTGGAGTAGACATCAAATCAATGATGAGTTTCATTTGTACCGAACACCAAGGGTTCAAACCCCACATTCAACAATGAAAATATTAAACCCATTTCCCTAGATTAGTTTGATTTCACAAACAGTAGAATAGGTTATATTTGCCTTGTCAAAATTTATTTTAAAAACTTCACATATGAAAACATAAATTTCAACATGAGGAAAAAAACAACTATAATAACGATAAAGCAATTACACAATTGAAATGGATGGGTTTTTTTTTAGTGGTTGTAAAATTTAACCTTTGAAGAAAATGGGTTACATGGAGTAAATTAAGGCGTGAATAGAATCACCCTAATTTAACCTTTAACTGCTAGCGGCCGGACCATACATATTAAGTTACTAACTGACTTAACAATACGAGTGGAGTTCAATTACAATGATCCACAAACTTAGTAATCACAAAAAGGAGATTGTTACTAGCAAGAAATTGAACCTTTTTCGTAGTTAAAATAATTTCTAAATAAAAATTAAAGAGAATTAAAAATAATACTGTTTCCAATGAAAATTTACGAGCTGACAAATTATACAATTTATAACAAAGTTAATGGTTTAAAGTATCATATCGCGAGAAAAACAATTTAATGTTGAATTACGACAATATCAACAAACTCACTATCGACAAGAAGACAAAACTACAAATTAAAAGTTAAACTGAATTAACGGCATGGTTGATACGATCAACATATTCAATACCGGTACTCAACTATATATAAGAAGAAAACAAAGAAATGAATCAACGGTAAACATTTTTGTTGTCCACAGGTGTTCCACTAACTCTCAGTTTTTTGAAAAAACTGGGTTTTCACGGTTTTTTATGTGATGTGTTGTGAGAGAATGACCTGTCTCGGTGTTTGAAAAAAACAGTTTTTTGTTAGCGGAACACCCCCAAGTTTAGTAGATATTACGACATTGAAAAAGTTAATAACTATACTCAACTTTCTTTTAGAAGAAAACAATAGCAATACTATTTTGCAAAAAAACCTTCAAAATACTCATAATTTTTCATTTCACAATGCAAATTGGCAAAATCTGCTTCATAATAATGTATTGTCCATAAAAAGTCTCATCAATTGGAGGTAACCAAAATTGGATTGTGAGAATCTCTTTAACTCTAGAAGTTGATAAGAGTAATTATTGCTCCTAACCGATTGAATAGAACAAACAAAGGAATAAAGTAATTAGCTTAAAAATATTATTGGTGAGATTAATTGTCCTAATGGTTTAATTTGGTTTGAACTTTGGACAGTAAGATAGAAATAAACAACAAAAGAGGGAAATGCCAACAAAAACCAAGTTGTGCAAAAAGGGGTTGCTAGTTTGTTTTGTAGTTATGGTTTCTCAGACTTTTTCGGGATCCCGTAGTGCGCCTCTGCAGTACTACGGGGTTGTAGGTCTGCCAAAACTATCTTTTATTTTCTTGGTCGGTTAAATTCAAGGCGATAGAGCTGCTCGGATTTCCTAACATAGTGATTTTGTAACTTATGGTATGTTTACTTTGATTTTTATGTTAATCCATCGCATCCCTGAGTTGAATTTACGTTAATGACATAGAATGATTTCCTCTCAAAGAATTCCAAAAACAAGCAAATAAAGTGAAACGGTTGTTATTTTTAATTTAAAATGTTTTTGAAATGATAGGATTTTGTTGCAGAAATTGAAATTTGATTTTCAATTTAAATTTATCACAATGGTTATATAACCGGGTTATTAAAAATAGGAGCAAAATTTCCTAGTTTTTTTTGCACTACACCTCTAAGTTCATAGGTGGGTACTTGGTACATTGAAAAAATAGCTTGAGGAAAAGAATTGCTTAATTTAATCTGAGGCGAATTGTCTTTGCACGAACTTATTCTACTTTGTATTTTTTTTTCTTTTCAAAATGGTAATAACTTCATTGATAAGAAATACAGGTACACAATATAATCACCTAGAAGTAGCATCCGTCTTTTATCAAAATATTAGAAAGCCACAAAAGAGGTAACCTTCCCAAGTACAGGTACCCAACTACTGCTTCTCATAGCCAAAGAATGGTCACTCCATTCTCACCCCTACAGGCAAATTAAAGAAAATTCACCTTAATTAAATATTCGAACAACAGTAGCAACAAGGCAGACAAGTCAATCGATCTGATTTATCACCACCACCACCACTGTCAGAATCTGAACCAGAACCTCGGTAATGATGGAGAAGCTAAAACAAAGGATTAGAGAGGATAACACTCAGGAACTCTCACATTTGAGATCGAGAGAGAAAATCCTCATTGAAAAGGTGGGGATATTGAAAGCGAGAAAATCCATCACTAAGAAGAAAGGAAACCCTCATAAAAAAAATAAAGCCTTTCCCTCCCACCACCGCATAATATGTATTGTGAAATAATACGTAAATAAATGAATTATTTTCTAACCTCAAAAAACGAGGAATGTGAATTTTATGGCGGAGTATGAAAATAATAAGACATAATCAAGTTTTTCATAAATTATTGGTCCAATTTCAATGTTGTCAATGTTAATTTAAATTGAACGTCCTTGATATTTAACATTTATAATCTAACTTATTTAGCTTATTTGATTAAAGAAACTAATGAAAGGTGTTTGTTACTAACAATAATGAATAATCACTTCTTTTTTTTCTTTTTCCTTTTTTTTTCACTTTCTAGTGTATTTGACCCAAAAAAGTTAGATTATTGTAAGCTCCAGTTTGAAACTCTTCTCCTTATTGTAAGTTGTGAAAACCTGAATAGATAAAGAGAATCCTAACATGAAAAAGTTTTTTTTACTCAAATTTTAAGGGCAATCTAGACATTTAGCTTATAAAAGCTATTTGACAATTTATTCAAGTAAACAAGTTTAACTTTTTTTAGGAGTACAATTATAAAAATGGCACAAAATTTTACAACTTGTTTTTATTTTATTAAGCCAATGACCTAAAAATGTATAATTTAAAAAGCTAACTTAAGTTCTAGCAGACGGGCAAATGAGTCTGCAATAATTTTGTAATTAAAGAGTTTAAACGAGTTTAGGGGTATTAATATGCAATCTCATTATACTTTAGTGCTTCTAAAAAATCATTATGCCAGCTGGCTTGATTATCTAAACTTTGACCTCAATGTCTCAAAGGCTCTTAAACTTTAATAAATTTCAATTACACTCCTAAACTATTGATTCGTTAATCAATTATACTCTTGCCATCTGAATCTGTTAAATTGGTAACAGAATATGATGAGTTGGACAAACAACTCCGTTAACTTCTGCATCCATCACTCTCTCTCTCTCTCTCTCTCACACACACACACACACACACACACATGATAATCCTATCTTGAACTAGCCGGTGGAACTCAGCAGAAGGAAAATTTGCCCTTCGCAAAAAGGGAAAAAATTACAGTCTTGTTCAAATTTTTTGTTTTTGTTTTTGTGAATAAGAATTGAAAGATGGAAATTCTCACAGGAACATCAAGGTGATTTCAGTCGGTAATTCCAATTTAAAAATAAGTGATCATCATAGGCCTCCTCACCTTCTTGAAGAATAAACCCAGGGACAAAAAAACAAAAATAATAGATTACGGAGCAATAGTTTAGGAGTGTAATTGAAGTTTATTAAAGTTCAGGAGCCTTTGAGACATTGAGGTCAAAGTTTGGTGTTTTTTTTGAAATTTTCCCTAAATTGGAAGTTCTATAATACCGACAAAGTTAATAACGACACTTTACCGCATAAAAGTAGAAAATACTAAATAGCGGACAATATGAGATCAATCATCTTATCCATTTCCCAAATGTACAAGTTTATCACTATGCCAAATGTTGCTTTTAGCGGCAGTTTTTTGAGAGACGCTTAAAAAATCGTCTTTGAAGGGGTACTATTTTTTTTTTTTTCCGAACATGTCAATTCCATTCAAGGAAAATGTCCGAGGGCAGTACATATTTCATCACCAACAACAGGGAAGAACCAAAACTATCAAAATTTAGATGAACGGCACCCCTGCCCGAGGCAGACCAACAACAAGGCTGGGCTAGAAACTGGTCCACGATCTGCTAGTAGAAATCCCGAGGGAAAACAACTCATACCCTACCACTTAAGCACAAGATAAAATCCAAGAACAAGCACCCGAAAAGGGGCTAATAAACCATCTATAAAAGGGGTAAACAACTAAACCAGAACAAAGAAATAAAACTGAAAATACAAATAAAAAAACCTCCGGCTGGAACAGACCGGAAAAGCACCATCATGTCCCAAAGTGTCACTGTAGCCGTTGCCACCGGTTCCAGCAACTTATTCGCCAGAGAAGCTCCAGCCCGAGCGCCAACCTTCAAGCTACACCAGATCTGAACTCGAAACGGTCGAAAGAGGAAGATGGAGATCGAACCATGGAAAAAAAGTGAGGGTAATGGAGGAAGATGATGGAAACCGGATGAGATCGGAAAGGATGGAGGTAGAGTCTAGGGTTTTGCTTTTAGGGAGAAGGTGGACTCTCGCACTTAAAACTATACATTACCGGCGGTTTTTATGTACAACTATTTGAGGCGGTTTTTAATCGACCCTTTTGCCTGAATTTTGCGTGAACATAACCGAGCACGCTCGAGCCCAAACGCCGCCGTTAAAAGCAAATATTAGGTATACAATTTTATACTATACTTATATGTTTAAAAAGCTCGAGATGAAATAACATTGAAAACTTTTGAAAACATCACAATCACCATCTTCAACTTCACAATCTAAATTCAAAATCTTACACTTGCGCGTTATCAATATACAAATAACAAATACTAAAGAAGTGTAAAATTTTACCAATTTGGCTGACAATAGCAAAAGTCCCGTCAACATGAGGTATACCCAAATTAAATTGCGAGAATCTACCCAAATACGGAAGCTCATAAGAGTGCTTATAGAATCAAAAAAAGGAAAAAGTGTGATTAGTTGACATTAAGGTTATGTTTGGTAGTTGAGGAAAGAAATGGAAAAGAAAAGAAAATTAACAAAAAATTCCTCTGATTTGTTTGATTTCCAAATAGAAGAAGAAAGGAAAAGGAAGAAGAAGGGAAAAAGAAGAAGTGAAGATTAACTAATTTTTTTATTTTCTTCTCTCTTTCACAAACTAAACATAAGGAAAAAAAAAAGTTTCTTTCCCATTTCTCCTAATTTATTTTCTCTTCTCTTTCTCTTCTCTTCCACAACTTCCAATTTCCAAACACAGCTTAAGGCTTTGTTTGAAAACTTAGGGAATAAAGAGAAAAGAAGGAAAAATTTGAATATTTTTCTTCTTTTTTCTTTTAGAACCAACCAAAAGAAGGGAAGGGAAAATTTTCTTCCTTCTTCTTTTCCCTGTTATCCAAACAGAGCCTAAGACAAAACCGGGTTAAGTTCAAACTGTGTGTATGAGAGGAGAGAGAAAACAAGGAGGGAAAGGCAATGAAGACGAAGTTGGACAGAGAAAAACCCATCTGGAAGCCTTTACGGCTTTACCGGTTTCCCTATCTGGAGAGAGAGAGAGAGAGAGAGAGAGAGAGAGGGTGGGGTTAGTAGAGAGTTTGATTTAGAAGAAGACACGAGGATGTCCTCGCTGGCTCAACTCACAATTGGTTCATACCAAAGGATTTGTCTGTTTTGGAGTGTAATTATGGTTTCAGCAATCTCCGTTAGGAAATTCCAAAACCCTTTTCAGATTACAAGCAATGAATATATATACCCTACCCCCCTCCTTCATTTTCCCTGCCCAAAACCCTCTCTTCTTTGCTTTGTTGGTTCAACATATAGAGGGTCAGAGAGAGATATTGGAGATACAGCTTCTCCATATATAATCCTTTCAATTCTACCCCTTGTGTGGTATAATCCCTGCTACCCATTTGTTTAATTTGATTCTACTTTAATCCAGTGTTCATTTGGATGTGGTTATTTGTTTCTTTTAATCTGCATCTGTTATGCATGAGATCGTTGGTGGTCAATGTAGCTTAGGTTGAGTGCCTATTTTTCAGTGATTGGGTCTGATTTTTGTGGGTTTGATGTTTGATTTTCTTACCCATTTGTTTTAAGACGCCTCTCCTACTTTTGAATCAATTTTAGTTGAGAAGTTGTGATTATCTCTTTACTGGTTTTTCTTTACTTGCATGCATGAGATCTTTGGTGGACAATGTAGATCAGGTTTTCTGTTTATTCTCCTTTGATTGTTTGTGATCTTTTTTGTGGGTTCGATGTTGATTTTATAACCCATTTGTTTTAAGATGCCTCCCCTACGTTAAATCAGTAGTTGACTACTAGTATTTGTGATTTTTTCTGTACTGATTTTCTTATTTTTCCCATTTGGTTTATTTTTTTCTTATTTTTCTGATTTTCTTATTTTCTTGAATGGGTGGTTCATTTTTAATCAGTCTCTTGTAGAATCTGATCCCTTTTATTTTTGTACTTTTTTCCCCCCCTTTTCAATGGTTTACATTTTTTTTACCGTGCTGAGATATAACAGCAAGGTCATGGTTGTGACCTGATTGAAGCATGAATTGTGGGTTATTTCTTTGTCTCTAGTAGAGTAAAAATTTCATGGTAGCTTTTCTTTATTGTACTCTTATCAACTATTATATGTGAGGAATGATTTATGGCTAAAAATTGTTAAACTAAAGAAGCTGACTTTTTCCCCCTCTTCCGAATGAATTCAACAGTAAAACTTGTTTTTTTCCATGCATGAGTCAAGATTTAAGCTTAATCTTGTTTACATAAATGAACTTGATTTGGCGATTGATTATCTATCTGATTTTCTGGGCTTAGAGCAGCATCTTGAAAACTTGTAAGGATATTGACATATTCTTCTGATCCACTCCAAAGGTGCTTAGCCATTCCTGCTTGTCCGCTCAAAGATACGCTAAAGCATTCTAAAATTGTTTTCGTAAGCTTTCTTTCGATTTCCCTATGTTGCCTACTTTTTTTTATTTAGTGGTTTTGAGGATGTCGCAATATTCACTTTGGAAATCCAATAGGATGACGATCCTGGCATCGATGTCTTTGTTGCTCTTTTTTAGCATCATGATCCATATTTATTGATACGTAGATTTAGATCTTTAACCTAATGTGGAGTTCTTTTTCAAAATCTCTCTCTCTCTCTCTCTCTCTCTATGATCGTGTGTTTTCAATGTCAAGTTTCCTTTTATGATACAGTAAACATGTATTTGTGGCTCTTTGGCTGTTGTGAAGCCTTTTTCCATTTGTTCAAATTCGTTTTCTTACTCTGTACGTATAAATATTTCATGATTATTATTCTAATGTTTTTTTTTTCTTTGAGTAATCCCATAATCATTCAAGTTTAAGGGTAACTCATTTTAAGGTTGTCGAACAAACATTTACATACTCGATACATATGAAGCGGCAAAGTTTTAGTGACTTTCTATCTGTCGATATATAAAAAATTTAGCTAAAGATTTTTAGGGAACTGACGATGATTTAGTTAGCCTTGCATGCAGAAAGTCGATTTTCTTCCAATTTTGTGTTGTTCTCTTTGGTTAGATCATTGAACTGATGAAGGCACTCCCTTGTATAAATTGGTACTGTTATCTATGGTGTTTGGTGGTGCATTGATAGTACATATTAATCCATTCTAACTTGCATGAATTAGTCCATGATTGGAATTGTCGGCGTGTACTTTTGCATGGATCAAGCAATAACTACTAAACTACATTATGGACTGTGTTTTCAAATCGAGATACGTAGTGTAGTAGTTAATTTTTCCGACTAGCTAGGTGAGCTTCGTGTTAGTGTGAGCGATATTGTGCATTTACTTCTTTAAAATTTTGCCCTTGAAATACTCAATTTGTTTTATGGTTCTTTTCCTCTAAATTTTTCAAGCCCTTCCTGGAAGATTTTAATATCATAACTTAGGAATGTGCGGTTGCTAGTGACTCTAAAGCTTGATTCTTAGGAGTACAAATCAACTTTTCTGTCAAGATCTACGTCACACCTCCTAGAGTCCTATTTTTGAAAGCTATATAATTGTGGTTCTTTTATGTGTTTCATGGGGTGTTTTTCCAGGGATTAAGTTTTTGGTTCAGTTGTTTTGTGCTCATATTGTTGTTCCTTTGCCATTACTATCAGTTTGGTTGACAAAATCAGCAGAGGGGATTTTCTGAAGTGGTACTTCAATTTATTCTTCTGCTGCTCCTACATTTCTCAAACCTCTTCTAATTCATTTTGTAGAAGTACTACGTGTGATTAACTCACAAATAGTCTTTTCGATTACATTTTCTATTTAGTCTTTGTGCCTTGGTTTCTTCTTTTGAGGGCTGCACAAAATTTGAAGTTTCAACATTTGCGTGTTGATGGACGTAGTCAAGCAGAACTGCTTTATCATGCTCTTTAGGGTAAACTTACGGGAAACGATTTTAGCCCTCCAAATTTTTATAACCACACTCCATTTATCTTTTAGTGTTCTTATTATGTGTAGTTTGAACAGAAATACAAATATTAGAGTGTGGTCATCCAAAAGTACGGTTCCAAAATCAATTACCCTTAGTTATTACTCTTCCACTGACTTATTAGGTCCTTTAGTATCCATATCAGAAGACTTGATATTTTGATACGTAATTTGCATTAACTGAGGAGATCTAATGTTATAGTTTTTTCATAGTATTTAACGTTGTCCTTTTCCCAATTTAGTAGAATTCTCTCTCCTCTTTTTTCGTTTCTTTTATTTTCTCCTTTCTTTCATAGACTTTATTTATTTCATTTCTTTTTTTCTCTGTTAAGTGATGTATGATGTGTGTTAGGGCTTGTCCAGCGATTAACGGTTACCTCCAAAACTAGTATATGATCCTGGATGGTCTATCCACTCATGGACAATTAGTTTTGAGTTGGATCGTTAACACTGTCAGTTGTATATTTTATGTTGGTTATCAAAAGATTTGGCGGAAAGGGATTTTTTAGATTTACTTAATGGTTATGCATTGCTAAACACGTTACCTCCTAAACTTACTCAAGATTCATTCTTATGGTGGTGTCTTGGTTTCAGTACTGCAGCGAAGGCTTGTTAAAACCTACTTACATAAGAACATTATGAGACGTCAAAGGAGCTCCTTCGAATCTTCTTTTAACCATGATGCTACCACTGATAATCTTGACCTGAATGTAGCAAATGAGGATAGCGATGAGGATGCTGACCAGGAAATAGGTGCGAATCCTGTGAATCAAAGTTCAAGTTTGGAACGAAATACAGGACTCCTGCTGAGAAATACCCGCAGGAGAACTAATCCGGCAACAGAGCTAGATTTTTTGAATTCGAGATTGTCTTCCACTTCACCTGTATACAGTTCCCAACTGTTTCAGCCTTCTTATCAGAATTGGGTGACTAGTCCAAGCTCTACCAGTAATCCAGCTAATTTCCATTTCGTAGCTTCAAATAGCTCATATGGATATCAGAGACAAGAGAACTCCCAATACACCCCTGGAATCACCACTATGCAGAGTATGCTTTTACACTTAAATATATGATTACTATGTTTACTATATTTAAAAATTGTAAATGACGGTTCTCAATTTGATGGTAGTAATGTTTTGTCAAAACAAATATTCATAAAATTTGACGATCAGTTTCACGAGTTTTCGTGCATTTGAAATCATTGTATAGTATATATTATTAAGGCTTATAGACTATAGTAGAAACACACCTTTCCAAAAAAAAGGAGAAACTCAATATACTATTTATGACATATTTTTCCATTTAACGAAACCAAGTAATCACTTTATAGTAGTTTATACGTTGATCTCGTAATTTGTTACGCATTTTACTATTTAGGTAAATTATAACTGAAAAGCTTCTTCCATTTGTTGCAGTTGGGATAGGTCTATCTTATCAATAAGATAGACATTGATCTCGTAATGTCTATCGTATTTTTTGTAACGAGAGGAATAACTTGGAGTAGAAAATCATAATAAAATGAGTTAGGCTAATAGATAAATTTATGGAGAACAAGAAGTATTTCATAATGATTTTATTAGGTACATTTATATGTTTCTTAGGGTTTTTTTAAACTGTTATTTGAGATTTACCTTGTTTGACTGGATTATTAGTTTCGTCTTCATTCGTACTTATCTTTCATTTGTAAGAGCGTACTTAAAGGACTCACATTGTTTTAAAATAGTGTATGGAATGCATTAGTTTTCTTCATGTTATAGTGTCGATGCTTAACGCTTTCACTTCCCCCTGCTATTTCTAGGGTTCCTTAAGTGTGGATTCCAAAGCTTTATCTTTTCTATTGTTCTAGCTTTGATCGTCCAGCGTTAGTGTGATTTCTAGGGTTCTTTAGGAGTGGAATCCTCAAGTTTATATTTATCATTGTACTTTCTAAATCATTTTGCATCGGTCATATCGATAATAGTCAAATTGGTGTTAGGAGTAATGAAGTGAGTTGAGATATCAATAAATTTTTTGATTGTCATTTAAAAGCCTTGGTCATGCGAGTGCTCATTTTAATTTTTAGGGTAGTCAAATGTGTCTGCTCAGCCGAAAAATCAGTATAATTTTTTTTTTTTTGGCTGTTTTTGTTTCCTTCGTGGCTTAGTTTATTCATTTGACTACCCTTGTGCAGTAGCCCCTGGAGGTACTCAGCTGTCTCCTTCCCCGGGGTTTCCTCAGCAAAATGTGACTAGAAGTTTTCCGAGTAGCTTTACCAACGGCGTCCATCTACCCTCTACGATGAGATTTGCTGGTATTAGTATTGATAATAGAGGCGAGGTTGGCTACCAGATCCAACCTTCAAGCGCTTCATCTGCGATGAGGGACAATATTGAATCTCGGTTTAGAAATGCAAGAGCATTTCAAGCACCGACACGGCAAATTGATGTGGCGCTTCGTACTTTGGCTCCATTGCGGGCTCTGATTGGTGTCAACCCTACTTTGGCTCCATTACAGGCATTGATCGATGTCGACCCAGATAGATTGCTTAGAACGGTATGGAAAACTTTAATGGTTACCTTCATTCCCATAATGTTGCTTTGTTATTTAAACTTCAGGAGTTCTGTGGATGCTCCTCATCAACCATGGTTTTATTTCAGTTCATGTAATTGCTTATGAAACCTTTTGAGTTATATGTTATAGCAATTAACACCTTGATGGAAGTGTCGAATAGGAAAGCTTACCTTTGTCCTATGCCTATGGTGGGGTTCTTGGGGGTGTCCATTTGTTTCTCATCTGTCACATGATCCGTCCCCTCAGAATCATACCTAGAGGAGCTGCAAGTCGTTTTAGGACTCAATCAAAACGTTGTCCTCAACAAGGATGCCTTTGGTTTAGGAAGAGAACTCCTATTGATTTGACACAGCCCAATAGGAAATAAGGCAAAAATTAAGAAGGTATGAGAGCAAATGGACTTAGTGAAGTGCATTAAAAGCTAAAATACAGTGGGACCTGATTCAAAAAGTGTGTTTCTTAGATCTCAAAGACTATTTATAGTGAACTTAAGCAGCAAAACAACAGTAACCTTTTCCTTTCCACGCTCACCCAAGGAGCACACAAATATTGATTAAACCACAGAAAAGGGCGCACGCCCTTAATTCAAATCAACAAGCTTTTGTCCCAAACCTCACGGTTTCAATTTAAGGTAATCCACCTTGTCCCTTATATTTGGCCTTCCTCTATTTCTTTTACCATCCTCTATGCGTATCAAACCACTACTCTATATCTAGCCACATTAACTGGCCAATGGTACAAAAAGTGTCCATACAACGTCAAGACGGTTTTCCCGTGTTTTATTTTTTCTCATCACATCACTAGTCTCCTTTGCACTACCCTTTTATCTGACCTTGTATCTTTTCCTTGACCATCCAATATTCAGCGCCATATTTGAATAATGTCTTATGTTTTTTTTTTTTTTTTGAACTGAATAATGTCTTATGTTGGTTGTATGAAATTCTCCCTGCAACTTGATGGCATAAGAGAATGGAAACAGTCACTCTTAGGCATATTGATTAGGAACTATGTGGCTATAGCAGCAGGAATCTAGTAAATAATTGTAAGAAGGTTGGGACAGGAACAATAATTTCCATGTAAACTATTTCAGTTACGGCGTTTAGGGAAACGTCAAAGAAGACAAAAAACTTTACAATGAATGGGCATATCAATACCAAAAGACGGGTCCTTACAAAGATGGTGTGGTAAAAAGGAAAGGAAAGGGAAGGGATATCAGGTGCTTTTAATGATCTGTAGAGGACATGGATGTGTATCAGTTTACTGTTCAATAACTGAAGCAAGTGTTCTTACAACTAGGAAGGGTTAGTCATTTATTATGTAGCCTTTCGCTTTAATTACGTTCTATCGTACTTGGAATTATGCTACCTATGAAACGCTTGGTTAGTGCCCAATTTTTAGTAGATAGAACTTAGAAGTGCCCTAGGAGTAGCAATTGGTTCTGAATGGAAGGAATCACAAAGAGATATTCAAACTCTAAAGACATGTCTTCAGAGCTGATTGTGCTTGAAATGAGTGTGATCTGTTTTTTAAGGAGGTAATTGCTTCTTTTGTTACTCTAATTGCAAGCAATTTTTCAACTGTACATTTATTATGTTCTTTCGTTTATTGGCCACTTCTTTGAAGTGGAGATAGTAATACATGCTTATTGCTTCAGTCATATCCTTTTTGGTTTCCTACTAGTAATTGCAACTACTCCCCTATTCAGAGCTCTAAATGAATCTATTGTTTCATTTATAGGTTCGCCGAGCCTTTGATATTCTCGTGTCGGCTGGTGCCTTCGTGCGATACGAGGTTTAATCTTTGCTATGTTATTTTAGAGTTGGGTTACCAAGTTTGTACTTGCTTTGGGATCGGGACAGGACTTGGTCAAGATGTGCATTTTTATTTATTTATTTACAAAATGATTGTTTTTTTTGGTGCTTGCGGAGGAGCAATGATTGATAAGATTATTCGAAGCCATTGTTAATCTTTACATTTTAAGCAAATAGAATAATCTTTGACTTGCATTTGGGATGGTGTGTGACAGGATGGGAGGATGGTACATGATGTCAATGCAAATCTGCGACTTGACATCGACAACATGTCCTACGAGGTAACATTTCAGTTTCTGATGTAAATGTTTTCATTATCTTTTCCTGATAAAAAGGTGTTCGGGGCAGCTTACTTTCACCTTGACTAATCCTGGGGGACCATAAAGGAGTTGATGGTACCTCAAAGGTTTTGAACCTAAGACCATAAGAGAGAGCATATCCCTAAGTCTCAGGCCTTGACCACTAGGCCAACCCCTTGTTATGTAAATGTTTTCATGGTGTTCTTTTGTTTTGTTTTTTTGGCATCTTGCCCTTGTTATTGAAAATTGCCTCATACATGACATTCATTGGCATAGGAATTGTTGGCTCTGGAAGATTACATTGGAAATGTTGGCAGTGGCTTTAGTGAAGATACTATTTTGGGGGCTCTAAAGCGGCTAACGTATCAGCCGATGAGATTAGGAGGTCCAGTGGAGGAAATGTGTTGTATTTGTCAGGTAAACAGCACTAAAATGCTATGCCTTCGTAGCCTAGTTCACCTCATCATCTCTTTCACCCCTAGCCAACCAAGGGAGGGAATGAACCAGTTTTTTAATTGTGTGGATAACAAATATAACTCTCTCTGCTCTAATAATTAAAGCTTTTGGAGGAGTCCTTGGTCAACAATTAACATGGTTTCCAAGCAAATGACAGGTCATGTATTCAAATCCGATTTCTTAGGAATAGTTGTAAATTGTAATACTTCCTCATTCCGACTATATTTGCCCGTTTTTACTATTTTGGAAGTGAAAAACTCGTCAATGTTATAAGATATTGGATAATTTATTTGGAAAAATTGCTTTTGAATTTTTGCATCTTTCACCATATAGGTATGTATAATTAACTCCGCGCAAACATATGTAATAAACAGCATCCATATCCATACAGGCTATAGAATGATTAGTTATACTGCACTAAACAAACATCCTTCTCATTGTGGGTTTGCTGCTAAACACCCTATAGTTGTCCTCTACTCTTACCTTTGTAAAAAATCATTTTCTATGTGATGACGAGGAAATTGTAAAAGACCAATGGTTGTCCACACAATTACCTGTCACCTGTTATATTTGGCGGCCATGTCTCTCAAATGGAATGCTTTGATGGATTGCATAGTTTTATGCAAAGCAGTGTTTTCAACTGAGATTACTATTTCCAGGCTTCTAATTGAACCATTTGCTTCCTTATTCATTTCAACGAATCGCAGGAAGACTTTGTCGATGGGGAACAACTCGGTATCCTGGATTGTGCGCACAAATATCATGTGGACTGCATAAAGCAGTGGCTGTTGAATAAGAATAATTGCCCAATCTGCAAAGCAACTGCACTGACTATTTAGAAGAGATATCGTCAGTCTCAGGGGAACTCTTTTGCGAGATCAGATATCATTTGCTTATTGGTTGACCCTCTAAACTTCTCCTTTCCATTCGCCATTAAAACTCCTTTCTTGTTCTTGTTTTTTTTTTTTCTTTCCCCTCACAGCACATTTCAGCAATAACGGGTTTTGGATTTTCCTAAATTCAGACATACCTCAGGTCGGGTTTTGAAAAACCCAGTCTCAATAGGTTTTAGACAATTGTGTTTTAAACTTTGCTGCTAGTTGTGTTGTTGTGGGTTTCTCACAAGTGCTGCTATGGTCGATGAACTGCTGAACTGTTCCTGCTAGAATAAACAGTCGTTTTGCTTGATCTTTGTCGCTATTTCTGTTTTATTGTTTGATTGCTATTTCTGGAATCCTACATTTTGATGCTATCTCTGCAAAAGTGGCCTTTACCATCTGGGAATTTGGTTCAGATTGTATGCAAATTATTACTTCAACTATCTATTCTTCAGTAGCATTTTTGCTAGACTGTTATCGCTTGATTTTTTTTGGCCCCTAGATGCCAATAAATTATGTGTGATCGGTAGTTTTATTCATGCTCATACAATATATTGGTATTTGGTGGACTGTTTTTGGTTTGTGAGGTGATGTTTAAAGGGCAAATAACTTATGTGAACTGGTTGTTTTTTTAATTATGAAAATTTTATAGGCATTTGCTACTCTTTTTTCAGTGCATGTATTAGTATTCTAGTTGGTATGATCTTGAATTATTCGTTTCATGTTTTTTTTTTATTATTTACCGAAACAAAAATCTAATATCGATGTCAAATTGCTACAAGAACAGTCTTTGATAGTATATCTTAAGGTGTTGTAGTGCGGCATCCGAGCCATCTAGAGCACAATCAATGGTACTGATTTCATCTCGGCAGTCGGTACTTTGGAGATTTGAGTCGTCTATTGTCGAGAAGAAATCCGAGACGTTGGTTGATGAGATTAACAGCTCAGATGCTGTACTACATTGGCCCACAACACCCCTGGATCCTTACAGAAAGCAGTTTTTAGAACAAGTTTCCAATATCCAGTTTGGTTTTCTGGTTTTCTAGAAACAGAATATGGTTTTTGAAAAAGTAACCTGCTGTTTTTAGGAAAGAATATGATGGAACATTTAGGGCCAAAATAACTTGAATTGGACACTTCAATTTATTTCAAAAAATAGATATGCAGCTGCTAAAATGGAATAAGTTACTATGGTGAGTTTGATGAACTTTTTGGACACTTTTTGCGATGATTTTTTTAGAGATTGATTTTGGCACTCCATTTTTTTGTCTCTATTAGGTAAAGTTACAAACACTCTTGCACTCTATAATTTTATTTTCCCTCATACTTTCAAATGACGAATGAACCCTTTCTCTCTAGGGGGAAAAAACTCCTATAACGCCTCTAAAAAAAAAATTGGTACTGAGAGAGTCCTCCGTATTTGCAAAATTGATTATGGATTCTTCATGTTCAAGAAAACACAAAAAAAAAAAAAAAAGAAAAGGTTTCTTCATGTTTTTGGAAATTGAAATTTGTTTTTTCATTGATCGAAAACAAAAATGTATAGATTTTGTTTTCTCCACTTGTTTCTACTTACAGCAATCAAAGGAGTGATACTTTTGGGTATGCAGATTTTAAACACTCCAATAAGTTTTTTTCCTTAACTAGTTTTTAATTTTAAGAGATCCTTCATTAGTTTATTGGAGGGTAGTTAAAGAAAAGAAGATTGTAGCTATGAAGTACGAGAGTGTTTAAGTAACTTTACCTAATAGAGACTCAAATAAGGAGTGACAATAGAGAAAAGATGAGTGTCAAAATCACTCCTCTTTTTTGGTCGTCTTCTTTTACGTTTTACTAAGTAGTAAATTTAGATATAATTTCTACGCCTCATCGTTCGTTTTGACTTTTTGTGATTTTATATGTGTTCTTTTTACTAGTTTCGGTCTATATTTTTATCATTTTATTAATCCTCTCATCCAGACGAACAATGTGATGTAAAAATTTGACTCAAATCTAATTGCTAACAATCCCAAAATACTATGCCAAAATCACCCTTGCGACCCCGTACCCTAATTATTAGGGTTCAGAACTTGCACAACTCTGGTCTGCTTTTCTTCCAAGGTTTCTTCTTCCTTGTAATGAAAAAGACTTGTCCACAAATTTTTTTGGGGGGTTTATGGTACATCTAATTAACACCTATAACTCGAATGGTGTAAGACCAGTTATTTGGTGGGGTAGTGCAAACGTTGCAACAATAAACTTGGATTAATGGAAAGGATACTACTACGGAGAACGATTGACTGACTCAACCGTGAATGGAGAGATTATTGAGCGCCGAGGCTCATCCGGAAGCGGGGAGCCTGTAGTACTCTGAAAGAGCTGCACTGTGCAGCTCCCCAAAATAACGTTGTTTTGGGGAGTTTAAGGCAAAAACGAGTTTGCTTCATGCAGCTCGCGCGTTTCAGCTTTTTACTCCTCTTTCACTCGTGTAATTAGGAATGGTTTGTATGGGGCTCGGGCCCACTTCGGAATCCCACACCAGTAATCCGAGCAGTACAATAATCTAAAAATAAATATTCAAAACACCTTGTAAAAAATCAACTAATTGGATAAATATAAGTATTTGATCGAATCTTTTAACTTTTCATTCAGAATTTAGAAGCCTATATACTGAATGTAACTTTTAAGAAAAGTTACATAATTTTGTGCCTATCATCCCCATGATTTAAACCGCAGATATTATAGGACTTATTTAGAACAACATTCATTCAAATAAACTAGGAGTATCTTGTTTGGAGCACGAAGCAAACGAACAAACCTAAAAATCAGCACACTGTTGTGTGTTGAAGTCCTTGACCGTCAGATCAGTGGAAAACAGTGCATGTATAGTCAAAATCATCATCCTATCAACCCATTGGCGTACTCGGAAATTTAATTAGTGTAGCGGGGACATATTAATAATCACAATTTGGAAGATTTATTTTGCTAGTCAACACAATACTAATATTCTAGTAAATTAAGACGTGTTACTAACTGCAAATAATTATAAATGCATACTTTTCCCTTTATGGAAAATACCAAAAAATGAGTACAAAATCTCAGACAAAATTTTTAAGTATGTTGGCCATTAACATTAACAAGTTTAGGTATGTTATATATATATATATACAATAATCATCCCATAAGGGACCCTGATGCAAAGAAAAAAACGCACCCATCCCTTTAAGCCGTTGGATGAGATGGACGGACGAGATTTAAAAGAGGCAAACGCGGGTCAAAACGTCTATCCGGGTTGGAACCAAACCCAGTTCGCGGGTCAAGTGGGTTATACGGGTTATAACCCCTTACCCCCAGACCCAAGCTTCTTCGACACACTTCAGACGAAAATTTCGAACGAAGAGAGAGAAAGCTCTGCGAACTGAACCAGATCGAAGAACAAGAAGATTGGCCGATCAATTTCGAAGGGGTAACGTTTCTCTCCCTCTCTCTCTCTCTCTCTCAGTTTCGTTCTAAATTTTTGTTCGAATAAACCCTAGGTTCGAATAAACTCCCCTCATCATCTGGAAAGATTGAGAATATAAAACTTGGATTCTTTTCTTGTTGGGCCTCAAAATACTCAACCAACAAACTGGCGTCAAAGCCATCTACCATTTTTCTCTTATCTCTTTTAGCATTATAAAGATCTTGTTGAGAACATCCAACATTTTGAAGACCTCCGGCTTGCAACTCCAAAATACTCATTTGTTGGTGGGTCGGCACATTTGCATCGCCAAGTTGGTCTGTCAAAGCTCTTTGGGCAGCTGACAATTTACGATGAGACCGTAATAAATGCACCTTCTTTTGTGTGGCAAGCGTGTGGTTGTGAGTGGCGACAAATTGCGTGATAGCAAACCCCTCACCCCGTTTCACAACAGTCATTTTTGCACCGCAATTCTCTCTAGTTAACCCCCTTTTTCGTATAGTGTTTTCAGATACATTTTGCGTATACTTTTTCGCCCTCACACCTTCTTTGTGACAAACAAACTCCTTCCTAACGGTTAGACCGCCCTTACCCAACTTGCTTGAATTGATTCGAACCCCAAATCCAGCTTCTCTAGCATAATCATTGTAAAACCTGTGAGCTTCTTCCAAACTAGCAAACACCTTATCAATCTTTGGTATCAAGTCATCCTTCACTTGAGGAGTGTAAAGAGCTTCAGAAGAAGCTCCAGATGATGCACATGGTTGTTCGTTTGACGGTGAGTAGAGTATATCTCGCAAAGACGGCATCCTGAAGACAAAACATTAAATGCAAATGGATGAGAATCTACTACAAAATTTGTTTTTGCCCAAACAGTCAATTTCACATAGGCTCTAACGAATTACCTAGCCAATCCTCAATCAACGTGAGATTTCACAGGACTTTCATGAATATATTGAAGACGATATCAATTTTTTTTAACTGGAAATACTAGTTGACCATTGGGTACATTTTGTGACCCTTCAATGCAGTTTCATTTTTCAGTGGTATGCAAATTCCCACAGGTCAATCACTATTTTTTAACAGGCCATCTTATAAACCAAACCATGACTTGCTGATACTGTCCAATATACACCACTTAATGGCATACTAATCCTAATTTAACCAAAAACTTCGTCACTACAGGAGTACCTAAAATCAAAGTGAGATTTCACAGGACTTTTGATGTAGTCCACAAATCATGGAGCTCGGATGAAAGAAAAATATCAAGTGCCAAAAACTGAGTTCTTTAAGCTAAACTGATAACACCGAATAAAAAAAGAAAGCTACTCATAACAATATGAATCACTTCCAATGCAGAAGAGATAAGTACAGACATAGAGAGACAATGAGAGAGAGACCAACCTTGGGGGCTCTGGGGGCTCCATCTTCTTCGATTTCGAAGTCCCTAATCTGGTTCTTTCAAACCTAGGGTTTATTCGAACAAAAATTTAGAACGAAACTGAGAGAGAGAGAGAGAGAGAGAGGGAGAGAAACGTTACCCTTTCGAAATTGATCGGCCAATCTTCTTGTTCTTCGATCTGGTTCAGTTCGCAGAGCTTTCTCTCTCTTCGTTCGAAATTTTCGTCTGAAGTGTGTCGAAGAAGCTTGGGTCTGGGGGTAAGGGGTTATAACCCGTATAACCCACTTGACCCGCGAACTGGGTTTGGTTCCAACCCGGATAGACGTTTTGACCCGCGTTTGCCTCTTTTAAATCTCGTCCGTCCATCTCATCCAACGGCTTAAAGGGATGGGTGCGTTTTTTTCTTTGCATCAGGGTCCCTTATGGGATGATTATTGTATATATATATATATAGAAGCATGTATCTAAATAGGGGCCGGTTCCCCTCACACTTAAAAAAACACATAAAAAAACACGCAATTTTGTTCCGGACCCTAATGTGATGTTCTGAACCGTTGATCTTGTTTAAATGAGTAAAATAGGTGGTCTTGCAAAAATTCAGTCCATTCGGATATCGGTAAGTGCTTGATCCAAACAGTTTTGCAAAAACTGTGACAAGAACTAGTGTTTTTAAAATTTGTTTGGATCAAACACTTACCAATAGGAAATTTTGTACCTTTTCTTTTACTCATTTAAACAAGATCAACGGTTCAACATCAAAATGGAGCCCGGAAGAGTGATGTGTTTTTATTGAATCTAAATATATTAAGAAGACTCACATATTTATGTGAAATATACTATAAGATTATTATAGGAATTATTTAACTTTTTAAAGGCAAACCCCATTGAAGTTAAAGTATCAATTCTAAGGTGTTGTTTTCGATTTGTAAGATCTACTAATGGTCGATTTCTTGACACGATTTGTTCGGTGGCTACCTCACCACAAAGTGTGGAAAAGGCTGGAGGAGGGATTTGAGAAATTTACTCTAATTCATCGGGACACTCGTTATTAAAAAAATCACGTGTTCCTTAACACTCTAATTCATCACATACTGGGTCTGTAAAATTAAATACTAGTACTAATAATAAATAAAGGCGTTAGCTTTGTTTACTCAAATTTTCTGAAAACTCTTTGGTACACATTTTTCATTTTACCAATTAAACGTTGGCAACAATCCTCTCTATTACCCTCCCTATTTTTAATAAAATATAATATATGGGGGAAAAGTAAGAGAGAGAGAGAATAAAAAAAAGGAAAAAAAAAAAAGCAACAGCCAAAGAGGGGGAAGGAGAGAGAGAAAGAATAAAAAATGGGTAGGGAGTGAATAAAAAACGTGGATTTATTCATTTTTGTATTTTAGGAGAGGGTTTAGGGAGCCTCTTGAGCTAACGCCTCCCTAAAATAGGGATTGCGTTGTTTTGTCGACGACAGTGACGTCCGGTGATGGGGACGTTGGCACTTCCGTGGTCCCGCCTGTGTCGTATTTGAGAGGCAATGAATCAACGCCACGTACCAGTGCCCATGCTGTGAAAAACCAGACTCTTCGTCCGGATTTGTTGGTCTGTTTTGGGAATTCCAACTTTTTTTCCATTACTTTTTGTGTTGGTTGTTTTCACATCAAAAGTAATTTTCCCCTACTTTACCCTTTTAACTTTTGAAAACGACAAACACCATTCTGTGAGAATACGTTTTGGAGATTTACCAATATATAGTTGAACTGATTTTTTGCGAGGGCCCTTTAAATTCTTTTTAAACAAAATTGAATAGCTCATATCTTTTTTGTAAGATCTCTAAATGGTCCCACACGATTGATACAAGTGTGGTGCGTAAAAGTGTTGTACCCATATTAGGACTGTCATACAAATTACAAAATCACAAACGTTTTGTTTAATTCTGAGCAACTCTTTGGATACCTCATTTTTCAACGGAAATGTAAGATCTCTAAATGAACGAAAAGTGTGGTGTCAAAATGAATCAACGATTTGATGCTGTAAAAACCAAATCTTCACAAACGGTTTTGTTTAATTCAAACTTTTTTTGGAACCTCATTTTCAAAAGTAATTTTATTTTACGTGAAAATCCCGGCTTTAAAAGTATGTTTTGATTTTATTATGATTTTTGGAGGGCCCTTTAAATTCTTTTTAAACAAAATTGAATAGCTCATATCTTTTTTAAGTACCCTTTCTGGGTACCTAGACTTATCCTTTTCAACGTTTCACCATTCTGTGAGAATACGTTTTGGTTTTTTTGACACGTGGAAAAGCCAAAAGTAAAGTGGGATAAGCCTTTTGACTTCTTATTTTTTACTCTTTTTTTCATTTTGGCTAACAAAAAAACCAGCATAATATATTTTGCACATATCCAAATAGTATTCCAGTTGCAAAATATATTCTGCACATTTCTTCAAAACACTTTGCCATATTACGACCACAAGCTAAAAAGCCACAAAATTGAAAATGAAAAAAACTGAAAATGAGCCTCTTTAACACCACCTATGTGTATTGACCATCTGTTCCCCGATGGTGCACAACAGCATGCATGCCTCACTTTCGGGTCATGCACAAATGGTCTTACACTTTTCCTTTGTTTTAAAATAATTTTTTGGGATGACCCCTAAAAAATCAACTTAGATTCCTGCAAGTGTTTTATCCAATTTTACCAATTTTTCATTCAATATTGTTGGAGTGATGAAAGAGATATGAGTAGATAAAGTGAAAAATATACACTCTTCACAAATTTTTTTGATGGGTCATTCGATTGACAGCCTGCTGAACTAACAATAAGTTTTTTTATTTTTTGCTTTTCTACTTTTATACATTCATATGCTCTTTTCACTCACTTCAATATACTTTTTAAACATTAATGTCGTCCTAATTTTAGAAATTTTCCATCAAAATTTACGTAACATGTTGGGATACTCGTGTCACCATTGGCTCTTACCTGCTTCCCAAATTATTCCGTCTCTACTTTATTTTTTTCATCCACATTCCGCATTCTCTCTAATTATGCGTGCCGTTTCACTTGATTTTTTAAAAGATTTCTTTTATTAATTAAATTCTAGTATATATTTTTATACTTTTTAACAAAATTTTACATATTCTTGCACGCTTTCAAGACATTTTTTTATAAAAAATCTTAATGACAATCCAATAAGGTAATTTCAGCATTTTCTCATTTATAAAACTCGTCCGCATACTAACTAGTACTCCCTTCGTCGGGATTTATTAGTCTATTTTGGGAGTTCGTGCCACTTTTCAAATAATTATATTTTATAATTTATAATATTTTATGTAATTTTAGAAATAATATCTTGTAGAACTAATTTGAGATCTATCAAACAAGATTTATAAAAGACAGATAATTACTCATTAATTTAAAGATATTACTAATTTTTTTATCCAATTGCAATAGAACGAGAGACAAACAAACCGAGACGGACGGAGTAACTAATGCAGTAACATTTCTTGTTGGGAGCAAGAACTGTGTTGTGCACTGGATGCACAACACGCGTGCTGCACAACCAGTATGGGGCCCACCCCGGGTCCCGTTGTTTGATCTGAATCGTTCATTTTGTTCGTCTCATTGAGCATGTCGGTCATGCCAAAATTCAGATTGAACGGATATCGGTAACTACTTGATTGGTGACCATTTAGCTTTTAGTTTTGTAGAAAAAAAATCACCTACACTAGTTACTTTAGTTTTTCGTTTTCAAGAAAAATGATTACCGATCAAGTAGTTATTGATGTCCGCTCAACTTGAATTTTTGTATGGATAACATACTTGACGAGATGAACAAAACGAACGATTCGGATCAAATAACGGGACCCGAAATGGCCCCAAACCTGCCGCGCAGCACGCGTGCTGTGCACAGCACAGTCCCTGCTTCCTTTCTTGCTTGCTTGCACTAAAAAAACCCGTCCACTGTTCCCAATCACTGCACTCCCAGCTACTCCATAAAGTACATGCTCGGAGAGAGAGAGACACCAGAAAAAGAGAAACCGAGCCGAACCCCAAGAAAAAAATACCCCACGCTCAACGACAGAGAGATCATCACTATCAGCGTTGTAATGGGGTTTGTAGAGAGAGAAAACGAAGCCGACGCCGTCGCTGGGTTTTCTCCCCTCCTCACTCTCAAACTCTGATCCCGTCAGCCTATCACTACACAATGGCGGACATGTACAACAACAACAAGACCACATGCGCTTCGTCTTCCTCTCCGCATGAAACCGACGACCTCTCCCGTTTCCTTCACCAGATCCTCCTCCACCGCTCATCCTCCTCCGACCCTCTTACGGCCGCCGCCGAGTCGCTGCCGGGCAACCCACACCCGTCGTCTTTGCTTTCTGGATTCGGATGCCACGTCACCGACCGGATCTCCACCGCCGAGTCGTCTTCCGGGTTCAACTCATCGTCCGCCGCCGTGTTTTCCTCTTCCGGCTACTATTTCCCGACGAATGCTTCATCTTCCGTCGGAAATGTTGAGATCGACCCTGATGAGTATGACGGCGAAAGTGAGGTACTTGCAGTCGCTTTCCCGTATCAGTGTTTGAGCTTCCGGTTAATTTTTTTCGCTATATCTGGGTGTTAGGTAAATTATTTTACGACGAAAAGGTGGTGCTGGTTATCGGCTTGAATCCACGACCTCACCCTTACAATGGGCCAGTTTAGGCCCCTAAGGTATCACACTTCAAAAAGTTGTGTAATTGTTAGGTAGATAAAAAAGTGCATAAATTAAAAAATTACTATATTTTTCCAATTTAGAGTAGTAATTGAGATATTTAATTTGTAAATGCAAATAAATTGAAATTTTTTTGCATGAAAATAGATTATTTGTTATTCAAAAAATCTCATGATTTTTCTTAGTGAAAAGGCAAGGACGAAAGCATTTGCCAAGGATATTTCAAGTAATCAAGAACGAAAGTCGGGGGCTCGAACACGATTAGATACCAAACTAGTCTCAACCATAAACGATGACTGCATTTCAAGTGCAATTCACAAGAAACATGAGGAGTACTTTGAGGCTTACCTGTCGCACAAGGGACTCGTACATAGCTTCTCGCACGAGTACGTGCCTAGGGATACCTTCTTGTTGAGATTTGGTGACAGGTACGGAGGGAGTGTATAAGTGTCAACTAGTTTTGAGAAAGTGAGTTGATACTTTGAGCTGTTTTTTTGAACATTGCATTGGAGTAGGTAATAGGTGTTGTCTTCGAATCTCATTGCCCATTTTTACCTGAGTACAAGGGTGGAAGAGGAGGTGACAATGCGTAGCAGACATCCTTGGGCGTGATGATATCAACTCCAATCCGCGGCGAATCTCGGAAGGGACTAAGAGCCCTAGGAACTACCGCCCTACCTAAGGGAGGCAACCAGTAGGCGGGATATTGGGGAAGGGTTGAGGGGCGTCATTAACACGAGTCGGACCTGCAGGCTGCAGCCTCCACTCTCCAGGGCCCATACCCTATGGGAATGACCATTGACCACCAAGCTACTGCCTCAGGTGGTAATCTCACTGTCTATTTGATAGTTGAGATAGGTGTACGTGTTTTTGGCTTGTTTTATAGAGCACTGGTGCATGTGAGGAACATTTTGAGAGTATAAATCAGGAAGTTTTCCCTCTAGTGAGTTGTATGCTTTAAAAGTCCTTTGTAAATTTCCTCACAGATATTGATATTTCAGAGTGTATTTTTGTTGATGAATAGAAAATGTGATTGTGTGCGAGTATAGGAGGGTTTTGAAACTCTTGCAGAGGAGGTGCCGGCAAAGCAGGTTCCATCTCGGAATTCTTTGAAACGAGGCAGAGCAGCAGAGTTTCATAACTTGTCTGAAAAGGTTGTTTATTTATGCTATGAGGATATGTACTCCCAAGTGATACAATTTTTTTCTTTCTATAAAATTTTCTTGTTTCTAGCTTTAATTATTCGGTGTTTCGGGTTGGACAGAGGAGGAGGAGCCGGATTAATGAGAAAATGAAAGCATTGCAGAACCTAATCCCCAATTCAAACAAGGTTTAGCATGACTTTGATGCTAATTGTTCTTGATAATTTTGGTTGTTTGTTAGCCAAGTAGTTCTGATATTGAGTGACTTATTTGATACTTTGGTGCTTGTGATAGACTGATAAGGCATCGATGCTTGATGATGCCATTGAGTACCTGAAGCAGCTTCAGCTCCGAGTGCAGGTATGTTGATTTCCTTAAAGAAGGTTAATGAACAGTTTGTGAGCAGTGCAGAAGTAGTTCCTCCTAGTTTAATCTTTCAGTTTTATGGCACAAAAAATTTCGATAACCAAGATGGGGTTGGCAAGTTTGCGAAATTCCTTATTGATACTTAGAGCTTGGGCTTCCAAAAGGTGAAGCCTGCATGAGTGCTAATTTGAATTGATGGAATGCTAAATCTATCCATCATGAAATCACCATTCTGTCTCTGATGAAGTGGGTATAATTCCCATATGTGCTGATTAGTATGTAGAATTGCTCCTTTGTGCCAAACTCCAGTTGCAAACGTGTATATTCAGTCTAAACACCAGCTCATCTAAAAGCTCAAGCTATTAGAAAGAGGTGTAACTTTATTATTTATAATGTCAACTCGCCCCCTCACATGTAGCCTGGCTCTCGTCCATAAGTGGGCTAAACACATGCAAATATTTAATAGCTAGGTAGGCGGAGAGATTCGAACACAGAATCTATTGTTTTGCTCTGATACCATATTAGATTGTTAACCACCATCTCATCTAGAAGATAGCTCTTAGAAAGAGGTGTAACTTTGTTGTATATATTCTCAACACAGTCTATTCAGATAACAAGACTGCTGAGAGCAAGGACCTGAGCTGTCCAAAACAGTGAGCCATGAGCCTTCGTTCTAGATAACTGGATGAGAGTAATGGCAGGTCTAGTGAAAATGGAGAATTGGAAACTGGTGGCCATGGTCTCTCAGGTTATGTGAACAGGGGCCCGCTCCAAACCCCCTGTAGATATCATCACTGTGTTTGGTTTAGAGTTTTGAGAAGAAATTTTTTGACAAATTTTTTGAGATAGTGTTTGGATGAGTTTTTGGAAAAAGTAATAATTAGAGAGATGTGTAATAATTGGAGAGAGATAGAGAGAAAAATGAAAATAATGATTGGATGGAAGGATATGAGTAGAGAGAGAAAAGTGATTAATGATTGGAGAGAGGAGAGATGGGGAAGGAATCTTTTTGGAAATTTTTTTGGAAATGTGAACCAAACACAGTGCATGAGATTGCATTTCGGAACATCACTTCTTCTATGGAAAGATGGCCTATGGGAACATTGTTGGACTATGACTTACCTTCAAGGTTTTATGATCCCATTTAACGGATTTTGAAGGACACGCCTAGATTGGGTATTGTTCGGCTAGGATGTGGGCTTTGTTTTTCCAACATAGGGAAATTTCAATTTTATGCTGCTAGAATCTATCAGGTAGGTTCAGTCTGGAAAGACACATCCTTGTATATTGATGATAATGTTTGTCGTGGCATACTGGCATGTAAAAATAGGTGTAGGAAATTTGAGGAGTGCGGGAGAATTTTTATTGGATTTTAAGTAATTTTTTATTTTTTGTATTGGTGTAGTTAGATGTTTTATAATTTGGAATTTGTTAGGTAAACATAGGATCTCTGCTTCCCCTTGAATTCTGGAATTTTCAATCATAGTGGCTACGTTGAATCTTTTTTTGTTTTGGAATCTGAAGAATATGACTATCATGCTAAAAATTGTCTAAT
Organism: Vaccinium myrtillus; assembly: GCA_016920895.1. Lineage (NCBI taxonomy): Eukaryota > Viridiplantae > Streptophyta > Magnoliopsida > Ericales > Ericaceae > Vaccinium > Vaccinium myrtillus. The sequence goes on from CM029277.1 coordinate 12,768,945, forward strand.
TAATTCAGTTATTCCATTAAAATTTGTTATATGTATCTCTATAAGTTTAACTTTGGATCTTCCATAAGCTATTTGAAAATTTTGAACAACATGACTTTTAAGTTGAAAGACATTTCCAACTTTAATCTTCAGGATACGTATATCATCCTCTACCTATCTATTTTGTTGAACGAAAGAGGAAAAATTATGTACCACTGTGCATAGCTAAGAAAGAAAGTGGCCTTCAGGATGGTCCTTTTTATTTTGCATGCTTCATGACTAATCCTTTATTGTGTTTTGAGATTTTGATTTTTTTGTTTCCGTCTGAACATTTTATTGAACTTTCTGTTTGCTTATTATTGACGTTATTGCTATTTTTTGTTGGTCTGGTTAAAGTTAATTACTGACACTGATCTGCATTCCAGATGTTAACAATGAGAAATGGGTTAAGTTTGTATCCTATGTGCTTACCTGGAGCATTACAGCCAGCCCAACTTACCCAGATGGCGAAGGACTTCTATGAAGGAAATGGAACTGACGTGACCGGCATGTCTTTTAATCCTGAAACTTCAACATCCTCTCTCTTTTACATACCCAACCAAAACACTAATCCGGGCCAGTTAACGGCAATTGACTTATCAAGTACCCTCAGTTCTGAAACTTCGTTTGGAAGGGAATCAGCAATCGAAGGTCACCTTAGACCTCTTCAGCTTCGCACATCATCCAGAGTAAGTTTACGTGTTTAACCTAACATGTATCTGATTCTGACCCTGGATTGTATGAGTGGTCCCACCTGGTTTACGTTTCTGCTAGGTGAAGGAAATCTACCGGGAGGACATGCCGCCTGATCAACAACTAGATGTGGATGATCATTCTCTAACAAACCCATTAGGTGGGTTATCTAAGCCTACATCTCTTAATTTTATTGAAGAGAAAACACTTCTATAACATTAGCAGCATGCTTTTGGGATCCCAATTTGACCAATGAGGATGCTATTTGAGCATTGTGCACATGCTATTGGTGATTTATTGTTATAAAGATCAACTATTAATTATGTCCTTGTTCTAAATTGTTTTGATGTTGTTGAAAGGATTTGAAACTGGAGCCAAAGCGACAGTCTCAATTTCCTTTAATACACAAGCATCTGATGTAAAGGACAAGGTGCTGGAAGCATGCACCCCAGGAACACAGAGGCCAGAAAACGTGCTCCTATCAAATCTTGAGTGTGAAACAGTTCTTGCCCCTAATTTGGATCGGTAAACCTAAATATATTTTCGACGACGGGTGTGATCATAATTTCTCCTGATTTATGCCATTTCCAGCATGCTCTCTGGAAGAGGTACAGCGAAAGGTGACATCAAGTCTGAAAGAGAACTTTTGAGTTTGCTAGGCTGTGTGTTTGATAACTACCCTTTTTAGTAACTAGGAGAACAACCACAATTCTGCAGGCACTTGTACATTTTTTTTATTGCCAACGACAGTTTTCAAAACATTATGTTAATCTGAATCCAAATGCTTTAAAATTGAGATATAATTCACTCAGCAAAGGGATGCGAATATGGCCTGCAATACATCTTGAAGAACAGAGAAGTTCTTGTGAAACCAGTTTTTCCCCCTGTTGTTACCTGTGTCGATTATATGCTTTGGGCTGACCTTGAAAAATCATGCTGTTATTGTAATGGATGATTTTCATTTTAGAGGAGTTGCCTCCTTTGATTGATGCGATCTTTGTGTAACCTCGGGTTGTTGGAGCTTCTTACTCTGGTGTGCTAAAATACAGAAGGTCCTTACTCCAACCTTGTTAATAATCCTCTTAGCTCGTTCTTTTTAACCTGATCAAGAATCCCCTTTTTTTTTTTAGGTAATTAAATATTCATCCACTTTTCGGGATTATGTTTTCATCATCTTTTATTGTGATTTACACGAAGCACAGGTTATAATCACTCACAGATAGAGAGAGGAAACAATGGTCACTCAATTGTGAAGAATATGACTTGCTAGGAACAACAGTACCAAAAGGCATTGAATAACATTGTGAGCGATTAAAGCTAATAGCTAGAAAAGAGCTGAATAAAACAATGATACTGTTAGTAATGGCAATTACAAGTCGTGCACCACAAATAAACTACTCCCTTCGTCCCATTTTAAGTGGTCCACTTGAGAAACATGTATTTTTGCGGAAGCTCAAAAATGTACTTGCGTATAACGTTTTAAAATTTTTTTTGGCACCAAATTAAAGTACTCAATGAGCACTTTAATTTGGTATAAAATAAATTAAAATGTTATATAGAGAAATGTGTTTTTTATGGGTTTGAAATTATACGTATTCCTATATGGATCATTTAAAAAGGGACGGAGGGAGTATATTGAAAACTAAAGCTAAGGACGATAAAGCGGAAAAGAAAATCCTGGAGCTTAGTCCAAAATATATTTCTTGGGACATTGCTACACGTACAGATACAAGTGCACAGAAAATGCACAGATCGTGTTCGGGGACCCACTTTTGGATTGAAACGGTGGGACTTTGGTTCGATCACTTTTAACCATCTGATTGAGCTGAAATTTTGTGGGCCCACTCGGAAAAATGTTCTAAGAAGAATGAATGGTTCGGATCACTCGTGTGGGACCCACACGTGGGTCCCCGAGCACGATCTTTTGGATTGAAACGGTGAGACTTTGGTTCGACCACTTCTAACTGTCTGATTGAGCTGAAATTTTGTGGGCCCACTCGAAAAAATGTTCTAAGAAGAATGAACGGTTCGGATAACTCTTGTGGGACCCAAACGTGGGTCCCCGAGCACGATCTGTGCATTCTCTATAGGTTGGTACCCATAGGTTTTCCTTATTTCTTGTGGGACAACAACTAAGCCACTTAAAATGCAAAAGTTACACATCCCAGTCCATTGTCCAAAATATATTTCTTTGCATGCCTGATGCTTTTGTTTGTTAGTTGCAGATGTCTTCTTGTTTCCTTTTGGCGTGTACGCAACAAAAGTTTACGCATTCTTGGACCTTTGGAAGCAACAAAAGCTCTGATAGTCTGATCGATCACACTTGTAACATAAATCGACCGTGTATCTCTCTTTCAAAAGCTATGCGAAGTCTCTCTCTCTCTCTCTCTCTCTCTCTCTCTCTCTCTCTCTCTCTCTCTCTCTCTGCGTTTATCTCTCTATTGACCACGCTGGAAGGGATGGAACCGCCATCGAAGTCCTCCAGCGTCAAGGTACCTTATTCTTCGAACTTTTCTCTCTCTTTTCCCTCTCTCCAAATTTCTCTCTTTATGCGTATACGTATAGATTCTATGCATGTGGTGTGTATGTCTGAAGAATATCCAGTGTAGTACGTAGATGCTCCGAGGCCCACAGAAACAAATACTCCTAAATTGAGTGTTCAATTTGCTCACTCTCAACCAACCAATTATCCAATAGAGGCCTGTACAAAACGACATGCCACAATCACAAACAACCATTGAATACCAAGGGAATTACGAGAATACAGTTTAACCAAACACAAAAGGGTAAAAAGAAATGGGAGAAACCAATTAATCATGAGTTTTTCTATTTGAAATTGTTGTTTATTTTAAATGGGAGGAACCAATTAATGGCTTAGAGATATTGTTAACTTGTTCCACACAACTCTTTTGCTTCATTAGATGTTTTGTCTTGTTTGAGTAAATAAGAACATGAGTCATACCCATATTCCAAAAAACTCTTTTGCTTCATTCAATGTTTACGTGAATGACTAAAAGACCAAAACAAGAGGACAAAATAGGACCACAAAACACACAAAAGGCCAAAAGAATGAAAAAACACAACTCATTAGCAACTCAACTCTTCTTCTTAGGCCAAACCGTTCAAGCAAACAATAGGCAATATACATACTAATGCCCAAAACTTAAAAAGAACAAGAAGAAGATTTCAAAGACTAACCTATCACTAATGCCCAATAAAATCACACATAGATAAGAACAAAAAAACGTGAGAGAGATTTTTAGGCTAAGATTATGTAGTTATGACTGAAAATTTTTAGGTTGTGATTTTTTGGGCCAGCTGTGCAAAAAGTTGAGAGAAACGGGAAGTAAGTAATTGGATACTGTGGCGGTGAGTCCCCCTTGGTCTGTAATTGGATACTATGGCGGTGAGTCCCCCTTGGTCTTAGGCCAGCTGTGCCAAAAACAAAAAAAGAAACGTGAAGCAATTTGATTAAGAGAACCTCATGGTGGTGAGTCCCCCTTGGACACAAAAGGCCAAAAGAGGGGTAAATTGGAACTTAAAATAGAAGCGAAAGCCAAACGGAGGATTTCCTTTTAATATAGAATGAATATGGGTATGTTAACGAATGCATGTAAACATTCATGTCAAAATATAGAGAAGTGATTTCCATACCCCTTTTCTGGTACACACTCATTAATTTGTCTTTTAGTGAGGTGTGTTTTTCAAAAAAAAAAAGGATGTGTTTTATAAAAATAAAAAGGAGGTGTGATGATTTATCGTATGAGTAATGTCTCTATACGGCGGTCCCAAGTTACTTTATGCCGATATCATTTTTGATAACTCAAGTTTTTCGACCCATCCCCATAAACTAATTATCAATTTCCTCTCTCTCACTTTGTCTCTCCCACAAATAAAAACATTGTTTTTTTATAACTTCGGAATTCAGGTCAATTTACAGACTCATCGATTAATTGGCTTAACACCACCACCTGCAGGGTGCGCACAATATCTTGTGTATAATGATGGTGCTTCTCTTTTACTATTATCTCATCCCCCCGCCACATAGACACTGAAAACAAAACATATACATCACTTAAAGTATTTTAATGCGCAGTGATGATGCCTTATCATTCAATGCACAAGTAACAAATTTGTCTGATTGATTTGGACCATTGAATGCAAGAATGCAACATGGGCATCCATATATCCTTTGGCATTGGTGGTTTGTCTTTGTCATACTACTTTTTAGCTGCAAATGAGAAATCAACTCTCAAAGTTATTGCAGCAGAGGCATTGGAATGCCAAATTTAAAGCAGAAGAGGAATTTATTTCCGAGTCTATCATAATTCATACCAAAGCTTTTGTCAGTGAATTAAAGTCAAACAGAGCAAAGCTCCAAATGTCAGTGAATTAAAGTCAAACAGAGCAGAGCTCCAAATACGTGTACAACCATTTCATCGGGGCTCACACTCATAATTGTGTGGATCCTATGTGTATGTGAGATGGTTGTAAATTGTTCGAGATGAGATGGTTTTACATGTCGACTTGTTGATATTTTTACTACAATTTTTCTTTCCTCAGACTGGTACTTGATTACAAAAAATGAATGGGGAAAATGTGAAATAAAATCTTATTCTTTTCCCGGTCAGTATTTTTAGTTATAATTAGTTAAGTTTAAACCCCGGTCAAATATATAGGAGTACAAAGTACTTACCATCGGGCTATTACTCCATCAAATGAAATTAGTTTTTGATAATCATCTCTATATGGTTTTCAATATTTTTGCTCCATTTTGTGCCCATCAGCCAGCCATGCATGTAGCTTATTCCTCAATGATTTGTTTACGGGAACATCCAATAATTCCTAGAGATCAATCACACGGTTCATTAGCAGAATTTTTATTTAAAGTTGGGGCAAAGTAATGTACCAACTTGCCCCATAAAAGTTGACCGTACCTCCAACTTGAGGTCTAAAAGAATACAAATCACTAGGTTCAGGTCTTTGGCGTTCAACTTCAAAGGATTTTGTCCCTCGGATGGTAAAAAGAGTCTCTTATCAATTCCTTCATTTTATTTTGTTGGATTGTCTTTATGTAATTAAATAATTAATCATCGATTGGCTGTTGTTTTAAGTAAAAAATATGATTATATTGAATCTAAGTGAACAAATAGCACTTGATATATACTTTATGCATATTCGATCGGTTCCCATTACATAATTTTTAGCGAATCTCGAAAAATATTTAAGTTTACATCATATTTAACTGAATATAAAATAGTATTTGTTACTAATTTCGTCCCTTCAAAAGAAGAAGAAGGTAATAGTGTCATTGTTTTGTGTGGGTGGGGGAAAAATACAAAATGCCCCCCATACTTTACACTCAATTACGTATCGCATCCCAAACTTCGACTTTTTTTAATTTACCTCCCAAACTTAAACTCCGTTATTCAAAATGACTCATTCCGTCCCAATCCGTTACCTCACTAACGGAATCCGTTACCTCACTAACGGAAAATGATGAGGTGGCAGTTAACAGAGAGTAAAAACCGTTAGTGGGGGCACAAATGCCCCAAACCGACGTAGTTTTGGGGTGGTCCAAAGAAAAAAAAACTAAAACAAAACACCTAAAATCTCTCTCTCTCTCTCCCAAACACATCTAAAAAAAATTAATCTTTTAAAATTGTTTTCAAAAAAAATAAATACATCTAAAAAATTATTTGGGAAATAATATAATTCAAAAAAACTTTATTTAAAAAAATTATTTTCGAAATAGTATTTTTTAAGAATTTTTATGTTTTTATTAAAAAGAATTGTTTTCAAGAATTATTTTCCAAGAATGTTTTTTTAAAAAAAAATGATTTTGATTGTTCTAAAAATTATGTACAAGTAAATGTTTTTCAAACTAGTTTTTGTATCTCCAAAATTGTTTTGAAAAAATATTTTTTTAAAAAGTGGTTCTTTTTTTCAAATAGTCCAGGACTACCAATCCCAGGACAAATAGTCCAGGACTACCGTCCCATAAAAAAAATTATCCCAAAAATTATCCTGGGATTAAAATACATTGAACTAATAATCCTGGACTATTTATCCTGGTATTAATTTCATCCATAATTTACCCAATCCCATGTTTGATTCGCGTGAGAATATTTATGGGTTAATTTTTTATTTTATTTTATTTCAAAAACAGTCTTTCTTAGTTTTTTTTTTTTTAAAGAACCACTTTTGAAAAAATATATTTTTTGAATTTTTTTTTTTAGAGAAACAAAAACTATTTTCAAAAACATTTTCTTGAAAATACTTTTTAGAACAATCACAATCAGTTTTATTTTTTAAAAAAACATTTTTGGAAAACAATTCTTGGAAAAAAAATTTAATAAAAAATAAAGATTCTTAAAAGTACTATTTCCAAAATAATTTTTTTAAATAAAGTTTTTTTGAAAAATATTGTTTCCGAAATAATTTTTTATGCATTAATTTTTTTGAAAACAATTTAAAAAAATTAAACTTTTTTAGATAAATAATTATTTCTGAAAAAAATTTGAGATGTTTTTTGGAAATTTTTTTTTTTAGATAAATAATTGGGTCTGTGATTTTGACCTAATCTGATTTGGGTTTAGAGAGGAAGATGTGGTAGGGAGGAGAGAGAGAGAGAGAGAGAGAGAGAGAGAGAGAGAGACGATTTTAGGTTTTTCTTTTTTATAGTTTTTTTTGTTCCCCTTGGGCCGCCCCAAAACTACATCGTTTTGGGGCATTTGTGCTACCCTAACGGTTTTTACTCTCTGTTAACCGCCACCTCTTCATTTTCCGTTAGTGAGGTAACGGATTAGGACGGAAGGAGTCATTTTGAATAACAGAGTTTAAGTTTGGGAGGTAAATTGAAAAAAGTAGAAGTTTGGGATGCGATACGTAATTGAGTGTAAAGTATGGGGGGCATTTTGTATTTTTCCCTGTGGGTGGCGTCATGAGGAGGCCATATTTCTTCGGTTTCTTTTTTTATTATATATAAAAGAATATAAATATCTGAATTACGTCAAATAAAACGTAAGTCTACAATTGAAATAATCTAATCGAAAACCTTGTCCTACATATGATTAAAAAAATAACTCTCATTTGGAAAAATTCATACACCGCGGCGACATATTGTGTTCTAAAAATGCACTGACTTTCTTACTTTACAAATTATTTTCTAGATTCCCTCCTCACGTCAAATCGATGTAGACACAGTATCACTTTTGAGGGAGACCTAAAATTTTTGGTTTAATTAATACATATTAAAAAATTTAAAGCTGTGATTTATCATAGGTATGCCTTTATTGTTTATACTTCATGAAAATTTATGAGGACTACTTTTGTACGAGTACATCGATATCATTCTATATTAAAAGGAAATCCTCCGTTTGGCTTTCGCTTCTATTTTCAGTTCTAATTTTGCCCCTCTTTTGGCCTTTTGTGTCCAAGGGGGACTCACCACCGTGAGGTTATCTTAATCCAATTATTTCCACTTTGTTCACTTCACATTTCCAAAAAGATTTCTTCCCCATCTCTCATTCCAATCATTAATTTTATTTTTTTGTATCCTTTCATCCAATCATTATTTTCATTTTTCTCTCTATCTCTCTCCAATCATTACACATCTCTCACTTTTTCCAAAACTCATCCAAACACTATCTCAAAAATTTTCAAAAATTTCTTCTCAAAACTCTCAATCAAACAGCCTTCATGTTTCTTTTTGTTTTCACCACCACCAGGGGACTCATCCAATTACTTACTTCCCATTGGGACAACCACCACAGATCCAATTAAAAATCCAACTCTAAATTTTTTGCACAATTGGCCCAACAAATCACAACCTAAAATTTTTTAGTCATAACTACATAATCTTAGCCTAAAAATCTCTCTCACATTTTTTTGTCCTTATCTATGTGTGATTTTATTGGGCATTAGTGATAGATTAGTCTTTGAAATCTTCTTGTTGTTCTTTTTAAGCTTTGGGCATTAGTATGTATATTGCCTATTGTTTGCTTGAACGGTTTGGCCTATGGAGAAGAGTTGAGTTGCTAATGAGTTGTATTTTTTCATTCTTTTGACCTTTTGTGTGTTTTGTGGTCCTATTTTGTCCTCTTGTTTTGGTCTTTTAATCATTCACGTAAACATTGAATGAAGCAAAAAGAGTTTTTTGGAATATGGATATGACTCATGTTTTTATTTACTCAAACAAGACAAAACATCTAATGAAGCAAAAGAGTTGTGTGGAACAAGTTAACAATATCTCTAAGCCATTAATTGGTTCCTCCCATTTAAAAATAAATAGCAATTTCAAATAGAAAAACTCATGATTAATTGGTTTCTCCCATTTCTTTTTACCCTTTTGTGTTTGGTTAAACTGTATTCTCATAATTCCCTTGGTATTCAATGGTTGTTTGTGATTGTGGCATGTCGTTTTGTACAGGCCGCTATTGGATAATTGGTTGGTTGAGAGTGAGTAAATTGAACACTCAATTTATGAGTATTTGTTTCTGTGGACCTCGGAGCATCCACGTGCTACACTGGATATTCTTCAGACATACACACCACATGTATAGAATTTATATGTATACGCATAAAGAGAGAAATTTAGAGAGAGGGAAAAGGGAGAGAAAAGTTCGAAGAACAAGGTACCTTGACGCTGGAGGACTTCGATGGCAGTTCCATCCCTTCCGGCGTGGTCAATAGAGAGATAAACGCTTTGAGAGAGAGAGAGAGAGAGAGAGAGAGAGAGAGAGAGAGAGAGAGAGACTTCGCATAGCTTTTGAGAGAGAGAGATACACGGTCGATTTATGTTACCAATGTGGTGGATCAGACTATCAGAGCTTTTGTTGCTTCCAAAGGTCCAAGAATGCGTAAACTTTTGTTGCGTCCACGCCAAAAGGAAACAAGAATACATTGGCAACTAACAAACAAAAGTATCAGAAATGCAAAGAAATATATTTTGGATAATGGACTGGGCTGTGTAACTTTTGCATTTTAAGTGGCTTAGTTTTTGTCCCACAAGAAATACGGAAAACCTATGGGTACCGGTCCATAGAGAATGCACAGATCGTGTTCGGGGACCCACGTTTGGGTCTCACACGAGTGATCCGAATCGTTCATTCTTCTTAGAATATTTTTTCGAGTGGGCCCACAAAATTTCAGCTCAATCGGACAGTTAGAAGTGGTCGAACCAAAGTCCCACCGTTTCAATCCAAAAGATCGTGCGCGAGGACACACGTTTGGGTCCCACACGAGTGATCCGAACCGTTCATTCTTCTTAGAACATTTTTCCGAGTGGGCCCACAAAATTTCAGCTCAATCGGATGGTTAAAAGTGATCAAACCAAAGTCCCATCGTTTCAATCCAAAAGTGGGTCCCCGAACACGATCTGTGCATTTTCTGTGCACTTGTATCTGTACGTGTAGCAATGTCCCAAGAAATATATTTTGGACTAAGCTTGAAGATTTTCTTTTCCGCTTTATCGTCCTTAGCTTTAGTTTTCAATATACTCCCTCCGTCCCTTTTTAGATGATCCATATGTGAATACGTGCAATTTCAAACCCCTAAAAAACACATTTCTCTATATAACCTTTTAATTTGTTTTATACCAGATTAAAGTGCTCATTGAGGACTTTAATTTTGCCAAAAAAATTTAAAAAAACATTTTTAAAAAAAAATACACGTTTATACGCATGTAAATTTTTAAGGGAGTAGTTTCCACGACAAAATTACACGTTATCATTGTTTTATTTAGCTCTTTTCTAGGATATTAGCTTCAATCGCTCACAAAGTTAGTTTGCCTTTTGGTACTATTGTTCCTACAAGTCATATTCTTCCATTACTGACCATTGTCATTGTTTTATTTAGTGATTATTTTTGGTGCTGAATAATTTTGTTTCATATTTAAAATAGAATTTGCAAATGATCAAAGCAAATTGGAAAGGCAAATAGTTGAGTAAATCAAAAAGAGTTTCATATCCGGAGAGTGATAATGTCGGTTTGTGAGATGAGAAAGTTGTATTTGTTGACATAAGTTATTTTGTTTGGTTTAAAATTCGGTGGAAAGGCAAAGGGTGAGATCAATTGTATTTCTGAGGGCATAAATTTTGTTTGGATTCGGCAATCAATGGTTGATTAAAAATGAAACTCTTCCATGTAAGAGTAGTGAGTTTGATTGCGTAATCCAACGGCCATGTTGATGCCACTACACCCCTGTAAGTGTAGTGAGTTTGGCTCACTACAAGGCCCCGATTCCGAGATCAATGGTGAGTTTGATGATGATTTATGTTGTACCTTAGTTATTTTTGGAACTGCAACTACTATTTTCACTTATTTTTGGTTCATAAAATCTATTCATTTATACTTTTTTCCACCTTCCTTGAACCCCAATTAAGAGCCACATCTTATTCCGGGCTTTTTGATCGTTCCAGGGTTTAGTAGTTTTTTGAGGGTTACCTATATTGGGACTCTACAATAAGGACTGCATCATTTGTTCATTATACAATCCTGTTTCTTTTAGTTGCAAATTTATTTTTGGTTTTATTTCTAGGTGTGACTGATTTTGGAGAATCATATAAACCACAATGGAGCTGTTGGGTCCTTTTTACACGGGAGAGATCAATAGTCGGGTCGTTGATATGCGGAGCACATGCCTTTCAGCATATGCAATTGTTCTTTACTTAGTTTCACATTCAATTAACATTGCACAATTGAAAGTGGCATTTTTATTTTCCCTGAATCATCTAATTATTATTATTATTTTTTGGAAATTACGTTCAAATATTCAATGCATAAGAATATTGCTGCTTAACTCTTTATTTTTTGTTGTTGGTCTCTTTCAACTTTTCTTCAACAAATTGCATGAACTACATTAGTATTAGTACATACACTCATCCTAGACTGAATGAAAATAGCCACTGCGGACCAAAAGAAATTTGTAAGTGAAAAAATAATAAAGCAACATTTCCCTGAAAAACATCACCAGCACAAACAAAAAATAATAATAATAAAGTACAAAAGCATGAGTACGAGATTTCGTGCGTGCACGGAGGCATCAAGCTAGTAGCGGAACCTAAAAGAATATGACGTGGGTAAGACTGGCATACTCGGTAAATTTTTTTTTTTAGTACTTCAAACGAATGCATTATATTTACCCAAAAGAAATTTAAAAATTTTAAATGAAAATAAATAAATTAGTCTCCATAATTATTTTATGTCAATTTTTATTTCTTATGATTTATCTCGGTAAAAGGACTTGGAAATAAAAAAATATAATGTTTACTTTTATAATGTTTGAGAACGTTTTCAACATTGATCTATAGATATTTACTTTCTACTTTGTCTCATTAAAACAAATCAATAAAGTTAAAAAAATAATAATAATCCAAAGCTTAAAAAGTTTTAAAATGATGCATAAATTTTTTTTTATTTTAACAAAGGATAGAATACTGAGTTTTTCAAAAGATTTTAGCAACCCAGTTGCTAAAATTAACCATGATTTTAGCAAATAAGTTCACTAGGTGCTCAAATCATGGTCAATCTTTAGAAGTTAAGACAAACATGAAAATGAAATGTCCATTCATAATAACAATATGATGATGTAAAAATCGAATTAAAAAATTTATTTAATTTTTTTTGGCATTAAACCATAGTATGCAGAGGAAAAAGAATGTTCACCTCAAATTTTTTTTTATTCCCCAAATATAGATGTTGGTTGTATGGTTTGTGCGGAACCGGGGGAGGTGCTGCGTAACCCTGTGCTGTTCGGCCCATTTCGGTGCCTCGCCGGCACCGTTTCGACGATCCGAGACGTCCACCATGTAGAGCTCGTCGAGTACTACGAACGTACCAAAAATCAACTCGATCGGATATCATTAAGTGACTCATTGGAACAAAAATAAGTTGAAAAAAATTGGAACACATATGTCTTGAAACACTGGATGAAAACCATTGAAACCATTTTTTTCAACTTATTTGTGTTCCGATGAGGCACTTAACGATATCCGATCGAGTTGATTTTTGGTACACTTATAGTACTCGACGAGCTCTACGCGGTAGACGTCTCGGATCGTCGAAACGGTGTTGACACGACGCCGAAATGGGCCTGCCCAGCATGCTGCGCAGCACGGGGCCGCGCAGCATCCCCCTGTTTCCGGTTTGTGCACTACTGAGTTTTCCAAACGATTTTATCAAAGATAAAATTAAGATTTGATAAAATCACCCTTGATTTTTATCAAATAAGGAGGAGGGTTGATAAAATCTCAGCTTTCTTGCATTAAAAAAGCTGAGATTTTATCAAACTTCCTCCTCATTTGATAAAATCAAGAGTTGATTTTATCAAATTTTGATAAAATCTTTTGGAGACTAATTTATTTATTGGCTGAAGGGTAGCTTCATTTGAGTTTTCTGTTTGATCATACTTGATTTTAGCACATGAGTTCACGAAATGCTAAAATCATGGTTGATTTCAAGCTAAAATTAACCATGATTTTAGCATCTGGTGAACTCATTTGCTAAAATCATGGTTAGTTGCTAAAATCAAACCGAAAACTCAAGCAGGGAGTTTTGTTGCTTACCTCATCACTTTCTTTCAAAAAAATTAACGGAAGTTAAGGGGAATCTAGCTGATTGTTTGTATGACCTAAAAAGTTACATGGCTTATTTTTTCGTCTTTATTTGATTTTTTTTTTCGTGTTTTTTAGTTTTGCATCAAATTTTTGTGTATTATTAGTTTATTTCGGCGAGAGGAATCAAAAAAGTAAATTTTTTTTTTCCATCTTTATTTGATTTTTGTATGACCTAATCATAATTTTTTTTAATAAAGACAAAAATAAGCCAAAAAGTCAATTTTTTACACTTTTTTCGATCTTATTCAAAAAAATTGAGAGTTCTAGTCATAATCTATTATATTTTTGGATTGCTCTCGCCGAGACGAATTAATAATACTAAAAATAATCGATGCAAAACTAACAAACGCAAAAAAAATCAAATAAAAACACTAAAAATAAGTTAAGTTTGCTTTTTAGGTCAAACCTTGCTTAAGTTATTTTTAAAACTAATGAAGTAGGTGGCTGTATTTGTCGGGAATCTCAAATGACGTCAATGAAATTTACCCTAAAGTTTTCAAAGGTGGCCAGGCCAACCCCGTCAAATGGTAAACAAATGTATTTCTCCAGTCTCTTGGAAAAACGAAAGTAGATCTGCAGTCTCTCTTTCCAATGTAACCCTATATACACGTTAGATGCATTCAGATTGTTTGCGAGACCTAAAAAATGGTCCAATTAACGTATGATTTGTGGCTGTGCGAATACAACGTGTGAGATAAAATTTTGAGTATGGGACGGGTATTTACTGGCTGAGCCTACGTGGTATGTGAATATTGTATCCAAACCGTTAAAAAATGTACTGAACGGTCTAGATAGAAACCCTTTCTCTCCCCTTTCTCTCTCCCTTAATCCGGACCGCTCAAAACCAAAACGGATGGCCGAAACATTCGCGCGTCGGCACTAAAAACTCGTTCAATAGCTGGGGTAGTCTTTATCTAAATACTGCCGAACTAGGTGGAGGATAGTAGGTATATAAAGACAAATACGTTCAGATTTCAATATACATTTCACGGATATTAATAATACACTTTTCTCGTAGGCTCAGTTTGGATGGCAGCAATCTTGAGGGGGAATGAGAATGTGATGCCTTCTTTTCATGATTCCAATGTTTGAAACAAACAAGAATATGAATGTGATTCCATGCTTTTCTGATTCCGGCGTTTGGAACAGTCAGGAACGGGAATGTGATTCCTGATGACAAATTTAACGAGGAATCACATTCCCAAACTGAGTGGGAATCTGATTCCTCCCTTACCCCATGGGAATCTCAGATTCCTTGTTCATTCAATAAGAAAAAGGAAATGTTGATTTCAATAAATTTCCAAAATAATTGTTTCCAACGTAAGATTACTCAATTAATCCAGACACTCAATTAATCCAAACACTCAATGAATCTCAGATTTTGGATTTGTTGGTCCATTTTGGGGATTCCAATTTTTTTCCCATTACATTTGAGTTTGTTAATTTCCTATTTTATCCTCAATCCCTCCAATTAATACTCCCTCCATTCCAATTTGATAGTCCACTACAAAACTACGTGCAATTTTCAAACTAAAAAATAATGTAGTTGCAAAAATTATTTTTTTAATATGAATCTTGTTTGATAGATCTCATTGAGAGCTTTAATACGGTGCAAAAAAAATTCAAAAATGTAAACACATTATTTAAAAAAAAAAAAAATTTTGTGCTGTTATTTTAAGTTTTAGAAAATGGGCAAAAAAGTAAAATTTTCATACTTTACACTTTGAGTTTTGAAAATGGACAAACATTTTAGGAGTTGAAAAAATATGTTTATTGACTAACAAATCCGGACGAAGGGACGACGTTTTATTCTCCACTCACCTATTGGTCAGCATTTTCTTTTATTTCATTATAGTATTTTCTTCTTTATTTTTTTTCCCCTGCCCCAACCCCCACACTGGTTCGAACTCTCTTGTCTCCATTAGTATTTGGAAGTAAAATTGGATTCTCGCACTCTCCCAACCCTTCGTTTCCAACGGTCTCAACGACTCCTTCTCTCTCTCTCTCTCTCTCTCTCTCTCTCTCCCTCGCGCCGTGTAACACCAACCCCCGTACATATATATATGTATATATTTCCAAGTTGAATTGGATAGTGTAGATACACATAAGTGGAGATTTTTGCGGAGACAGAAAGCAGAACCCTAGGATTTCACGGCAAAAACAATGGAGGCGAAAAAGAATGGTCTGAAGGAAGAAGAAGGTAATCGGGGTATACCCGGACCCACCAATCCCATGGTGACGCCTCTGCTATCGGATCTCTATCAGTTCACTATGGCCTATGCTTACTGGAAAGCTGGCAAGCACAACGAACGAGCTGTGTGAGTCCCTTTGTAGATTTTATTATTCACTTCTATTATCGCTTGCTTTGTATACTTCCAATTAAATTGAAATTTGGGTTGTTTTGAAGAAATTCATTGGTACTGTACTATGAATCAACAGGCTCCGTTCAGTTGTCAAGAATTTTATGCTTTGTTCTTCGTTTGGTGGATATACTTCGAATTAAATTGTAATTTGGGTTGTTTTGAAGAAATTCATTGGTACTATACTATGAATCAATAGGCTCTGTTCAGTTGTTAAGAATTTTGTGCAGGATTAAAGCAAAGTAAAGGAAAAGCAAACATTTTTTTCTATTTTTTATGTGTTCATATTGGAAAATAACTTTCTAAGAATGTTCTACTGTCGTTGGTTTATTACGTAGGGAACTGATTGAGTAATAAGATTCCTTAAAAAAGAAAATTGTAGGACAAGCTTTGAGGGAAAGCTACTTGTAGTGGAGACAAAAAGGCCTTGGTTGGATTAGTTGGAGTTCTTTGAGGAATAATATTCTGCTAAGAAGAAAAGTAAGGAACCACACAGGAAAATAATTCCATTCTACTTCAAGGAATATGGGAAATTTGATTGAGATAAGAAACTGATGAGCTTGGTTGAATGGATTCGACAAACATTAGAGTCTCTAAAAGTTGTTGCCATGTTTTAAAATTTAAATGACACTAATGCATCTTGTTATGTAATTGATCTGTTGCTTCTTTGTTTTTGAGACTCATCTTGGCATTTATTACTTATTAGGGAAGACTCTGAAACTAATGTTGTATAGATATGTCCTTCACCTTCGGAAATTGTTTACTTGATTCCGTCTAAGGAATTTGTATTGTGGGTTTCGTGTTGCTTCCAAAACCTAGGACTGCTTTTGTCTTACAATTAGACGTCATTAGCAAATGGTGGAGTACTCATCTGTTCTACAGGGTTTCATCACTCTACTGCATTGTTTTCCTTTCACTTTGGAGCTTCTAACTCTGTTCTTCTTACACCGTGTAGCAGTTTTTAAGTGTGATATGCTTTGGATATTTCTGATAAGCCCATCACATCCATGCTTTTTAATATGTTTCAGGTTTGATTTATATTTCCGGAAGAACCCCTTTGGTGGTGAATACACAATTTTTGCTGGTCTTGAAGAGTGCATAAGGCTCATTGCTAATTTTAAATTTACAACAGAGGATATTGATTTTATCCGGTCATCCTTACCTGGAACATGTGAGGTAAACCAGTAAATATTTTCTTTCATCTTTACCATCTAGGGTCGATAATAAAAGCCGTTTAAACTTGGACATATCTTGTATATGCAATCGGAGAAAAGATTTCCACTTCTATATGTGTAACTGACGTGTGTAAGAAAGCATTGTTAGGGAAGAGGGGTAACTGGGCGTTACTGAAGTTTGCACAAATGCGAATTTACATTCGTTAATGCGAATTTACTGCTGTAAAGATGCAAGCTTAATACTTTTGGGAGATAATTTCTTTTTGCACAAGCGGCCATCGCTTGTTATAGTGGTAAATTGCTGACTGCCAAGCATGTGAATTGTGAACCTGGGTTGGAGACTTGGAGTGGTAACTGGTAAGTTGTAAAGTTCTTTCCAATCTACCCTTTCCACCTTGGTTACGGGGAGACGAGAGCACATTGGAGAATGGCCTTTTGACTTTTTCTCAACAAGGCTGTGGTGTTATATGATGTACAAAATAAAACATAGATTCAAGACCCCCGAATACTTCAGACTTTCAGTTCTCGCTCCAAATTTCCTGAATACATTTATCCTATTATGCTACTAGGGTCTGAAACTCTGATAAGTTCATAGAATCATTTTGACAGGGATTAGTATGGTAGAGTTGATTATATAGGAGCAAGTGAGATATAGAGTTTCGGACTATGTAACACGGACACAGACACGAGATTTCTGAAAAGGGACACGGACATGGCGGGGGACACGGCAAAAATAGATAAAATAAATCAATAATATTTATTTTATTCCAATGAAAAATATAGTTATATGTATAAGCATGAAGCTTCAATATATATATAGAGGAACTCTCCTGTCCGGGACTCTTGGGTCCGGATCTCATAGTTCCGGATCAAATTTTGACGATCCGAGCCGTCCAATGTGTTCAAAAGGTGTTTTCCAAGGCCCACGCGGGAAATCTTCAAAAAAAAAAACCGGGAAGGGCTTGATCCACGCAATTTTGTAAATATGCAGTTTTTGCGAAAAACTGTGTGGATCAAGCCCTTCCCGGTATTTTTTTTTGAAGATTTCCCGCGTGGGCCTTGGAAAACACCTTTTGAACACATTGGACGGCTCGGATCATGCAAAAACATTTTCTAAATGCTCCAAAACGCTTCAATCCGGGATTTCCGGGATCCTTGACCGGAGAGTACGTGTATATGTATATATATATATATATATATATATATATATATATATCATATTACACTTTTAACTCAATTTTTGTTGAAGTAATACACATTTACCTCCAAAAAAAAATATATTTTTTGCATATTTAACCCTGCAGTGTCCCCAAACGTGTCCCCGCTGTGTCCATCTCGTGTCCCCGCTGTGTCCCCCTAAAAAAATTTAATTGAATTTATTGGACATGCCACGTGGTGTGTCCCATATGTATTTGGCCGTGTCCCCCGCGTGTCCCCGTGTCCTACACTGGATACTCCGACCTCTAGTAGTGTCGGTGCTACATAGGTTTTGGATTGAAGAAGCTAATTTCTTTTATATTATATGTTAACTATGAAATCCATTTTATTCTTACCATTGCACAGCTTTTTACTAAACATTTCCGGAGTTAGAAAATCTAACAATTTCGCTTACCGACATTGATGTGGAAGAACTTCCTTTAGTTATTCCAAAATTTTCCCCGTGGTACATTTAGACTGGAGTTAGTAGATATTATGCCTTCTTTCATACTGTATAAAATAAGGGGATTCACTTATCACTGGTGATCACTGAACTGTAGGATGGCTTCTACGATTATCTTAGAGGAATTGACTGTTCTGATGTTAATGTATACGCTGTTCCGGAGGGTTCTGTTGTTTTCCCGAAGGTACCTCTCATGAGAGTTGAAGGGCCAATTGCTGTGAGTATCTACTTTCCTTTGTCATGTTCTGCCAAATTAGTTTCTCCAAAAGCTTTTTTTTCCCCTTGCTTGTGCAAAATTTAAAATGTTTCTCCTATTCTTGGATCTTGACTGTGTTTCTCCATTTAAAAGCTTAGTCTGATTCTTACTGTTGTTTCAGGTGGTTCAATTGGTGGAAACTCCATTTTTGAATCTTATAAATTATGCATCACTAGTTGCTACAAATTCTGCAAGGCATCGTTTTGTTGCTGGAAAGTCAAAACTTCTACTTGAGTTTGGGCTTCGGCGTGCACAGGTTGTAGTAGTTTTTTCATATGATTCATAGAATTTGTCTATCTTATTTATTTTCTGCTGTATTTTCTTCACTTATAGGGCCCCGATGGTGGAATAGGGGCTTCCAAATATAGCTATATGGGAGGATTTGATGCAACAAGGTGATTCCATCATTATATGAAATTGTTCCTTTAAATCGTTGTTTAACTGTCCTATGCATTGGGAATGTAATTATTTATTCTGTTAGTCATTTTACTTTATGGGTCAAAACTTATATTCAAAACCCATTGTTCATGTTAAAATGTATCCAGAATGAGTTTGGTATCGAATCAAATTGACTGTTTCTTATGTTTGACGCTTATCAGCTTTGGTTGATAAGAGCCACTCTTACTTTTTCACTGTTTCTCTTGCCAAACATAAGGATGCAAATGTTATTAATTTACCAATTCCAAAAAGTGGTTCACAAATAGGACTTCTTTGTCTGAGACTCTGAGGTTGATATTTCTTAATCAGTCTTGAGTGCACTTGTTGAACCTTGTTTATGTTAAACATGATTGGGAAATGGCATCCCAATAGATTTTTTTGTGCCAAATATATGAATCAAACATGTAGCTAAGTAGTAGAATACAAGAAAAGAAAGGGAGTCCTAAATCTCTCTTACTTCTTTTTTCTTTTTCTTCTTCGTTGCGTAAATTTGAAAAGAGAAGTGAGAATTTCGTCCTCAAGATCAGTGTGGAAGCTCCCATCCTATTTAGGAGCAGGTTCCTGTCTCGATGGGAGCAAGCTCCCGTCTAGGGAGTGCACCCATTTTAGAAGGATCCTACTACTAAGACTTTACCCCTAACGATCATATGACGGATAATTCAAGAGGTTGAGCATACCAGTTTCCTGCTTGTGAGCTCTTTTCCCACATTTTTGTTTGCTAAAGAGGTTTTAAAAATGGACATAATATGGTATAGTTGTCATTTTGGTGACATCGCCGTAATTTGGCCTTGAGGCAAGAAGGCTCCGGGCAAGTGTGGACGAAGAAGTAATGAGAAAGAATTCCTAATGTTCAAACAAGGGCATCATACATCTTAATTATTTCAACATGTTCTTTGATACTGATTTCTTTGGTTTTTTCTGTTCTTTGGTGTAACTCATTTTTGTATTTTCTTGTGTGTTGTGCTGACAGCAATGTTGAAGCTGGGAGATTGTTTGGAATTCCGATCAAAGGAACACATTCCCATGCTTTTGTTAGCTCATTCATGGTTGGTTAATCAATTTCAATTGTTGTTCCATCACAGCATCACCATAAATTTTGTTCTATCTTTTGGGATCCTTCACTATTTCTAGGTTTCCTTCCAATATGCACCTTCTTTCAAGTGTTCATGTAACCATGCATTTATTCACTTCCCATCTAATAACTTAGCAATCTTTGACTCTTGATTTTTGTATGTCGGGTGGCGGGAATTTGCATTTCAATGTTAAGCAATTTATCATATATTGAGTTCATTATTCAAGATTTTGGTCGGAGGAAGGTTATTTTTTCCCTCTTTATTATTTGTCTAGAAACACTCTGACCAACTTACCTGTTAGAGTTAAATGATATAGATCAAGGGAGATGTCAAATTCTCAAGGAGTAAAGAGTATGAGAACCGACAAAAGTCCCTAGGAGAGAAAATAGATGTCCTCTTTTATGGATTTTGATAAATGAGAGTGATTGTCTAACTCAAAGTCAATAGACTTAAGACAACAAGTTCTTATCACATTCACTTGATGGTCACTAGATGAATCCACTTTCTTCATTTAATGCTATCCAAAGCTATATCGGATGTTAAGTCAAGGTGATTATGTCGTTTCGCACCAGCTTGTTTTTGTGAAGCGAAGTCCCACCTCGCCTGGGTACCAAAGTAATATGAAATATATAGGCGTGAGGGCACCCTCCCTTCTTGAGCTAGCTTTTGGGGTTGAGTTCTACCCAAGATCATCTAAGAGTTTTCTTGGTATTGCTCGTCCTTTTGGCACTTCTAATTGGTTCATATCACTAGTTGTCAGTGCTTGATTTGGACTGTAGTACCTTTTATCATTGTATTATTTGTTCTGGGTCACAGATGGCCAAAGCACCTCAATCAACTTCCATTATTTTCAATCGATTTCTGTTCTAACTTTTCAAAAATCTAAACCATCTCATTTTTGGCGTTTACTTTTCAAACATGTTTTCTAATATCCAACATTCTCAGCCATACAGTTGAATTGGCCTGTTCCTTAGAATTTTTCTTTCAACTTATCTGTAATCTATACTGGTATACTCGCACCACATACATGAGCACTTTTCCATTTCATAAATCCTATTTGGGCGACACGCTCAGTCATTATTGATATCTCCTCTCCATCAAGTTACCCTTGATCCTCATTCTCGTTTCTAAGTTTGGAAGAACATTCATTCCACATAATCTTTCTGGGTCTTGTTTAAACTATAACTATTTGGTTGTAAAGCATTTCTTCACATTGACAACTTAGAGTTCACTCCTACTTTGGTTTTTCTAGATAAACTATATATTCAACAAACAAAATAGACGAATGGGACATCCTCTTGTATGTGTCTCGTTAGTTTTTTCAATGATAAATGCAGTCTAGTTTGTGTATCCTCACTCGAAGTGTCTGTCAACAACGCCTTAATTTTGTTTCTGTAGCAGAATCCAGACTCCGAACATCAATTGATGGAAATTAAGAAGGATAAACTATTTGATGGAGTAAGAGAATGAAGAGTTGTATGACACCATTGAGACATGTTTGCAAGTTTTAGGATTTTTATTAGGTACTGTAGACTTAGAAATTTGACTTCTGATTAATTCATAGAGGTACTTATTGTTGCGACACAATCAGGTGTCCATTATTGGAAGTTTTTTAGTTAAATTTCTTTTACTTTGGACATCCCCAAGTTTGGCATTGGGTTTGCATTTGCATGAAGATCCTCAAAAGCATGTCCAATAATAGATCATTAGGAGTTTGTATGCTTTGATTTTCTCATATGGATATGATTATTGTAGCAAACTGCAGTAACCATATACATATAAGATAATCATAGCTACATGCTTTTTCTTTCCTGCTATAGTGGGTTCGTATCTTAATTTGGGATTGTCCTCCTGCTATTAGCAATTCTTTACTCATTTCACCGGTGATGTGACCTTCAATTTGTATGCCACCACGATGTTAGGTATGCTTTTCTTGGTCTTAATTGTGCAATTCGATTAGGTGTTTGCCAATTTTGTCATTGTAGT
Organism: Vaccinium myrtillus; assembly: GCA_016920895.1. Lineage (NCBI taxonomy): Eukaryota > Viridiplantae > Streptophyta > Magnoliopsida > Ericales > Ericaceae > Vaccinium > Vaccinium myrtillus. The sequence goes on from CM029277.1 coordinate 12,791,221, forward strand.
TTTCCTCTTGTATGAATTTATTATATCTGATTGACTGAATGATTTGCAGAGCCTTGATGAGATCGTGGAGAAATCTCTTCAAAGTCGAGATGGTTCAAGTGCTTGTGAGGATTTTGTTAGTCTGGTGCAGACATGGTTAAGCAAAATAAAGGTGCCCCAAATTTTACCCTTTTGTGATCAGTTTCATTTTCCCTAGTTGATTCATCCTCTTTCTTTAATATCAATGTGACATTTAATCTACCTGTAGCGACGAAAGTTTATTATTGTTTTACAATGGCTTTGAATTATGATACTTCCATTTCTCTTTTCTCTTGCCGACAAGCTGGTTGTGTTTTGCTTTTCTGCTTCGAGTATACCCGTGTAGATATCCACTTCCGATGTGAGTTAGCATATTGAGAGCTTGGTTCCCACAATTGATTTATGCTAGATGTGTAAGATAACTCTTGATGAGAAATGCAAACTATGATAATCTTGCACCGTAATTTTTGGCTCACCTGTTAACTTTGAGTTCTATTCTCCAATTTTTGTTTCTCATTCAATGGACCATTTTCTTGTGCATTGGACTATTCAGGAATGTAATCTTTATGACTCGGTATCTGGCCCAATGGACCAACTAATCCTGGGGACTAGACCCACCATCTGCTAGCGAGGGGCCCAATTAAAACTAGGAGAAACCCCGCATGGACGGGCCAAACACAGGAATTTATAGCATGCGAGTGGGAGTCAAAGGCTTCCAGAGGCCCCTGGTTGCTTGGTGGGTCAGTGACTAACACTGTGCCAACCCTGGGGGTTATGTAATCATGTCTCTTCATTTATGGTGGAAGGTATATTCACCCATGGAGATATGTAGATCACCTAGCACTCCGATTTCTGAAAATGTTTAAATGACCGTGCTCATGCAAGGTTTATTTCATCATCAATGTAGGACCAATTGGGAAACCTACTTAATGGTGCCTACAATTGGACTTCTAGCCAAATTAGGTCAGAAGAGATTCCAAGATAGGGCTTTAAAAGTCTGAAGATAAGCTCTAGGGCTTCTAGAACGGGAAGAAGACCTAATTTTATTTTTGGTTGTAATCAGCAAAAAGAGCTAATATTTTCCAAGTTGGGTTTTCAGAACTCGGGTTCGATAGTTGAATTAAAGGCCATTGAAGGACAGTAAGGTACGGAGGTGTTAAGTTTCATTGGTTATAAACATGCACTTTTCTTTCATTCTTTTTTGGGCTGGCTTGGGGTGAGGACCAATAGGAACCCTGGAAAACTATTTTGAGTTCTTTGTGAGAGAGGGGGAAGAAAAAGAAGAGTGGAGGAGGAAGGACTTCACCCTTGCATATTCCCATAAACTAAATTCTCTTTTGGAAAGAAGAATTACATGCATATTAATAGGCTGCTAGATTTTGCATTATTCATAATAAATGATAACTACTTTAACTCACAAACGAAATTAATATACCTGTACTGAGCAGAGTATTCTACTCTCTAGACCTTTAGATCAGATAAAAGGTCCAAAACTTTGGAGTTTGGACAACAACACGACACATAGGATACATCCCCTTTCTAATAAATTACATAAATTACATAAATTACAAAAAGATTATTGTTGCTCAACCTGATGAAAAAACATTCAAGCACACTTGACTCACCGGCCTTCTTCCTTTGAAAAGGTACTATTCTCCAGTATACTCTTTGTAGGTTGTAGGGCAAGGAATTAAATTTGTCAACAGTATTCTATCTCTAAAATTGATAAAAGCAAGACCCATATTAGCCACGAGCATGATAATATGCTGTCCAAGGGGTCCTTCAATAAAGTTATCTATTTCATTCTCCTTTTCTTTTCACATTCAGTATCATCATACACCATCCTTCTATCTTGCAATTTAGGCATGCATTTAACTGCATTTTTGTAAATAAGACCGACCCATTTTATTTTTGTTTCTATAATGAAGAGTGTCCCGATGAACCGGACTAATCTCTGGAGCCCCTCCCATAGCCCTTTCCACACGCTTGCATGAGGTGAGGTGGCCCCAAAGACAAATTGCTGCCGAGGGGAATTGACCCTGCAACCATGGGGTGGTAAGCCCCGTTGAGGCAAGTCGATTAACCACTGTGACAACCCCTTTGGGTTAATAAGACCGATTCATGTTGCCTGCGTAAATCTGTTTCTCATTGTCTAGTTATAGGAAGGCTTCTGCAATAAGATTTCTATATTTCTATAAATTTTGTGAGTTCCCTGGATTTTTAACTTCCTGATTTCTTAATGCGTTTTCTCTAATTTTTTCCAATTGTTCTGGTTATGTATTCTCAGTGGTCACATTTAATACATGGAATTTTTGGTGAAACAAATCAAAGCGAGTTAGCAGCCTTCACCTCATATGCCCTAGCATTTCCCAGCGATTTTCTAGCTCTTGTGGACACATATGATGTAAGTATGAGCACATTACAATAAACTAGTTATATTTGTTATGGCCTTTTATTCCTTTCTTTATACATGGATGTTGTGTTTATTCTTTGTTGTTTATGACTGAACAATTGATTTCTCTTGTTGAACGTGTTTTACAATATACTTGACCTACAAATTTGTTTCGCTCAAATCATTATTTCTAATTGCAGGTTTTGTGATTATCCTTTGTTGTTGTGAATGAGCAGTTGATTCTCTTCTTATACTGAACATTTTTTTTACATGATGTATCCAACCAGACCAAACCAAACTAAGCCTTATGTCCTAAATCAATTGGGGTCGGCTACATGAATCCTTTTTTTCCATAGGATCTTTTCCATTGAGCTCTGTCAAGGGCATCATGTTCACTTAGACTTAGTAAACTCATATCCTTGCGCACTACAACATCTATTGTCAATTTGGGTCTTCCTCTCCTCGTGTTACTACCCATATCTATCCTATCAACTCTCTTAACTACTACATCTACTGGTCTATGGTAGATATGTCCAAACACCTTAGCCTATTTTTTCTCAACTTCTCCTCTATAAGTGAAACATCCACCATCTCACGGACGGTTTTATTTCTCATCTTATCTTTTCTAGTATTACCACACATCCATCTCAGCTACACCCATCTTACTCACTTGTTGTTTTTTGATAAGCCAACATTCTGTCTCGTAAAGCATCGCTGGTCTTATGAAATTTCTATAGAATTTGCCTTTCAATTTTGTGGGTATCTTTTTGTCACATGGTACACCAGTAGCGCTTCTCCACTTAAGCCACCCCACTTGGATTTTATGAGTCACATTATTTGCAATCTCTCCATCTTTGCTAATAATAGAACCTAAATATCTAAAATGTTTGTGGTATCTCCTGATCTAGAATCCACACTCCTTCAACGTGAGCACTTCCGTTACCACTGAACTTACACTCCATATACTCAATTTTACTCCTACTTATCCTAACCCTTTTGACTCTAATGCTTCTCTCCATATTTCTAATTTAGAAGTAACACCTCTAGCAGTCTCATTTGCCAAGACAATATCATCTGCAAACAACATACACCATGGGATATCCTTCTGAATATGCTTGGTAAGTTCATCCATCACCAAGGCGAAGAGGTACAGACTCAAGGTTGACCCTTGGTGCAAAGCCACTGTGCTTGGAAACACACTTGTATCTCCTGTTGGTGATCTAATGGTAATGGTAGTGAAGACACCTTCATATATGTCTCTAATCACATCGATATACCTTTTTGTCACTCCATTTCTCTCCAAAACCCACTATATAATATCCTTAGGAACCCTATCATAAGCCTTTTCTAAATTTATGAAAACCATATGGAGATCCCTCTTCTTTTCCCTATACTTTTCTATCAATATCGGTAATATATAGATTGCTTCGATGGTCGATCTCCCAGGCGTAAATCCAAACTGCTCTGGCACCAAGTCACAATCTTCAAGCGATGCTTAATAACTCTCTCCCGCAGCTTCATCGTATGACTCATTAACTTAATTCCTCTATAGTTGTTGCAACTTTAAATATCCCTTTTATTCTTATATATAGGTACTAAGGTGCTCTTTCTCCATTCGTCGGGCATCTTCCTAATCATAATAGTCTTGTTGAACAATTTTGTTGACCAAGTCAACCCCCACTTCCCCTAGACTTTTCCACACTTCAATAGGAATACCATCTGGTCCTAAGGCCTTACCCGATTTCATCCTCTTCAAAGCCTTGGCCACTTCGGACTTTTGTATTCTACAATAAAACTTGTATTCTATTTTCTCGCCACATACACCAACTTCCTCCTCGCCAAAGCCTTCGACATGATTCTCGTTTAACAACTTCTTGAAGTACGTCTTCCATCTATCCTTGATCCCCTCATCTTTCACCAACACCACCAAATCATTATTTCTGTTTTTTTAATCTTACTGTAAATGGTTAAGTAGGTTTAGTCAGATTGTAATCCATTATCGTGTGGAATTTCCTCTTATATCGATCTAGCCTAGCCAGCCCTTTCATTGCTTGCTTAGGAGAACTGGCCTACTTGTTTTTATATCTCCTCAATAAATCTGAAAGGATACTTGACTACATTTGTTACTTATATCGGGTCTTTAATATGTAGAATGTGTTGGGTACTTGGCTTTCGTATTTATAACAACCATTATGCCAAGATACTTTGGTATCCCAAATATGGTTGCCTATGTAATGCACGAGTACAGGATATAGTACATAACGGATCTGGTGCACCACAACTATAAAGCTGTAACACTCATTGGCAACCAAAGGAGGAAGCTAAACAATGGGTTAAAAGTAATTTCGATTTTTAAAGCTTTTAGGGAATTATGGTGATCCAAGTTAGTTTTCGTGTTCTAATTTGTTGGAATCTTTGGTTTTGTTTGCCATTTGGATGCTCTTTTGTTCTTGCCTCTCTCTCTCTCTCTCTCTCTGGTATCTTGTGTAATTTTTCTTGTAGGAATAAGAAAGGACTATTGTTAACTGAGAAGCTCGGAGGGAAAGACCTAAATTTACATTGGCTGGTCTAGTAAAAGAGATCAAACTTAACTGAGCAGACAGTCTTAATGGAGCGGAATGATGAAAAATATTTTATGCACATGCGGTCAAGCCAATTGATTAGAAAAAAAAAAGGCTTAGGTTGGTTTGATTGGGTTTGTGGTTTGATCCTTTTAGCCTAACAGTCCCTTGCTAACTTCGTACCGGTGGTCATGCTTTCAATAACAAGTATTTCTATTGTGTTTTATTTTGAAGATGTAGTTCCCTATTCATGCATTTGAAAATTTAGTGATATTGCTTCATTTTGGTTATCCATGGGTATAGTTCCACACCACTTCCTTGAGCATAGTACGATTTCCCTTTTGTGAAACCCGTACTTATGATTCTTTTTAGCAAATCTACCGTTAAATTAATTTTTCTTTGGTTTCTTTAGCATAACAGTGGTTTGATTTTACCAGGTTATGAGAAGTGGAATTCCTAATTTCTGTGCGGTTGCTCTGGCACTCAATGATTTAGGGTATGTCCATGAGGTTCACATGTGTAATAGACATCGTTCTGCTTAATATTACTTTCCTCTAATGCTGTAATTACCCATTTTTCCAATTCATCTGATTTTCTCTTCATGCTTGCATTATCCTACCCCTTGAATTTAGTTTGTCATTTTTGTATATTCGTTTGAAAAAGAATCAGCTTGACCAAGTCCAATTAGCTGGCTTTATGCATTTAGAAATTGTGATTAAGGTGGCGATTTTTTATTTTTGGAAACACTATTTTTTTAATTTGTTGTTATTGATTAGTGGTTAGTAATGACGTTCAGGGCCTTATTATTTACTTCCTGTACAAATTAAAACATTTTACGGAAAGTAACTACTCGACTTAAATGAAAATGTTATCCCTGAACACCCATCTATAGGTCAGATGAGTTGCTAGCTTGTTTAATTTTTTTTGAAGTCTGAATGGCTTGTTCAAATGCTTTGCACTGTCGTAAGTTGTCATGCATAATGCATCCTCCCACTGTTCCTCACTTTTACTTTCCTCCTGAAAATCTTGGACAGATCACATAGGCCAAGTCACTCTCTATATTATCAAAGTGGTAGATGCTAATGCCAATCTATCTATAATATACATGATGATATCTGTCTATTCTGATTGGATTTTGGAGGATGAATTTTCTTGCATGTGCACAACTCTTATGTATCCCGTGTTAGCAAATGGGTAGACTTTACTTCCCAGAATACATTACTATCTTGAATATGATTTTCCGCTTCCTTTTTTTTCCACAATTTTTCTGTATGTTATCTCCTCTTCGGCTGTTTGTCATTTTCCATATCGTACCTCTCTTCCGCTTGCCCTACCGATTTCGTATCTTCAGGACTTGGATGAATTTTTATTTTAATGATTCTTTTCTGTTTCTAGAGTCTAACTTTATTGCCCAGCTTGCAAAATGTGCCAGGTACAAAGCAAAAGGCATTAGATTAGACTCCGGTGACCTTGCGTATTTGTCTTGCGAGACCCGTAAGTTCTTTCGCACCATTGAGAAAGAATTTGGAGTGCCAGATTTTGGAAATATGTCTATTACTGCGAGTAATGACCTCAATGAGGAAACTTTAGATGCCTTAAACAAACAGGTAAGATATCTTTAATTCCTTGGTGTCATCCTAGTTCCTTCTTCACTTCATTGATTCCCGGATTTTGCATTGATAGAAGGTTGAAGCTGTAACTGCAGATAGAAACAAATGCAGAAGAAAACTCTGTTTATGGACTATTTATATTAAATGGCCTTTTCCTCTGTAGGGACATGAAGTTGATGCATTTGGAATCGGAACTTATCTAGTTACCTGTTATGCTCAAGCTGCCTTAGGTTGTGTTTTCAAGCTTGTTGAAATAAACAATCAGCCTCGTATCAAACTTTCTGAAGACATTTCAAAGGTTTGATCATGCAATGAAGTATTCTGATGGTTTTCTGCTTTATACTATAAAGGTTGACTCTTTGTGGTTTCAGGTCTCTATTCCATGTAAAAAGAGATGTTACAGATTGTATGGGAAAGAAGGCTACCCCCTTGTAGACATAATGACGGGGGAAAATGAACCACCTCCAAAGGTAAACCATACCAGCTTCCTACCTATCAATCTAATTGTGGGTATGCATCATTCTTACATTTTCTCTTCTGCCCAATATGGACCTTCTTAACAAAAGGAGGAAAGTTGACGAGTTTTGCCTAATACAGAGAATTTCAGGCTTCACCTGCTGTCCTTTCCTGAAATTTAATGTATTCATGTTAGATCTACAGTTCTAATTGCAAATTGTATTATAATAACCTACGTAATTTTTTCCCAATTAAGTAACGGTACAGTGTATAGATAAGAGTAAAACAACATAGATATAAGTTTAATTAAATGATTTAAGTTTTGATAGAAATGAAGTTTCTTGTGTTTCCCGAGGAAATCTGAATTTGTACCTGCTCCACATTTCAAAGCTATTTGGTTAGTTCTGCGCTTGTGAACAACTAAAACATGAGTGCTTGTGGAGTATACTATATGCTTAAGGAGTTCGAACATGGTAAGATGTCTGCATTCGTGTTTGTACCATTTAATCAACTCGATATACATATCTATGTTAGAGCCATTGATGTGTCGTTGGTGCCATTTTCTTGTAGGATAAGCTTTTGGGTGACTGGTAACATGGTATTAGAGCTTTGGTTTCAAAAGGTCCTTTGTTGGAGTGTCCTTGTACGTGTTTGTACACTATTGTTTGCATTCTTGTGCACCTCATTCAGTCAGTTCTATGTGAGTATGGCTCTTGACATGCTTGATGGCAAGCCAAGTGGAGGTGTGACAGCTTTTTAAACTTGTTGGGTCTATTCCTCAACTATTTAAACACAATTATTAGTCAAACATTATCTGTAGGCTGTAGAAATAAACAAAAGACGATTCTTTTATACAGTTATACTTGTTAGATCCAGGAAAAGCGTCACAGAGTTCTCCTCTCATAGAGCAAATCATCAACCTGTTGTAGCTGTCTTTGTACTTTTCTTTATATCTTTCATGGCACGACAAAATGCCATTCGAATTGTATCCTAGCACAAGCTGGAATCAATGTCCTGCATTGATCTGGAAAAGTCATTTTACGTCAGACTGGAAACAAATACTCAACTTGTATGCTGCAAGATGGCGGCAGAAAATTGCTTATATTTTTGGTTTCAGAACAAGTGTGTTAAAGCATCCAACTCAAAACCAATTGGCAATAGCTTTGGAAGTTATAATTAATCAATGTGGGACAAGCTCTAACAAAGTTATTCGTTTGTTTATGTTATGGGTGCACAGGTAAGTAAAAGAAAATTGTCAGCTGTCGAAATTGGATTATGTATTATATAGTTCGTCCAATCAAGGACAAGTAGATTTTGTATTGAATTCTGTACTCTTGGAGTTGCCATTCTTCTGTAATTACATTACGACTTAGTTCTTACTCAAGTCTTTTTCCCAGTGAGTGGTTATTTATGTGCTAACCTTTTAAATTGAACTATAGATGAGTTTGTTTCATTTTGAACTTTTACTTCTATTTGCAGGTAGGAGAACGAATTCTGTGTCGTCACCCATTTAGTGAATCGAAGAGAGCATATGTTGTGCCACAGCGTGTTGAGGAACTTCTGAAGTGCTTCTGGCCTGGCAGCTCAGGTGAGACTTTGGACATATATAACTAAGATGTTCACCGTTGCTGCTACCAAATGCATAATTTATGTCATTTTTGGTACTTCTAGCACGAGGAAGAATTCTCTATGTGAGTTAGATATGTCAGATTTTCCATACTAAAAAAAGTTGCCTTTTGTTCTAATTTAGTTTATTTGTTCAGCTTAGGGCTAGGCATCGTGTTGTGTGGCTCGTGTCAATTCGGGTTTGTGTCAGAAAACCCTCAACACGAACATGACCTGTTTAGGTAAACGTGCAAGAATTCCAACCCTAATACCACCCTGCTAGTAATCATTTCAGCTTGAACACGACATGGATTGACAAAATTAACTTGGAAATGACCATTTTAACCAAATGTGTCAAAAAATTCCAGGACAAAACTACTGAATAAAAATAACACAAAATGAAAGAAATGTAGCTCCCCAGGACCCCAGCCAATAGCACCATTAAAATTTAAAACAACCATAATACCATCATTCAAGTAAGAAAGTCTTAAACCTTCAATGTTAGTACAACATTCCCCCAAACTAGTAGAATATAGAGAATATTATGCTAAAAGCAGAAAAGTCTTGTAACATGACATGTATTCTCCAATCAGCGTAAAGTATGTCCAAGAACTTATGGAAAAAAAAAAAAAAAAAAAACTCCATAGAACTCCCACCATTAACAAGATCAAATTGGTTTTCCTGCAACAATTATAACATTAAAAGGTCAAAAACAATAAAACCATGGGTAAACCATTTAGTGTACACCAAATGCACATCGCATTGCGTGGAGCCCATCTTAGGGTTTCACACAAATAATAGAGGAGAGATAGATCTTACTCTAGTAGAAGATTGAGGCGCCTTACGGCGTTACTTCACGTGGTGAGCCACCATGAGAGAGAAAGAGCTCCGTTTCTTTCTTTAGAGGAGTGGGAAAAGTGAATTCTCGGGTTTACTAACTTTACTGGGAAAGTGAGAGTGGAGTATTTATACCACAACACTCATCTAACCTAAGGGTTTGCAATTGGTATCACTTTTGAATCAACGGCTACTATATGAGAAAAGTATATAACATGTATATTCAAACAATTAGGTCAAATGTTTAATAGTAGGACCAAAGTTAGAGTACGTAATCTAAATTATAAATGTTAAATACTTGTGCTCTAGATCCAAGAATGTTTTAAAATAACATGATATAATATGTATATTTTGGTCATTGGAGTTCGTAAGAAGTTCGTATTCATTATTTGGATCTTAGTAATAAATTAATGAGATTTTGGCATATGATTGTTGATGGGTTGGGTGCCAACGTTGTTGGGATGTTTCCTTCCCGTTGTGATGCCGTCAGGCCCCCAATCTTTTAATCTTTGTAATCTTTACTAAGATTACTAAAAGACCTTTTTCGCATTTCAAAAATAAATAAATTAATGAGATTCGTTTTGTATTCGGGTCATAATTGGGTTCGGGTTAACAAGTCGGCACGGATAGATAAACAAGTTAATCTGTGTCATTCTCGGGTTATGCGGGTTGAACCTAAACCCTAACCAGACCTGTTTATTAATCGTGTTCTTGGCTCATGTCAAATGCATGTTTCGTGTAAGAACCCGCTAACTTCGTGTTGAGTTCCATTCGTGTTATCAAGTCGTGTCATAAATTCCCAACCCTAGTTCAGCTAGCAATTTTTTAATCCCGTTTTGGTGGTCCAATGTTTTCTTGGGAGATCAGAAGTCTGTATGGCATTCTACTTCTACCGAATAAAGAAATGAACGGATTTTGTGTTTGACAGTTTGTACCTGATTATTCTTCCTTTCTTTTTTCGGTTTTCTTTTCCTTTTTTGAAGATGGAGAAAGAGAGCAACTACCATCTCTTAAGGAGATCAGGGTTCGTTGTATTCAACAGTTGGAACAAATGCGGCCTGATCACATGAGGAGATTGAATCCAACTCCTTACAAGGTAGTATTACAATAAAAACATGTTCCAGTGCACGTTTCTGCTAACGTGAAGTACTAAGATATTGACTTCCAATATGAGCAGGTCAGCGTAAGTGCGAAGTTGTACGACTTTATACACTTCCTATGGCTCAACGAGGCACCCGTTGGAGAATTGCAGTGAAGGTGGTGTGATTCCAGTGCCCTTGGAGGAGCTTCTTGAAACAGTTAGCATTGCATGTCTAGGAACTGAGATGTGGTGTTCATGTGTTTTAGGAACTGAGATGTGTTTCTTTTTCTTATGGTTTTATAGCTACAATAATAGAGAGAATTGATTGCTCCTTATATTTTCCCCCAACCATTGCAGTAGTTAACTGAATATTGTTCTGAGCCAAAGATATGGATGCAAGTCCAGGAATACAACATCTACTTTAGTAATACTCCCTTCGTCCCTTTTTTTTTTTTTTTTATAGTAGGATTCCATTCAAGTGTTGTTTTGAAAAGTTAATGGGTAAAAATATGTACAAATATTATTTTGCCGTTTTGAAAAGTTAATGGTTAAAGAGTGAATGGATGAAAGTGGAGGTAAAATGGGATGTGAAAGGTGTAAAGTGCGATTATTATTTTGCTCCTTTGAAAGTTAATGGGTAAAAAGTTAATGGATAAAAGTGGATGATAATTTTGGAAAATGGTGGTAAAAGGTGATGTGAAATGTGAAATATTGATCTATTTAATAAGTTGGATTTACGAAGCAACATACTTAAAAATGGACGAAGGAAGTCTCCCGGAACAATGATGGACTCCGCCATTTCATAGGAGATTTCACTTTGAAAAGTTACTATGCTTTACTAATGGATTCACATTACCAGTAGTACTGTCATATAAGTGCAAGTACTGTTGATAGGAAAAACGTTTTCTAAACAAATCATTTTTCCAAGCAAAGTATTATCCAAAAATCACAAACTCAACACAGAGGTCTATGATACAATTTTTTCCTCATAATTTATTTACACATCGAATCTACAATATAATGATTTTTTTTTTTAATTATCAAAATAGCATCGTGATGGTCACACGGGTAGGAACAACGTTCTCCTAGGAAAGGATCCAATTCCATAAATAAATAAATAAATAAAAGTTCTTTTAAAAACTAAGTATGTTGCGTTCGTACATTTAAATTTCACACAAAACCACTACTTGAGGGCGTGCGAGAATTAAAATTCAAAAAAGAAACAATAATTAAAATTCAAAAAAGAAACAAGAAGAAATAAAAAATTCAAATAGCTACCACTATAGATATTCGGAGCACGGGGAACATAAAAACATCAATGTGAACTTTACATGAACTTTTTTTTTTTTCTTGTTGTTTCATGCATCGAACGAGCACAACGCTTATACTTTTGGATACAATATTTTTTACACATGATCCACAATCTAATGGCAGTGTAACATTTTCCTTATTATTTCTAGTGTAAGTAAGGACTACAAACTAGACTAGTTTCTAAGAACTCCTCAAGACACAACAGAGACTTGGCATTCACAGATTCACATTGAAGATTGTAAAAGCCCTCATCAGCTGCAAAAACAAAAGTGATTTAAAAAAGAAGTAATGTATAAGTAAACAGGAGGCACGATTTTTTTGACTTTTGATTTCAGGAAGGTTTTGAATCTTTTGCTTCTGCAGCAGCGGCCTTTAGGTCCCTAACCCGATTTCTTGGTTAGCATACCAACAACACTGGCCCTAACATTTCGGGGGCTTACCAAGAATTTTGAAAATGGGGCCAAAATATTTTTTCCGTCTTTTTACTATTACTATCTAACAATCAAATAAACAAACAAACCCTAGATTTCTATCATTCGTTTTTTCAATATTAAACCCACGAACAAGTTCTTCACTTGAACAATTATTAACATATTTTATTGATCTCTATAGGCAATGAATGAAGAAAATAAAAAACGAATCAAGGATTGATTACCTCTTGAGCCTACTTTCCTCCTCGTCTCTTTTACCCTCTAATCGATCAATACAACTGAAAAAATAAATAAATAAATTTGGGAGATCTATATTTTACACATTTTTTGAGGCACGAGAAACTAGTCTCTTAGACCTTAACCCGGGACCGGCCCTGCATACTAAGGTAAAAAAGAATGAAAAACGAAATCCTATATCAGAAACAGAATCACTTTATACAGGGGAAATATCTACACCAGAAGGCAGAAGCCAAACACATCCAAAAACCAAATTGCAATGCAAAAAGACTGCAACTTCCACTTTCCCAGAAAATCGGTTTCCTTCAACTTCCAAAGAAAATCTCTTCATTGATGTCAGATTATCTAACCAATCCAACTAACTAAGCTACCTCACTGTGACCCAACTATCCAAAACAGACCAATCCTGTCTCTGCTCCGCCACCAGCCCCCGCAGCCTCTCCGCCGCCGTTGTAACCCACAATCTGTTTGATTCCCAGGGATATTCCGGCGAGGGAAAAGAAGTACAAGGGGACTGAAACAATTCCCAATCAGGAAAATCAAACGGCCCTATGGGCGATCTCGAACAAGAAGCTTCACAGGAGTAATAATCCAATGGAACAGTGTCATCATCAACATCTTGATTAACCACGAGCGGATGGTTCAAAAGCATCTCAGCCGTCCATCTCTTCGTGGGCTCCTTCACAAAGCATTTTCCCAGAAAATCTTTTCCCTCTTCAGAGAAATTCTTTGGAATCTCAGGGATTTCATCTCCTGCACCAATCCTCATCAACAACCGGCAGATATCCCCATCCGCCGTGCATCGCCAAGCCGGAGCTCCAGTGACCATCTCCGCCACTAAACACCCTAAACCCCACAAGTCTGAGGGTGGTTCAATCTCGCCGGCGGAAACTGTCTCCGGCGCCATATACAGAGGCGTCCCTCTCACTTCAAACCCAACTTTCTCTCTCTTCGCTCCAGCTTTCTTTGCCAACCCAAAGTCGGCGATCTTTGCGACGTCGTTTTGATTAGAAGAACAGAGGAGGATGTTTTGAAGCTTAATGTCGCAGTGAACAAACCCGTTCTTGTGGATATACTGAAGCCCTTTCAACACCGACTTCGTGTATCGCCGGACTTCTGATTCCGGCAAACGGCTGCTACCAGAATTTCTAATCTTATTGGCTAAATTGCCCCCGGAAGCATACTCCAAAAATATATTATAAAACTTCTCGCCGTGATCGATTCTGAAATCGCCCCCAAAGCACCGAATAACTTGTGGGCAATCGCCGAGCTCGTCTAATATCGACTTTTCGTTCATTAGGGAAGCAGAGTGCGATGACCCACATGATTTCACCGCGATCAATTTGCAAAACCGAGTGCTCTGTTTTGTGGGTATTGCCAAATTCACAGTCCCAAAGCTTCCACGGCCGACTTCTTCGCCACGAACCCACTCCATCGGCGTAATTCGGCTGCTCTGTTTTTGGCGGGTATTGCTCTGTTTTCTTTGGTTTTCTTCTTTGATTAGTTTCCTCTTTTGTGCAGTTTCTCACTCGAAAACGAAGGAAGAGAGTGGGAACAGAGTTGCAATTAACTTTTCGTTTCTGGCATTCTTCCATAAATAGGATTTGATGTTTTTTAATTTGTTTTTTAATTTTTAATTTTTTAATTCAAAATCTTGATAGGGATGGTTTAGTGTAGGGGTGTACATCGGCCCGGTAGTCTGCCCAACCTGACCCATTCTTTTTAGGGTTTAAGAAAAATAGTTAAGAAAACTTTATTTATTTTCCTTTAAATAAAAGTCTTATAAATTGATTGAGATTTTAAGTCAGTTTCTTAATTGGGTAGAGTTTGGAAAATTAGTTTAAGGCCCAGTGGAAATAATTTAAACTCTTTTCAACCCACCCGGCCCGAATTAAATAATATTTTAAATTTAATACTATATGTATATGTTATCGCTGGAACCTAGCTGCTTAGGGTTTGTTTATCTTGATGAAACTGACATTGATGAAGATGAATTTCAGGTACTATCTATGTAGAGAATACATTTAAAGTAATAACAATTTGTTAAGAAAACTTTGAATTTATTTTCCCTTTAAATTCAAAGTCTTATAGTAATAACTCATAGTTTTTTCTTAGGAGATTAAGTTATTTCCATCGTCGGTGGAAATAAAAGTTTCCTCTAAATTGATTACATTGCGCCATGTGTCTAAACAGTTGTCCCAAATAGTAGAACACGGACATGTGGCGCAATGTAATCGATTTGGAGGAAATATTTGTTTCCACCGGCGGTGGAAATAATTTAAACTCTTTTCTTACTTCTACTTTTATTGTGGTCTACAAGATCTGCCGTGAAGAAGTGTGATTTTAAAGGAGAGATACTTGAGAGAAGTTTTTAAAATTTAGATTCCATCTTTTAGGTCACTTTAATATATGGATCTGTTTTTAATATTTTTGGGAGAAGTTAGAATTTAAGTATATTATTACGGTTGTGAATTGTAATTGTGATCGTTATGCTTGATTAATTTATGTTTGTGATACCATGTTTTAGAAAAATAAATGAGTTTGTCAGACGGGCTTGAGAAATTAAAATTTTTGATTGGGCTAGGTTTGGGCATACTAAGTGAAGCCCGATTATTAACGGGCTGGGCTTGGGAATAGATAAATCTCGTTATTATCAGTACAAGCCCGGCCCAAACCCAACCCGGCCCGGTGTTGGTGCACCCCAAGTTTAGTGTATATGGATGGTTAATTAATAAATGGAGCACGTGATAGAAGGGATATTTCTGGACTCGGGGGAGGTGTTGTGCACTCCCGTGCCATGCACCGTGTTGTGCGCTCCTCGGCCGTCCGATCGTGTTTTGGACGGCTCGGATGTGTTCGGCAATTATAATTTAATTTTGATTTATTTTGGTCGGTAAAAATCAAAACACATTTGAGCCGTCCAAAACACGATCGGACGGCCGAAGAGCGCACAACACGCACGGCGGGAGTGCACAACACCTCCCCCGGTTCCGATATTTCTTCCAAATTTGGACTGAAATAAACTCATTCACTTTTAATTACTCTAAAATTCCACTAAGTTATGGCAGATGTCAAATGAATCTAAACCCAATTTGCTTCACCTCGAATGAGTGGGTTAACAATTACTTAATTAACCCATTAGTCAATAAATTATTCGCTAATAGATTCCGTTCACTTATCAAGAAATTAGTAATGATAATTTTTCCGAGAAAATTACAGTAAAGTGAAGTAATAGAAGGTGAAAATTATTTTTCTTTGTGCGTTCATTTGATATAAGAAATTCAAGGGAACATTGAAAAGTGTTATGCTTTGCTCTCCTTCCTCTCAATTTCTTTTTAGGGTTTTCTTCTATTTCTGGAGATAACGAAAAATCGGCTATACTGAGTAACGAAACAAGTATCATCGTGAACCCAAAACTGAACAGTAGTTTGAAACCCCTCACCCCTTTATCGTATTTGTTGTAGATTTATCGATCGAGTTACAAATTTGTAGGTTAACTTGGCAACATGGAGATACAGTTGAGAGGTGACAATTCATGAAGTGTTGCAATACTTATCTCACCATTGTAAACTTCTCTTCCCTCCTCACCGTTGATGCAAGCATACTATCGTATATGTTGAATTGCACGTATCTTGTTTCTCATATTAGTATAGTTGTGTAACACATCTCAAACATGAAACCCTAGAAAACCTGATGCAGTAGCCAAGGAGGAAGAGTACTTTCGGCATTTTAAGCCTCGGGTGGCAAAATCGTAATTATGCCGCTGTGGAATTTTGCGTTGGGCCCACTTGGGTCGGACCCGAATCGGCCCAACGGTCAAGACCCATGGCTTATGCCATGGCGTACGTCGTTTTTCGGGCTTTCGTCGCTGTTTAGGGCTCCGGATGTCCAAATTTGCCGTTTAAGGAAAGATTTGACTTGCCAATTACTTGGGCAAGGAAAATCCGAATTAAGTTGCGCTTTTGGGAAACATTCTGGAATTTTATCTAGTTTCTTATTTTGCTATTAATTCCGAATTTTCCATTTTTGGTAATTTTGCGTTTTTTTATTGATTTGGCTTCCTTTTCGGGGCAAATCAATTAGGGTTTCCGGTTTCTTATATAATAAGTTGTAAGCCTTAAGGGCGAGACAGTTTTTGAGTATTATTGAATGATAAAAGAGTCTAGAGAGCGTTTTCTCTAAACTTTCGTGTTTGTGATCGATTGTTGCACGTCTTTTTCTATAGTTCATAAGGCGCCCTGCATCAGTTGGTATCAGAGCATTGAGTTCCAATCCTGACTATGGCCGGAGGACGTGCTGGAGGTCGAGGGGGACGAGGTGATCGTACCGATAATCTGGAGGACATCTATGAAAGAGATGACGTAGCGCAGGAGGCGCGAACGGAGGCGCGATTCCAACAACTAGAACAGAGCATGACGGCGGCAATAGCTGCTTTAGCTGACCAAGTTGCTGCCCTAGCTGTTGGGGGGAATCCACCTTGCCATCAACCGTACAATCGGCGGCCTCGAGAGGAGGACGAAAGTACGGATGGTGAAGCGGCTGAAAACCTTTTTGCTGCGGGGGCATTCGGCGTTGGCAGGGCTGGCGGCGGTGGCTTTCGTCAACAAAGGTGCAGAGGCCGGGAGATCATGGCTGATAACCGTGATTTCCGTCCATGGGAGTCGGGTTTGAGGATCGAACTGCCTGAGTTCCAGGGGGGTTTGACGCCTGAGGAGTTCCTTGATTGGGTTGCGGCTATGGATGAAGTCTTGGAGTTCAAACAAGTTCCAGAGGATAAACGGGTGTCGCTGGTAGCTACCAGATTCAGGGGTAGGGCCGCAACATGGTGGCAGCAATTGAAGCAGACTCGGCTGCGGCAGGGAAAAGACAAAATTAGTTCGTGGGAAAAATTAAAGAAAAAGATGCGGGTGGCTTTTCTTCCCACAACTACTCGATCGCTCGATGTATCAGCGGCTGCAGAACCTCCATCAGAATTCGCGTTCTGTGGATGATTACACCACAGAGTTCCATCAATTGGTAGCCCGGAATGATCTTGCAGAAACGGATGAGCAATTGGTATTGAGGTATGTGGGAGGTTTGCGTGAACAGTTCCAGTTTACATTAAATATGTTCGAATTATTCTCTGTTTTCGATGCCTATCAAAAGGCGTTGCAGATAGAAAAACAAGCTATTCGCAGGCCTTCTTCGATTCCGTGGAGTGCTACGGCTCGACCTACGGTCGGCAATACTTCCACCAAACCAATTGCTTTGCCCCCACTAATCCTTGAGCAATTAGGGCAGGCGCTAGTTTTGGTTCTGGGTCGAAGTGTTTTAAGTGTGGTGAGCCTGGTCATCGCGCCTTTGAGTGTAGAAAGGGCGAACGACCCGGAAAAGCTTTGTTTGTGGATTCTGAGGGGATTGTGAACGAGCAGTGTGAGACATACGAGCAAGAGGCAGCATATGAAGAGGAGGCTGCTGTGGAAGAGGTAGTTGGGGATAACGATCCATTATTGGTTGTTCGGCGACTGTGCTATGCTCCGCGTGAGGCAGGGGGCGATTCGTGGCTCCGTGGTAATGTGTTTCAGTCTACTTGCACCATTGGAGGGAAGGTGTGTCGATTTGTGATTGATTCTGGGAGTTGCGAAAACGTGGTGGCAGAAGAGGCAGTCCAAAAACTTGGCCTAAAGACGGAGGCTCATCCCAGTCCCTACAAGCTTACATGGTTGAAGAAAGGTAACAAAGTTAAAGTTTCCAAAAGATGTCTAGTTGCTTTCTCTATTGGGTCCAAGTACAGGGATGAAATCTGGTGTGATGTTGTGGCCATGGATGCTTGCCACCTTCTATTGGGGAGACCGTGGCAGTATGATCGTAAGGTGGTACATGACGGGGGCGCTAATACATATGCGATATCATTCAATGGTGTGAAGATTGTGTTGCTGCCGTCCAAGGAGGTTGTACCCAAACCACAAACTGGGGAGGGTACCACTCTTCTGACGAGAATACAGTTTGAAGAGGAGTTGTCAATAAGCAAAGTGGTTTTTGTGTTAATGGCGAAAGAGGGTTCTAAGGCCTTGGTAGGAGAAGATGTTCCAGCAATGGTTCAACCTCTTCTGCAGGAGTTTCAGGAGGTGTTTCCAGCAGACTTACCAGATGGGTTGCCCCCTTTGCGGGATATTCAGCACCAGATTGATTTGGTGCCCAATTCGAGTTTGCCCAATCGGCCCCATTATCGTATGAGTCCGAAAGAGCATGAGGAGCTGCGGAGACAAGTGGAGGAACTATTGTCTAAGGGCTTTATTCGTGAAAGCCTTAGCCCGTGTGCAGTACCAGCCCTGTTAATTCCAAAAAAGGATGGAACGTGGAGGATGTGTGTTGACAGCAGGGCCATTAACAAGATCACAGTGAAGTATCGCTTTCCAATTCCAAGGCTGGATGATCTGCTAGACCAGCTGGGTAATGCCAAGGTGTTCTCGAAGCTGGACTTGAAGAGTGGGTACCATCAGCTTCGAATCAGGCCAGGGGATGAATGGAAAACAACGTTCAAAATTCGAGAGGGACTTTATGAGTGGATGGTGATGCCGTTCGGACTGTCCAATGCGCCTAGCACCTTCATGAGGATGATGAACCAGTCCCTTCGCCCTTTTATCGGTAAATCTGTTGTCGTTTATTTCGATGATATTTTAATATATAGTGCCACGCCTGAGCAACACTTGCAGAACTTAAGGGAAGTTCTTACTGTTTTGCGTGCTGAAAAATTATATGGGGCAATCAAGAAGTGTGTGTTCTTAACAGATACAGTGCTTTTTCTTGGATATGTAGTATCCAAGGATGGGATTTCAGTGGATGAGTCTAAGGTTGAGGCTATTCGTAGCTGGCCACAATCGCGGACTTTATTCGATGTTCGCAGTTTCCATGGGCTTGCGGCGTTCTACCGTCGTTTTATTCCGCACTTTAGCACTATCATGGCTCCTATAACAGATTGTATGAAGGGTGGCAGGTTTGCGTGGAATGATGCAGCAACTGCTGCGTTTCAATTGATCAATCAAAAATTGACTTCGGCTCATGTGTTGATCTTGCCGGACTTTGCACAGCCTTTTGAGCTGCATTGCGATGCATCAAAGGTTGGAATTGGAGCTGTCCTTAGCCAAAATTCTAAACCTGTTGCTTATTTTAGTGAGAAACTAAATGGAGCAAAGATGAATTACAGCACCTATGATGTGGAGTTCTATGCCTTGGTCCAATCCTTGAAGCACTGGTATCACTATCTTATTCATAGTGATTTCGTTCTATATTCTGATCACGAGGCATTAAAGCACCTCAATGTGCAAGATAAGTTGTCCAGTCGGCATGCTAAATGGGCGGCATATATTCAACAATTCTCTTTCTCTATCAAGCACAAGTCTGGTGCTTTGAATCGAGTAGTTGATGCCCTCAGTCGGCGTTCCAATTTTCTTGTTTTGATGCGCACTAAAGTAACAGGTTTTGATGTCTTTCGTGAATTATTGGCAGCGGATCCATATTTTTCTATCGTCATTAAAGATGTCGCAGGGGGAGCCCAAACAGAATTCCACATGCACAATGGGTTCTTATTCAAAGGAAATTTGTTGTGTGTTCCGGAGTCCAGCCTGCGGTTGAAAATCATTAAGGAGTTGCATGATGAGGGGCATGTGGGCCGGGATAAGACCTATGCATTGGTTTCTGCTTCCTATTTTTGGCCGACCTTGCGGCGTGAGGTTTATAAGTTCATGGCAGGGTGTCATATTTGCCAAATTTCCAAGGGAACGGCCACTAACGCAGGTTTATACATGCCATTGCCAATTCCTTCCCAGCCATGGGCCGATGTCAGCATGGATTTTGTATTGGGGCTGCCACGTACACAACGTGGTCATGATTCTGTCTACGTGGTGGTCGATCGATTTTCAAAGATGGCACACTTTATCGCATGCAAGAAAACTACAGATGCTGTTAAGGTGGCGCAATTGTATTTTTCGGAGGTTTATCGCTTGCATGGGCTGCCTCTGTCTATCGTTTCTGATCGGGATACCAGATTTTTGAGTTATTTTTGGCGTTGTTTGTGGAGGCTGGCCAACACTCAATTGAATTTTAGTACGGCTTATCATCCCCAAACCGATGGCCAGACTGAGGTGGTGAACCGTTCTTTGGGCAATTTACTGCGCAGTTTGGTGGAGGATCATCTTAAAAGTTGGGATCAAAAGCTGTGTCAAGCAGAGTTTGCTTTCAACCATTCCGTCAATCGGAGCACGGGATTCTCTCCTTTTCAGGTTGTGTATGGATTTAACCCGCGCACACCAGTCGACTTAGCTCCTGTTCCAAGCTTGAAGCGTTCTAATGGCAAGGCTGAAGATTTCATGACGAGTTTACAGCAGGTCCATGCCGAGACTAAGTTGCGTTTGGAGAGCAGTACAGCCAAGTACAAGGCAGCGGCGGACAAGAAGCGCCGACTAGTGGAGTTTGAGGTGGGTGATTTCGTGTATGCGGTCCTCACTAAAGACCGTTATACATCTCATGAGTATAACAAACTGGCTGCTCGTAAACTTGGCCCTGTGGAGATTCTTGAGAAGATCAATCCAAATGCCTATCGTTTGAAGCTTCCTAGCCATGTTCGTACTGCAGATGTGTTTAATGTCAAGCATCTAATTCCATTCAGGGGTGATAGCTCGTCCGATGATGATGCAAATTCGAGGGCGAATTTCTTTTTAGAAGGGGAGGATGATGCAGTAGCCAAGGAGGAAGAGTACTTTCGGCATTTTAAGCCTCGGGTGGCAAAATCGTAATTATGCCGCTGTGAAATTTTGCGTTGGGCCCACTTGGGTCGGACCCGAATCGGCCCAACGGTCAAGACCCATGGCTTATGCCATGGTGTACGTCGTTTTTCGGGCTTTCGTCGCTGTTTAGGGCTCCGGATGTCCAAATTTGCCGTTTAAGGAAAGATTTGACTTGCCAATTACTTGGGCAAGGAAAATCCGAATTAAGTTGCGCTTTTGGGAAACATTCTGGAATTTTATCTAGTTTCTTATTTTGCTATTAATTCCGAATTTTCCATTTTTGGTAATTTTGCGTTTTTTATTGATTTGGCTTCCTTTTCGGGGCAAATCAATTAGGGTTTCCGGTTTCTTATATAATAAGTTGTAAGCCTTAAGGGCGAGACAGTTTTTGAGTATTATTGAATGATAAAAGAGTCTAGAGAGCGTTTTCTCTAAACTTTCGTGTTTGTGTTCGATTGTTGCACGTCTTTTTCTGTAGTTCATAAGGCGCCCTGCATCAAAACCTCAAAAGCATAGCATCTTAAGCCTTCACCACTGGGAGCAAAATGTTTTGCCTTACACCTTCTCCTTTTAACAATTTTACAAACAATATTAACCTCCAATCCTTTTTATATTATTTTGAAATAACTATGTACAAATACTAATGGATATCTTTTGATTGGTGGTAAAGTTCTGATCTTTTTTTTTTTTACCAATATATATTGTTTGCTTAATTGGAGTTAAAAAAAAAAAAAAAAAGACCAATATCATGAAACGCAGATTGTTTCAGTTAGGAAAGGTAAGAACTTTTATTTGGAAATGCTTGCATGATATTGTGTCTGTTAATAATAATCTTGTCAAAAAGAAAGTTCCAGTGGAGTGTTTGTGCCCTATTTGTGGATTGTGGCCCGAAACGGTTTCGCATATGTTATTTAATTGTGATAGAGCCAAAAGAGTTTGGTTACTCTCTGCCTTTCGTTTTAGACCCGAGGTTATGGATTCCATTCAAATAGATGAGATCTGGGGTGCTATTGGGAAGCTAAGTGGTGATGGGGACAAACGGGATAAGCCAGACTTATTTTCTTCAATCTGTTGGCAGATTTGGAAAGCACGAAATAAATGGGTTTTTACAAGAGAATGGATGAACGAAGTGCAAATTAATGCGAGAGGGTGGAGGAGTTTCATGAGTACTGTCAAGCTATTAGGAGTCCGGAGGATACACTGAGAGAGCAGACTGGGGTGAATGATCAGCGATGGGTACCACCACGTCCGGGTTTTTTGAAGGTTAATGTTGATGGAGCGTTTGATGCTAAAACAGGGCGAGGGGGTGCAAGTATTGTTATTCGAGATGAGAAAGGGCAGCCTAAAGGAGTGACTGCAATTCCCCTACTTCATGTTGCTTCAGCCGAAATGACAGAGGCTTTGGGGTTTTGCGGAGCATTGGAAATTATTAGTTCAGAGGCCGGGCAGAAATATCTAGTGGAAGGGGATGCTCAAGGAATTATTAACATGCTGCGAGAAGTCAGTGCTACTAAGTCTAGTTTGGATATCCTCATTAGAGATTCTATTTCTTTTTTGGGTAAATTAGAGATTCTATTTCTTTAGCTAAACGTTTATTTTTTTGTTCTTTTCATTATGTTTCCCGTACTTGTAATAGGGCGGCTCATGTCACGGCCAAATATGCCCTATCTCTTGATCATGTGATGTCCTGGAGTGGAGATTTTCCATCCTGGATACAACATGAGATTTGTTTGGACTCTCCGTTATTGCAATAAAACTGTCGATCGATTTGTAAAAAAAAAAAACTCTAGTCCTCCACTCAAGACAATACATTGAACTTCCTCAATTCTGATTAGGGAGAATTCCCATGAGGTCTACCTTTGTCGGGGTAATTCCCCTGATGTCCACCCCACCCCGAATCTCTCTCTCTCTCTCTCTCTCTCTCTCTCTCCATGTGCGGCAGTGCCTAATCCCCCAAAATCAAATGAAAGTGCCTCAACTCCCAAATCCATATGAAAGTACCTAAACTTTTAAAACCCTATAAAACCGTAGGATACTCTTATTATCAGACACACGACCACGTCAAATATCAAAATGAAATTCGTAGTATTCTGCGGCTGGCTTCACAATATTGTTTAGTTCACAATGTGTAGGAAATGTAGTATTCTGTATTCCTTGCAGTTTTGCTTTATCTGGATTGTGGCACACTATAAAGTCATCTCATTTAAAAGTGTTTCAAGTCGATATTAGTACAATTAACACATTGTGGACAATACCGGTGGTGAAATAAAATTATTTTAATCTTTGTAATCCTCAAAGTTTAATAAAATTATTTTTTGCCTTTCAAAAAAAAAAAATACCGGTGGTGAAAAAAATGAACTTTTCCGGAGGCGGCGTAAAAAATTTGCTCTCTTCACACTACGAGGTACTATTATTGTTTTGTTGTTCAGCTCATCACATGTGGGCTACAACCACTGAATTACGGAGGCGTGAAACATTTACCTTGAAATGAGCACCACTAAAATATGTTTTTTTAAAAACCAAGAAACATAGGATATCCATTAATAAAATCTAACGATTACAAAGGCGACAACAGACAAAATATGAGGAGACCTCACATTTTGCCAGGTGGCCCCGATGACAAAGATAGAACAATCCAACAAAATATGTTATGTAAGCTGAAATAAGTTACATGTGCCGGCAACATGCGGCAAACTACCCGGCCGGGGGGAGATAGTTGTCTGGTATTTTGTTTACTTGTTTAATTATTTATTAGATAGGAGTATTCATTTTTTCTTTAGTTTTCTATAAGTTTTACCTTTATTTATGTGCATTTACAATAGTATTGTTTCAATATACATACAAAACAAAAATATAAGTGTGGTAAGATGAATATCAAAATCTACCATTTTTCCTTCTTTCTATTTCCTTCTTTTTTTTATTGGAAAAAGGGTATCCACTAAATTGGATGACTTAGGAATCTATACAGATAGGGCACGTTTGATTGCCGGATTATTTTTAGGAAGGATTGAATAAGCTGAAATTAAGAATGGAAATAGAGGGGACAAATGAGGACCACAGGCTAATAGATGGGATTATATGAGTATTGAGATTAACTGTATTGTATTTGGTTGAAGTGTGTTAAGGGTGATGGGGATTATTTTTTACCATGTGGACGGAAATAATCTAGAGGAGGGAGACTAGCTAATATCGCCCCTGCCCTGGTATTTTTTAATTCCCCAAGTGGGGTACGTACTAAATAGATAAATAGTCTGTTCTGGTTCAATCCGGTCTTAATCATGTGTGCAAACAAACATGGAACTATGGGAAAAGGGAAACATGTGAGTCCACCCTTAATCCCTCTCCTTAGGCTTTTTTTTTTTTTTTGCTCTTTATTCAAATTATTTTCGCATTTGCTAGTTTTGTGTCAATTTTTTGTGGTTTCTTGGTTAAAGGAATCTAAAAGTATAAAATTATTAACCAAACTTAAATTTTGGTGAACAAAGACAAAAATAATCCGATAAACCGCAAAAAAAATTGGATTATTTTTGTCTTTAGTGAACTTTTTAAAAAACTTGATCATAATTTTATACTCGTTAGATTTCTTTCGTTGAGACGAACAAAGAAACTACAAGAAATCATCGCAAAACTAGCAAATGCAAAGTTTTTCACATAAAGACAAAAAAACAAAAAACCATTTTGACTTTTTTACCCAAAGCAGCTTTTAGTCTCTATAAACACGTAAAATTTCTAGCCCATCACAAGCTGCCACGTGTTGCTAGGGCACAAAAATTGGCTAATTAAATATTGTCAGTCCACAAATCAAAGTCAAAGTTCTACGGACAAGCCAATTAAATGCTGCCAAGTATCCGTAGGTCAAAAGTCCAAGCAAAATAAGTGGTCAATCAAATATTGCTAAATGTCTGCAAGTCAAAGATCAAAGATGTGTGGAGGGTCCAATCAAATGGAGCCACGTGTCAAAATGACACAGTTATTTTATCAAGTCTGGCCAATCAAATTATGTCACTTGGTGAAATAAATTCTATATCCCTTCATACATAATTATCTCTCTTAAAATAAATAAGAAGAAAGATATTTATAAAATTCTAATTATTTTCCATTAAATGAAATAAGAAAATAATTAGAGAGACAAGTATGGAAAGAAGTGCAGTCTGCCAAAAACTCTCCATCTCGCATCCCTATAAATAGAGGTGCTCTCTCTCATATTTTCACATCAAGACACTGAAGCTTCAATCAGAACATTCAAGCATCCAAGCTCCAGAGCTCTGAAGATCAAGCCTTAAAACCCTTCAGAATTCTTCAGGTCTACATCAAACAAGACGGTTCTTCGATCAAAGCCTTAAAGCTCCGAAGAACGTTCATACATTCAAGCTCCAAGCTCTGAAGATCAAAGCTCCAAAGCCCTTCAAAATTCCTTGAAGTCATCGACACATTCAAGCTTCCATCAGCTGTCAGAGCTCTGAAGATTCAAGCCTTTAAAGCCCTTTAGAACTCTTCAAGTCTACATCAAGCGAAACGGTTCTTCAAATCAAAGCCTCAAAACTCCGAAGAATATTCAAATCAAGTCATCATCTTCTTCACAAATCTTTGAGAAGATTTCGCCGTTTGATTCAGGATCAAGCTGTCAAGCCCTCGTTTCAACACACATTCAGACATTCAAGCTCCAGAGCTCTGAAGATCTAAGCCTCAGAAAGCCCTTCAGAATTCTCCAAGCCCACATCCAACAAGACAGTTCTTCGATCAAAGCTTCAAAGCTCCGAAGAACGCTCAAATCAACATCTGCAAATCTGCATCTCCTTCAACCAAATTGAAGAAGATCTCAAAGACCGATTTGAGAAGAAGCTCTATAGCCCTCAAGTCAACGGTCACAAATCCGCCATCTTTTTTTTCAACAAAACTGAAGAAGATCAGCAATCAACTTGAGAAGATGCTTCAAAGCCCTCAAGTCAAAATCCATCAAATTCGTCGTCATCTTCGCAAAGACCAAAGATGATCTCACCGTTCAATTCGAGAAGAAGCATCAAGCCCTCGAATCAAACTCTTGAAGAGAAGAATCAAAGGATTAATTTCTTTCATTAGAAATTATTACAGAGATTGTAAACCCTAATTTTTTCAATTAATAAATTGACTTTTTGGTCAACATATTTCCGTCTTTTTTGCAGAAAAGAAATTTGTGTGATACAGCCTCCATCTCTTATTCCACCATCAAACAAGCCTAGCCTACACTGGAATGTATGGTTGGAAGGTGATCTTGTAAGGTATTCACTAGACTACAGGGAACACTGCATCTGATTCACAAAGACTACTATGATACTATCACAAGCGAGTTTGAACTCACGGTTTGTGGAGAAGGGGAGTTTCACCACCCGCGCCAATTGGGCTACTGCCCAGAGCGTTGTTAACCCTTTTTTTATCAGCAAGCATCGTTAACCTTTGCAAAACTTGTGGTTGATGAAAGATTTTTACGGGGAAAACAGTATCCTTAATCCGTTGCCAAATTATAGTCATGTTCCACATCGAATGAACAACTAGTGACAGCTCCAAGAATTTGTACTAGGGTATTCAAGAATTACGGAATCATTGAACAATTTACCAACTTCGGTAATGTGCCGATCGAAACAAACAAAAATCAAGACTTTGGTGAGTTGAGTTCACAATATTAATTTTAGATCGACTTGTAACAAATGGCTAAAATTATTCACAAATGGCTCCATCCCTGTTGGCTACATGTGCAACTTTTTAAGCTAAATGTTCAAGAGTGTTTTCGAGAGAGCAATTTTGTTACCAAAAGTGTATTGCAAAAGCAAGCACGGCATCATTTTGTGGTGGGACCCACACCAATTCAATTAATAGGAGAGAGGGTTTTGTTCACCCTCTTTTAAGGAGGGTGAACAAAATTGCACTCAGTGTTTTCCATGTAAGCCATTCTTATTTTGCTCTCCCTCTCGATCTCAAATGGCAAGTTTGCCAAATTTGAGAGAATTTTGGCTTTATGGCCGTAGAGATGTATTCAGATTTCAGTGTATGCACAAGGGGGTCAGGTGACCCCCTGGAAAAAAAAAAAAAAGTAATATATATAAAAAAAGAATGACACAAACTTTGTGCCACAATCAACCACAACCCCACTCACATGGGGTGTGGGGCCCGCATGTGAGGCCCATGTGGGACCCACACCCCATGTGAGTGAGGTTGTGGTTGGTTGTGGCACAAAGTTTGTGCCACAATCATTTTTGTATATAAAATAGCTCGAGATATGTCAAATTTGATTCAGTGGTATGGTAGTGGCCTTCCATTTGGGGACTCAAGTTTGACTCCAAGCTCCTACACTCTCGTTTTTTATTTTCTAAATGGTTAAAAAAAACCTCTCCACACAATATTGAGTGCCTTAAATCTCTGAATCACAGCAAAAACTGATTTATGTTGCATTGGTACTACAAAGACAATTATAATTATGTTATTTGCCACACAAAGCAATTATTATATTACAATGTCACATAAAAAAACATAAATACTTATTTTCAAATTTAATAACAATAATTGACCCGAGTTCATCTAGGGTCTTGAAACGTATAGGACTGATCCTGAAGGAATGGCCCCTATAGTAAATTCCTAAATCCGCCACTGTTTGTGGGTCTGGGACCCAACTTGCCTTGTTTTGAAATGGTAAGGAATTCTCTAAAAAAATGTGTAATGGTGTAGATGCTCTTAGGGCTCCTTTGGCAAAAAAGCGCAGAGTTGGTTTTTGGTTTTTTCGTTGTCTTTATTCAAAATTTTTTTTTGTATTTGTTAATTTTGCGTCAAGTTTTCGTAGTCTATGGATTCGTCTCGTCGAGACGAATCCAAAAAGTACAAAATTATGGTCGAAATTAAATTATTTTTTTTAATAAAGCCAACTACAAAAACTTGACGCAAAACTTAAAAAATGTATTAAAAAAAATTAAAGAAAGACAAAACGAGAAAACCAAAAAATTATTTTTTGCCTAAGGAGCCCTTACTACTGGAAACGAAAATTTCTAATTGGCGCGGTAACTGGTAAAAGAATAAATTCGGAGTAAATTTGTGACAATGTCCACGTGAACAAGAAAATGCCACTTATTAATTGGATAATGAAAGTAACAGTAGTTTAGTGCGACATGGTACAAATTTCGCAAGTTTGGTGAAGGCATGCGGTGCCCAATTTGGTGCAACTAACGAATTTGTTAAAATTTGGCAAGACCTTGACTCACAACTGGAGCTACTTTGTGATAATTCAAAAGGCCAAATCTGGGTAATAGGAAGAAGAATTTGACGTCGAATTGAAATCTCCAGAAGACCATGTGTCGGTTTCCCACAAATATTCCGAATACGTTTAATATTTTTATTAGTTTTAAAAAGAGTGGTCATTTGAACAACCCAAATTTTTTTTTTTCTTTCCAGAGGATACATTTAATATTTTTAGTTTTGGAGTATTATTTTAGCTCTTCATGGAAACTGAATCCAAAAATATTTGACCACTCAGTCCAAAAAATATTTAAACACCCAGTCCAAAAAAATTCCATCTAATCAATCCAACTGTAAATAATCCAATTAAAGTCCATAGGCGGGTCCATAGCTCTCCATATATGGTCAATTGAACATCTTGAAGTTTTTATTTTATTTTATATTACATGTTATTTTATCTCGGATTTTGTCTGAGCACTTAGTGTTATACTATAGACACCCATCAATTTAGGTAATTCACAATTAAACACCAAATACGTTAACTCAAAACAAAATACACGCGTTCAAAGTCAAAATTTAGTAAAATAGAGAGGAAAAAAAAAATTATTGATATTCATATCTTGCTATGGCTTTCTCCTAGACGACAATCAACTTTATATCTCATAAAACAAGAACACATATATATAAAAATACCCGTTTGAATGTATTCACCACACAAGTTTCTACAATAAATACGGTGAACCCATGTTGACGGTTGCGACCCCGTGAAAGAGTCCAACCAAAAAAACATAGAACTCCTACTAAAGTAGAAAATCACAAAACACGTTGGGAATGAACGCACGGTCCAAAGTCGAAGGCGTATGGGCTAAAAATTGACCCTTCACCCGTCTTGAAATTCAAAGCCCTTGGAGTTGTGTGGCCCACATCACCGGTAGCCGTGTTTGATTTCGACCAGGAAAGAACTCTCCTGCTCCTTTTGATTGTTAGGAGTAATTATTCAAAGCGAAAAAAACTTATTTACGGAAGACTCCGTAAACGGCTGTTTTGTTAGATACACCAGCAGATAACTGCCACTCAACTACTTCCCTAATCAACTCAAGTTCCACTACTAATTGTATACGTCAGCCAAGTAGTTAGTTAGAAATGGTGGTTAAGCACTCTTAGTATTAGCTTTACTTTTTTTTTTACATGTATAGACTATAAAAACAGTGTAATTATCTGTCATTTTGTATCAATTACATTTCTTTTGCCATAAGATTCAGATTCACTTTCTCTCTCCAGAAAACGGTTTCTCTCTATTGTTCACATGGTATCAGAGCATGTAGACGAAAGTCAAGGGTAAATCAGATCTTCTTCCTCTTCAAGATCGTACTCAATCGCCGTTTCAAAAAAAAAATTCCGTTTCAAAAAAAGATCGTACTCAATCGAGTTCAGGAGGACATCCATGGCTTCTCAAGCTGCAACAATGTCAAGTACATCATCATCGACACCTCTACCACCTTCTCTGTCATTCTTGATCGCCAATTTTCAGTCATTTGTAACGATTCGACTTGAGAGCTCCAATTATTTTGCGTGGAAAACACAGGTAGAAAATGCCTTGAAAGCTAATGATTTGTTCGATTTCATTGATAATACTGTCATTATTCCTGCATCTCATATTCTGGATACGAATGGTGTCAAGATTCCTAATCCTGAGTTTACTAAGTGGATTACAGCTGATTGCATGTTACTTTCTTGCTTAATTGCAACCCTAACACCATCTGTTCTTCCACACATTGTTGGCTCAAACCATACATTCCAATTCTGGAATAAACTTGAGGAGAAATTTAACCTCTTATCAAGGTCTCATGTTCATGACCTAAAGAGAAAGTTGTATAGTTTGAATAAAACTGGCTCGATGGATCAATATCTTGATCATATCAAAGCTATAGTCCAGAAATTGGCTGCCTCAGGTCATTATGATGATGATGAAGATTTGATCTTCCATACCTTAAATGGTTTAAAGACTGACTATGATTCGTTCAAACAAACCATTCGTACTAGGACAGAACCTATATCCTTTGGTACGTTCTCTTCCATGCTTATGGCTGAAGATTTGAATATTGAGAATGATCACCCTACCACAGATTCCTCTTCAATCCTAGTTGCTCAAACGTCCAATATACCTACCATTGTCCCTCACTTTCCTTATCAAACACCTGGGGTGCAGACAATGGGAGTTACTCAATCTCCTATTCCATTTCAATTTCCCTTTCCTATTCCACCACAACAATATTATCCTTCTAACTCTGGTGGTAGTAATAGAAACAATTTCAGATCCAATACAAACCAATTTCCTCAGTCTCAAAAACCTTACTCTTCACAGCCAAATTTCAGTCAATCTGGTGGATGCCAAATTTGTGGTAAGACAAATCACTTGGTTTATGCCTGTTATCATAGACAAAATCTAGACTATAGACCAATGGGACAATCAGGATTAGGAAACTCTTACAATTCTGGCTATGCTACACAAGGTCAAGGCATGTCTCCTAGAAATTTCAGTATGCCTTTTGGGAATTTCAATCAGTCTGGTATGTCTCCTGGGAATTTCAGTCAATATGGAGGATATGGTAGTGCTTCTGGGTTTGGAAACAATGGAAACTCTGGTTATGGAGGTTAGTCTGGGGGTTCTACTCAAGGTCCTGCTCATGCAATGTTTGCATCTCCTAATGCCATGTGTTATTATGGGACTGGATCTGCTTATGGTGACTATGCATTGTCAACTTCATCTGGTCCATGCTAATTTTCTCAGTCTGCTCAGAATGCTTTTGGTTCAGGAAATGGTGGCCCTAATCCCTCTACTCCATGGTTCTTTGACTCAGGAGCAACCTCCCATGTTACTCATGATCCATCACACATTCAGGTGTCCAATGGAGGCCTAGGAGGAACTAGTTCTATTACTGTGGGCAATGGGCAGTCCATTCCAGTTGCACATTCAGGTAAAGGTATTCTGGCTACACCTTCTCATCTTTTTGGTTAAACAAATGTTCTTCATGTACCTCAAATATCCCATAATCTTTTGTAGTCCATCAATTTGCTAAAGATAATAACTATATCATCATTTTTATGCCTGTGGCTATGTCATTCAGGACAAAGCCACACTTCAGATTCTACACCAAGGGACATGCCACAAGGGCCTCTACCCCCTTCTTCCTTCCTCTAATTCAACCACTGCTTTGTTGAGCCTGTCATCCACTGCCTCTTTGTGGCACAACAGGCTTGGTCATCCCCATGCTGGTTTACTTCCCATTTTATCCAAGACTTATAAACTCTCTATTCCTCCAGTCACTCATTTAGAATGTTATCCTTGTAATAAGGCTAAAAGCCATAGACTTCCATTTCCTGTTTCCACTTCTCACATTCATGCACCATTTGAATTAGTTCATATGGATGTTTGGGGACCCTCCCCTATTGCTTCATTTTCTGTTTTCAAGTACTACTTACTATTGGTTGATTACACCAAGTATTGTTGGATTTTTCCATTACATGCCAAATCTGATGTTGCTTCATCTGTTCAAGCCTTTAAAGTCTTTGTGACTAATCATTTCTCCTACTCTATTAAGACATTTAGAACTGATAATGGAGGAGACTTTCTTAGTAAATTGATGGCCTCCTTTGCTCACTTTGGCATTTCCCATGAAACCACTTGTCCTTATACCCTAGAACAGAATGGGGTTGCTGAGAGAAAACATGGACACATCATTGAAACTGCAATCACTCTTTTGCAACAAGCTCACTTACCTATTAAGTTTTGGAGGGAAGCCATCACCACTGCACTTTATCTTATGAATAGACTTCCTAACTCTTCTATTGACTTTCAAGTTCCCTTTCATGCATTGTACAACAAAGCTCCAGACTATCATCTTCTTAAAACCTTTGGTTGTTGTTGTTTTCCATGGCTCAGGCCTTATGCAGCCAATAAGCTTGTTCCTAGATCTACACATTGTATCTTCCTTGGCTATTGTGCCTCTACAAAGGGCTATAGGTGCCTAGATCCAACTACCAAAAAAGTCTATATTTCAAGGCATGTAAGGTTTCTAGAAAATGATTTTCCATATCCTACACTTGTATCCTCTACTGCTCCTATTGTTTCTTTGCCTTCATGTTCCTCTATTCCTAACTTTAAATCTATACCTCCTTTCTATGGTTCTTCTTCTTGTTCTGAACTCTCATCTGTTACTTCACCTGCCCCTATCTCCACTTCTCATCTTGTTCATCCAGTACCCTCTACTCAACATCCACATTTAGAGTCTCTTAATCCAAGTTCCACTACAGTTTCTCCTGATACTTCTCAATCCTATTCTTCAGCTACTGTTACTACTCCAGTCTCCACTTCTTCTGTTCATCCTATGACCACACGTTCAAAAAGTGGTATCTTTGTTCCCAAACATCCTTCATCTCTTTTAGTTCACTCTCCACCTCAAACAAAACCAGTCTCCTTTAAAGAAGCCATTACTTTTCCTGAATGGCAACAGGCCATGGCAGATGAGTACTCTGCTCTTGTCCAACAAGGTACATGGACTTTAGTTCCCCCTCCTTCTAATGGTCCTGTTATTGGATGCAAATGGATTTTTCGCATTAAAAGGAACTCTGATGGAAGTATAGCTCGTTATAAAGCTAGGTTAGTGGCTCAAGGATTTCAACAAACAGAAGGGATAGACTATATAGAGACCTTTAGCCCTGTTGTGAAACAACAAACTGTCCGGATTGTGTTGTCTTTAGCTGTTACTTTTGGGTGGATGGTGAAGCCGCTAGATGTCTCAAATGCATTTTTACACGGCACAACTCAAGAGCATGTCTATCTTAGGCAACCACAGGAATATGTTAACTCTGTCTTTCCTAATCATGTCTGCAAACTTCACAAAGCCTTATATGGCCTTAAACAGGCACCTAGGGCCTGGTATGAAATGTTATCTAGGAGTCCAATTAAGCAAGGGTTTCATAATAGCCTTGCAGATTCTTCACTCTTTGTGTTGGCTCAAGGTTCAGATTTGATCTATGTGACATCTTGATAGCTGGTAATAATCCTACCCTTGTTGCAAATATTATCCAAGGCCTTGGATCAGATTTTGCCCTCAAAGATTTAGGTTCCCTTCATTATTTTCTTGGGATTGAAGTCTTACAAACTAGCACTGAACTGGTGTTGTCACAGACAAAATATGCTACAGATCTTTTGATGAAGGCTAGCATGACAGATTGCAGGCCTTACGCCCCCCCTTCTTCTCTTAAACCATCTGCACATGTCTCTGATTCTCCTTTTCCTAATCCAGAATTTTATAGAACTGTTGTGGGATCACTACAATATCTGACTTTAACTCGACCTGAGATATGTTATGCTGTAAATGTTTTCTGCCAACACATGCACAATCCACTTGAAAGTCATTTCACTGCTGTAAAAAGGATCCTAAGGTATGTCAAGGTCTTCAGTTTATTAAAGGTTCTCTACATCTTAGTATCTTACTGCTTACTCTAATGCTGACTGGGCTGGAGATGCCTTAGACAAGAGATCTACAGGTGGTTATTGCATTTTCTTAGGACCTAATCTTGTCTCTTAGTCTGCTAAGGAACAACAGATTGTAGCACGATCTTCTACAGAAGCAAAATATAAATCCTTAGCGAATGCTACAGCAGAAGTTATTTGGTTGGTTCATCTTCTAAAGGACCTTCAATTTCATGTATCTCCTTCTAATTTACCAGTCTTGTGGTGTGATAATGTCTCAGCCATCTCATTGGCATCAAACCCTGTATTTCATGCTTGCACCAAGCATGTTGAGGTTGATTTCCACATTGTCCGTGAGAAAATTCTGCACAAACAGTTGCTGGTTCAGTTTGTGCCCTTTGAATTTCAACTTGCAGATATATATACAAAGCCTCTTACTATCTTTAGGTTTCAGACTTTGCGAGCCAAACTGGAGATGTGTCTTCACCCAGCTTCAGTTTGCAGGGGTGTGTTAGATACACCAGCAGATAACTGCCACTCAACTACTTCCCTAATTAACTCAAGTTCCACTACTAATTGTACACGTCAGCCAAGTAGTTAGTTAGAAATGGTGGTTAAGCACTTTTAGTATTAGCTTTACTCTTCTTTACATGTATAGACTATAAAAACAGTGTAACTATCTCTCATTTTTGTATCAATTACATTTCTTCTGCAATAAGATTCAGATTCACTTTCTCTCTCTAGAAAACGGTTTCTCTCTATTGTTCTTAGTTTGCATCGACTCAATCTAGGCCGCACAATTCAAAATATGGACAGCTTGGATGTAATTTGCACTATGAATAAGGGGGTGTTTGGGAGCCTACTTTTTAGCTTTTGATTTTTGACTTTTTGATTTTTTGATTTTTTGGCTTTTGGTCAGAATGAGTTTTGGATGTGAGAGGAGTGTTTGGGAGAAATGTGCAGAATGTGTTTTGGAAAGGGAAAATGAGAAGTAGAAATCAAAAAGGAGCTCCAAAGCTCTTTTTGATTTCTGGCTTCTAAATGGAAAAATGGAAAAACGATTTTTGGAGAAGTAGTTTCTGGGTGTTGCTGCCAAACACCCAGAATGCAAAAAGGAGAAATCAATAAGTTGATAAAGAGGCGGCCAAACGGCCTCTAAGTTTCTCACATCAATGCAGCACATTTACACGAAAAACTTAGAAAGTGTGGGCACTGCATTACAGGGTCCCAAAGGGGCATTGAATAATGTTTGGATTGTTAAGGGTCTCCATATTGATTATGGTAAGGACACCTTCTGTGGCCTTCTTGATGCCCCAAGCCGCCAAATAAATTTTCGTGATGCCTCCAAAATAGGCAGGACGGGTTGGAAGAAATTGTATCCCTCATCCTTTGTGTGTGTTTTCAAACTCAAACATGTAAAACACTTTAGTAAACAACCATTATAACCAATAACAACAGACTCCCTCACCTCGGGTTTGCCATCACTTTCTGCATGAGGAAATTGTGGTATGGCGAGTTGAACCAAGACCTTCTCACGTAATGCTTTTAATGTGATAGAGAATAAGGGAGTGTTTTCGAAATGATTTTAAAAGATAAAATCTAGTCTTGATAAAATCTATGTTCTTCAAATAATTTTAGTAAAACTAGATTTTAACAAATGAAGACACTGGGTGGAGTTTATGAAAACTAGATTTTATCATTGGGAAAGACAATGTAATTTTACCTCACCTCCATAAAAACGTAGATTTTATCTCATAAAATCATTTGAAGAACACCCCGTAAGATTTAACATTACCTATTAACCTCACTTAACGATTCATGCCGTTCATTTCGCATGCTTTGTTCAAGTGAACATTAATGTCGAATCCATATGATTCTTCACATGGGTAAAGAATTTATTAAGGTCCACAAAATGAACGATTTAGTTAACAAAATTAAATTGTAGTAATTAGTAATTTTGCGTGACATGAGAGTCACACGAGAGGTTTTGCACACAGCTACAATCCGTGATGAAGCACATCGATCCAAAATCCTAAGTCTACGCACACATTTTTAATACACAACTGGAGATACAACCGTGTCCAAACCCTTAGATGCTTGATTGGCTCGTATGTTTTAAAAATGCTTACGTATCATTCCTCCATCCAAAATATACAATTCCCAAGCACCTTTCGATTTAGAATTTCCATTTTTCTCAAAAGTCCATTTTCCATGGCACTCACCCTGATTTTGTAGTTAAAAACACTCCCAAGTCCTAAAGCATAAAACAGCACATAAAAAGAACAAACTCTGAAAATCCGGAAGCAGAAACAGGAATCACTGTTTCTGCGGGAAATATCCAACCACACCAGAAGGCCTAACACATCCAAAAAAAACCACTTGCAGAGCAAATTGCAATGATAAATGCAGGCAGCAACTTTCATTTTCCCAGGAAAATTAATAATGGTTTCAATTTACTAAACAAAATCTAGTCGCTTTACAACTGAGCCAACTTGCAAATATCAGCTCCCAATTGCAAACATCCTTTTTCGCTACTATTTACAACTATACCCTAGCTAAAAGAATCAAATAATATATCCACAAAATAATCGGATCCGGAAATTCTGTAGTGCCGCACATTAGTTGTTGATCTCCTCATTCCCAATCTAAACTACCTCACTGTGACCCAACTCTCCGAAACTGACCAATTCGGTTTCTCGTCGGTCGCCAGCCGCCGCAGCCTCTCCGCCGCCGTTGAACTTGACAATTCTCCGGAAGACAATGAGTCGGTTTCCCACGAATATTCCGACGAGGGCAACGAGGTAATTGAACAAGGCGACTCCCAATCGGGAAAATCGAATGGCCCTGTGGGTGATCTCGAAGTCGAAGGCTCACACGTGTCATCCAATGGAACAGTGAGATCGTGATCATCAGCTTGATCAACCACGAAGGGATGGTTCAAAAGCATCTCAGCCGTCCATCTCTTAGTGGGGTCCTTCAAAAAACACCTTCGTAGAAAATCTTTCCCTCCGCCGACATATTTCCCGGAATTTCAGGGATTTCGTCACCGACTCCGATTCTCATCAACAACCGGCAGATATCAGTCTCCGCCGTGCACCGCCACGCCGGAGATCCGGCCATCTCCGCCACCAAACACCCCAAGCCCCACACGTCCGCCGCGGGTTCCATCTCGCCGGCGGAAACCGTCTCCGGCGCCATATAAAGAGGCGTCCCTCTTAACTCGAACCCGACTTTCTCGCTCTTCTCACCGGCTTTCTTCGCTAGTCCAAAGTCAGCGATCTTGGCGACGTCGTTCTGGTCAGAATTACAGAGGAGGATGTTTTGAAGCTTGACATCGCAGTGAACGAACCCGTTCTCGTGAATATACTGAAGCCCTTTCAACACCGACCTCGTGTAACGCCGGACGTCGGATTCCGGCAATCGGCGGTAGCCGGAATTCTTGACCTTCTCTGCTAAATTGCCCCCCGAAGCGTACTCCAATAACAAATTAAACTTCTTCTCTCCGTTTTCGAAGCTGTAATCGCCGCCAAAGCACCGTATAATTTGTGGGCAGCCGGAGAGTTGCTGTAACACGGATTTCTCGTTCACGAGGGAAGCAGAGTGTGATGACCCACATGATTTCACGGCCATCAATGGAGGGAATCGAGTGCTCTGTTTTCTGGGTATAGCTAAATTCACTATACCGAAGCTTCCATGGCCGACTGCTTCACCACGAACCCACTCCATGGTGAAATTTTCTCTTCTGTGGTTTCTCTCTCTAAAGACTTTGGAAGAGAGAAGGAAAATTGTTGGAATGAATTACAGAATCTTGGCATCCTGGTATATATAGGATTTGATTTTTATTTTATTTTATTTTGCGGGGGTTTATTTATTTGATGATGGTGATAGGGATGGTGCAGTGTGTGTGGATGGTTTGGTTATTTCCTTATAATTGGAGCACGTGATTGTGGAGGATATTTATTTATTCATTTCCAAATTGGACTGAAATTGCGTACCGAACCGTCTTTAAGGAAAACGTGGTTGATATCACGTGTGAATGATTTTACGTATATTTTTCGTTCAAGAAAAGGGAAAGACCCACGCAGCTTCGATTTTTTATTATTAGATGAAAAACCCAGGGTTAGTCCAGTTGGTTAGTTAGAGTACATACTAGGAAAAAGTCGACATAATTGATAATTTCTTGTAAGTTTTTAGTTTGGCGCGTATAATTTGCCTCGACCGAATAAAAAAGAAGATTAGTCGATGTGGGACCCGGGGTGCTGGTGTGTGCATCAAGGTCATTGATCCCGGCAACCAACGGATCGAGTTTCACCTCAAAGAATGGACGGCTCAAGTCTACAATGTGCCGAGATAAAATCGAGCGGTTAAAAAACACATCCGACCACGACGATGTTGCACACGAAGAGTGCTGTACACCAAAGACCCTTCCAATCGAGGTGCGCGCATCAACTGATCCAAACACTCCTGACTGTCGAACAAAAGAAAAAGTTCTTTCATTAATAAATACTAATAATTTGGGTCTTGAGCCCAGTGTACATGAATTTCAATTAATATTCAAGAGATCATTTTACTGTCTACTAGCAGAAATTCCGATTAAAATCAGAATAAAATTCTATGTAAATTGGTCTCATAAGAGAGTTGATGATACCAAATAAATTTCAAACATGAGCCCTAAAAATAAGCAACTTTCTTAGATGCTACTGTATTTGACAAAACTGAACTTGAAAGTTGAAAAATCAAGTATTGAATGTTGAATTTTTTAAGTTAAAAAACTGTTTAGTAAAAATATAAAGAGCTGAAATTATTTCGATATAAAGATAAATCAATATAGCCAAATTATTAGAAGTCATGTGTTTGTAGCTGAAGTGGTGGTGGAGAGATGGTGGTGGTGGCGGCTGCAGTTGGCGGTGTGGAAGTGATGGTAGTAGCGAAGGCAGTGTGGTGGTTGTTGGGACGGATGTGGTATAGAGAGACGGCGGTAGTGGAGAGCGGTAAAGTGATAACAGTAACAAGCGGTGATGGTAAAAAAAAAGTGTGTGGTGAATGTAGAGGTGGTCCCATGCATTGTTGATATAAGAATGCCCAAGGAGATTTAAATAGTGCATTTAGCATATTAATGGACGTTATTACCTATTAATTTACCTATCATTTTTTTAGGGCTATTCCATTTCTCCTTACCTAGAGATGTCTTTGAATTCAAACTCGTGATTGCAATTGCGAGATTCATTTTAATGATTTAAGTACCTCTTCTACTAAATTCGCAATGACACGAAGATAAAAAAAAACAATAGAAGATAATGAACTACTTAAATTTCCTCGTGCCATTGTGACTTAATTAGTAGAGGAAGTACTTCAATCATTAAAACGAATCTCGCAATTGCCTTGAATTCAATCATCTCTAGCCAAGGAGAAATGGAATAGCCCTCCAAAAACATTAAGTAAATTAATGGTCCATTAATTGGTAAATGAGGCTCATGGGGATCCGGTTGTGAAGCAATTTCGATCATGTGGCTGACCCCGTTTGCATCGTGTGATTTACCCATTTTTGGATCCATTGATAATATCCCAACCGACTCCAAATTACAACACTCACCAAATAAAAAAATTCGGCTCTCCGTATTTCAGTGGACCGTCTTGTTAGGTTCTTTTTGAGTTGTTTCGTGGTCCACTTTGATGATAGAAACCCTTTTAATTTTTTAGAGTTCAATTATAAAAACACTAGCAACGCTAAAAATGATGTTGATTGTGGATACTTTTATATGTTTTTTGAATACATAAATGTTGATCGTGTATAATTTTTTAGAATCCAATTATAATTTTTTTTTCCTTGACCTAGTTAAGACGCATTTTGAAAATATATCAAATAATATTTGATCAATAAAAACGTTTACGGAATTGAATAGTTTTAATCACCGAACTAAGAGTTGTTCCACAAAACAGATTTAAACTCAAATTTGACTTATTATGCTTTACGAGACAGATTACTCTCTCGTAAAATACATCAACCAAATTTCACTCAATATATAAGCCCGTTTTACTCACAGTTTGTGAAACAATACCACAACAACTTGCTCATTGAGGCTGTTGACGTCTAACCAAAGACATTGCTTTCCCACTTATCATTCTCTCTACTAACTTCCTAATCACAACATATTTATGCAAGAAGTTGACTTGTATGTAACAACAAGGGACCTCGGGTAACTTTAAACTCAAATTTGACTTATTATGCTTTGGATGCATTTCTTGGATAAAATACATCAACCAAATTCAGATTTCAAACAAAAGAGAAAAACTATTCACGTGAATATTTTGTTTTCAATCCAAACCATTAAAAACATTTGCGGACGACTGTGATTGTGCACAGCAGCAACTCCGCATCCGCGATTATGATTTTTCTGTTTTGCTTTCTTTTGAAACAAAATATCTCCAATCAATATAACTTCAACATGAAGATAAGAAGTTAAGAACTTGTCACAACTTGGGCAAGATCTAGACCATATGCTTAACCTAATGAAATACAATTAATGCAATACAATCTTTTTGCCTTACATAAAAACTAATGGTATTATATCCTATTAACACAAAACCAATCAACAACATACTATTTAAATTATTTCAAAGTTTAATTATATGTACGTAGACCACTAATTTTTTTTTTTTTTTTTGCCAAATGATACGATGTTAGTAATTAAGTTAGATTACTACGGTAGGTTAGCGTCATTTTTTCTTGAACCTGAGACCTCAAACATTGGCAGATCCTGAAATTTCACACAGGGAGTCACTTTTGATTCATAGCTTTGAAAAAAAAATTTCACGGTCCAATATAACGAGAAGATAAAATGGTTAAAACATTCTTCATTAAAGATTTCATACATATTCTGTTAGTATATACTTTCACTAGCTATTTGCGTATAGTTTTCTGCAACAAATTTCCCAACCAAAAGAAAGATTAAAAAATAAAATAAACAAAAACCAATTAGCCCATTCTACGCCAAGCTGTGGAAAGTATATAATAACAATGTTATAGACACAATGACATTTTGTTTATTAATCTATGAATTTATTTATCTATTTATTATTATAGGGTTGGTATTTGTGGAAACAGAGGATCTGAGGGAGATAAGACTCCTTAACAAACACAATAGAAGTAGAAAACATTGGGCAACAGAAAGTGGTTGATGCATGCAGATCATGGGAAGAATTATTAATAATTTTAATTACAAGTAAATCTTTTAGGTTAATTTAGACGCAAAGAATAGGCAAAGCTCGAAGGTGTGTGAATAATGTGTTAAATACTTGAATGTGAACACAAGTCTAGTGCAGGACTAGAACTCTATCATGTTTTAGGTATGGGAAGCGTTTGCACCGTGCAGCGCATATCACAGCCGTCCATTTTGGAAATCAATAGTCCAAATTCACTGATGTTTTAGTACCGGTAATATAGCACTTTGACGTAAGCAAGCGTCTGCGAATCTGGACCATTGAAAATACTTTTGGACGACTGTGATGCAGCACTGCACGGTGCAAAGCAATAAGTGTGTTGCAAGGTCCCCAGATCCTTAGGTATGAGAAACATATGTACTAATAAGGAATTCCGCTCTCGTGATTAGTCGAGGTGTGTCTAAGCCGGCCCAAAGACTTCAGTCAGCAAAACCATACTCCCTCCTATATATAGTATATGTACTAATTAATCACATGTTGGCACGTTCTCACTGGTATATATGCTGGCATGGGAAGTAACTGCAACTGAAATATATGCACACAAAATACACCAACTAATAGTACTATCATGATTAGGATGCCAGTACTAGATTTTGCATCCACCAACTATATGTGTTACTAAAGCATTCACAATGGCCTAGCCAAAAGTTAGCAAAGGGTTTTTAGCAAAGAGAAACATATTTTCATAAAAAAACTAAAACAAAGGACATTACCGGTCCGAAATATAAAACGACAAAACAAAACAAAATAAAAAAGCCGCTCAGCAACGATGTTGGACCCAACCTCCTCACGTGGAGATGGGTGGCTGAAGGACCGCCTCCTCTGCGCCTTCACTGCCCGCTGCAGGATCACTACCGGGTCTGCACTCCTGG
Source organism: Vaccinium myrtillus (assembly GCA_016920895.1). NCBI lineage: Eukaryota > Viridiplantae > Streptophyta > Magnoliopsida > Ericales > Ericaceae > Vaccinium > Vaccinium myrtillus. The sequence continues at coordinate 12,833,297 of CM029277.1, forward strand.
GCCTTCACCGCCACCATTGGAGAGTTTAGGGGACCACCGTCCGAACCGAACAGGACCACTGTGCAAGAGCCACTACCCATAAGCTTTATAAATTTTGTGTAGCAGACATTGCAGGTTTGCACCACTTTACATGACATTGGGGCTCTAAACAAGTTGAGCCTTGTCAAGTAGTTCAAAAGGATTAACAATGTCGAATTCTATAGTTTTCCTCCTTCAACGAAAGTTTAATAGTCATACTCAAAATTTTAAAAAGAAACGTTTTTAACTTGGCAAAACAGTCTTACACTAAAGTGGTAGTAGAATTCGAGTAGTTGTTTACTGTCCCCATCTCAATTTGGAGTAATTTTTGGGTGTCGGGCAAGTACTACGTGCATGGCTATGCCCGCGCAAGCACCCGACTTGGCCGCAAAACACTTTTGGTCAGGATTTGAGAGAGAGAGAGAGAGAGAGAGAGAGAAGAAGAAGAAGAAGAAGAAGAAGAAGAAGAAGAAGAAAAAATCTGGACCGTCCAAAATACTTTTGGATGGTCGGGATGGGTACTCAGGCACCGCGTGCTCAATTTGTATGTCACTCTTACTTCTTTTCTTTTTTTGGGTGAAGAAATAGAAGAATCCATTAATCAAAACCCTAAAACAACAATCTACCAAAACCTACAAAAAAAAAAACGAAAAAAGAAAAAATACCAGAAAATAAAAAAAATTACAGAAATTACAGAGAAAACAGAAAGATCGGCGGTGCTATTGCCATAGTTGTCACGCCATCACCGGAGTTTAACTTTTACATCTTTGAACCTCGTAAAAATATATATATTTTCTAATCTACCGTATTTTTCTAGGTAATAGGAATTTTGATAGATTTTGAGTAGATTTATTGAAAGTTCTTAAAATCATAAACTATAAGAATGAGTTAGGAGTATTTTTAAGAGGTACAAGAACCATTACTAGTCGCAGCCTTGGGAGGTGGGACCCAACAAAGGCCTTTTGGCATTTTACATTCCTACCTAATTGACAATACTTGCATATTCGTTGCATATGCGAAGTACCATATGTGACAGGAGCGGCAGCCGTTGATCTTGCAGTTGGTCAAATTCGAATAATTCGATATAGTGCCTGTAGATAGAGATATGTGACATTGCCTACGACGAGACTGGAACAGAGCAGGGGGGATGTTTATGATTGGAGAAACCTTATTCACGGAGCCTCTGTGAATAGGCTCTTTCCATTAACTCAATCTGGACTGCACGAATCAAGCATTTAACGGTTTGGATTTTTAGATACACTTTGACCGTTTTACAGGTCAAAGTGCAAATTACATCTGAGCTGTCCGTGTTTTGAATCGTGCTACCCAAATTGGATCGGTGCAAAATCCTGTTTACGGAGTCCTCCGTAAAGAAATTTTTCTCATTTATGATAAGTTTAATTCCAAGTATCAAAAACCAACAACTGGTTGGTTCGATAGATAATATTTGAAGTTTCTCATTCGATTCCATGTAGGATTTGTAATGCGTAATGAAATCTTAATTTCGATCCCGACATATATGCGGTGATGTCCTCTATAGGGGATCCGGGGATGCTAGAAATCAGCCCCTACAAATCACCCTGAAAATCACTCAAAACGACATCGTTTTGGGCGATTACCACTAAGTCCACTTTTGATCAAAATAATTTCCACTGGTCAAGTTGGTTTTTTTTTTCTTTTCTTTTCTTTTTGAAGTGCTTAAATTCAAAGTGCCTAAACTCTAAACCTAAAATGCCTAAATACCCAAACCATATGAAAGTACCTAAGCCCCCAAAATAAGTGCCTAAATTTCTAAAACCTATGAAAATGTTTAAACCCTCAAATGTATGAAAGTGTCTAAACTCCCAAAATCCCATGAAATTGCCTAAACTTCTAAAACCCCATGAAACCATATGATACCTTAAGTGCCTAAACCTCCAAAAAAAAATTGACCTAAGAATAATGCACGTGGTTGTTTCGGTTTTAAAAAACAAAAAAAAAAACAAAAACTTGACCTACTGGTGAGTAAGTTTCAACCTTTGACCTAGAGGGAATTAAGTTTCCAAAAAAGCCCCATCTCTTATGTTCCTACGACCCAAAACGACGTAGTTTTGAATTATTTATTTGTTGTCTCTTTTCGCATCCAAAACGACATCGTTTTGGGCGATTTTCAGGGTGATTTGCAGGGGTTGATTTCTAGCACCCCGGATCCCTCTATAGGTGCTTACATAATGCTGAGGGCAATAGTCGATCCCTGACGGATATGCATGTGGAATAGTTTATCTATGAATATTCATTTCAAAAAAGAAAAGAAAAATGATCAAAGTAACTTGTTGACTGACTATATACTATTAGTTTAATGTGGGTGTAGACACGAATGTGCAAATAAAAGTCATCTTTCTTTTGAAGTTTTCAAATTGGTCCTTATAGATTAGTCATGAGCGCTGAAATCAAAAAAATTCTGCTACTTGTTCGCATGGCGGCTAAAGTTGGCGAGTCGTGGATCGTTACATCATTCAATGCGGATAAGACTTTCCCAAACTAGGCTTCACAACTCACTCACATGGTACAATGTTTCGCCCCAATTTTAAAAAAGCACGAGGTTGAATTTTAAAACCACACGTAAGTACATGTCCCATGATATTTTCCCTGGTTAGATCTGACCAACCCTTCATGATCATCTAACTGCCCTTGTACAATTGGGTGTCCAAGTTATCTTAGTCTGCATCTCGACTAATCTCGAAATATTGAAATTAAAGATCGGTCATAACTCCTGTTGCTCCAAGGATTTTGGTGTCGGTCATAAACAAACTTACAAAGTTTTGAAAGAGTAAGATCCTTAATTGATGTCAACGCATACTCTTATATTTTTTGGGAAAGTATTATCATGCTATATTTTAAGAACCCTTCTATAGGTTCCGACGAAAGGAGTATGCGATGCGGGGCCCGCTCTGGATCCCGCACGAATGATCCAATCCTGTAATCTCAATGAAAATATATATGGAAGATTGGGTCGAGCATCTACTACTCATATCGAATTGAACTGTTTTTTAAGGGGCCCACTCGATTTCTTTAAAAATAATTAGTAAACGATTTGAATCATCCGTGGGCAACTACTAGAGTGGGCACCGCGTGTCCATCGGTACCTATTTGGTATCAAGTATCTACACATATCGAATTGAGAGCTGATTTCTTACAGGCCCACTCGATTTAAAAAAAAAAAAAAAAAGATTATTGAACGATTCGCATCATCCATCCGGGACCCATTTGGTGGGTCCGCGTGCCCGTCGGGACCCATTTGGTGGGTCCCTTTAGGATTTTCGATATTTTAACTACAAGTAGTATCCAATAACCTTTACGAAAGGTGACCTCCACCTGAGGGGAAAAGATCTGACCAGTTGCCACAAACAGTCTTACGTGAATGAAAATAATGGAAATGTGTGTAAGTTTCTGAGAAAGTGATAGGAAATCCTGGAATTTTGTCTCTTCATAACAAGGCAAAGCCGCAATTGAGAGCCGCAGTTGCGGTATGAGTCAAAGGACATACATAAATAAAATCACAGCATGTGAGAATGGTTGGCTCAAAAACGACCCCCCCAGGGCCTAACCAAAGGGTAAGGTCAGAAGTGATGCAATCAGATTTTCCTTTTTTTTTTTTTTGAACTGAATCAGATTTTCCTTGGAACCAAACATTTTTGTGATGGTAGCGTAGTGGGTACCCACCCACCCAAATAGGCTTTCTTTTCTTGGTGCTTTCAGAATGATTTTAGCAAATGAGTTCAGCAGGTGCTAAAGTTATGGTTTGAAATCAAAAAATGAAGTAGTTTTGTGTATCGTTTTTTCGATTTTTTTCGCACCAAATTAAAGTACTCCTCGTGTACTTTAATATAATACACGGAAACCCTTAATTTTTTTATTTGAAATATTATGATTTTAGCACTTGTTGAACTCATTTGCTAAAATCATAGTTGATTTGATCAACTGGATTTTTAAAATCGAACGGAAAACTTAGCCTGAGAATGGTTGGTTCAAAAACGACCGTCCCCCCAACCCCTAACCAGAGGATGCGGTCAGAAGTGATGCAATGAGATTTTTCTAGAAACCAAACATTTTTGTGATGGCAGCGTAGTGGGTACCCACCCACCCAAATGGCCAAATAGGCTTTCTTGGTGATCACAGAAATCAGAATGATTTTAGAATCTAAGCCTCGAGGGGGGAGGCCCATTACAGAGGCAGCCTTGTTTGATTTTGACCTCCCGATGAGTCCCCACCGTCGCCCTTTTATTGTCTACTAGTGCTGTGTGATTGCGCCCGAATCGCGCAACTTATTAGGCCCGTCACATTGTTCACTAGTGATATGTGATTGCACGTGAGTCGCGCAACATAGACCTATTACCAAAAATAACTTGTGTTATTATGATCAAAAAAATTAAATACTTTCGTATATAGTTTTTCAAAAAATTTCGCATCGAATTAAAGATCTCTATTTGTAGTTTATTTTGGTGCAAAATAATAATAATTATGCGCGAAAGTATTTTTTTTTTATCCAACGAAAATTGCAAAGCCAACAAACCACCAATGTAAACTTAACGAGCCAGCAATGTAAAATACTTTCGTACACAATTTTTCAAATTTTTTCACATCGAATTAAAGATATCTCCTAGTAATTTATTTTGGTGGAAAAAATGCGCAAAAGTACTTTATTTTTTTATCCAAAGAAAATTACAAAAACATTAATATCAAAATAAAGGGAGGATAGTTTCACAAAGTTGCCGTACGAAAACAAAATAAAGGGAGGGTAGTTTCGTAAAATTGCCTTATGTAAACCAAACTCTCTCTCTATATAGGTAGGATTATATGATTTTTTTTTTGTGGCATTATTATGGTTCAATTATTCTGGTCATTTATTTAGAAACTAAAACACAAGTCTTTTTTTTTGTTTTTTGGTTTTGTTTCAAATGGTAAAAATAAAACTTCATTTATAGAAAACAAAGGTATATAAAAGATTGTAATAATCTAGAATTAGCATTCACAAAGGAGAGTAGACTTCTCAGGTACAAAGCATTCAAACCATTACTACCTCTTATAGACACATAAATAGCACCCAATTGGCACTCATATGCACAAGGGAAAAAATCACATTGATCAAATAATCACGTTCACACATTGATGGCAAGTTAGTCCAACCGATCTGATTCATCATTGGACCACTTCCACTGCCACCTTACGTCGTCAAAGGACCATCACCGCCACCATTGTTGGAACTTGAAACAGCATCTTGATGATGAAGGAGAAGCCAAGGGTAAACCCTCACTGGAAATGACGGTTTATTGAAAGCGAGAAAAACTGTCATCACTTGGGAGAAAGGAAAACACCCATCAAAGGTAAGCCCTCCCTTTCCAGCACCACATTACGGTATGAAAATCCTGGAGGAGGGAGGGGAAGGGAGGGAGAATGTGGCTAGGGTTTTTGATTTTTAGAGAGGGGACCTGAGTTAGATAGAAAAACGGTTTTAAAGCACCAATCCATTGATTTCATGTCATGAAAATTATTAAGAGAAATTGCAAATAAGATAAAAAAAAAGACAAAAACTTACTTGAATTAAAGATCAAATTAAACTTGTTTGATTGTTCTTCGAACTGGGTTCACATGTTTTAACAAAAAACACATAAATTTTTTGGGAGCTACTAGGGAGTCCTGCAGCCGTTACGCATGTGGTGCTACAGACCCGGATCCTTCCTCTCCAATGTATTAAATTAATGAAGCGCGCGTGAAACCAAGTTTACTACATTTTTTTCATCAAAATTTTTTGTGGTAATCAAATTTGATAAAAAGAGTTATAAATAAGTTTCTGAATTTTTTCATCAAATTAGAAAATTTTGATGAATAATTACCTTCGGCAAGTGTTCACAATCTAAGGACTTATTTTGTGGGATAGCTAAACTAGTGATTGAACTAGTACCAATCTGGCGGAATCTGTCTTTTTTGGGCGTTTAGGATACAATACGTTACGATGCGATTAAATCCCATTGTATATAATTTATCATACAAACCGGAAACATACAACGCGTCGGGTGTTACTTTGTTTGTGCTCATAATTTGTAATCATCTTGCCATTACTCACTCAGATTTCTCTTTTCGGACACGGGGTCTAGATGTGCCTTCAGTTTGGGCCCTTGTGTGGAATTTGAAAACATAATCCGCACCTTCAGAGAGACGTGAACAATAAACCCGTTAAAAATTGAGTCAATCGGATATCGTTAACTTAGTAAACAAATTGCATTTTCTTCATTAAAATAATAGATACAATTTAAAAAATGCATTGTAAGGATTATTTCGTTTGACCAATTAGATACCGAAGCCCTGTAGACATGATTTTTTACAAGATCGTTGTTTGCATTATGTTTTTGAGTTTGGGACAAGACCCGAATAGAGGACACAGCAGGCCCTTGTTCAACCAATTATAAGGACCCAAATTATAATCAAGGGCCTTCAGGCCCATATAGGATTCATTCATCTTACAATAAGCTCAGCTTATTCTATGTCTGATTGGGCTTCCTTGCTTTGAAGGCTCGTATGAAGTTAAGCCCATTGTGTAGCCATCAAAAAGCCCGATCATATGTTCTAGTCTAGCAATGTATAGGGAGAAGTGGTTGATGTGACCAATTTTTTAGCCCAATCACAAAAATAATTTCCATAACTGTCTCTCCAAAAAATTTAAAAAAAATACAGTGAATTGCAGATAGGGGTGTCAACGGTCCGGTTTGGTGCGGATTAGTATGAATTCGAGGACCGAACCAAAAGTCTACAGTCTAATGTAAGGCAATCCGTGTCCAAACCAAAAGTCTACGGTCCGGTTCCGAAACAATAAAAAAAATCACGGTTCGGTTCACGGTTTATCCACGGATTATAACATTCCACAAAATTAAATAAAAAACATATTCCACATTCACATTCTCAATGTAACTTTTGGAACAAATTCATCAATAGCTTTTAAGTTTTAATAAACAACACCAAGTCACCAACAACATTGCTTCAAAATGATTCAAAGAGATTCACATTCAAGAGAGTACCACTAGCAATAGGAAAAAGATGCAGAAACAACATAATATAAAGCGAGTAAACAAAAGTCTTCACCACAACCAGTCTCGAGTCCGGGAGTAGCTAATATATGTGCAAGCAAAATTACAATTGTTAATTACAGTTTGCACATTTACTTTTCAATTATACCACATTCACCTATTTAGGGTATAAAATTAAGACTAATATTTTTAATTATAATTCTTATCCCAATATTATATATATAAATATATTTTTTTTTATTGATTAAATTCTCACGGTCCGGTTCAGTTTTTCCACGGTTCTTTTATGAAAATCCATGGACCGAACCGCGAAGCACGGTTTTCTAATTTTTCAATCCGTGTCCGGACCATTAATCCATGGACAGGGGCGGAGCCAAGGGGGGTCAAGCGGGGTCACTTGACCCCACTGAGATATCAAATTTTAATAGGATAGGTATAATATTTTTTAGAATTTTGTATTTTTGCCCCTTGTATACGGTATTTTTTGCCTAACTACTTGCCCTCCTCCTTACAACTGACCACACCAAATAATTTTCCTTGTAAGTCTCTAATTCTCTTCACCACTACTTGCCCTCCTTACCACACCAAATAATTTTCCTTGTAAGTCTCTAATTCTCTTCACCACTACTTGCCCTCCTTACCACACCCAATTGCATCGAGTTGTTGTATATTGTCAACTCCAAGAGCTAAATAATCACTTTAATGAGGTAAACACTGAGTTGCTTCTTTGTGTTGCATGTCTAAGTCCATCCAACTCAATTGCAAGTTTTGACAAGCAAAAGTTAAACCGCTTAGCCGATTTTATCCTAAAGACTTCTTCGATACTGAGCTTTTGGCACTTTCAGATCAACTTGAGAATTTCATCATTGATGTGCGATGTAGTATCAAGTTTTCAAACTTGAAAGGAATTGGTGATGTTTCTCAAAAGATTGTTGAGACCCGAAAAGATATAGGATATCCATTGGTTTTCAGGCTTTTGACTTTGGCTCTAATTTTACCTGTTTCGACAGCTACAGTAGAAGTGCATTTTCTGCCATGAAGATTGTGAAGAATTAACTTCGTAATTGAATCGATGATCAATGGTTGCATGATAGCTTGATTGTGTATATTAAGAGAGATTTTTAATAGTATCACAAATGCGGCTATTAAGCTACGATTTCAAAATATGAAAAATCTTCGGGGTCACTTGTAAAACGTTGTTATAGGTTTTAAATCGATACCTACTTAGCTACTTTTTGTTGGCATTCAAATGTATCTTTTTGTGGTCGGTTATGGACGCGGTTATAGGTTGTATATCTAAGCTAATTTTTGTTGGGCATTTTAGTGTTTCTTTTGGGAGATCAATTGTAAATGAAATTATATATTATTAGTATCTATATCTTACTATTTAGTAGATTTTCCTTTTAACTCCTTTCGAGTTTCTTTTTTTGGAGTTTTTTTTTTCTTCTACTATTCTGATTTAAGAATTTGACCCCACTGACATTTAGTTCTGGCTCCGCCCCTGTCCATGGACCCAATCCAAAACCTCCGGTTCGGATTCACGGTTCGCCGGTTTTTTTTTACAGCCCTAATTGCAGATATAGGCAACAAATGACCAGTTGATCAAAACCCCGCGGCTCCGTAACTACACCAACACAGGTACTTCGGATCCTTCTTAAAAAAAAAAATATGACTTACACACCTAATATCTCTTGCTTCAACTCTCCTCGTCTATTGTACAAGTCCGTGTGCATTCCGATTATTGGATTTTTTCACATTTTACATATATACGTAATGTCATTCTTTATTTCCAAGACTGGCCAAAATCATGGATAAGAATTGTAGGGCCAAAATCGGTTTAATCCGGTGTATTTGGTGATTTAAGAGCCTAAAAAATTTGCAAATACATTTTGTATTTGTTATTGTCGCAACAAGAGTAGTTGATTTAATTGTTAATGTCGCAACAAGAGTAGTTGATTTAATTGTTAATGTACAGTTTGAGTTGTTTTTTTCTTCAAAATTTATTGCTTATATTTACCTCTCAGTTTACTTAATGCTTTTACTATCAGAATACTATAAATTGTGCTTAATGTTCACATAACATTATCTTATGCTAGATATCTTATGCGTATATGATTTGAGTCTACCTACTACGTAATATGCCATATACATACATTGTGCGTTCATGTAATATCGCCTGTGCATAGCACAGGTTCAATGCTAGTCCTATCTTTAAATATACTATAGCAATTAGGGGTGCAAACGAGCCGAGCCTAGCTTTGTAGTGTTCGAGCTCGGCTCGTTATCGAGCTCGAGCTCGGTTTGGTCATAAACGAGCCGAGCCCTTATCGAGCCGAGCCAGGGTAATTTACTTAACGAGCCGAGCCTATGTAATCGAGCCGAGCTTTTTCGAGCCGAGCCGAGATTTAGCAAGCTCGTTAACTAAACGAGCCTGAAAATTGAGTTCGAGCTCGGCTCGTTTACTTATCGAACCGAGCTGAGCCGAGCCTTAACGAGCCGAGCCACGTGCTGCTCGCGAGCAGCTCGGTTCGTTTGCAGCCCTAAATTAGCAATGTAGTTGGGACTTTCAAAAGCCTCCACACCCCCAATGTAGTTTCATTTGGCTGCCCACTACTGCGAATGGGTTGGTTCCCATAATCCCGTGACAAGGCCAACGTGGGGGGCATCCATGTTCTCGCCTTCTTGGTATCTCTTATCTATATAAAGTATAAACCAAGACGGAAGAAAGTTTTGGGAGCGAAATTTCGGAGAAAAAGAAACAGAGGAATAAGAAAATAAGGAGCGAAGAGGAGAAGTGCACGAAGCAAACACATGGAGTTAAGAAGATCTTGCTAATGGTAATTTTTTCTTTTTTGTGTGTTTGGCTTGGAAATTGAGATTTTGTTTAGTTTGCTTTGCAATGGATTATGATTTTTTTTTTTTTTTTTGCTTCGTAGCAATCTTTTCAAAATTTTCAAGAGTTCTGAGACGAAGTGGAGACGAGTTTATTGCTTCATCGGACAAAATTCTTATAGCCATATTTTGGTTTACTAATAGAGAATTAATTTCTTTTGTTTACTAAAATTCCAAATTGCAGCTTGCAGACAGGGACGGAGCCAGGATTTCATATCCGGGGTGGCCGTAAGATAAACAATAAGATCTTGAAAATTCAAGTTCTAATATCTAAAACAATTAAATGTTAAAATAGTATCCAGTGCAAAACACAATATCTACGTGTTCTTAACAAACCCTGAGTGTGGGTTTTGCATAATTCTTAAATTTGTTGGAGTTGAAAATGGTGATTCAAATTCTTCTTTCAGGGGACCACTCATGTGATGTTTTCGTAGAGTATAAGAGTGAGTTTTCACTACAGTATACTTGATATTTTCAGCATTCTTGGACTATATACATCAACTGATTCGACAGCTTGTAATTTAAAAATACCAAAAGTACTAAAAATACTTTAGTGGAAACTCAGCCTAACAGACAAAATTTATTGGCTCGTGAAATTCTATAGTATTAAAGTAGGGGTGACCCATCCATAAGATGTTTTAATAGCAAAAAAAAAAAAAATAGTGGAAATTTTCTATTGGGGGGTGGCCTTGGCCCCAATAGACAACCAATAGCTCCGTCTCTGCTTGCAGGGTCTATATATAGTGATCTCTATAAGAACTCTGAAGGGTCTGCTTCCATTTCTTCCATTTCTCTGGGCTTACAGGTTTACAAAGGGAAAGTCTAATAGCAAAAATTATGTATAGGGGTTGTTCTTTTCCCCATCTTTTAAGACCTTAAGATGATATTTATTTATATTTAAAAAATCTATTACAATTTCCCCTCAGATTCATTATTGAGAGAGCTTCATCCAAGATTCATTATTTATTCATTACATTGGACTTTGTAATGTTGTGTTACAAAGTCCTTATCTTTTTATCTTTTAGTCTGACTCATTTATATGCATAAGCATGATGCCTCAACTTTGATAAATGTTGCAAGTAAATTGCTTTCCAATCGAAAAACAAAAACACAGCATCAAAATACCCATGGATCATACATCGCACCCTGCCTAAAGGCACGGGCATTTCACTAGAGATCATTATAGACACGGGCATTTCACATCATATATTATACATATATGATTAGGGTCCACATACTACATATTGTGAACATTGTGCGTGCAAGTAAATCTCGTCAGTGCATAGCACGGGTTCAACGCTAGTCTATATAATATAGCAATGTAGTTGGGGCTTTCAAAAGCCTCCAAAATCCAAATCCTAATCTTCTACAATTTTCAATTTTTTAATCCTTCATAATTTCCACATTCTACATATAGTGGAAGCCTCCAAACCCCAAATCCAAATTTTCTAGATTTTTTAATTTTTTTAATTCATAAAAATTGTGAAAGAAAAACATGGGCAGAAAGAGGGAGAGAGGGGAAAAGTGGGAGAGTGGGGAAAAAAAAACCAAAACCCCCGGACTCTTCTCAACATGTGTCCGCTCCTACATTCTTTGTCCAGGTTTGCGAGAATTTGTTTGTTAACTTTTGAGTGCCAAGTACGGCTGACGAGAATTTGTTCACAAAGCGCGTACCAATTCCTCAAAGGTTGGTTTCCATTAGGGCTGTCCAGCGGATCATCCGATCCGCCAATCCGACCAATCCGAACCATCCGTGAATGTTCGGTTCGGTTCCGGATCGAGAATTTCTTATCTGACGGTTCTGGATCCGGATCGGATCCACTCGATCCGCTCAATCCGCTCAATAATCCTTCTTTAATCTGTCAAATCCGCCCGATCCGACTCGATCCGATCCGTGAATGTTCGGTTCGGTTCCGGATCTTAAAAACCATAATCCGCTATGAGCGGATCGGATCGGATTCGTATCCGATCCGTGGACACCCTAGTTTCCATCTCCAAATCATCAATGCATTTGTGAGAATTTAATCACGGAACTGGGCGTATATCGTTTTGTTACGTTCTTCAGCCTGTATATCCATTTTTTTGTCCTCTTTCGCTATTTTAAACTATGAGAAATATTTGTTCACGGTTCTGGCTATATTTTGTTTGTAGATTTATTTTTGCTCCAAAAGACCTAGAATTTGATTACACTATGTTTTTGCTTCAAATAGCATATCGCCAAATACATTACGCTAAAGGTAAATCCCTACCCCATGAGAAAATTTTGGGTGCAAATAGGGTATAGGCGACGTGGTGCCCATTCGGCACATCCAAGCCATCCAAAAATGCATCGGACGGCTTGGTTGAAAACACACTTTTTCTTTTCTTTTCTATTTTTTAAAATCTGGACAGCACTTTTAATCCGGACCGTTGGTTGCATTGTTTGGACGGCCCGAATGTGCCGAGAGAGTACCACGTCCCTGTACCCAATATAGAAGAATCATCAACTTCGAAGCAAACAATGAGTATTGTTTCTATTTGTTTTTAGTTCTTTGCTCCATATGTGAAGCAACGTTTTCAAAATAATTTTGTTCCTAACAATTTCATTTTCCACTGACATTCAGACCTACAAGTTTTGATTCAACCGAGTTTCAACATTCAAGAAGGGGTTTCTGTTCGTTTAAATTATCAATATGCTTACAATTAAATATGCTTCCAAACCTTTGGATTGTGATGGGCAAGATGATGTCATAGTTTATGATCCTCATAATATGGATTTTATTATTGTTGAAACATTGTAGATAATATTCGTTTTGTAGTAATTTTTTGGCTACAAATTGGTGTTCTAAATTCTATTTGCGGAAAAATCCCCATTGACATTTTTCTCTTAAACTATCTATTCTATCACTTGAGGTTAGGCCGCACAATTTGCATTTGATTTTTATTGGCATAACTTGAATTTTCTCAAAAAAGGAAAATGTCATTGTACCTTTTTGACGCACGAGAACACAAAAAAAACACACCAATCTGAATTTGTTCAGAAGTAGGACAGGCACAACACGGCACAGAAGTAGGACAGGCATGGCACGGCACGGGCACGTCGCAGCACGAACGCACGGTTCTAAGCAAGGCACGACTACATGTTGGCACGGCACAGCACGGGCACAACATTGTAAAGAACAAAGTGGAAAAAGACTACGAATTCCTTACCAAAAAGAATTTGATCGAGGCTTTTGTTGGCTCTAGGCCTTCCATTCGATGTTGCACGACGGGTCCTTGGACTTGGCTAATCGTAAAATCGATGGCAGATTTGCATCGAAAACGCGGATTAGTGTGGCCGTTCGAGTTGACAGTAGAATAAACCACTCTTGATGGCTTCTGATAAGATTAGTAAAAATGGGAAGAAATCCAAAGCTAGTGAAGAGAGAGAAGAAGATATTTCAGAATCCAACCAAAATGGTTGTTGTTACTCAACGGATAACGCGTAGCCTAGCGGAGAGGACCATTGATGGAGGCGTAGGGGTGGTCGCCGTGCTAGCTGCTCACAGACAATGTGAAGAGAGAGTGAGAGGAAGAAAGAGGAATGGTTGATAAAAATGTATGGCTACAGCAAAGCCAAGCTCTCCCACCGACAGAAACAAGTGAGTGGGAGGATTTCCGAAAGAGAGGCCGAAAGATGTGTGTGAACTCCACAAATTAAAAACTTCACAGTTCGGCTTATTTGCTAAACAAACTAAAAACTTGAACTCGAGCTCGGCTCGACTATAAACGAACAGAACCCTAAAAGAGCCAAGTCAAATATATCTACTAAACGAGTCGAGCCGAGTTTTAAAGTGTTAAGCTCGGCTAGTTTACTAAACAAGCATAAACTCGAGTTCAAGCTTGACTTGACTATTAAACCAGTTGAACCCTAATTCGTTTGCAACCCCACTCACCAATATATTAGCAGCCACTGAAGTCAGCACTAAGTGGGTGGAAGCAGTGCCACTAAAAAACGCCACTGGCACGGCAGTCGCCCAGTTCATCAAAGAAAGCATCATATGCTGGTTTGGCATACCAAAGGTGATCCTGTCAGATAACGAGACTCCGTTTGTCAACAAAGACGTGGACGGACTACTCCAATCCTATTTTGTAGAGCACCAGGCTTCAACGTCGTATTACCCCCAGGGGAACGGCCAGGCTGAGGCCACAAACAAGTCCTTGGTGCAAATCCTGAGCAAGCTACTGGATGAGAAAGGAGGGACGTGGTCAAATCACTTGATCATGGCGCTTTGGGCATACCGAACAACTAAGAGAAAAGCAACTCGGACCAGTCCCTTCAACCTGGTCTATGGCGCGAAAACTGTACTTCCTGTCGAGTAGAGTGTGCCTTCCGCGCGGTTGGCTCTATCAACAGAGGTCACCTCTGCAAAGAGGTGCGCAGACTTGGAAGCCTTGGAGGAAAGGCGAGAACTTGCCGCGGAGCATCAGGCCAAATATTGGGAGTCAGTGGCAAGGTTCTACAACAAGAGCGTGGTTCCGCGAGAGTTCAAGGTCGGAGATCTGGTCTAGAAGTCAACCACAGACGTGATGAGAAATGTCAAACTCCCCAAGTTCACTCCAAAGTGGGAAGGGCCGTATCAGGTCATCAATGCAGGAACGAGTGGTCACTACAGACTATCTAGAGTCTCCGATGGGTTCCTTACAGGGCCCATCAATATCAAGTTTATGAAGAAGTATTACCTTTGAATGAACCAGAAGTTGGTTATCATCTTGTAATCTTGTCCTTGTTGGAAAATTAATGAAGTACTGAGTTATTTACAGGAAAATATGAATTGAGTTCAATTTCATGCATGCAAAGCCATGTTGGGTAAATCGTCGCTAAAAGAGAAATGCATATGTATAAGAGAGGACAGATAAAGCACAGGCAAAAAAAATCCCGTCATTAAAATCATAAGTGGTTCCATTACAAAAGAAAAGAAAAGAAGTGTGGTCATGGCGGGGGGTTAGGAAACAGGCCCCTGTGTAGACACCCCGATTTTGAACCCAGGATGCGCTCGAGCATTCCCGATGATGAAATAGACCAATCATGCATACCTCGAGGCTAAGAACAAGGCTTGAACTCACCGAACCACCCTAAACCATTCTAAACCCTCCTAGAACAACCTTAAACCAACCAAAATGACCAAAATACCCTTCCAACCATCCATAAACCATTTAAAAACAAACCCAAGCCTACACCATCTTCTAGTACATTCAAAACCCTCTTTTTTGATATATAATATGTCCCAATCCGTTTTGAAATGAGGGAGATGTGTCTGTTTTACCAAAATGACTTGTTTTCCCGACCTTCTGAGGGTAAAATGGTCACATACTTGGATGTACAAATTATCTTGGGTTCAAACCACTTGGGTTAGAAAGTACACTCAACAAGCTTTCCAACGCTTCAAACCACGCACGAAACGGAGTTCGGTAGCACCCGGGGCGGCCCCGCAAAATTTTACCTTTTGAGCAACAGCCTTGAGCGCTCAAGCCCTGGACCTTGAGCGCTCAAACCCTAAAAACCACCTTGAGCGCTCAAGCCCATGGCTTTGAGCGCTCAACTCTGATCCAGATCAGTTTTCTGCAGAGCATTTAATAATGATATTCTACTGCAAGAGGAGCGTCTACCTATGTTTTCTACTGCCTAAATACACTTCCTAGACCCTTGAACATCTCCTCAATCACCCCCCAAACCCAATTCAAAGATTAAACCCACTTCCCTCCCATTTCTCTCTCTATATAAACCTCATCCACTCCCTCACTCACCCTCTTGGCTGCCCCTACTGCCATTTTCTCCCCCCATCAGATTAAACCCACTCTCTCTCCTCCATAGCCATCATCCTCCATCATCTTCAACCTCCAAAACACCCAAAAATCTTCTAAAAAGGCCTACAACACATGGGTCTTTGAGAAACAAACTACAACAGCCCCTCTCTCACTCTGATAATCCATTTACAGCCCATACACTCCATCAATTTCGTCCAAACCTAGCTCTTCCATCAAAACCCACCTCATCCAAGCCAAAATCACCATTTTAAGCTCAAATACTCCATCATCCACTCAATCGATCACTCAATCAGCCCTACACTCACACTCCTCTGTCCAAAATACTTCATCTATAGCCCATAAACACAACCACTACCCATCCATTCATCAAACCACAAGTTCAAGCCTTGATCAAGCCAAAAGGTAGTTAAAACCATGTGAAAATCACTGTTTTGGTCTTGCTGAGGGAGACCAGTGGGCTCATTCAAGTTCCTCATACTTGAAATGAGCCTACAAGGTCTGAAAAGTATCATAAAATAGCAGAATTTGGCGATCTGGGAAGGGCTTGAGCGCTCAAGGCCTTAACCTTGAGCGCTCAAACCCCAACAGAAAGTCAGTCACAGTGTTTCAGCCATAACATTTTACTCCGAACTCCGTTTTCAACGTATTATATATCAAAACGTAGATAATTTGAAGGGCTACAACTTTGTAGTTTTATGTTTTTCTCATTTCTATATCAAAACCCTCAAAAACATGCAAATAGTGTCAGAAAGATAAATAATTTTGTTCAAAATGGTGTTTTAAGTTCTATTTTTCTCCTTCATTGTCATTTTCCTTGTTTATATCATTCTGTAATCGCATTGTACACTTCACACAAGCATCCACCATCACTTAGTTTGTGTTTTAATATTCATTTACGTGTTTGCCATTCCCGTATCCCCCATTTCGTGTTTAAAGTCAAATTTCAAACATTTCCAAAATCCCACAAAATGTTGAGTAGAGACCGGTTCACGGACCGGGCGAGAGGGGTGCCGTAAAACCCTTCCCCTTTCGTAACCAAACCCCCGAATCCGAGAAATCTTTGGTTTCACAATGGCTAGTAAAATCTTTTTCAATGGGCAACGAGTTGTATTTTTATCGGTTTCTCGGGTTCGGACCTAAAATCCGGGTGGCGACTCTAACAATCTTCAATCTTTTCAAACGCCAAAACCGAACCGTTTTCCAGTGGGTCGTCCACACCCTGGTAACTGGGTCGTTCTTCCCAAAAGTTTCCCCGCCCGCGGCTTCATACGCTACCTTGTCGCGCAAAACGGCCTCCAGCTCGGCCTGCCTCTCTCTCAAGTTTGCCTCCCTTTGAGTAAGGGCGGCGCGCGTAAGGTCCACTCTCTCCCGGGCCCGCTCAACCTCCCTCTGTTTTGCTTCGGCTCGAGACGAAAGCTTGAAGCCCTAGCGCGAACCATGCATACGCTCCATGTGAGCAATAAGCCAACCAATCTCCAGGCCTCCTAAGTTTTGAAGGTCCAGGAGAGCCCCCCTTGCATCTTGCAGCGACGAATCACCAAATTTCTTCAAAGGAATGTTGTGTAAGGAGTCGATTATTGTGGCCAAGCTGTCCAGAAACATGCCACCACCTAGAGCGCTCTCTGCCCGAAAGTTGGCAAAATTCTCTGGATGCGTCTGATGAACAGCTTTGAGGGCAGGCTGGCTGGTACTAGCGACGCGGAATGACAGGAACATCTTTGCGGATGCAGGGATGGCAGGAGGTGTCAAGTCCTGGCACTGAGAATCACTGTACTGGGATGGAGACCCCTGCTGTGGGCCAGACCCTTGCGGCGCGCTAGACCCCGCTCCCTTTGAGGCCTCCGAGCTGTCATCAACTTCTATGGGCTTCTTCTCGTAAACAACCATCTGCCCGGCATCCACTTGTGGGGCACTTGACTCCGCCTCACTCCTATCCCCGCCCTCAGGCGCGTCCCCCTCAGGAATGGCAGTTAGCCGCTCCTGCTGAGCTTCCCCTTGTGGCTCTGGTAGAGGCCCTTGTCGTTCGGGAGTAGGCCCTTGTTGCCCTGGCAGAGACCCTTGATGAAGGGTGTCTCGCATCTCTCGCAGACTCCCCTGAGGATCCACAGCAGCCTCCAGTTCTGAAAAATCATCTTTGAACAGTTCATGAATAATAGGATCAACTGAAGTTGGCACAAATTCTTCTATGCTATGGGTAGTGCGCGGCCTAAAGCTTTGCCCCGCATGAATGTCACCCCCTATGTTCTGGAAAGTGCTGGAAGAGTCAGGATGGTTACCTTTCTCCGCAGATGACGCGCGCTGAGGGGACCGAGTCGAAGGCTGACCTATTTAAGCAGCAGCGTGAGAGCTTTGTTCGTCATCACTGTTGGCATAGGGATGCATAAACTCCCGTTCGTAGACCTTGCCAAAACCCGCAAAGGTACTTCCCGAGTCCCCCTCTGGCTGTGGTTGCGGGTCGCGACGACCCCCAAAATGAACCTCTCTTACTGCTTCCGCTCCGACATCGCTAGCACCGCGCGGACCAAACATGTCTGAAATAGGAGGACTAACCCGCTCCCCTGAGCGCATCATCTCCAAGAATCCATGCCTCTCTGTCGCCTGCGGGTGTGGGAGAGATTCTTCGTTAAATTCTGCGGACTGAGCAGGTAGGGAGGGAGAGCGAGCGGCTTCCGCGTGTTGGTCGGGTGCCGGCCCACCAGCCGTAGCTCTTTCACGCCTCCTGGCGAGGGCGGTACTGATTGGGAGATCATCGCCATTGCTATCACTGTCCCCCGCCCGCTGCTGTGCCGGGACAGAAGGACCTGCGGCATGACCCTGAGTCGATGATGTGTTCTCCGAATCAGAGCCCTGGTCTGAACCACCGGCCTGCGAGGAGGCCGGACACTCTGGCGACTCTCTGACACGTTCACTGGTCGCTGCCTGGAAGCAGAGCAAATAAGGCGATAAGTAAAAGAAGACAGTGCAATTAACATAGCGAACAAACCAAGCAATAAGGTAATACATACCCTGTGTAGCCTACGGCGGACGAGTGGCCGCCCAACTTCTTCCTCGTCTGCAGAAGATGTCTGGGCTCTTGGCCGGGATCTGGTGACGCGAACGGCGGAAAGCGGTGCCACCACCCGAGCCTCTGAGGGCATAGCGGTAGCATCGTCCTTCAAGGCCCAGCGGCTCCGCACTGCTCGCCAGTCGACGGATTGGGGCTTGGGGGTGTGGAGAGTAAAATCGAGTTTGAACACAATGCGCGGAGCAGCCGGGACGGCCTCACCTTGTACGAAAGCATAGAAGGAGTCCCAAGTTCCTTCGCCAAAATAGACGGAACCGGGTGGAAGCAAGGGGAGGACAGAGGGACTTCGGGAAACGCCAGCGGCCAACCCCGCCTAGAAGAACGCCCGTGAAAGAGACAAGGAACAGGTTGAAAGTAGCTGAGAATTCCAGAGGCTCTGGCCCGGCCCCGGGTACCACCAAATCATACCCCAGCTGGCGCGCCACTCTGTCGGGCCTATACACCACTGTCCGCCAGTTTTCAACTCCAAGTGCGGGCAAGTAGGCCGGGAGACTCATGTAATATACACCAGCAAGAAGGTTTCGATGCGGCAGGCTGGCGTCAGAAAGATCAACCTCCCCTGGAATGCTCGGAGTATAGTTGCAAACACCATCCAAGGTCTGGGCATAGGGGCGCGGATGGAAATGAGACTCATCGTCCATGAATTCCTCCCAGAGCTTTGTCGTGGCCGTGTTGTTCCAACGGAGGATGATAGGCCATAGGGGACCTTCAAGAGTATACTGCTGACGGCCGTCGTCCTCCTTAACCGGACGACCCCTACTGTCAAGGACTGGCCTGGAAACCTGCGCGGGAAATTTCTTGGCTTTTGGAGCGGCAATGGGGAAATGCTCGTACACCAGTGCAGTTAAGAACTGAGTGTGCACCATGGAAGTGATGTCATAACGGCCCACAGAGCGCTCAAAATCCGCGGACAGGCGGTCCAATTGCTGGTATAAATGTCCCAAAAACAGAGGGCCCAGCGGAAATCTATTGCGCGATCCTCACCACAAGATAGAAAACAAACTCACTAGGAGCATCGACCGGAAAGTCTGGGAAAACAAAGAATGAAAGAAAGAAGGCGATGAAGGCGGGTAAGTACAAATCACCTCTGTATTCCGGGCCATCAATGGCTTGACGTTCCGCGTCCCCGGATGACGCGGGCTGGAGATCCTTGAAAAAATACCGTATCCAAGAGCCCCAAGATGTTTTCTTCGGGTCTATCATGGCCCTCCTGTGGCCCGTGGCCTTGTAGGCTAGCTTCAACTTGCCCCATAACTCCTAGTCTGCGTACCCAGCCCCAGCCTTGGTAGGCTCGAACTCCTGCCTTCCGCGGAGGGAGAGGTGCAGGAGCGCGCTGGTGTCCTGGAGGGTGGGACCAAACTCACCCCATGGAAACACAAAGGTGTGACTGTCCACACTCCACCGAGATACCAAGAAGTCTATATTCTCATTCCTTCTGTTCAGTGTCAAGACCTGGGAAATCTTGATGGGCTCCAGTATGTGAGAACGCTCCAAAATCTTCTTATAATCAGCATCCCCAACCACATCATTCACCCACTCGCTCCAACCGGCGGGGGGCGCAGAGAGGGAGGAGTACTGGACCGGAGAAAGAGGGAAGTCCCCCCTCTCCACACGAAGACGGGAAATGGAAGAAGGGGACACCATGTCTCCATCCTCGACTGGCACCTCCGGCCGGATGCACAGGACGTCGTCTAGTTCACTCCCCACCGGATCGTAGGAATCCATCTTCTACCAGAACGGATCGTACTTGCCATGGAAGTAGGGGGCCCTACGCCACTGGTCCGAAGGAGGGACTGGACCTCCCTGGACGGTAGGCCTTCCCCCTACCACTTGCTCGCCACGAGTCATTTTAGTACGAAGAAGAGGATGGAGGAGAAGAAGGGGAAGAAGAGTTGCAGAAAAAGATACTTGCAGAGAAGGCTGGCGAAAGAATAGGGTCACTGGAGAAGAAAGGGCTTGGGAGCTCTGAGATCGAAAGAAACAGAAGTGAAGAAATGAAAGAGAACGGGTATTTATAAGGATGGAAGTGGGGGCCAGAACGGTCGCAATCAACCATCACGTCGGAGGCGAAACGTCAGCAGTAATGATGACCTCGGACAACCAAACTGGCGCCCCAAACCGTCGCATCAATCAGCCGAAAAGTTGTCAGAAATCGGATAACGCACTGACGTCACGCGCGCGTAGAAAAGCGCGTGGATAACACGCCACGCGTCTGCGTGTTCCACACGCGCGTGGGGGCCACTGTAGGGGAGGTCAACGCGACACCCCCGGTTGACTAAAGTCAACGTTGACCCACCGTTAAGATCATGACATGTGTCACCCAGGTGGCGCGATGTCCGCGTGACACGTGGCACTCTCAGCAGAGGTATCCGCGCGGTTGGGCCACTGACGCAGGCACAAGTCTTCGCATGAAGGGGGCCACTGGCGCAGGACCCTCTCGTACAAGGCGCCTCTACGGCGCGCACCCCAAGCCCAGTAAGGGCGGTGCTTGGACAACCATGGGCTATCAGAACAGGAGAAAAGCCCATGGCCCAAATAATTAGTGCGGCCCAGAACATGGGCGAGAAGCTAGTCAGATTTAGCCCAGGTAATTATACCTGCTGCGGTCTAAAGGTAGGACCCCGGGGCCCCCCTGAGGCTTGGCTGCGGTACAGGCACGACCGAACTGGTCACGACCTTGCCCTCACGAGAATAAGGGAGATCTAGTGGCTTGGTGGCTAAGAACAAGGGGATCGCTGCGCGGGGGAATGGCTTGTCACCGCGCGGGTCAGCTGCGCGGTGATGACGTCACCCGTACGGCCAGGTTGTACGGAAAGGACACGTGTTATCATATTATAGGATGACAGCCTGGCACCTCATCATTGGTCCAAGGTGCCTATAAATATGGGACATTCCCTTTCAATGCCCAGAGGTTGGTGAAAACATTGGCAGAAGCATATGTCATTCTAGAGAGAGAAAAGGGAAATCACTGATTGAGAGGAGAACATTCTCTCTGCAAATCGGTCCCCATCTCCTAGGTCACCAAGGGTACCACGGATTAGACTGAGAGCAATCCACTGCCTTAGTCCTTTCTGTGCACACCTGCTCTTATTCTTCACCCTTCCTCTATGTGTCTTTACTGTTGATTATTCATACCTCTCTAGCTCATCATATTTGGCTATAGCAAGAACCATCACCTACAGTTAGTAAAAAGGAAAAGAAGTCACTACAAGTTATATATTCACAGTATCCTTTTGTTAAACCATATATATCCATATGTGATAACTATAATTATGATGATTGTGAGCTCTAATTTATAATAGTAGGGATATTTAATTTATCCTTAGATATTATTTTAGAAAAATAAATGAGCTAGTTGGACGGCTTGAGAAATCAAACTTTAAGAAGGTCAGACTTGATAATATTAAATGACGCCCAATTATCATCAATGGGTCGGGTTTAGACAAGCACAAGTCTCGTTATTACCCAGCCCGAATAAATGAGCTAATTTTTTTATTCTTTTTTTTTTGTTTCAAACAATTTTTTTTAATTCTTATCCTTGTCCTTATCTTTCTATATTTAAATATTACGTGGCTTGTAATTTAAATTTGAAAGTAAATTGTGTCATGGTTTAAGATTCTCAAAGGGTAGTGCTAATGCCAAAACCATTTTTTATTGTGCTAAAACTCTAATGCATAAAATGCATGTACATTGCACATAAGTACAAGCATTTTATGCATTGAAGTATTAACATTTGCCTTCTCAAAAAATTATTATTAACCATGTTTCATTAACAAAAAAACTTTTTTTTTAAAATTAATTTATTTCAAAAATACCCTTAGCGGAACACTCCCTTAATATCCAACACACTTGACATCCTAAATAACATAAAATAAAAATAAAAAAAATTTCAAAATTAACAGTAAGCAATGTGAATTTGACATAAAATAATGGTTGCAACTTCCAGTTGCAAATCTAGCTTTCCAAAATTCCAAATTTCCTGCAAGTTATCCATGAAGCTAGAGAAAAAGAGCCTAGAGCAATTTGGGGCGGCTGCCCATATTTTACCCAATTTTTCCAATTGTATCCCTCCGATTGCCAGCCTCAGGAATAATTTGCAGGGGTAAATCAGTCTTTTCATGTTATGGTGTGCTGTTATGCCTTTTTGCATGCGAAGTTCGCGCTGGCACTTTCTGGGGGCTTTGGCGGGTGGGGGTACGCTTGCTTCACAGGCATGTTCTCTTCCTCCCCCTTCGTCTTCAGCGCTCTCTCTCTCTCTCTCTCTCTCTCTCTCTCTCTCTCCAGTTCTCTCTGCGCGAGTCTCTCCCTCCCTCCGGTTGTAACGCCTCCTTTCGGCGACGAGGTGCGTCCAGTGCCACCCTTACACCGCTGGTTAGATATGTCTTCCATCGGGCAAGACTTCTCTCTCTCTCTCTCTCTCTCTCTCTCTCTCTCTCTCTCTCTCTCGATCCCATTAAACTACTGACAATCTCGCTGGCATACTCACCAAAACCCATCATCACCAAGCGCTGGGAAAAAGGAGAGGCCTCCGGGTCAGAGAAGACGACTAACCCACTATATCATAGCACGGCCGGAATTCTGCTTTTCAGTTACCCCTGAAAGCCCTAACTCTCTCTCTCTCTCCCCTCCGCGATGAACTAACCAAATGTACGGTAATTTTCAATTATATGCTTTCAATTCACACCCTGAAATTGGGTTCTATTTTATATATTTATTTCTCGGGTCATTCTTCCTGTTGAGCCTTTTTGTACTTGAGATTACGATTTGCCTTCATCTACGTAACTGGGTTTGTCCAATTTCCATTTTTATTTCGCTTATTGAACTGGATTTGTTATGTTTTCGATCTTGGTTACCAAGAAATTTGTTATGTTTGGACCTGTGATGTTCAAGCCGGAGATGGATGTGAGCCAGTGAGTGTCCCGCCGAGGCCGTGGGAAATGGAAATGAAAATGGTACGCCTTCACACGTTACACTATTATAGTATTTCAGATTTGCTTGGGAGATTCTTGGGTGCGTTTTAATTTTAGGTTCGATTTTTCCATTAATCGGTTGGTCTTTATATGTGCAGGTCTGGAAAAACCAATCAATGGACTCTCGATCTGGTTGATGAACTCTCCAAAAATACCTGATACTTAAAAGTGAGTGCTACATTGATCTTCTATTCTTGAACTTGTTCGGAGGTGTTGATAGTCTTTGGTGTCTACTTGTATTGATTAAGGTGAGATCAACTGGGGTTTTAAATCGGACCCCAAGGGGCAGGTCCTAAATTATTTACCATAATTGGGATTAAAAAAAAGAAGTGAGGATTCTCCTAATTGGAAGGGAAATTGACGATGAAGAGAAATCGAAGTTGGGAACTCATTCTCATGAGATCCAATTCCCATAATTGACGCTCTTGGTTTATTTACAGAAAATTATAGCCAAAGTTTCCTAAAATTATGTCATTTGATTATTATGCTTCATTTGTGGGGTTATTTCTTGGTTGGTTTTAAGATTGGACGAGAGATTAATTTGTTCCTTGGGTAAGAATTTAAATTGGTCAAATTTTTCTCTTTATGCTTTTCATGGAATTTGATTTCCATTTTTATTATTCACGATCTGCCCAGTTCAGATGCTGGCAGTACTACCTTTGCTCAGGTTATGCTCATTGCAATTTACTTTTATAGCATCTTATCAGCCAATGAAAAGGTATACACATATTTTGTCTTGCTTCAGTTTCTTAATTTTGCACTTGTTTCTGTACAAATCCTGGAAATTAGATAACCACATGTTGGTATGCTAGGTGTTGCATATAATTCAAGTATACTGAGTGTAAAACTATGTATTCCGCATGGTTGAGGTACCAGTCACCATTTTTTGTATATTGAATCAAGAAATAATATGGAAGAAGAAGGGTTGATCTGTATAGAGATTGCAGTGATGCTATTGTAATTCCTCCCAGAATGTCTGCAATAGGTTCTGTAACTCTTACAGTAGTGGACCATATACTTTTGCTGCGTTTCTAGGAGCAACCTTAGGGTAAAATGCAAAAAGAGAATTTTGATACTTACTTTTGGTGTCTTTGTACTGGAGCTTTTTTGTGGCTTTCTTGTATCTACTATTCGATACTTGAATATGTTGGCTTCGATAGTAGATTTTCATGATTCGAGTTAGATTCTTTCTTTCATGTGATGAATAAATATATCCATTAGGAGATCTTCAAGTATCGAAGTAGCCAGAACCAAGTTAAACATTTTTTTTGGATAATTAAGTTAAACATCACCATTTTGTACAGGAACTGTGCAAAAAAGACCTTCCATGAAAACCAAGACACAGAAATTCCTGGTGTATTCATATAGTGAAAATATCATGTATTGCTTTTGGCTGTGTAAAAAGTCTAGGCTAATAACTTCAATGATCCCCCTTCAAGTGCTCAATTAGATTTCCAACTATAAATTTGGAGAAAAAAGTTTTGTGGTGAAACGAAGGAGGTTTAACTCGAACATGTTGCATGTTGAAAGCATAAAAGCTCCAGTGAATAAGTTCTACGTAATTATGCACGTTTTTAAAAAGCTCGAAGCCAATTTCTCTTTTGCATTCTTTCAGCTTACAAAAACTAAAAGTTCAGATTCAGATGGACCTCTATGCACCAAAAAGCTGCAGGCTTCCAAAATGCAATGCATAATGCACGTAGAGGTAATATATTTCATACCTAGAGTATTTGGAATTTCATATTCCTCTTTGGGTTGCTTTCCTGTGATTGGGTGGCTTTGGAGGCTAGGAATCTTGGAGCAGAGAGCCAGAGAGGTCATTAAGTGGTCTACTGTAGTTTAAATAAAACAATAGCTTATTCATTTTACGTTGGGTATTTGGTTGAGTAGAATGTCACAGCACCTGATCCTAAACTAGGTAACTCTAATAATCACTAAAGCTTACTTTTCAAAGCTATTGCATAGATGTTCTCTTTGGAATCCTCAAAATTGGACCGCGCTGAGAAGCAAACAACTCATTTGTGGCAGAATTAAGAGTAATTGACCACGGGTAAGTCCTTCAAATACTTCGTTTCTATCTGCATTAAAGTTGGACAATATCCGTAGAAACTGATTAGCTAGACTAAAATTTTAAAAAATTCTTTCTTACCCAAACAATAGTGATGTTGCTTCAGAAGTGCTTCAGTTATCTGTAAAATAGCTTCTATTGGAAAGCCTGCTACATAAGTGTAGTATTTCTGTGTATACATGTCTATGCTCTTGCCTCCAGATTTTTATCTCAGTGAATATCAAGTAATTTTTTAAATGTTACATTAGCATTGATTTGTTCGTTATCTTGATCAGTTCAACTGGTTTTGGACATACATGGTAACTGCTTCATCTTAAGACTTGCGTGATTAACCCAGTTCTGAGAAGGGAAAATATAGATTGGTTTCCTCATTTTTTCTTTTGCTTCTCTATTTTGGTATTGTAGTTCTAGATATAGATGATTTTTTGACTCTGATGTTAACATACATATCACCCACATATTAAAAATAATTACTTTTCCTCTTCTAGATTATTAAAAATGCGCAAGCAAGGTTATATTCGTGCAGCTTTTTTCATATTTCCATCAATTTTATTCATTTAAGCTCTGAGTAATTTTTTCCCTCAAATTCGAAAGATATACAATCTTTACATGAATTGATCGATTTCTAATTTTTTGAACAACTGAAGAAGACAAAAACTTAGAAGCGTGAGGGGTTTCCTCGGTCTGTTACCAACTAAACGGTAACTTTTTCAAACTCTTGATTCTCTATTATTTTTATCTATACTCTTCTTTTATTATACGAGTTATTTGGCATCTGGTCTGATACTTCATTGCTAACTATATTAAATTTGCAGATTATACATAAAACTGATTAGTTAGATTGAAATTCAAAAAAAGTTCTTCCCGACCCAAATCATTAGTGGGTATTATTTGACAAGTGCTTCAGTTATCTGTGAAGTAGCTTCTATTCGAAAACCTGCTACATAAACGTGGTATTTCTCAGTATACATCTCTATGGTTGTGACTCCAGATTTTTATCTTGTTTCATATCCAGTGATTTTTAGATGTTACATCCAATTAATACAAAGTATACGGTCTTCGGCTGAACTTGTTTAATGTGTAAATTGAGATGTTAAGAGACTGCTCATTGATCTGTTATTGCTATGCTACGTAACTCACCAGAGTGCACACATTCAAAACCTTTGAGCATATGCGTGAACTAAATGTTTGTAGTAGGGCTATGTTTTGTTTTGTATTAGCCACTTTCAGACTTCAAGGTCTGGTCTTAAGATAATTGAGAATCAAGATAAAATAGTATTTGGTTGTGCAGTACTGCAGTACCACTCATCGAATAATTGTTTTCCTTACTTATGCTTGGCAATATATGTAGAAGAAAACTTAGGCGGAATATTAATCGCTTTTTGCTTCCAGTTTTTTGTTTGCTCTCATGGTGAGGATCAAAGTGTGCCATTGTTTGTACCAGATAAGAAAATAACATCAATGCTACATAAATTAGCATTAGTAAGGCAGCATGGTTTAGTTTTATTACGTTGGAGTTCTTGTAGAATTTGAATGATAAAATTAAAGCTCGGGGAAATTACATAAATTAGCAATAACTAATGCATGCTTTTCGCTTGAACTTTAGTAGGTGGAAACAACATAGCTCCAGATGGGTATGGACATAGTAAAAGACTTCAAATCAGGTTTCCTATCCAGATTAAGTTAAGAACCTTGACTTAGGTGCAAACTAATGCAGAAAGAGTTTTTGCTAGCTGCTCCTGCTTTGTGTTCCTCCTCTCCTACTGCTAAGTATGAATGTCTTTTTCACGTGCTGTATTAGAATGCTGAGAATAGGTAGCTAATACACTATGAACATTATCATGTTTTTAAAGTCGAACGAGATGCAAAGCTGATGATGCTATCAAAACATGAAAATTTAATTGATGATACTGATACAGTGATACTATTATAAGTGTCTGGTCAGTTTTAAGATACCTCTTGCCTTTCGAGGCTAAGTTTTAACAAAAAAAACATATTTATTTCTGCAGCATGAAACCAGTTACAGTTTCTCCGTGGGATCAGTTTAGTGAAGTGCCACGGCAAAACTAGCAGGCACTTTCCCCGTGGCAATAGGAATGAGGCTCAAGATCAGATCTTACTACGGTAAATTTATTCATATTCAACCTTTAATTTCCCCACCTACACTGATAAATACCATACTCCTGCCCTTTAGAATAAATGTTCAATCTCCTCCACTTTACTCCTCTCCACACAAATCAGACGATAACGCCTTGTTCAGATAGGCATCAATCACAGCTTATGCCTCATACACATGGACTACTTACAGCTTTAAACAAGAAGGCCTTTTCAGTTAAACAAGAAGGCCTTTTCAGTTAAGCCATGAGACCTTGTTCGCATGGACATGAATCCTTGTACGATTGATCTTGAGCATAAATTCCAACTACGGAAAAATTATGCATGAACTTTGAAAACAGACCACAAAAAACAAAAGTAAGCCACAAAAATCCATTTCCCCTCTTAATTTCCATTTATTCAACTTCTTCAAATTTCAGCACCGATTCCCCTTTAAAACTAAGTTAGCATCTCATATTTGTTATTACTTTTCTTATTTCAATAGCTAAGTTCCCGTAACAAGAAGAAAATGTTCAAATTGCACAGGTATCAGGCTAGCAACACAGAATTCAACAATCTTCACTTTCAATCCACCAATCCCTGAAGCCACAACATTGCAGACATGGTAAACCAACTTCAAAATGCCTAACAAAATTCTGAAATCCAATTCTTAATAGCAATTATATGCAGGTTTTTGGCCAATGCAAGCAAGATGAAAGAACTATACTTGGTAGAACCACCAAAGTCAACAAAGATCAAGCAAAGGAAGCCAAAGAATGACGACCAAGTGTAGAAGGCATCGTCTGTGTCACAAATTTCAACCAGAAATTACTAACTCGCTTGTTCAAAGTGCGATAGAACAACAAATGAATTTGGAGATGCCCAATTTTGGTGCAACTATTGCAAGGAAGAAGTTCCTGCACTTGCAGAGTAACCCCTTTCATATCCTTCTATATTTCCATGTTTCTTATGAAATGTGCTCATTCATCAATCAACGATGCTATCTTTGAACTTAATTTGGGATGAAACATTTTGGACATAAATACATATTTCTGACTCAGTTGTCGGAAAGAAGTACGCTCATAAAGATCTTTGACTAAATTTCAATCGGTAGTATAAATATGGTATTGCTGTTCATTTCATTACAATAGATGTTATTATGTTTACTAACCAGGTTTGACATTAGACCTTCTGAACTTAAAAGGGAAAAAGAACTTGGGGAAGGGGGGGTGTTGCAGAAATTGATACTCTTATCTCACTAAGTTACTCTTTAATCTCTTTTGCATATCAATCCGTAAATATCTCATACTCTCCAATTGCATTCTTTGGGAATTTAGTGAGTTTTGCTATGCTAGAAATCAAACAATGAGTTGGATTTCAATTCCTAGACCTGCAATAGTTCAAATTGTTGATCAGCAACTACAACTTAGCTCTTTATGTCTACTGCAAATTTAACTTGTTGCACCTCTTGCTGTTAGAGTCGAAGAGTGTAATTTATATGCTCGAAACTGACAATTAACTTTACAGATTTAAGCCACCTTCCTGTTTAATAATGCAAGACTCAAATTCGAAGTTGAGGTCACTGATCCAACGGGTTACAAGACCGAGAGCTCATCCAAGCAAGAAAAGATCGCCAACCCAGCTGCCAAAAACAGCATGGACAACATGTCAGATGATGAAACTGATGCCGATGCCAAAAAAAAAAAAATAGCTGTCATCGAACCATCTTTTGACAGAAAAGCAATCCATCCTTTTGGTGTAAATAATTTGTTATGTTTCAGAACTTTGGTGTAGTCTGATGTCGGCTTGACATCTAAATCTTATACATGTTATTCATTAATGTATGCAAAAAATAGCGCGTAAATAGAAACGCAAATTTTAAAAATCAACAGGTTACACCGATCGTGCAAAGCACGGGGTAACTCACCTAGTCCATTCCAATTCGAGCTTCCACATTTTGAGTGGAAGTGTATATACATGTAAGGGTATTTAAGTAATCATGTAACCGTTCTTTTCCGGTTCCGGTTGAGTTTGGTGTTCGGTGTGATTAACATATAAAACAAAAACCAAACCGGCCGATTTTCAAAAAGCTAAAACGAAAAACAAAAACAAAAAAGAAACGGTTAAAAATCGCACCAAGTAGTTTGATGTGGTTCAAGTAAAACCAATGGTTCGGTTGAGATTGTCATCTCTATATGTATGTGCATTGCACATAAGTACAAGCATTTTATGCATTGAAGTTTTGACACAATCAAAAACGGTTTTGACATTAACATTTGCCTTCTCAAAAAATTATGATTGATGTCATATTATGTGCATTTAATTTATTGCTTTGGCAAATAATACTCCTACAAAAAAAAGGTGATTGAAGTATTTTAATGATTGAACATATAGTATAAAAAATTAGTTGTTAAGTGAATAATAACTTGCTTAAGGAAGAGATGCATTGTTGCAAAAACAAAGTAAAGAGAGGCTTTGTTGAGGTTGATGAAGCAATATTTTGTGGTATTTGACTAGCTATAATAGCTAAAAGTGGTTTTGTTCAGCCTGACGATGATGCTCTTAGATTGATAATTGAAGAACGACATGATCTTGTACAAGAGAAGTAAATTTGTTCTAAAATTATTAATGATAAAAAAAAATTAGAATTTTGCGAGTCTTCTGGAGTGCACATTTTAAGGCTAAGTTTTTCAAAAGATTTTAGCACCTGGTCAGTGGCGGAGGCAAACTATGGCCAGTGTGGGCACGTGCCCACACTGCCATTTTTTAATTCGTGAGGTTTTTTTTTTCAGTCAGAAATTCGAGTCATTTTACATGCATTTCGATTTCTCTTTTCCACACTTGGATTAGTGATTCACAAGAGATTTCTCTATTGAGGCCTAACCCCAAGTGGTTGCTAAGTTTTGATCTCAGGATGTCTCGGTATTTCATAAGTTGTAGCAGTTACTAAAACAAACAATTAATATTATTTAGACAATTCTTAACTCACAAAACCATATACCCAATGATATTTTCTTCGCTCGCTCAACAGAATGATGAACATTACCTAATTTATGAGCAATTCATATTCGTCCCACTTTTAATTGGAACCGTTTGTTGTATATGAGTAAATCTTAATCTAGAGGAAATCATTTGCATATTCGTAAATGTTTGAGGATACTATATTTTTGTGTAAAATTTGAACCCAAATTATAAAGTAAGATACATTTCGGTCAAATACATAGCGATAGGGATGAACTAATTATTTTTTTCCTTGGATTGTTCATAAATCAACCCTTACAAAATGAATGTTTTTTTATTATTGAAGTAATAACTTAGGGTGGAGAAAGGAAATTTGAGTAATGTTCATCTATATTTTTGGTGGGTAAGCAAAATAACACTCCACACAAACCTAAAAATCTCATTTCTTTCTCTCGCGGCATGCAAGACACAAGCGACAATCATCTTGTCAACAACCACCAACTCGTGGGAGTCGTATAAGTTGTTATCAGAACTCTTGTTTTATAGTGCCCTCACTCAAATGAAATCCTGGCTACGCCACTGCACCTGGTGAACTCATTTGCTAAAATTATGATTGAATTTAGCAACTAAGTTGCTAAATTATTTGAAAAACTCAACCTTGACCCACCTTGCAATTTATATAGTAAAAGTTAGCAAAGTAAAATTTTGAAGGAAATTTTTTGTAACCTCTTGTGGAGATGTAAGACTAGCTTGCTATAAGTTTGGAGGTCACGTGTCCTACATTGCTATAGGTCTCAATAATACTTTTGATTGACAGGTGTTTGCTTTTTCCCAAGAAAATCCCAAGGAAAGAGAAAGAAACAATCAGCAAAACTCCACACATGAAAAGAAAGGTAAATGTTTTTTTAAATGGCCCAGTGGATGTTTCACTAACAAAAAAAATTGTTTTTTAAAAAAATTGAGACAGATCAATCTCTCAGAATACATTACATAAAAAATCGTGAAAAATTAATTTATTCCATAAATACCCTTAGCGGAATCCTAAATAACATAAAAAAAAATGTAAAAATTAACATGAAGCAATGTGAATTTGACATAAAATAATGGTCGCAACTTCCAGTTGCAAATCTAGCTTTCCAAAATTCCAAATTTCCAGCAAGTAATCCATTCCAATTCGAGCTTCCACATTTTGAGTGGAAGTGTATATACATGTAAGGGTATTTAAGTAATCATGTAACCGTTCGGTTCCGGTTCCAGTTCAGTTTGGTGTTCGGTGTGATTAACATATAAAACAAAAACCAAACCGGCCGATTTTCAAAAAGCTAAAACGAAAAAACAAAAACAAAAAGAAACGGTTAAAAATCGCACCAAGTAGTTTGATGTGGTTCAAGTAAAACCAATGGTTCGGTTGAGATTGTCATCCCTATATCTATATGTATGTGCAACCATACTTTGCGCGAATGAATTTGCTTGAGTTTTCTTTACTGTCGAACATGTGGGTGGGCTGTGGATTGTTATGGTGAAATTCATGTAAACTGGGAGAAGGTGGGAAGGTTTTTGGCAAAAATGGTACAGAAGCAGTTAATCATCTCTCAGATACTGTGGGCAGTGGTACAGTGAAATTGGAGAGAATTGAGAGGGATCCTGCTCCGATCCGGTCCGTTAGAGGTGGGGCCTGGGGGGATAGAAAGTCACGTGTTGTAAGGTGGATACAGCTGTGTGCATGCCTCATCAAATGAATTGAGGAAAATGGGACCCATATATATACTAGTAGTATATAAATTCGGTTCGGTCTGCTCCAGACCAACTTAAAAACCCTCCAAATTGAGAGCCAGAACAGTTTTTTTTTTTTCTTCCGGTTTTTTGATCCTATCACTTTAAAGACTCACCGTAGATATCAAAAGGACTGGCAGTTCAGCCAAATTTATGAGCCCTTGGAGTGAGTTGTTGGGGTGGTTGGAATAATAATTTATACTGTAGGCTGTAGCTGTAATGGGCTTCACAGGACACAAATTAATTTTACTCCACAAATTTTCATCTTCACCTTTACACACATTGCGGAGGTTTTTCATGCTGCTCCTAAAGCACCGACACCAGTTTTATCTAATAATTCCAAAATATAGTTGCAGAGAACTCAAACAGTAGGGGTGCAAACGAGCTTTGCCGAGCTTAATTTGTTTGCTAAACACTTGAACTCGAGCTCAACTTAGCTATAAACGAGCCAAATCTTAAAAGAGCAGAGTCAGGTATATTTACTAAACGAGCCAAGCTTTTTCGATCGAAGAAATGGAATGAAATGAAAGTCAAACTTTAGAGAGTCAAACTTTAGAGCGTTAAGCTCAGCTAGTTTACTAAACAAGCATAAACTCGAGCTCAAGCTCGACTTGAATACTAAACCAGTCGAGCCCTAATTCGTTTGCAACCCTACTCACCAGTAAGCCTAAAGTTGCAAAATGAAGTAAAGAAACGATCAATATATTAAAATTTGTATGTAATGAAGGAATAGCTAGTGCACAAATTTACCATAAAACAACTTGTTCTAGAAAGGAATCATCAGCAAACAAAACACTCTCAGATCTACCACAGGTATACAAATTTGCACACAATGCACAATTTTGTAATGTCAAGAACCAATTTTTTGAAAACAATTAATGCAAAACGACCACGCCGGGTTTTTTTCCAATCCCACTTCGATGAGAGGAATGGTGGTTTCCAACACCGGAGCTCCTTTTTCGACGGCTTTGTTGTTTGTCTGTGCTTTTCTTCAAATCTTTAAATCTTGTTTCCTTTTAGTGGTAGAGTTGTAGTTTTATTTTCCGTGAAACCCCATCAGAGCAATCCCACATCGGTGAGATTGGGAAGAATTAAACGGTATATAACGAAACGTCCAGCCACGTGGTTATGCTAAAAATTAGCAAGTTAGCTGGGACGGGTCGTTATACATTGAAGTTCTTGCAAATTCATCAGACTGCAAATCAATCATAAACGAAATGTTTACACATTGAAATTAAGCATAATAGAATCCCCACCACATCAAAGGACGATTCCCCCAAATCCACAAAAAGTCCCGAAAATCGCGAAAAACAGAACTCCAAAGCTAAATCCACGACGCATTATGCAACTAAATTGACATACATATCACCAAACAGAACCTAATCAACATCCTTAATTAGCCCAACAAATCCTTTTTATTTAGTACTCATCTTATTAATTAATAATAATATCCTTTATCTTCTGCAGCGAGTGATTCTGGAGCAGCCTCTAGTGTAAGGATGAACAGGGCCTCTAGCGCTGTAACAGTTATGGGTGTAGTACGACCTACCAGAGCGAGGCGGGCAGGGGATTCTGTTGGCGGAGAGAGCGCCGTACGAGATGTAGTACCGCAGTATTGAGCGCCAGAAGAGTGACCGGCGACCGATTGCTCCGCTGCCGTCGGGGCTTACCTCGCCGACGTCGTCGTCGAACTGGTCGGCGTCGTAGAGGGACATTGTCGACGCCGACGGCCAGTCTAGCGCGTCGGTGACGAGCTGAATGCTGGTGTCGTCGAAAGTTGCTCGAACGGGTGGGGAGAGTATGAGGAGAGAGAGGAGAGTGGCGAGGGTTGGAAGATTTGGACGCGCCATGGGAATGAGAAAGATGGAGGGGAAAAGCGTGTTTTTCTGGGTTTCTTTGCTCGTCCACTTGTAGAGAGGGAGGGAAGAGAGAGAGAGAGAGAGAGAGAGAGATTTGTCGCGGTTGTGGCGTTGTGCACTTTGTGCTGTCTGTGAGGCAAAATTTACTACAGTGTGCTTCTGGGATATGCACCAACTACTTTTTCAGCCGCACATTTATTTAATACGTACTAGTAAGAAAAATGAGGTTAATTTATGGAAAGTACTAGTAAGAAAAATGAGGTTAATTTATGGAAAGTACTCGTGCATTAAGTTTGAAAATGTGTATTAAAATATGTAAAAAATACATTGAAATATGTAAAAGTGAATTAATTTATGGAGTGTGTGTGTTTTTTTTATTTGTTTGTGTACTTATTGTGTGTTCATTAGACACACGTTAACAAGACCCCTTATTTATTTACGAGTTGCAAACCATGGGGTTTGTGCCACCGGCTTTTGTGGGTTCCATCGAGCGTACATTGTAATAGGAGTAATTAATAATTTAATCGTTCATCTTATAGGGCATCCAAAATAATTTAACCATGTAAAAAATCAACTTGGTTAGACATCGATATGTATGTCAAAAGTTGAATCTTGGTTTAAAAACAGACGGTCTGGATTCTGTCAACTGGCTTTAAGTTAAAATGTCCATGACCGTCTGTTTTTTGAATCAAAAATTCAACTTTTGACATACTTATCGTTCGCCAACAAAATTTTTTTTTGAACAACTGCAAATATCATTCCAGGAAGCCTAACGACACTTACAGTAAAGGAGCATAAAACTCGGAAAGAGCTAACACTACTAAGACTGGGACACGAGCAAACCATTAAAGGCATAAAAGCTCTAAGACAAATTACTGCCAAGAAAGCAGACCGACGCAATGCGGCGTAGAGTCCATCTGAGAATTAATAGAGGAGCAACCCAGAGCTCAATCCATTAGAGCGGTCCGCAAAGTGGCTAATGTTGGCATTCACGCCGTAAGGACAAGTTTCCCTCACAGCCGCAAAGGGTTGCTCCAATGCGAGTTCCTGCTGACACTTCAAAACCCCGGGCGCGGTAGCTGACCAGACAAACCCACAACAAGTCAGACCTCCAAATAAGCACCACTGACCGGAAAATAAGCATCATCTTTATTTGAATTTTTTTTTTTTTGCGTTTGTTAGTTTTGCATCGATTTTTTTAGTATTATTGGTTCGTCTCGACGAGAGGAATCTAAAAAAGTAAGAGATTACGATTAGAACTCTCAATTTTTTGAAAAAAATGTAAAAAATTGACTTTTTGACTTATTTTTGTCTTTATTCGAAAAAAATTATCTTTCGATCATAATTTTTTACTTTTTCGATTCTTCTCGCCGAGACGAACCAATAATACACAAGAAGTTGATGCAAAACTAAAAAATGCGAAAAAAAATCAAATAAAAACAAAAAAAAATAAGCTAGCTAATTTTTTAATCCAAAACACACTTAAATACTTGTGCGCAACAATGTAAGGTTCCGTAGCAAGATTCCCGTAGGGATGACAACGGGTAGGGTATGGATCGGGGGACCCTATTCTATCTCCCATCGCCAATTGGGGAGTCTTTTACCATCCCCGCTCCAATCCCCAATTGGGGAGTCTTTTACCATCCCTGCTCCAATCCCCACTGGGGATATTAGAGATAAAGCACCAAACCCACATCCCGTTGGATATCGGAGTTTCCCCAAATATCCCCATATCCAAACCAAAATATATAAGAAATCAATAATGAAACCAAAGTGCAAGCCCGATAATTCAAACCAACAAAAATATAAAGTAAAAAACTTCAAATAACCACTAATGTAGCAAAAGTAATGGTAGTACAATAAAAAAACCAATCCAAGCAAACATCAATTTCTAAATTCATTAAGCGACAAATCAATAAATTAAAAAAAAAAAAAAGAGAAAAATATAGCAATAACATCATTTTAGGAACTAGAATCTGTAATGATATTCTTAATATATTATGTAGTTTATAATAGGTAGTAATTGACATGATTTGCTCTACAAGTAATTACATCTATAAGTAAATAATACTCAATATTCTTTTCTACCTAGATGCATATGTATAATTTATATACTATATATAATTGGGTACGGGGATTTGGGGGCGGGGATAACAAAACCATACCCGCTCCATATCCGAGTGGGTACTTTTTAAATTCCACCATACCCGCTACTATTGGGGAATTTTTTGGATAAACTCCGCCTCCAAATGGGCGGGGCGGGTATCCATTGGATATGGGGAAATTGTCATCCCTAGATTCCCGTTGTCAGTTCTAATGAAGTACTTGAATAAGATCGATGCGACATAAGGAAACTCCACGTACAAGATTAGGATTTATTTATTTTATTTGAATTGAATTTCTTTAGAATAAGATTTTGATTAGAAATATTTTTGTTTAGGTTAGAATTATTATCTTTCCGTATATGGTTTGATTTTGATTTCCAATTTTTTTTTCCATACTCGGTCCAGTTGAATTAGGATTTGCTTCTTCTTTCATTATTTCATTAGTTTGAGTCCTAGTTGAATTATAATTTTCTTTTTATTTAATTAGTTTGAGTCCTAGTTGAATTAGAATTTGCTTATTATAAACAGGAATGTAACCTTTCATTCTAAATTCAAAACTGTAAAAACCACCTTAATCGTCCTACATTAATCTTTCATTCTAAATCCGATGACGTCATACTTGCCTTTTGTTTTGCTTTGAAACATAATTTTACTATTTAAAATAAATAAAATGATAAAAATTATGAACTGGGGTGCCCCAGTGCACCTGCACTCGGGATGGGCGGTGGATTAGGCGATCCTAGCCCAAGAAGAACGCCTCATAATCATCTGATTCGGCCATGATTGAGACGAAACATGCATGCAGATGGATGAGATTCTGGCTTCAGTTGATGAGACAATAAAAAACTTTGCGGTCATACGCCTAGTGGACATCACAGGGGTGCCCAAATTCAATATAATGTATGAGTTATTTGACCCGTCCACCATAATACGGCAGCTTCTTGCATGTCTTAATTCCATCTCAAACATTCGTGGTACAAGAAAAGGAACAAGTGCAAGCTCATTGAAGGATCAGTTATAGAATTCAAAACGACTTAACACTAAACAAAGGAAAAAAACTTGTTGCATTTAATTAGTTATTGGAGAAACCTTTATGCTTGAGGAACGATGAATTCGGGGATGTTCCACTAACAAAAAGCTGTTTTTTCCGAAAATTGAGACAGGTCATTCTCTCACAATACATTACATAAAAAATAGGCGAACTACTACGATCTAGAGATTATAGCATTTGACAATATATTGGTCATATGACAATGGAGCATCACGTGAAAAGCCAATTTTTTCAAAAAACCACCCTAGTGGAACACCCTAAACCACTAACCCAGTTTTTTGAATAAATTGGTATTTGACGATTTTTATGTGATGTGTTGTGAGAGAATGATCTGTCTCGGTGTTTGGAAAAAACAGTTTTTTATTAGTGAAAAGGCTCCTACTTTGCGCAAATGAATTTGCTTGAGTTTTCAGTTTTCTTTACCGTCGAACATGTGGGTGCCATCAGTAATTTAATTTTCATACATTTGCTCACCATGGAGAAGTTTTGAAAACGTGTTATTGATGAGAGTTTACCAATGCATATGATTTAACTAGGGATACAAGTTAGGATTTCGAGTCGGAGGTGACATCCAAAATCAATATTCTTTCTCCTTCCGTCTTAGAAAGATGGTCTATATAAAACGACGTGCAATTTTTGGATAAAAATCTCAATTAGTTCTTTGATTTTGTGTCAAGAAATGTAAAAAATCATTGCGGAAGTGCTTTATTTTTTATCTAAAAATGGAGGTTTTTTTGGAGTGAATTATCTTTACGGATGGAAGGAGTAATTAGTATTAAAAAGTTACTTCTAAGATTAATTATTTCTAATACCCGAAAAAATACACATTTTCGTACCCAAAAATTACTTTTTCATCGATTAACCATCATTAATAATCTTAATACCAAACATAATACACCGGTTTCGAAAAAGGTAGGTGTTACTTTTCCAATACACTCCTGGTCCTGGTTGTAATTTATTGTATTCGATCCCCATCCGTGTTCCACTAAGGTGGTTTTTTGAAAAAAATTAGTTTTTCACGGTTTTTTATGTGATGTATTGTGAGAGAATGACCTGTCCCAGTTTTTGGAAAAAACAGTTTTTTGTTAATGGAACACCCCCGTCCTTATTTTTTGCTTGACAAGGAGTTTTTCAATGCTGAGCGGACACTATTCTGCGTTATGTCTGAGCATACATCATAGCGTTTATTTTCTCAATCAACTGTCCAGATTTTAAATAATCTCTTAATGACCGTCTAGTACATTTTTGAACGGCCGAAATATGCGCAGAGTACACCATGGTGGTACCGCTCGGCATTGAAATAAATTTCCTCGGAAAAGAGGCCATACAACTCTGTTTTTTTTTTTTTTTCACACTTTGTTCGTTTTTCGTTCAAATAATGTGCAAGCATACCAAGACTTCCATCTGTTTTATTGTTTTAAAATTTGAAAAAGATGTGGAATTCTAAAATTGGATGTGAGTATGGATATTTGACGTGAGAAATCCTTTCGGAAATTAACGTAAGTTGTGATGGAATTTTTCATAATTTGACAGATTTGTATAGGATAAAAATATATAAATGTTGTTAAAATAGATTCCATTTTTTTGGCGGTTGCAATACATGTGGCCTCCTCTGGCTAAAAAGAAAAAACTGGTTTTTTGGTTTTTTTCGTTTTGTCTTTATTCAAATTTTTTTTTCAGTTGTTAGTTTTACGTCAAGTTTTCGTAGTTTATGGATTCGTCTCGTCAAGACGAATCCAAAGAGTATAAAATTTTGACCATAATTTTATACTCTTTGGATTTGTCTCGACGAGACGAATCCATAAATCACAAAAATTTGACGCAAAACTAACAAATGCAATTTTTTTTAAAATAAAGACAACGACAAAAAACCAAAAAACTAATTTTTTTTTTTAGCCAAAGGAGGCCTAAGTCAACTTTTACTATAAAATATGCACAATAATAAGTCGAAAATTATTGTGCATATTTGATCAAAATTCATCCAGACATGTTGTCAGCAAAAGAAAAAAAAAAGAAAAAGATTTTAGTTGTTACTTGTCTAAAGTCTTAGAGCAAAAACAGCAGCTTGGGTATAAATTTGGGTAAAATTGCTTGTGTACGCCCTTTTCCCATTTACCTTTTCCCATTTACCTACCCACATCTCTTTCAACACTCCAACAATCTCTCTATTTTTTTTCTCTCTATTCATACTTAAAATAATTAAATATTATAAAAAGTGATGAGAGAGGGAGAAAGTGGACAGGTGGAAAGCAAAGGGAGGAGAGAGAGGGAAAAGTTGGCGCAATTAAAGATAAAAAAAAGGGGTAGCTTGTGCACAGTGGTAGGCTACTAGGCTTCTTTTAACTATGCACTGTAGCAAATGTAGGGGTTTGTGTAAAATAGCTTGGTGTTTACGGTATCTGCTGCAGCACGTTTTTTCCCCTGTG
This sequence comes from Vaccinium myrtillus, assembly GCA_016920895.1. Taxonomy (NCBI): domain Eukaryota; kingdom Viridiplantae; phylum Streptophyta; class Magnoliopsida; order Ericales; family Ericaceae; genus Vaccinium; species Vaccinium myrtillus. The sequence goes on from CM029277.1 coordinate 12,873,426, forward strand.
CCAAATCAGCAATTTACACTAGCTGCTGCTGTTGCTCTAAAAAGTGTTCTAAAACTGTCAAATAGGAGCATTTTTTTAGTGTGGCGGATACCACGTGGTACCGCGTGCAATTTGGGCGTCACATTTTTTTACACTTTAACATTGGTTTGAGCAGTCCGAATTATAGAGAGAGAAATAAGAGAGAGAAAAGGAAGAGAGAGGAAGAGAGAGAGGGTTTCGATTTGAGTTGTCCTTACATTTTTTAATGATCCGGATGCCACGTAGACTCGGCCACGTGATACCCATTCAATGCCCAAAAATTTAATTTTTTCGACAAAGGGGGATATCCCAATGAAATGAAAAATGAGGTTCAAATAAAAATAAAAATAAAAATAACAAATGTAGCCATGGTTTTTTTTTTTGTGGAACTGTAGCCATGCTTCTCTCTCTCTTCACAGTGGGATTCTCACAAAAACCCTAGAAACAAAAAGCATCATCTGATCAGAAATTTGAAATTCCAAACTACAGCGGTTGTAGAAGACGACCATTACTATCTCCGACGACAGTAGTGTAACCATGAATTCCTCGCTCTGGAGTCGCCTTCCACAGGAAATGATCACCCACGTACTCTCTTTCCTACCCACCAAGTCTCTCTCCCGATTCAAATGTGTTTCTCACTCTTGGAATTCCGAAATCTCTTCCCCAGAATTCGCCCAAACCCATCTCCACATAACCAACACCACCACCAAACCCCACAAAACGATTCTCATTTCTCCCTTTACACTCTCTACTCCCTCGATCCCACCGCGGAAAATCCCACCGCGAAAAAGCTCTGTTTTCCGACCACAAGCAGTTCAAGGAGAAAGAAAAGAAGAAACTCCGACCACAAGTGGATCAAGGTCTCAGGCTCTTGCAATGGCTTGGTTCTGATTTGTGATCAAGGTGATTCCAATTTCTTGTTCAACCCATTCACTAAAGAATGCAAGAAACTCCCCAAATCCCCTTTCTCTCACCTATATAATTTGGTTATTGAGGGGGACTATGATCTTCTACGTGGGTTGGGTTACGTTATATATGCATTACATCTCTCCTGTTCTTATGCAGCCATCTCTATAATAGTGTGGAACATTAGTTGTTTAATACGGTGAAAGCTGCATTGAAGAACAAGAAGGATAAAAAAGCTATACTTGATGGCAAAAAGGGCTTGCTGGAATCTAAAGAAAAAACTGAGAAAGATGAAATAAACCAATCATCACAGCCTCCATTTGCTGAAGATGCTGAGCGGCTTTTTAAGAGTTCTGTTTTAAAGCTCTTCAAAGCTACAAACATTGTGAATATCAGTTTTAAAGACTGAAGGATGAAACTCAAAAGTTTGTTAAACCCCTTTAATGCAGCTTACTTAATTGGAATTCTCGACCATTTGAGTGCATTTCTGACCGCTGCGCTAATTTGGCATCGTTTTTTTTGTAGAATACCTCAATACATTACCCTTTTCACTTGGATTTTCAGATTACGAAGTTAAGCAAGCCTCTTCGGCATGGTTTCTGTTCAATAGATCTCTTGGCTGGGTTCTTTTCGATACCCTCACGGCATGAAAGTTTGGTAGAAAATCATGGACATTTTAACTTATAAGCAGAAGTAAATCTTACCACATCTAAAATGTAGGGGAGAGGGATAATTCTTCTATTTGTTATATATTCTCACGTGCCCACACTGCCATTCTCTATATTTTCACAAGTTTTTTTTTTTTTGTTAGGTTTTACAGTCAGAGGTTGTCCGGACTTGCTTACGTGCATTTCGATTTTCCTCTCCAGTCAAACGTAAGTCATCCATGCCGGGAAGAAGATTCAAAAGAGATTTATCTCTTGTGACTTGGCCCCAAGCGGTAGCCAAGTTTTGAACTCAAGATGTCTGGATATTTCGCGAATTGTAGCATTAAAAATAATAATAATTTTTCGCTCACAAACAATATACCCCATGATCTTTTGTTCACTCACTCAAAAAAAAAAAAAAAAAAAAAAAGAACATTACCTACTTTAGTTGGGACATATTGGATCTCCCTTCTGATCGAATAGTTTATTATATAATCTAATCTAGAGGTAATCATAGGAATTGCATATCCGTAAATGCTAGATCAAAGGATACAATTTTTTTTGTCTAAAATTTTAACCCAAATTATAAAACAAGATACGTGTTATTTGATCAAATACATTGTCATATAAGAATGTCCTCTTTTATTTTTCTTCTTGAGTTGTGTAAATATCAAGCCCTACAAACTGAATGTGTTTTCATTGTCGAAATAATAACTCAATTTGGACAACAGCAATTTGTGTAATTTTCATCTATATTTTAGGTGAGTGAACTAAATAACACCCAATCAAGTCTAAAATTCTCATTTTTTTCTCAAGCCGCAAAAGGCAAGCAACAATCGTATATTCGTATTGTCAAAAACCACCAACTAGTGGTGAGTGAATTATTGTCAAAATTCTTGTTTACATTTTAAGTATGCCCACACTCATCACTCATCCGCCACTGTTTGTTCCCTGTGATTGGAATTAACAGTTGTGCTGATTGGAATTAACAGTCACTTGGTGCATTAATCGGCAGCATAAGTCGGCAAACTCAAAAAGATATAGATACATATTAGCTAATGAGGACCCTAAAATTTCACTTGCAAGGTTTTGAACCCCCACCTCTTGAATGGAACTGTAGTAGAAGTACCATCTGGACTACAAGCCATGAGCTATCTACTGATTAGGAGTAAGTTGCTTTTAGCAGCTCTCTACTATGATTTGCATAATCTGAGGCAAAATTGAAGGTGATGTATTATAGTGCTCGGCATGGCCACAAAAAGCATCCACAATATTTAAACAAATACTAGTAGTAAAAAACTCATTAGACAAAATACAGAGCCAACATCTTGGTTCATTTCAATCCATAATCAATGAATACTAGTTTTTCTATATTCCATGATACAAAAAAGATAATATGCTTACCCGCTAGGCAATCTCAGCTGTCCAAAATGCAATCCAACGGTCCGGAGTAGGAGAGAGGAAAAGAGGTGAGAGAGTGGTTGGGTGAGAGGAGAGAGAGGGAATCAATCTTAGCCGTCCAAAATACTTTTGGACGGCCGAGATCGTGTTCGGCATGGCCACATGGCCACATGGGACAGGCCGCGCCGGTGTCGGTCCGATGATCGGAGACGTCCATCGCGTAGAGCACGTCGAGTACTACAAGTGTACCAAAAATCAACTCGATCGGATATCGTTAAATGCGTCATCGGAACACAAATATGTTAATTTTTGGTACACTTGTACTACTCGACGTGCTCTACGCGATGAACGTCTTCGATCACCGGACCAACACCGGCGCGGCTGCACACCACGCTGCGCAGCACCTCCCCTCTGTCCGGCCACGTGGTACCCATTCGGTACCCAAAAAAATTTCGTGGACTGTAGATTGTTATGGTGAAATTCATGTAAACAGAGAGGAGGTGGGAAGGTTTTTGGCAAAAATGGAATAGAAGCAGCGAATCATCTCTCAGATACTGTCTGTGGGCAGTAGTAAAGTGAAATTGGAGAGGTGGGGCCTGGGGGGATAGAAAGTCACGTGTCGTAAAGGTGGATACAGCTGTGTGCATGCCTCATCAAATGAATGAATTGAGGAAAATAATGCGTTGGCCGCGTGCCCTGTCTCGGCTACACCGAAACACGGAAGCCCGCAATCGCATGGCTGCTCCCCTGTGTCCTTTCCCTTTCTTTTCTGAATGATTTTTTTTGATAAAAATTGGTTCGTAGCTGTTTTATTTTATTAGCTTCTCTTTATCAAGAAAAAATAATAATTTAAAAAAAGTGACGAAAATCTAACTAAGAGGAAAAAAAAATGGAAACCGAAAAAAAATAGTCCAGTTGTAATATTTTTGTCACATAACACATCCTTAACACGCATTACTAAAGGTGTTCTATTAACAAAAAAAAAAAAAAAAAACAAACAGTTTTTTACAAAATCCAAGACAGATCATTACTCGGGGTTTTTTGAGGACCAAACTGGGAAAGTCGGTTTGGGAAAACATCAAACTGGAACCTGTCTTAAATAGGGAAAAAGACGTCGTTTTGCTCATTTTCTTGGTACACCTCCAAAGCTTCAAAGGGTCTTATTTGGAGAGTTAATTTTGGAGTTCAATTTTAGGGGGATTTAGGCTCTTTGGGGTAGGGTATAGTTGGTTTATGCACTTGGATTTAGACACTTCTGGTTTAGGCACTTTGGGTTTAGGGTTTAAGCACTTTGGAAAATTTAATTTTGGGGTTCAATTTTAGGGGATTTATGCTCTTTCAGGTAGGGTATAGTTAGTTGGTTCGGATGGTCCGGTCCTTGATTCATGGCGGTGTTGGACCTCTCGGTTGAGACTTTGGGGACGGGTTAGGGCCTTTCCACCGGGAGGTTGTGCCGAGGGGAACCTTTGGCGTAGCCCGCCGGGAGCCGCAACCGTTCCTCAAATTACGATCGCATGGCGTCGGCGCTGCGAATGGCAGGTCGTTCTCAAAGCCACACGCCGAGAGAAGGGGGTGCGGCGCCAACAACGATCGGCGGCCGGGTATACTCCGGCACCGAGACCCCGCCGAAGACCCCAGCGCCATTAGGCAGGTATGATGGTGATTTGACAAGTGAGGAGCGAAACAATGTCGGGAGGGAACGTTTCAGGGGCTTGCGGGCCGACCCGGGTATTTTGCAAACTCGGGATGGGATGGCGCGTGGGGGAGAGGGGTAGCGTGAAGGGGAAGCTTCTCTCCTCCTATATAAAGAGAGGTTTCACCACCAGAGTGAGTTAGTTCTTTTCTCTCCAAAAGCTCTCCTTACTTTTTCCGTCCATACTCTTTCGCTAGCATCTTACTAGACCGTCGGAGCACCTTCCCGGACGACCACCGACCGGGCAAGGCGCTAACACGGTTGTTTCCTGTGCAGGTCTCGATTCCAAGCGAACCCTCTATATTCCAGGTCCTCTGCCCCCTTTGAGTCCAATCTGCAGGGTCCAAACAGGTGTGCCGGAGGAGCAGCTCCCACAATTGGCGACTCCGCTGGGGATCTTCGTGTGCCTTCCCAGACTTTGTGGTTAGCTTTCTCCCAACTCCACCCGTGGGACCCCACAGATGTCGGATCCTACGCAAGATTTAACGCTGGGCCTTGACGCCTTCGACGGACGCGGCCAGTGGCGCAACTCGGCCGACCACCGAAGGTACGAAGTACGACAGGACTTGGGACTACGGCTCGCCTCCGTGGTCAGCCGGGGAGGAGTCGCCGCCGTAGACCCCAATGCCGCCGGCACGAGCGCCGCCGGAGCTCACAGCGTGCCGGACGACTTTGCGATCCCCAACAGGCAGGGGACTCCGCTCCCTCCCCCTCCTCCTTTGCCGCTGGGGGCCCAAGTGGCCATTTTGATGGCCGAGGTGGAGGCCCTGAAGAGTCGGCGACCGGCGAGCTCCGGTCGGACAAGGAGGAAAAGGCACCAGGCCCCCGCTCAAGCCGCAGTCCAAACGGGGAAGGAGACGGTGTTCACTCATCCTGGAAACAACGCGTTCAGAATAGATGAGCGCGGCCGGGCCCATAGAGATCGGCATTCGGGGGACAGCCGGGCAAGGGACCCCCTCACTCGACCAATTGATGTCCCCGAAGACAGCGCTATGGAATCAAGCGCACGGTCGGCCGGACGCCGCGGGAACCCCCAAGAGGCCGGAGACCAAGAGCGTCGGCAGAGGCACGGAAAGGGGGTCGTCGGTGATCACGGCGGCCGAGAGATCGGTGACGTAAACCGTCGCATACCGGGATGCTCGGCGGGAAGGAGGGACGGCGGACATTCCGGCCGGGCATTGGATCACGATCGTCGTGATACTAGGTCAATGGACCAAGGGGGCGCACGAGCAGCCGAACGATCCGACGGAGGAGGGCGCCGCCACGGTCGAGAGGACCGCACGGCTCGCGGTTTCGACCTCGATCCGGACATCCGGTACGAGGTCACCAAGGACGGCATCGTCGCCATCAACGAGCGCACGGGGGAATCAAGGATCTTCAGAGCGGAGCCCCCGGCCTCTCCCCCACCGCAGCGGCCCCTGAAAGGCAGCCCCCAGAAGAAACGAGCCTCCGAGCGAGGCCAGGACCAAACCAACCAAGGTGCAGGGGAAGATTGGAAGAGGGCATGCGACAACAGCCGCGCGGCTGGAATTGGACAGTTATCCCGAAACGAGGCGGAAACTAGGCTCGACCGGGCGCGGCAGTCGCCGTTCACGGCGGCGGTTAACGGGGCGCTCCCGCCGAGCAACTTCAAGATACCGAAGTTTCCAAAGTACGAAGCCAGCTCCGACGCCTTTGTACACGTTCAACAGTACCGACAGACGGCGGGGCTCTTCGGTTATAGTGATGCCATTATGTGCAAGACTTTCTCCATGAGCCTGTCCGGCCCCGCCCTGACCTGGTATGGTCAGCTGGCCCCGGGGGGTATCGGATGTTTTAGCGACCTCGAAAGGGCGTTCACGTCCCGGTTCGTCACCAACAACGTGCAACCGAGGACGGTCGACGCTCTGTTCAACCTCAGACGTTCACCGGACGAAACCCTGAAGGCATTCATCGGCAGGTACTGGGAAGTCTACAACGCAATTGAAGACTGCGACCAGAAGCTCGCCGCGTCGTCTTTTAAGCACGGCCTTGATGAACATTCCGAACTCTTTAAAGATCTTTTGCTGCGGCCGCCGAGGAACATGACCGATCTAATGTTCGTGGTAGACAAATACCGCGAGCTCGAGGAATTCATCACTAGTCGCGGGGTGAAAGATCCTCCCAAAGTGCCGAAGGAGTCGAAGAAGCAGGTCAACAACATTAAAAAGGGAGTCGGAGCGAATGAGAACAGGGACGGGGCAAACTGCGACGATAGGGGCGCCCCGGCGAGAAGCAATAGGGATAGCCGAAGTGGGAACGACCGGGGGAACTGGGAGAGGCCCCGACCGAACGACAGGGACTTCGTTGCTGAAACGACAGTATTCAAGGAGCCGATCTACAGACTTCTGGGGCCGCTAGCCCGGAAGAAATGGTTCGAGTTCCCGGAGGGCAAAATGGGAACGGCAGACGGCCGGGAACCGAGGCATTACGTCAGGTGCTCCTATCACGACGAACAGGGACATTACACGACGTCTTGCCAGCCGTTCAAGGAGCACCTGGAACGACTGGTGGCTGAAGGGAGAATGGAGGAGTGGGTCGATCGGTCAAAGACTCCGGTCGTACAGCGGAACGCGGCGCCACGCCCCCCGCCCGCGGGAGGTGCGGTCGACGTCATACACGGCTCGGCCAATCAACGCCGAGTCGACCAGCTTCACAGCGAGCTTCGCCGCGCGTCAGCCCCAGGACGGGTGATGGCGGTAGGGCAAGCGCCGAAGCGGAAATGGGAGGAGACAAAGACGCCGTGGGCGATCTCGTTCACCGAAGGGGACCTGGAGGGCGTTCAGCTCCCCCATGACGATGCTCTTGTGATCGAGGTGGCGGTGGGTGAGAGGCCCGTACAGCGGGTATTGATCGATCAGGGGAGCTCGGCGGACGTCCTATACTACACTGCTTTCAAGGCCTTGGGCCTCAACAAGGATGACATCGTCCCCCGAGTTCCGCTTGTGGGGTTGCCGGGCGCAAAAGTGTCGTCCTGCCGATTCGCGCACCGGCTCCGTCGTCATGACCGTGGAGTTCACCGTCGTCGCCTTCCCGAGCCACAAACGGTATTCTCGGTAGGGGGTGGCTCCACGGATGGGGGCGGTCGCGTCGCGCTGTCGCTTCATCGGTGCATCAGGACGGCAGGAAACGATAATTGGGGACCAACTGGTTTCGAAGAAGTGTTTCATCAACGCCGTCTCGCCAAGGGCTGACAAGAAGGGAAAGGTCCGGCAGGTCCAATGGGTGGAAAAGGGAGACGCCCCGGTGCTTGAGGACGTGGGGGTGATAGCCGAAGAGAAAGCGGTAGAAGACCTGATCAAGGTCCCGATCGACGAGGGCGATGCCCGGTACTTTATGGTGGGGTCGTCGCTTCCCGAGGCCGAAAGGGACGAGATGGTGCAGTTCTTAAAGGCCAACATAGAGGTGTTTGCCTGGACCCCTTATGAGATGCCGGGCATCTCGCCGGATTTCATCACGCATTCCCTTAACGTCGATCCGGCTAGGAGACCGGTGGTCCAACGGCCGAGGAGATCCTCGGCTCAACACGCCGACGCCGTGATGGAGGAAATCGATCGGCTTCTCGAGGCCGAAGCGATCTGTGAGGTCCAGTACCCCACGTGGTTGGCAAACACAGTGGTTGTAAAAAAGAAGAGCGGAAAGTGGCGTGTGTGCGTTGATTATACCAGCCTCAACGACGCCTGTCCGAAGGACTTTTTCCCCCTCCCTCGGATAGACCAGCTCGTCGACGCCACGGCCGGGCACGCAAGGCTAAGCTTCATGGACGCTTACAGGGGATATCACCAGATCGCAATGAACGATGTGGACCGGGATAAGACCGCCTTCATCTCACCGAGGGGAACTTATTGCTACAAGGTGATGCCTTTCGGTCTGAAGAACGCAGGGGCCACCTACCAGCGTATGGTATCCAAGATGTTCAAAAGCCAGCTCGGAGATACCATGGAGGCTTACATCGACGATATGGTGGTCAAAAGCAGGCATGAGGCTGACCATATCGGGCATCTAGCCGAAGTCTTTGGAATACTGAGGCAGCATCGGCTGAGATTGAATGCCGAGAAGTGTGCCTTCGGGGTGGGATCGGGAAAATTCCTTGGGTACCTTGTCACACGGCGGGGCATAGCGGCCGATCCGAACCAGATAACGGCGATCCGGGCCCTCCGAGCTCCCACCTCCTTAAAGGAGGTGCAACGTCTGACTGGCATGGCTGCCGCGTTGAACCGCTTCATCAGTAAGTCCTCGGACGCCTGCAGGCCGTTCTTTCAGTCCATTAAAACGAGCAAGAGAGCGTTTCAGTGGACAAGAGAATGCGATAAAGCACTAGCCGACCTGAAGAGCTACATGTCACGGGCCCCCCTCCTCGTCACGCCGGTCGACGATGAGGACCTCTTCCTATACCTCGCCGTCTCGCCTCATGCAGTAAGTTCGGCGTTGGTCAGGCAAGAGGGATCCGAGCAGCAGCCAATCTATTATTCCAGCAAAACTTTGCTGATGGCCGAAACAAGGTATCTGCCGATCGAAAAACTCACTCTGGCGCTCGTAACGGCAAAAAGGAAGCTTATCCCCTACTTTCAAGCCCACACCATCGTCGTGATCACAGAGTTCCCTTTGAAGGTAGTCCTGCGGAAGGCCGATCTATCCGCCAGAATTTGCAAGTGGTCCCTGGAATTAGCCAACTTCGACATTCGGTTCCAGCCTCGGACGGCGATCAAGGGCCAAGCCCTGGCCGACTTTATAGCCGAGCTAACACCAGGCCTTAAAGCCGAAGCCGAATCCGCAAACGAGGGGGAGTCCCCCGACGAGTGCGTCCTCGCCCGCCCCGCCCTGAAGACGAGCTCCCCGGCCCACGCCGACTTCATCTCCAAGCGGGCCATCCCCCCGCGGTCGGCACAGATATTCGCCGGAGACGCTTGGCGTCTCCATGTCGACGGCGCCTCCAACAGCCGAGGCGCGGGGGCCGGCATCGTCTTGGTTTCGCCAAACGGAACTATGCACGAGAACGCTTTGAGTATCGGTTTCCCGGCCTCCAACAATGAGGCTGAGTACGAAGCCCTGATCGCAGGCCTACGACTGGCCAAGCACATGGGTGCCGAAGAGGTACAAGTCTACAGTGATTCCCAGCTTGTGGTCAACCAACTCACGGGTGATTATGAAGCCCGAAATGCGCGGATGAACCAATACGTCGCCGGGTAATTGATCTACAGAGAGATTTCAAACACGTCGCGTTTGAGCAGATCGGCAGAGAGCACAACGCCCACGCCGATGCCCTCGCTGGTCTGGGTTCCGTGTGCGCCGACCTCTCCGGAAACAGGACGATTCACCTCGGCGAAATCGATTCGCCTAGCTTCGAGACCCTCCCGAGTGTACTTCTGGTCGAGCCTCTCGGTCCCACGTGGATAGACCCCCTGATCGCCTATCTCCGCGATGAACTTCTCCCCCCCGACAAAAAGGAGGCCCACCGCATACGCTGCCAGTCGGCATCTTACTTCCTCGACCCAGCCGGACAGCTTTATAGGCGCTCCTACGGTGGACCTGATCTCCGTGTGGTCCACGACATCGAGGTCCAGGCCATCCTCCATGAACTCCACGAGGGCAGCTGCGGCACACATTCGGGAGGACGGTCGCTGGCTGACCGAGCACGCACCCAGGGCTACTGGTGGCCAACTATGCGTAAGTCTGCCGAGATCTACGTCCGTCGTTGCGAAGCTTGCCAAAGGCACTCATCTCTACTCCACCAGCCTGCGATGCCGCTCCAGCCTGTGACCAGCCCCTGGCCCTTCGCCCACTGGGGGCTCGACCTTGTTGGAGTCTTACCTACGGCGCCGGGCGGCTTCCGACACCTCGTCACTGCCACCGATTACTTCACGAAATGGGTTGAGGCCGAACCGCTCATTACCATTTCGTCGGAGGACATCGAGCGGTTCCTCTGGAGGAACATTATCTCCCGTTTCGGCGTCCCATATGCCATCATATCTGACAACGGCACCCAATTTGTTGCCGAGGGCGTAAATGCCCTTTGCCGAAAGCGCGACATCAAGGTCCACCACTCCACGGTTGCCTACCCCCAGGGCAACGGTCAGGCAGAAGCCACCAACAAAGCCATCTCCGCCGGGATCAAGCGGCGTCTCACTAACAAGCGTGGCAAGTGGGTTGAGGAGCTCCCCAAGGTTTTATGGGGCTATCGAACTACACCACGACGGAGTACAGGCCGTACGCCGTTTTCCATGGCCTACGGCGTTGAAGCCGTACTTCCCCTAGCGGCGACCCTTCCGACATCCCGCACCGAAGCATTCCACCCCCAGACGAACGAGGAAAACCTCGCGGCCTCAATGGACGAAATTGATACTCTCCGCGACACCGCATACATCAGGCACGCGACCTATCGGCAAGAGGTGGCGCGCGGTTATGACAAGCGTGTACGGCTGCGTCCTTTCAACGTTGACGATTTGGTCCTCCGGGAGGTGGTCCGGAAAGACAAGAAGAAGAAATTCATGCCCAACTGGGAGGGTCCCTACCGCATCACCGCGAAGGTGGGCTACGGAGCCTACAGGCTTTCGGAGATGGACGGGTCTGCGATCTCCAATCCATGGAATGCCAACAAGCTGCGGAAGTACTACGCCTAGAACCTCTCGGCTACTGTTTTTCTTTTTGATTTGTTCTCGGCTACCCTTTTTGTAATGCCCAAGGCTTTTGAAATGCTAATGATACTCCGTTTTGGAAACTGTTCTCACGCTGCCCTCAAAACGCTTCGGCGTGGGGTCACTCAAACTGCCCTCCAAACGCTTCGGCGTGGGGTCACTCAAACTGCCCTCCAAACGCTTCGGCGTAGGGTCACTCAAACTGCCCTCCAAATGCTTCGACATGGGGTTACTCAAACTGCTCTCAAAACGCCTCGGCGTGCGGCCACTCGACAAACCACCATCTCGTTCGTTGTCCGCGCGTGTTCAAAAATTTCCTTCGGCCGGGAACAGGGGGCTATTCCGTCTCTGTTCCCCGCCAAAGGAGGGGCTATTACTCATCCCCCTAGGCAGTATTAAACATTCCAATTTAACCAACTTGTGAAATAACAATTTCTGAAATAAAATTATCATTCAAAGCGTCTAAAAGTACGGCTACGGCCAGCATTCCAGTACGACCAAAAAAAAAAAAAAAAAAAACAGGGGGCTAGACAGCGGGGGGATCTTGAACTGCTGTTGCGGAGGTTCCGTCGGTGGCGGCTTGGGCTTCTTGCTGCGCCCTGTCAAGTCTTGCAGCCGCTTCGGCCAAGCGCACAGAGAGGACTAGGGCAGGAGCGACGGGACAAGTTCGGCGAGGATCATCCGCCGGGAGATCAAAGATATCTAAGCCGGCGTTGTAGCCAAGGGTAAACGACACTTGGTGCGTTTCCCTCGCAATCATCACTTCGGCCTCGGCTTTGATCTCCTCCAGTTCTTCAGCATACCCCTGCCCGACATCTTCCGCCCCCTTGGCCTCGGCGGCGGAGATCATCTCTGGCAGCTCCGCCCGCAGCTTTTCAAGCTCGTCCGCTGCTTTTTTCCTCGCCACCTCAGTAACGGCGATTTCAGCCGTAAGATTTTTCTTCTCGGCATCAGCAGCGGCGGCCCTCTTCTCAGCATCCTGGGCCCTTCGCTCGGCCTCCTCGACCATCTTCTTGAGGTCGGAAACCTTGGCTTCGGCAGTGGCAGCCCTCTCCTCCGCAAGAAGGGCCTTACCCTCGGCGGCTTCGGCCTTGTCAGCATTGTCCTTGGATTTCTTCCTCCAGTCGGCTCGGCTGTTCAGCAGCTCGAGCTGGTCATCGTAAACCCGACAAGCTGTCTGTGCGGCCTGCGGCAATGAATACAGTCAGAAAAGCGGAACGGGAAATTGTAGCCATTTTAAAAAAAAAACACCGAGCATACCTTAGCCATATGAAAATAGAACAATGTGTTGCTCTCCGCACGGGAGGTTGGGAGAGCGGCCATGTCTTTCGGGAGGCAGGACATCCCCAGCACGGCCCTGCCAATGGTCAGGTCCTCCTCAAGGCTGTCGTCAGCAGTGAGGATCCCACCCCTCGGCTTACGGACGACGGGGGCAAAGGGTTGCACCTCAGCCGGAGCATCCGCACCCTCACTGACGGTGATATGTTCGGCATCACCTTCTCCACGCCGTCTCTTCGGCGACGGTTCCTCGACCTCCGGCCTTCGTCGGGATGAAGTGGGGTCGGCAGGGATTGGAGAGGGCGGGTTTGATCCCTCACCGGGTTGCTGCTGCTGCTGCTGTGGTTGCTGCGGCTGTGGATCCCTGGCCTCGTCCGCAGTGAGGGTCCCTGGAGCCCCCGGCTGGATTCCCTGCGGCGCGGTCTCGAACCTTTCAGGGTCGATCCCAGTTGAGAGTAGCCTAGCCCGTTCCTCCCTCTCCTTCGAGATGTCCCTCAGACTTCTTCGGGGCGCCATGGGGAAGATGGGGAAGAGAGTGCGCAGTTTCTGTGCGGCGAAACCCTTGTAAACAGGCTCGTACCCGAGAAGCGTCGGCGCGTCCCTCCGTCGGCAAGATAGAAGAGCTATAAGCCTGTCCCAGCTCCCGCCTGCTCTCAACCCTTTCGAAAGCTCGGTGACACCTGCAAAACAGCACGGATGGGCTCAGCAGATACTCCGCAAGATAACGCTAAGAACGGTAAAACAAAGTGCGATCAAACTTACTCGGCGACCCCCTAAACCGAGGGACTGGAAATCGGTGAGGGTCCGAATCGTAATAGAGCCAGTCAAACCGTGGATCGGATGGGCCGAACTCGAAGTTCCCGGACACCTTTACGTGCTCGACCACCCACTTGTCCGTGTCGGTCAACCGAGTCACTATATGGTCGAATCTTGGCCGGGTGGACAAGAAATAGCGGCCGTGCGATGAGTTGTGCCCCAAGTTGTACATAAGGGACAACTCATGCTTTGATAGCTGCAAGCCGTTTTCCCTAACCAGCGCTATCACCGAATTGATAATCCGGAAAAAGTTGATGGCGACCTGGCACGGCGCGAGCTCGTAGTGCGACAGGTACATTCGGAGGAAGGGGTGAAGGGGAAAACGCACCCCCCCCTCGGTGATGGCGATTAGCGGCAGGATGATGAAGTCTTTGGAATAGGTCAACCGCCCTTCGGTGTAGGGCTCCACCACGACGTCGTCAGGAATCTGATACTTGCGGCGGAACTCGTCCCACACTCCGGGAGCGCCGCTAACATAGTGGGCGTACGGGCTGATCTGCGTCCCGGGCGGCAGGGGAGGAATCACGTCCGGGTCTGTCGGGTCCCTCCTTCTCGGCGCTCTCCGGTCCGTCGCAGAAGTGCTCGGCGGGTTGGCCGAGGTACTTGCGACCCGAGCGGCCGGAACTGAGTCGCCAGCCTCGGGGACCCCCGGGGCTGTTGCGCTAGAGCCGTGCTCCCCGGGGTTCTCGCCGTGCTCATCCCTCTCGGCTAGACCGTTAGAGTCGGACGGCCTACGAACCAGGAACGTCCCCGACTCGCCTTGAGCCGAGGGAGCACTTATACGGATGCGGTGTGCTAAGGCGGCGATGCGCTCGGCGTCCCTTGGGACTACTACGCCGTTGGAGTCCGTTTCCGTTCTGGAACTTGAAGACTCCGCCATGCCGAGAAACCTAAAAGACAGTGCACGGGTGAAGACTGTTAGTGGGGCTTAACGTCTAAAAAAAAAAAAAACGTATCTATGGCATGAGGAACCGGGGCCGACGGGGCCCCCTCGGCTAAAAATATCACTTCGGTAGGTGGGGCTCCGCTCGGATGGAGGCGTTCAACCAGGAGGGAGATGAACAGTTTGCAGACCTGGGTTGCCCAAGCCATTCATCCCAACTGGAGGGAGATGAACAGTTTGGGCTCCTGAGTTCTCCACATGCCTGCTGTTCACTCCCCTCGCCAGCTTCGCTCAACGTTAAAACACAAAAAAATCTAGGAGGGGGAGGCTTGGTAGAATCAAGTCCGACGTTATTTGGGACGAAAATGGCAGAAAAAGATGCAAAAACGAGGAGTTGAGAAGATTCAGTGGAGTTTTACCTGAGTGTTTGCAGGAACCGGTGCCGGAAACGCTCGAATACGGAGGCTGCTGACGACGGAAGACGACGGAAGACGGCGGAAGGCGGCGGAGGCTTGGGCAGCGAAGGGGGTTGGAATTCTGAGAGAGAGCAAAGGTGTGCCCCCTCCCTCTGATGTGAGATATATAGGGCTAGGGGGGTGCACCGGTTGGGCTCCCGTAACCGCAGGGAATCCCAAGCGACGGGCTTCAAAGCGTCGCGTTGGGCGGGAAACGGCGCTTCCCCCAGATGCCCAACCTGGGGCTGACACGTGGCGTGCGAATCAGGAGGGAATTAATTACCCCTCCTCTACTGGCGCCAGCTGTCCCTCCTTGCAGGGGAATCTCTGCGGCCGCTGCGGCACGCCATCATCACTTCAGAGGGGGCACGCCCCTCAAGGACACGTGTAGCCACCTAGCCCCCTGGCCTGTGGTTCGGACGTGATTGACGCGACGTCTGACAGGGAAGGGGCTTCCGGCCGCTCGCCCCGTTGCCGCCTCGGCTTTCATTACAGATCATCTCCACCGTTGCCCTTAGGGGCAACCGGAAGAGCTGAGGGGCTATTGTGGTAGCCGAGGACCAACAGGGGCTCGGATGGTCCGGTCCTTGATTCATGGCGGTGTTGGACCTCTCGGCTTATGAGACGCCCGGACGGGTTCGGCCTCAGTTCCACCGGATGTTGTGCCGAGGGGAACCTCCTCGGGAGGGCTGGGCGTAGCCCCCCGGCGGGCCGGGAGCCGCAACCGTTCCTCAAATTACCCCTTCGCCGAGGAGCTTCGATCGCATAGATGCGTCGGCCAGGCCTGCGAATAGCCGGTCGTTCTCAAAGCCACACGCCGAGAGAAGGGGGGGTGCGGCGCCAACAACGATCCGGCAGCCAGGTATACTATCCGAAGTACTGAGACCCCGCTGAAGACCCCTGGCGCCATTATGGCAGAGGTATGATGGCGATTTGACAAGTGACGGAAACTGAAACAATGTCAGGGAGGGAGGAGCGTCAGGACGTTGCGCTCGAGGCGCCTGGCGGGCCGCCCGACGGACCGGCGGGTATTCAGGAGTTGTTGGGTGTTCAGAGCACGATGACGTCAGCCGAAGCGGCAGAGCAATCATGACAGACTCACGTGCTCAGTCAGGATGGGATGGCGCGTGGGGGAGAGGGGTAGCGTGAAGGGGAAGCTTCTCTCCTCCTATATAAAGAGAGGTTTCACCACCAGAGTGAGTTAGTTCTTTTCTCTCCAAAAGCTCTCCTTACTTTTTCCGTCCATACCCTTTCGCTAGCATCTTACTAGACCGTCGGAGCACCTTCCCGGACGACCACCGACCGGGACAAGGCGCTAACACGGTTGTTTCTGGCAGTCTCGATTCCAAGCGAACCTCTATATTAGGCACTTTGGAGTCCAAAATTAGGGTCCAAACGGGTGTGGGGAGGAGGCTTTTTGGTTTAGACACTTGGAGTTAGGCACTTCGGGTTTATGATTTAGGCACTTTGGAAAATTAACTCTCAAAACAAGGCTATTGGAAGCTTTGGGGGTATACCAAGAAAATGAGCAAAACAACGTCGTTTAAAAGAAAACGAGGAAGAAGGGAGGGGGAGAAAAGGAGCATTTCCGGGTCCTTTAAGTAGTCGGTTCAATTCATCCAGTGTCAGTCAAGTTTGGCCGATTTGGCCGAGAGAGAGAGAGAGAGAGAGAGAGAGAGAGAGAGAGAGAGAGAGAGAGAGAGAGAGAGAGAGAGAGAAATCGATAAGGACCAGAGAAAATGCAATACGTACATTTATATATGCATACATACACATACATATATGTATATAAATAAAGACACACACACATATATAATCATATACACACATATCAGAGAGAGAGAGAGAGAGAGAGAGAGAGAGAGAGAGAGAGAGAGAGAGAGAGAGAGACTAGCTTTCATTATTGCCGTCGCTTGGGTTGCCACTCACCGTAGAGAGGGGTGAAAACCATGAAATGATTTAGGGTTGAGGGTAAAGGGTTGGGAAGACTTGGGTAATAAGTATATATATAAATCCAGTTTGTTCCGGTCAAGGCTGACTTAAAACCTCCTAAATCGGGAACCAATCTGGTTTTACATTTTTTGAAAGTCACTGAACTAGAACCGGACTGGACAACAAAAAAAATGTGAAAAAATGCCTGTTTGGTCCAATTTTCTATTTTTTTCCCCACTCCTAAGAACAACATACTCTTCTCCTTTAATTTGTGGTACTTAAATGTTTTGATATGTTTGTTTTTCTTTTTTGAGTTTTTGTTAGATTAACATCATATTTATTGGAGCAATTATTTGTCCAAGGAGGGGAGACAAAAAAAATACTAAACCGCTGATATTTTTTCTCTTCTTATATTAATTTTTTTTCAACTTTTGTCCACATTGTTATACATTTTTTTATGTCTTTGGTTAAGATGAATATGAATGATTAAGCTATGAAGTTAAGATAAAAAGCTAAATAAAAATTTAGGAGAAGTAAGAAATACCGAAAAAATACTAGACAAATTTTTTCTTTTAAATTTAGAAATCTATTGGCCGGTCCTATTATTTGGAATTTTGGCCCACCGGGTCCTGGGCTAAAATTTAGGGACATTTACCATCAGGTCACCTTTGGATCCCATAATTACCATTAGGTCAAACCCAACTCTGAAAAATTCTCATAAACTCCCCAACCTGTATAAAAATGCCTAAATCATAGGATACCCTATGAAAGTGCCTAAAATCCTAGGGAACCCTATGAAAGTGCATAAACCACTAAACCCTATAATAGGAAAGTGCACCCTAAACCTAAACTCTAGGGTACCCTACGACTAGGGTACCCTATGAAAGTGCCTAAAATCCTAGGATACCCTATGAAAGTGCCTAAACCACTAAACCCTATAATAGGAAAGTGCACCCCTAAACCTAAACTCTAGGGTACCCTACGACTGGGGTACCCTTATGACTAGGGTACCTTACGACTAGGGTATCCTATGAAAGTGCCTAAAATCCTAGGATACCCTACGACTAGGGTACTCTATGAAAATGCCTAAAATCCTAAAGTACCCTACGACTAGGGTACCCTATGAAAGTGCCTAAAATCCTAGGGTACTCTCATGAAAGTGCCTAAAATCCTAGGATAATCTATGAAAGTGCCTAAACCACTAAAACTCTATAATAAGAAAGTGCACTCTAAATCTAAACTCCAAAAAAGAGTGACTTACCTTAGTGGTAATTAAAAAAAAATGACTTACCTTATTGGTAATTAGACATCTCTTTTCTAGACCTAGAGGTAATAATCCCTAAAATTTATTGCTGGAGAGGTCCTGGGGCACAAATATGGTTGGAGATTTTACTTTTTTGCCCATCCTCGTCGTCGTTACTCTTTGTTTTTACTAACCGTTTATGCACTTTCATAGGGTACCCTAGGATTTTAAGCACTTTCATAGGGTACCCTACAGTTTAGGGTACCCTAAATTTAGAATGTATATTTTAGAATTTAGACCGTATATTTAGAATTTAGACCGTATAATTAGAATTTAGACCATACATTTAGAATTTAGGCATTTTCATAGGGTACCCTAGGGTTTAGGTTTAGGGTGCACTTTCCTATTATAGGTTTTTTAGTGGTTTGGAACTTGTACTTTCATAGAGTACCCTGGGGTTTAGGTGGGGTGGGGAGAGAGAGAGAGAGAGATGGGACGAACAAGACATGGAAAGGTGAAATGATGGGCCGGAGGGTATTTTTGGCCGAAAAGAGCGCGCAGGACCTTGTGAGGCATGAAGTTTGTTCACCAAAAATGGTGGGACTTGTTGAGGTTTGATCCAACCTTATAGGACCGGCCCAGAAAATTTCCAAAAAAATTAGGGAGAATGGGCCTCAAAATCGGTTTAATTCTGGCTACCTCAATGGGCTTCCGCAAATTGAACAGAGAGACTCATACTGGGCTTATTTCCCACCCTTGGGTCAAGCGTGGGGTAAAATTGGACCACAACGTTACCTGGCGGATGGGAGGACAGGGGCGCCAGGAAGAGAGCGCGCGCGCGAGAGAGAGAGAGAGCGAGAGAAGAGAGAGAGAGCGATAGCTCTGCATATTCTTAGGGTTTCGGAAAATCCAAAACAATCAGAGGTGAGAGCGTAAAATCTGTTCATAAAATTCATCTAATTTGTTCAAGGAATCGTTCAAAAAAGTAATTCGATGGAAATGGTGAGTTTGATTTGGTATATGATGATGTTTGTGTGTGAGAAAGAGGTGTGTTTATTGTGTGCAGGAGTCGAGTGTGAGAGTCCTATAGAGGAGAGGGAAGTGAGATCGAGAGCGACGAGCGACGAGGAGAGAGAGAACGTAGGAGTGTGTTTGCAGGGTCCCAAAGCTATCGAGTTCCTCGGTCTGCACCTTTACTTTCGCGATTATGTCGGAGAAAAAGCTTGTGGTATGATTCTACCTTCCAAATTTGCATGCATACGGTGATGTTCAATTGTAGATTAGCTGTTTGTGTTGTAATGTGAACTGAATGCATTTTTGCAGGTATTGGGCGTCCCATGGGATGTTGATACGGATGGTTTGAGGGATTATATGAGCAAATTTGGGAAATTGGAGGACTGTATTGTGATGAAGGTCAGTCTACTCTGATGTCCTAGTAATTTTTCCAAGGAATCAAATTTTATGACGTGATTATTTTGTTTATATTGCTTTTATTGCTCTGAAAAATATGAAGGAAAACATGACATAAATTTGTTTGATTGCGCTAGGCCCCTAGTCAAGACGGCGGACCACCGCCTGGCCCGTTGGCACTGCCTTGGCTGATTTTTAGAACACTGGCAAAGACATGCAGGGACACACCAGTACTTATTAGAGGGTTACATTTTTTGAAGTTGGCCCAGAAGTTGTGCGTTGGTGTAATGTTGTTACCAAAGTAGAAGTATTGTAGAGCTAATTTAATGTCAAGTTCATATGGTTAATCAGTTACGAGCGAAGTGAGTGTTGGTCTTTTATGCCTGATATGCATATGCATAATAGTATCTCCAATCTCCACACACACCCCTCCATATGATCCCATCTGTGTACCATTGCGTAAGCAGAGATTAGCTTGTGGCGGAGTAGTAGGCAGGTCGTCTCTTTGTTGCTGATTGGTTGTAGCTTTGGTGACGGTGATGGGTGGTGGTTGTTTGTTTTAGTCGAAGTCTAGCTGTTAATGACAGCTGTGGCCAGGGCGGTTGTTGTGTGGTTGTGACATTGGGTGAAGAGCTGTTTTGGATCTAGTGTTGTGGTTATTCAGATTTTTGGTCTTCTATTTTGGGGTTTGGGTGTTTATCTGTTAGTATATGTGCGTTTTTCTTTTTCTTTTTGGAAGAAGGTAGTTTAGTAAAAGTCAATCCCTGTTAACAGTGTTACGTTGGCTAGTCTACTGCAGAGCTTACTGTCATTTCTGTACCCTCAGAAGAGGCTAGTGTAATTTTACATAATGCTGTTGTTTAATAAATTTTGTTTTCCTGTAAAATCAATGGGGAGTTATTTTTTCATGACTGGTGAGAAGTGATCAAATATTATATTGGTAGGTGTCCTAATAATAAGAGGTAGGAGTACTTGACATCCTTGCTTTCTTATTTTCATACTACTGGGTAGTTGTTTGTTTCGAGGACTTGATTAAGGTTATTTTTTGCTTTGCCTTGGAAGAATCCTCACATATTTGGGACAAAATACTAGTAAAAATCCTTTCAGGGTAGTCGTACAGAGTTTTGAGCACTGCTAGTTGCGTTGGAAAATTGTCAGGAGTTTTTTTTGTTCAGCTTTTTGGATTTACCCTATTGAAGAATGTTATTCATGATTCTGCAGTTTGATGGTTATATAACTGTTAATTTTTGGATCAACGTGAAAAAGAGTTCTTATGTTATTTGTTTTTACACCAAAGACGTTCATTTCCTTGTATTATGTTGTAGGAACGGTCCAGTGGTCGTTCTCGTGGTTTCGGATACGTGACATTTGCATCTGTTGAGGATGCTAAGGTGACTCCGTGTTTTGTATAATTTTCTTTAGTTTACTGCCCTAGTGCCATTATTGCAATTCTTGGATAGCCAGTTACTCCCTCCGTCCCAAATGCATGTGACCATTTTGACACTTTTTCTTGTCTGAAATTCTGTCCATTTTGAAAAGTAAAAAGGACTGATTTTCCAATTTTTCCCTTCTTTCTAATTAATAAATTTGTCAAAAAGAAATAACAAAGTGAGTAATGATTGAAGGGCATTGTTGGAAAGTTATAATTTAAAAGGAGCAATTGTGTCTCTAAACATTTTAGAATTCCTAAAATGGTCATCCATTTTGGGACGGAGGGAGTATTTTGCGAGCTAGATGTTCTTGTGGTTTTGTATTCGTGACATTTGCATCAGTTGAGGATGCTAAGGTGATTCCATTTACCTATAAGTTCTGTAGTTTGCTGTCATTGCCACAATTGTTGGATGGTCTTATTCTGTAGGGCTGTTCATATGTGTGTGTGTCTCGGAGTGCTGATGCTTGTTCAGAATTTTACTTGGAAGCTGTCATTTTTGCAGTTTTCATTTGAGAATATCTCATGCCAAAATCTCTTCTCTCTCTCTCTCTCTCTCTCTCTCTCTTAACAGAATGCATTGTCCAGTGAGCACTTTCTTGGCAACAGAATCCTAGAAGTAAAAGTAGCCACTCCAAAGGTTGTGTTCTATAATCATGTACTCCCATCAGTTTAGAGATTTTCTGTTGCCATATCTTTATCTCACTGTTCCTTTATTTTCCATCAGATAGTATCTGAATGGTGTAGTTGTGGACTGCATTTCATTTTGATAATCATCTCTACATTTTTCTATAATGCTTATGGTAGGAGGAGATGAGAGCACCATCAAAGAAGGTCACCAGGATATTTGTGGCCAGGATTGCACCATCTGTGACAGATGCTGCTTTCCGAAGGTGATTGTGTTTTTTTTGCAGAACGTCTTTTTAGTTCTTTGTGCTTAGAATTTCGAACATTATTCTTGAAACCATGGTGAGGATTGGACTTGTTTACTTTTTCTTGCAGTTATTTTGAGCAATATGGCGAGATAACTGATCTATATATGCCAAAGGTCTCTCTCTCTCTCTCTCTATACACACACACACACACACACACACACAGAGGTCACAGAGGCACCCAATATTTTTATACAGAACTTGACATGTATCCATACATTCATAAATTGCATTTTCTCATTACTAAGTTCTTTGATTGTGAAGAATGTCCTGCTCTTGGGATCTAAACCATATTATTAACCATTGTTGGTGGTGTCATATTGTAGGATCCAAGTACCAAAGCGCATCGTGGAATTGGGTTCATTACTTATGCAAGTGCTGGTCAGTAGTTAAAATTTTCTCCTTGGCAACATCTATTTATTGTTTTCCTCAATTCGACTGGCTATATGCCTCCTTGCCTAGTGTCATTTAGCTGATAGGTTCACTTCTGTAAATTTGTGTTTGCTTTGTGGTTTTTGGTTCAATGGAGCAATAATGCAGAAGAGATAGCGTAGGATACACTTCGATACATAAACATATAATGGGGTAGGGGGTGGGTGGTTGTCTTGGGGTATCTCTTTCTTAATTGGTAGTTTTTGTCTAGCAGCTAGACACCTAAGCGGTTGCTTTTTAGGCGTTTCCGCGTTTGGTACTCTGGCGACAAGGCTGGTAATGTTTGTGGCACGCCAAGCATCATTTCCAAATAGTTTATTGAATTTTAAGGAGGGGTTGCAATTACATTTGGGACTAGGGTTTTTGCAGTGGGGTGGGCGGGGCTGGTTTTTACTATCCTGTCCCCGAACTAAAAACTTTTTGTTTCAGAGAGACAGAGGTGTGGTGGATCTGTCTTTCGAAATAGTGAAACTCTAAACTGCATATAGAGGGAGTTTTTCTTAGGGTATCTCTTTCTTAATTGGTAGTTTTTGTCTAGCAGCTAGACACCTAAGCGGTTGCTTTTTAGGCATTTGGCACTCTGGGGACAAGGCGGGTAATGTTTGTGACATGCCAAGCATCATTTCCAAATAGTTTATTGAATTTTAAGGAGGGGTTGCAATTGCATTTGGGACTAGGGTTTGGGCTGGTTTTTACTATCCTGTCCCCGAACTAAAAACTTTTCGTTTCAAAGAGAGAGAGGTGTGGTGGATCTGTCTTTTGAAATCGTGAAACTCTGAACTGCATATAGAGGGAGGGAGGGAGGGTCTTGTGTATATAGACACACACAACACCCTTATTAAAAAGACGGAAATGGGGATGCAGGGCGCAGGGTGGGCACAGATGTAAACCTGCCTCCTGCCCATTCCCCGAAATTTTTCAAAGTTCTTCCTCGTATCCTACCTGATCCCTGAAACCCCAATCTGGTTGGGGTGGGGAACAGAGCGGGTACGCTTGGATCAGACAGAATGGCCATCCCTCGGGACATGTTGGGGGCACGGCGTCCCAGAATGGCCATCCCTATTTGGGACATATTAGCTTTAGATGCTTTTGGATGCAGTAATCATATTAATAGAAAACTAAGAATGTTTTTATATTGTCGTGTCCCTGTTCCCGTTTTTTAATGATAGTTGTGTCCCTTGTCCTTGTCTGTAAGACTATACCTATCCACGTTCTTATCTTTGTCCGTGCTTCTTGGGCAGCAACCGTTATTTTGCTGATCCCTAGAATTCTAGTTCATTTCCTTCTTTTCTCGTTCTATTGTCTTCTGCAGTGCACCGTAAGATCAGAATTGTACGAGAATACATCTTTGGAAGAAGCTGTCATTGAAACTAGTACTGATGCTTTTAGTATTTGCCTATCAAGAAGTGTTAATGTCAATGAGGACATCTTCTGGTTTCGGTTTCTCATTTTAGCCTTGCACAGTCACAAATAGCAAATAATTGTTGGTGAATTGTAGAACCAAATCAGTCAATTGCGAATAGACGATCCACTTTAGATGCGCGAATTCATTTTCTGGCCCATTTGCTTTTGGATGAATTGTGATAAAAAAATCAAGGTCTGACATTGTGTTATGCTCTCTCTCTCTCAAACCCTAGAAGAAAAAATGAGCTCTTTCTAACACAGTCACAAATAGCTCTTTCGATTTACAAATTGACAACTTTGTTTGGAAATAGTGGGTTATTGTTTAGATGGAGTCCTTCAGTCACTTTTGAATGTCAGTGGCTGTGTTATCTAGGATGTGCATTGTTACGGGAGCAAGCGAAAAAATGAGAAGGCCCTAGTGCTCTAGAAAGTGGTACGGGCCTACAAGGGTGGATTTTATGCACTATTATAGGTTCTGCTACTTCTGGAGCCATTTTCATTCGTTGTGTAGACATTGATTTAAATTTGTTGGTTGGTTGTCATTTAGCAATGTAAAACATGTTTTCTAGCAGCATAATTGCCCTTATTTTCATTTTGTCATGCCCGTTATGTCAAAACAACATTGTTCATAGGCTTTAGTTGATACAAGTTTTAGTTGTGTCCCTCTTAAGGGTCCTTTTAAGGAAATAAGTAGGAGAAAAAGACTAGAATTTGTGGTAAAAAACCATGAAAAGAATAAGTAAACACAAGCAAGCAGAACTACAACTACAGTAGAGCATGTAACGGGGTGCATTCTGATACCTGGATTTAGGTCATCATGATTTTATGCAAAACACTCTGTTGGTAATTTTCCAGTGATCCTTGGTTTTTGTTACTCATTGTTTGCTTTTCAGAATGTTTACTTCACCTTCTCTCTCTCTCTCTCTCTCATGTGGCAGAATCTGTGGATAATCTGATGGCTGAAACTCATGAATTGGGAGGTTCCACTGTAGTTGTGGACAGAGCAACACCGAAGGTAATTTACAACTCTACTTGCCTATTCAAGGGGTTTTTTTTAATGGGTTATTTTTTCAGTCATTTGCTTTTTTGTAGAATATATTTTGCTTCCTGTAATAGCATATCGAGTCACCTATCTTAGTCCTTTTCTTCTATAGCATACCCATGAACATATCAAAAAGCTGCCTCTAACTTTGGGTCGAACACTTATTTTTTTCCTGATCGGGTGGGTTGAACATTTGAAGTTCGTACTTCGTTAGTTTGTACAAGTGATCTGTGGTTCATTTTACCCCTGAATCTTGTAGTCTCAGGAGGATGATTTCAAACCAGTAAGCCGAATGCCGCAGGGAGGATATGGTGCATACAATGCTTATATTACTGCAGCAACTAGATATGCTGCTCTAGGTGCTCCTACCTTGTATGATCATCCGGGAGCAATTTATGGGAGTAAGTTACTCTCTGCATGTTCCTTGTGAGCGTACCACTGGGGAATGTTTAACATATATTGTTGCGTCTATATTAGGAGGGGAATCTGTTCAAAGAATGGGCAAAAAGATATTTGTGGGCAGGCTTCCTCAGGAGGCTACAACTGATGATCTTCATCAGCATTTTGGTAGATTTGGCCGGATTTTGGATGCCTATATTCCGAAGGTAAAATGGCTGATGTTTTGATGGTGCTATAAAAGAATGGATGTTGATCATTGTTACATCAAAATGTAAATGTGCTGTAGGATCCTAAGAGAACTGGCCATAGAGGTTTTGGCTTTGTGACCTTTGCAGAAGATGGTGTTGCAGAGCGTGTCTCTCGAAGGTCTCATGAGATTTGCGGACAGCAGGTATGAAACGGAAGGTTTATCATGTTACCATTGAAGGGTTCTATTTTTATTTAATTAGTGTCAACATCTATGTATGCTCCTTCCACCAAGTATTGAACATTTTATTTTCCAATTCGTTGTTCTCTTTTCTTTTTGTTGGTATGAAGTATGTGGAAGGCTAAGACTCTTCAGATGGTTTTTTTATCCTATGTGATGCATCGGAAAATGTCTTGATTTCTTTTAGATTCTCGTGTATTAACTAAGCTGCAACTGTGTGAAAACATTTCCCAGAAGGGTGCGTTTCTTGTTTAGCCTCGTTCTATTGGGCACATATTATATATACCAACCATGTATGCAGTCTTTTCACTTACTGTCCCATTCTGAAGGTCAGATTCCCTGTGATATTTCCAAGTAGAAACTAGAAACCTTCTGGGCTTCTGGCATCTTTGAAACATAGAAAAGTGGTTCTTCATGTGTTGGAAATATTCCGCCATAGTTAGGGCAGTCAAACCAACTGTCATACGATTTACGAGCTTCTGGCAGTTCATTTATCTGAATGTGAACTATATATACTTTTGATTCTGCAATATTTTTTGTTCATTAATCACCCCAGATTCTTTCATTTCCTTGTAAAGTTCTTTTCTATCACGAGGAATTTGAAGCTTGTCATTCGCATGTGTTTTCGTAGTCCTTGGTTCTTTCTTGTGATTTTGGAGGGAACTGACAGGTTTCTGGTAGTGCTTTTACAGTTATATGAAGTAAATGCTTTTTATCTGGTAGACTGCTGTTGATTTCTTTTAGCTTTTTAAAGCCCAACCTGGATTCTAACTGGAATAATGATTGTGCGATACACTATATTTATTTTTTTTTGTTTTCCACCTTCATGGATAATCCTTATGTCTTAGAACTGCAAATATTGTCTGTTTTATGGAATCCATAGAATCCTATGCTTGGAAATAATTTCATAGATACATGTTGCCATTTTCTTATTGTTGGTTACTTGATCTACCTTTCCAGGTTGCCATAGATTCGGCTACGCCAGTTGATGATGCGGGTCCCAGTAGTGGAAACTTCATGATGGATAATGCTGAACCTTATAGGGGGTACAGTGGTGGTCCAATGCGTGCTTATGGACGAATGTATGGAAGCCTGGATTATGACGATGTGAGTTATAGAGGGAATAACATGCATTTTGATATATGCGACATCATATGGAGTGTCTTCAGCTTAATTTGAGAGCTCTTAATTCTTTTATTTTCTTTTCCTCCCTTTTTCGGGGTACGGGTCTTGGGAAGTGACAGTTGAACTTTTTTGGACTAATAATAGCCGTGTTTGTGTTTCGCAGTGGAGTTATGGCATGGGTGGTGGAAGACCTTCACGAGCGGATTTGAGGTATCGCCCATACTAGAGATGGGAGTACTGGCTTTGAAATTATAAGCCCCCTCGCCTGTCTAACAGGATATCTCAATAGGTAGTGTATCAAATTTGACGGTGACGAAACCACCGGGGAACCCATTGGATTCTTAACTTAAAGTGGTATTTTGTATAATGCAGCATAAAACTGTGCACGTGCAACCTTTTTACTTGGTGTATTGGATACTGTGTCAGTAATTAGGGATGCAGAATGGTTTTTTGAGTTAATGTATTGTGAGAGATTGACCTGTCTCGTTAAATTCAATAAGTCAGTTTGGAAATAAGTTAAGTTTCCGGTTCAATTTAGGTTTTAGTCACTTGACTTATTTTTTGGTCTTTATTTGATTTTTTTCATGATAGTTTTGTCAAATTTGTGTATTATTGGTTCATCTCTAGGACAGGAATTAGAAAAGTAGAAAATTATGATCACAATATTTTAAATAAAAACAAAAATAAGCCCAAAAAATTATTCCAAAAAAGCTTTAGTTTGGATTATAATTTTTATTTTTCAATTCTTCTTGTCGAGACGAATTAATAGTACCCAAAAGCTTCTTGATGCAAAACTAAGTTACGCGGAAAAAGAATCAAATAGTAGTCCTACATTAACAAGCCAAGTGGGGCAAAAAAAGACGCTAAAGGGACGGTTTTAGATTTAAAAGGGACGGTTTTGGTTTTTAAATCGTTTGAAATTTTTCAGAGCGCAAACAATATTGCGATTTTTTATTGACATTTGGGGTGTACTTGATTCATGTGGGAAAATATTTCGGGAGAAATTTTCAATAGTTTGGTAACTTTTTTTTGCCATTCGTTATACATCAGTTCGGGGGTTAGTGGGGGAGTTAGTGGGTTAGTCCAAAGAGGGTCTAGAAGTTATCCATAACCCTAAACCCCAAACGCCTCCGTCGAGGCTCGAACCCTGATCTCCCTTGTGGGAGAACCAGGAGATAACCGCTAGGCTACAAGCCCTTGGTTAATAGTTTGGTAACTTGAGATTAGGAAAAATAAAACATCCAAAGAAAAATTCTCTAATTCTCTGGTAACTTGAGATTAGAGAATTTTTCTTTGGATGTTTTATTTTTCCTTATTCTTGTCATATTTTGTTTCTCCCATCTTTAATGAAATAGCATTACTTTTTTCCGTTGTTCAAAAGAAACAAGTGAAATTTACCCAAAAACAAGCCTAGTGGGGCAAAAATTGTAGCCCACTGGTGGTGATGTTTTTTTTGGGCTCAAGTGGTAGATGTAGCCCAAACCACATTATGATGTTTAAAAGTGGCCTGCCTGGTCTTGGCCCAAACATGGATGGAATCCCCAAGGTACTCGGTGAACCAGCAGTCATATTAAGGGGCATTTACATATTGCTCCCGGTTACACTGGAATTTATGTTTTAATCCCGTTCACTTTTTAGGATTATGTTTTCATATCCAAAGTAACTGGAACTTATGTTTTAATCCCGTTCACTTTTTGGGATTATGTTTTCATTCCCAAATTCAAATAAACCCAAAGCAAATAAATAAATGAAGGATGATTATTTAATTAACTCATATTAAGGAATACTTAAATATTGATCCCCGGTTACATCGGAACTTATGTTTTAATCCCGTTCACTATTTGGGGTTATGTTTTCACTTTAATTAACTTAACTCATATTAATTTTGTTGGGAGCTTTCCATTTCACCAAAATAAATACATAAATAAATAAATTTATTTGAGTTTTTTCTTTCTTTAATAATTTGTTCCCTTTGCCCTCCATAGGAGAATCCATTATTATTAATTTACAAGGCGCACAAGAATCTTTGAGCATTTCGTACAGTCACATTACCGTGAAACAGAGAGAGATCAATAGTAGACATTGACCAAAGAGCATATAAAATATTTCCTTTCCTGAAAGGAACTATTGAAGTTCCTTATTTACCCAAAAAAAAAAAAAAACCAATGCAGTTCCTTATATAATGTAGGTGTCACAAATTGTGAGGGTAATCTCGGTTGAACCTGTTTAGTTCTTTTACTTCTTTGCTACGGAAAATGATTATGTGCGAGCGTGCTAGAAAAAGCCTTTAAGTCTTCTCTCTCAGATTAACTTTGGAAAACCAAATCTAATCAGACGATTGTGTTTAAGTGGTTCAGTTACCTCAACTAAGAGGATTTTTCCTTCAAAGTGAAGAAATACAAACCAATTTACTTAGGAAATCAAAGAACAATAAAGAAACAAGGTACTTTGATTTATAAATCAAAGACAAACTTACTTCGAAATCGTCTTCAACTTCAAATGGAAAGACAACAAGAACTTCGAACACTTGATTGTTATAAGAACTACTAACATCTACTTCCAAAACTACTTCCTAATCTACTTCGAACTGAATCGAATTCCTAAAACTACAATTCTAATTGCCAAAGAACAAACCAAACATCATTTTTGCTGTTTGTTGAAGATTTGTCCGGGGTTTTTTCACTCTTCAACTTCTTCTATTTATAGGCCTTGCTTGCAGTTTGAACTTCCCGCTTGATTTCTTAACTTCGAACTTCATCATTACATTTCAAAATATTGTTTCTTCCCTCCAAAGCATTTGAACTTGACTTGCTTCGAACTCCTTTCAGAAACGTTTTGAATTTTGAATCTGCACGGTTACTCATTCAATTCATATGATTAGTTTTAAAGAATAACTGTCTTGCATGATTTGCTCCACGTGTTTCAATTTCCAACTGCCAATTTTATATATTTACACGTGTAACTCATACATTTTAGCAGTTAAAAATGTGACTTCGAAGCCAAATTCTTTGGCTCATAACTGCCAATAACTACCTCAAACTGGAGATTAATATGACATCGTATTGACCCTTTTATAAACCAATAATCCAGTACTTTTCATTAACGTCTAGCCGCCAATGTTTGGCATTCTTAATTACGTGTCAATTAATTACTGGATGTGTTGATTTTATACGTAAACATAACCAAAACCTCGCTTGAGACGCCTGAGAACCTTGCCAGACCTACGGAGGTAACAACGCCGTTAGCACCTTGATCAATCGGTGGTTTGACTGGGAAGACACTCCAGTGGTTAAGTGAGATCGAGGAGGCTATGGAGGAGAAAGTACAGAGAGAGCATTGGGAGTGATGAGCGGCGTCCCCTTTAGGATTGATGGTTGTACCTTTATAGTGTTGTTCTCACTCGACCTCCAAGCTAGCACGAGTTTGGCATGCACGGTAACTGCAATGTTAATCATGACGTATGGAGCGAGTTGCTTAAGTGCATGTGCATGAGCTGCCTTTCGTGAATTACGTGGACTGCCCCATTCAGGTTCGGTAAATGAGTCTCCGTGTCGTGAGTCCACCAGTAGTTGTTTGGATAGAGCCGTTCGTATCTGGGTAGACTGTTCGGCCTGGCCCAGTGGATGAGCCCAAGATGGCTATTGATCCATGTGAACCTTATGGTCTGTACGGTTCGGCCCACTACGTGGCACTAATTATTCGGCCCACTACATATAAAATTCACTATTTTTTAGTCAATGTTATGCCTGTGTTCGGTTAATGTTACGCCTCCTTACGTGAAATATCATGGACTCCACAACAAGTTTTGGGGAATGTTACGCCATTTTATGATTAGAGGTGCTCATGGAATGTTACGCCTCGTTACACGACTCTTTTTTGGTGAAATATAATGCCTCTATTGTGAAATTTGTGGTTCAAAATGCACAGTCTTTTTGGTTAAATGCTACGCTTTTTTTCTTGTGAATATTACACATGTTTTTTTTTATATAATGAGACGGAGTGCATATCATATCCAAAAAAGAGAGGGTGTGTACTATAGCTTGACCCTGAAGACTAATTAGAAAGAAATTAAGGATATGTAATATCACCAATATCACCTTCGAGTCTAGACAATACCAATTCAGCTGGGCCTACAGTGTTACACGCAAACTACTCAAAACTATATGCATGTATACATACAACTACAACATCCACACATGCGGCAAAACAGTCCACTTTCATACATTACAATCTGGTCCCCTTAAAATCTTTAATGTCAAATTATAACGATTGGTCACCATCCAACCTTTTGGATATTGTCCCTCCTGAACTACACCTTGCATCACATCAAATACAAACACACACATCATCAAACCCCCCATATGTAACATTAAAACCTCCCAAGTGGGTGTGTGTGGGGTGTGTCTCCCTTGCCATTGACAATATCAAACATGCCATGAGCCCACCCCCAACATTTCAGCAATTGGAGAGATTTTTCATACACATTTTAGTGAACAAGTGAGAGCTTGGCCACCACCACCGGCCACCTATGTGTGGGCTGTGGCTATAAACCCTCAGCAGGGCATAAGCCAGTGTTGGATCAAACTTCCATATATAACGTCATCAAATGACGAAAGCAGGATTTGTATGTAGCAGGGGCCGAACAATATGTATTCCTATACTGATAGTAAAAAGTTTATTGCATAAATATAGTATATTGTTGTATGTTATGTCAAACAAAGAAATATGACCAAAAAATGGATTGTGTGAAATTGTCAGGTAATTCTATACACGTGACCAAAGAATGGTTGATAACTTTCTTAATGCCTAACCATAA
The DNA here is from genome assembly GCA_016920895.1 of Vaccinium myrtillus. Taxonomy (NCBI): domain Eukaryota; kingdom Viridiplantae; phylum Streptophyta; class Magnoliopsida; order Ericales; family Ericaceae; genus Vaccinium; species Vaccinium myrtillus. The sequence continues at coordinate 12,904,767 of CM029277.1, forward strand.
TCCAAAAAACCAAAAAGATAAAAAAATTAAAAATAAAGGCTGAAAAGCATAAATATAGTATATTGTTATATGTTATGTTAAACGAAGAGATTGGATTGTGTGAAGTTGTCAGGTAATTCTATACACGTGACCAAAAAATGGTTGATAACTTTCTTAACACCTAACCATAATCCAAAAAAGCCAAAAAGCTAAAAAATTAAAAATGAAAAGCTGAAAATGATCAGTCTCTCAAACACCCCATTAATGTTCCAAATTGAACTTCCGTGGACAAACTTGTCACCCACCGATTTTCATTTTTGTTCACTTACATCAAGTTAAGCCATTTGGTGGGCTAATTGGCCCATCTAATCCATCTCCAACTAAACCGAAGCAATTTTAATTTCTTTTTCTCATTACTAGTCTTGCACTTGCACTGATTTTCTTTTGCTAGAAACAAAGTGCCTATTACTTATTTTTAAACAACAAATGAAACTAATTTTGGTATCTTTGGAATTTTCGGTACCCTTGTATACTAATTGTCAAATCAATTGATGTATATATGTAAGGAGAATGACTCTGATTCGACAACTTGTAATCTAAAGATACTGAAAATACCGTAATAAAAAACTCAGCCTTAGTTTGATTTTCGACTTAGACACACTTGATGTGTGATGTCATGTGCTTAATATAAATTCAATGTGATAGGAGTACTATTATAGGAGAAGGAATGGGGAGTCCATTTCCATAGAGGTGGATCGGTCTTCACTTTGTTACTTTTGTGTCCCACAAACTAGAGACATTAGAAACTAGTAAGGCCAGGGCTACATTACTGCTCCATACTCGGACCCCAAAATAATACTATCCCCGGATCCTCCCATTTTGTCCTTTACTCAAAAAATAATTTTTTTTTTTAAAACGAAGACAAATGATTATAACACAACTTTAAAATACAATTCCGAACATAACTGTGTTTAGAACCGTTCAATGCATGTGGGCGCTGGATGCAGTATTGTGTCCATAACCGTTCGATACATGTGGGCACTCATGCATCCGACAGTTCCTCACACATGTGTCTAGGGGCGGACACAAGGGGCTGCAAGGGGGGTGTTTGGCCCTAGCACTCCCTCCAATTTTTTTCCTATTTTTGGTACGCTTTTAAATTTTTTTTGTAAAATTAATGAAAAGTGGTCCCCGTAAATTAGAGAAAATTTGCAATTAGGTCGGTGTTCCTGGACTTTCAGAAATAAACGAGATGGATCTGGGTCCAGCCAATAGGTAGTGGCCACGTGGATTGTGGTATCCAGTTGGGCAATGGTTCACTACTAATCCTCCACGTGACGGAGAAGGTGACTGGTTTTTTGCACGTGAGAGCGGTTGTGGGGGTGGTGGAACGTGAAGGGGAGTAAATGGCGGGAGGTGGTATCTCACGTGATCAACGGTCGGTTACGTAGTGCGAAGGTGACCGTTGGAGCATTTATTCGTACGTGCTTAAGGATTTTTTTTAAGTAGTTTTCTTAATTTACGCTAATTTGTTTTTTTAATTTCGATGGTCAATGTTAGAATCAGACTGCGTGCTTCGTGATTCCCCTCTCCATAATTGCGTTTATTTCGTCAGTTTAGTACAATAATAGTAATTACCTTTAAAGCACGGGTGGTCCTACGGGTGCATGCGAGAGCACAGGTCCCCGCTCACCTCCTAATTATCCCGTTATTTTTATTAGGGAAAGTTAATTTGATATCCTGTACAAAAAAGATTATTATGATTCCATCCTATGAAATTTGAATATTTATGATTCCATCCTGAAATTCAAATAAATCCCAAAATACCCTCTCTCTTTCTCTTTCTCTCTCTCTCTCTCTCTTATTTTTCCTAATATTTCTCTCCTGATTTTCCTAATATTTCTCTCCTAATCTTTCCTAATCTCTCTCTCTCTCTATTCTATCTTGAAAAAAACTCTTTCTTTCTTAATCTTATAATTCTCTCTCCTAATCTTATCACACCTAAAATCTCAAAACAAAATTGGAAAAAATAATCATGACATTTTGACCTAAAAACACGAGTCATAAAAAATTGATTTCATGCACTTTTCGTAGTAATTCACAAACATGGTAGATTAATGCACCACAAAAAAACCATGAACATATGGTAGATTAATGAACTATAAAACCACAACCCAAGCCAAAACCATAAAAAACATGGTTGAATAATGTGTTGATTTATCATGTTTACTATGCCAAATCGCCGAAGTGCGGAAGTGGTAAACCAATAAACCATATTTTATTGTATTAAAACACCCAATATGGAAAATCATTAAACCATGTTCACGTGTCGTTTATTTTATACAGTGAACAAGGTTTATTGATTTACCACTTTTACTGTATTAAATCACCAAAATGGTAAATCAATAAAAACCATCATTTAAAGGGAATGTGAATATGGTTTATTAATTTATCATTTTTATTATATCAAAGAAAAACTCTAGCTTTGAATCGGAAAAAAATCACCATTGAATTGGAAAAAAATAACACATCCATTACCAAAATCCAGAACCCAAGATCTGAAACCAACCACTACCATACAAAACAAAACAACCACCACCACATGGATGAAATCATGGTGAATCAAATATACAGAACACAAAAACGAAGAAGGATATGAAATAACAACTGACGAAATCAAGCCACTTCCGAATCGGCAATCTCGTGCACTAGTAAGGGTTTTGCGAATAAAAGTAATATGGTTTGGGTTTAGGATGTTTGGGGATTTCGTGCCTTTGCCTCGCCGTTGTCGTTCTCCGACTCTTAACCGTTTCCCATTTTGACATTTTCATTTCTCTGTAATTTTTTTCCCCGAAAAGGATAATGGGATGTCTTCAATTTGGAGGTGGGGTAATGGGGGAGAAGGATTCAATCTCAGGAGAAGTACGGAAAAAAGAAGAAGAAGGGAAGAATGGATTAGGATGGAAGGGAAGAAGGGAAGTATGGATTAGGAGATTTTCTTTGAATGGATTCAATCTCGGGGATCTGTAACGTCCATGTAGATAATGATATAATTAAGAAAAAATTAATTATCTTTTAGGAAGTTAAAGATCCTCTATATATTACTCCCTAATAATGGACTTAATAAAGGACATAAAGGTCCAATTTACATTTACAGGATGGAATCATAAAGATTCAAATCTCATTGGGTGTCATCTTAAAGATAATATTGTAATAGGATGGCAAATTAAAAAAGTTACGAGATAATTGTGTTATTGATAGATGAATATGTAAGTTAAAAAATGCACGTATTATTGTTCATTTTCATCAAAACACATAAAATTCTTCGGTTTGTGTATGTCGAGAATGGACTGAAGTAGGAGACAACGAATGAAGGTAGTAATCGTCACGCTTCCCATTTTTGAGAAAAATGCATTTCTCTACTATATTCCTTGTTTTAGTTTTACCATAATAGACTTTTAGAAATACTATACATAAAGACATATCGAAATACTATAACACAATGAAGCGTTATGCAAACGCGTTTTTAAAAAAGCACTCAACTCTATGTATGGTACGGTGTAAACTTTCTTACGCGTAACATTTTTTATAAAGTAAACGAAGTGTTATGCAAAAAAAACGCAAGGTGGAAAATTTAAAAAAGCACTCAACTCTATGTATGGTGTAAAATAACCGCAAGGTGTGATTAAGGTTTGAAACTATTAAAAGAAATTTAAACTTCATTGAACATTTTCATTTTTATAACCACTAAACGAAGTGTCCTGAACCCCAAAAAAACCGCAAGGTGGAAAATAGCTTCCATGGTAATAATAAGAACTCTAAAACAATTTCCGATGAACCAAAAAAAAAAAATGGATCTAAGCAGTTGGTACAAAAAAAAAAAAAAACGGAGTTCAAATTGGGGATTTTTCAACTGAGTTTGGGTTTCTCAAATTGAAACAAGGGGGAGAGAGAGGGCACCGTGAAAGAGAAGGAGAGAGATAGAGATAGACCTTGGTAGTGGTGGTTGTGATTCCAACGATTTCGAATCCTCTGATGGTGGTTGCCGGAGGTGGGGAGTCGACGGAGGTGTCGGCAGTGGCAGAGGTCGGCGGCGGCGATCGTCGTGGCAGTCACTCAGTTCTCTTGGTGGTCACCGGAGGTATCGGCAGCGGTGGAGGTCGGCGTGGCAGTCACTCCGTTATCTCTCTCCCCCTCTCTTCTGTCGACTGGGAATGGGGGTGGGAAGAGGAAAGATGTCTTTTTTTTTTTAATTAAACAACAGGCCCCAAAACGACGTCGTTTTGGGACTGTTGTCCAATTTGTTGTGTATGTAGCAGCGTTGTATATACATACACCATAGTTCACTTTTTTTTTATATTTCCAGTGAAAATATTTACGAAACAGGTTGCTATAGTGCACTCCCATGTACAGTGTCCTGTAGTGCGTCATGTGAAACGTTCGACGTGTTTTCAACGGTCCAAATTTCATACATTATCTTACATGTGGGATACTTATTTCACCCGTAAGATAATCTGAACCGTAGAAAATACATCCGAATAGTCCACATGGTACACTACACCCTTGTAGAGGGAGAATGCTACAGAATCCCCGGATTCCTGCATAGATAAGGAAGTTATCCACTATCTATCGATCGCAAATTGAGCAACATTTCTTTTCGCGAATTTACAAAAGGGAGAATCTCATGCAAACTTCCACACTAGCAATTACGCGACTATATTCTTGTGTTACTAAAGTAGAAAAGAAAAACGACCAAAAGACAAAAAGCATCACAAAGCTCTTAAAAATCAAGAGCAAAGTGCCTCGGAGTTAAAGTGAGAGTCAAGTCAAGTTAAGTTAAAACTGACCATGTCAAGTTCAATGTTCGATCATGATTGAGTTTGAATGGCACTGTGACTAACCGTTGTGTTTTACCACCCTTGGAAAAGGCCATCACATTGCAGACTATAATCATAATCAGTGCTCAAAAGGGCTTTCTATTGGATACTTCTATTGGCCCCATTTTACTCTTTCCCAATTTTGTGGCCTAAATTTTGACCATGTTCTCTAATACTCGATAGCTCGATAAGGGTACATCGAGAGAGAAGAAGATGCCAAACAATAATCAAATAGTCTCAGAGAACAATAACAGAAAACAGAAATACAAGCAGAAACAAAAAACTGAAAGGGAAATTCTTCAATATCCTCCTCTTGTTGGGGGACACCGTTACTCTATGGAGTGGTTATTGTTATGCCAAGGTTATGCCATTTAGTAGTTAATGTTATGCTATTGAGTGGTTAATTTTATTGCAATGTTATGATGGTGGACACCATTATAGAAGTGAGTCATAATAGTTACGCCATGTGTGGTTTTTTGTTACGCCTTTTTATGGTAATATAAAAAAAAAAAAAAAAAAGTGGTTACGTGATCTTTAGTTTTTGTTACACCTTATGATGAATGTTATGCCAATTGGTGGTTACTGTAATATACGGGACACAATATTTCTCAGACAAGGTGGGTGATATGGAAGCAGCTCCCCGATCAAAATATTGGATCAAGACAATGTACTAAAACCCGCTAGACGCTAGTCGGGCGGAGAAGGGGTGCCTAGGGCTTAGGCGCCAACTAGTCGGGCTCCTAGTGCCCTAGGTTGGGACTAGACGCTGACTAGTCAGCTTCCTTATCTAAGTGTTGGACCACCGCCTATTGCCTAGGTGGGGACTAGTCGGCCAACTTTTAGAACACTGGATCACGATTGAAACCCCTCTGGCTATAAATCTTCACTTTACAAACTCCTTCCAAGCATCTTTTGAAATCACGAATTGAGTATTCCTTGATGTTGAATTTCCCTTTGATCGAAAAAGCAACTCTTGTCTTGACCATTTAGAATCTGGCCGTTCCTTTCCTTGGATCTTGTTTGCAAAAGCTTTAATTTCTTACATAGTTCTTGGCATAAAGTTACTTGCCAGTTGCTAATTAACATGGCTTTTGTATTTTAACACATGAAGGTAATTACGGATGATTGCTGGTAGGTAAAAGATGACAGAATTTACTCACTCTTGCAACGGTAGAAATTTATTTTCCACCAATGTGTCTCTGATTTTATAACTCAAAAGTGCAAAATAAAATCGAGTAGAGTTTCTATTCAAAACGTTCATCCAGTATCATGTCATATAGCTGTCTGAAAGCCCAAAGTGGGTGGTGCCTAGTTGTTTTTGTATTTTTTTGGCATTCGTCATTCTTAATCTATTACATTGGGGAGGGGAGAATGAGACTCAATCCCGGGATGCAGTGTATGACATCCAAGAGTTCTACCGCATGAGCTAGCCACCACTTGCTGGTGCCTAGTGGTGTCGTGTAGGAAGAAATTACATTTAGGGGTAGGTTGGAAAATGACATGTTTTTATTTTAATAGGAGCCTAAAGAGAAAAAGATAAAATTCGATTTCTTTTTTCCAACTAGATATGGGAAGAATGTGAAATGACTATTGGATATTGCTAGATCCTTTAATAAATTATGGCTATTCAAATAGATCGTCGGTTAAAGAGAGACATGACCAAACTTGATTTCGGACTCGTTTAATAATGATTATTCAACTCGTGGATGTAGTCTAATTAACTAAGATATCCGTTATTATTATTATTTTTTGCATATTGATTATTATTCCAACAAAAGAGAACATTGACTTGTCTTTTAATAAACGATAACCAAAACCGGAGTAAATAAGATAACATTCCAACAAAAGAGTAAATAAGATACGACTTGTCTTTTAATAAATTTTTTTAAACGATGAGTAATCTTTTAAAAACGGCGGAGTAAATAAGATATGCATTATTGTAAAGATATAAATTAAGAAGTTGCAAGTTAAATTTTGTTAGTTCAATTCCTAAACGATGACATCTTTTAATGACGCGATAAGCTGGTAATCATTTAGAGATCCATCAGGCATTCGAAGGTAGTTCAATTCTTGTTGACCCCGATAAGCTGGTAATCATTTAGAGATCCAAACAGGCATTCGAAGGTAGCCCTTCTATCAAAAACTAAAATAAGTCGTCGATCTGTGCCCGATCCAGAGTTCATGGTCGTAGATCTAAAATCCTGTCCCAGTTAACTAAAATTTGATGCCCTCGATGTTTCGATCATTGTGGATCGTCTTCACTGATGAAGCGGTAGGGAGAGAGAGAGAGAGAGAGAGAGAGAGAGAGAGAGAGAGAGAGAGAGAGAGAGAGAGAGAGAATAATAAAAAAATCCATACTGGTTATCTAAAGAAACATGTATGAAAATTGAAAATTTAAAATAGCAAAATGGTGATAGACAACCTGCTGCACCTCCATTTTCTTCTTCCTCTTGTCTATTTTGCTCAAATGTCTATTTTAGACTACTTGCTGGTGTTGCTCTAAAATAAGTATGTTCTTAGTTAACTAAAATTTGATGGATGTTTGTTTCTCATACGGGAGGATTCACAAACGTACGTTATTAAAACATGTATTTGACCACCAAACAAAGTATCTCTCATTTACGAATGTGAAAGGAAAATGTGGAAAATGATAAACTTATAGTGCGACATACGAGGCGTTTATCTAGGCAATTAATGGTCTGGGTCGATGAAGATAAAATCCGAACTATTAATTATGAGATTGATGGCTCGAACCCTGCACTACAGGGTTCCCCAAATTCGTGGAAAAATTGGAAATCCTCCCCTTTCTCCATACGAAATGGATTCTCTGGTCCATGTTTTTGGGATGGAGTAGTCGGTCGTTGTAATACACCATGTAGACCACTGGCCCTGTACCTTGATATTGATCAACATGGCCCAAAATACTTAAATCTAAGTTACTTGTAGTATTGTACATGATTTGTTATACGCCTAAGATCACCCATGAAGACTTCTGATGTGAGACTAACCACTCTGTACCTCCGAAAATTGGGGTATTGCAGTTGTGATTTGGATTATTCTTTCGCTGGAGCCAATAGTTTAGATTTTCTTATAAACTCTTATCGGTAAAAGTTCATGAGAAAATCCAAACCATTGAAAAACTCAACTGACAGTCTAGATCCAAATGGTCTCCTCAAGTCCAAAACATGTACCGGAAAAGATCCGGATCCTTCTCCATATTCCAAACTTGCCTCCCACTCTCTCTAGATATTACAAAGACTGCCCCTAACCCTATACCATTTTGAAAAATATATTTCACTTTCACAACAGGAAAAAAACAGAGCACCTCTGTCTCTCTCAAAAAAAGCGAAGCCTCCCCTGAGAGAAGGTTTCCTTTCTTTGTCAGGCTTCCCCTGGGTGGATCTCTCTCTCCTTCTTTTCCATTTTCCAAGGAAAATTCATTCTCTCTCTCTCTCTCTCTCTCTCTCTCTCTCTCTCTCTCTCTCTCTCTCCCATTCTTTTCCGATTCCTTTCATTTGCCATTTCCATGAAATCGTGCACATACCGTGTAATCGCCATCACTAGACTGGGTTTTTCCCAGAAAAAGAAAATGAAACTCCCACTACAACTTATCCGGACGAAAGAAAAAGCAAATCACGTATTTTCTTTCCCAACGTCCAAACAAAGCCTAAGAAATCAGTGGAACAACGACGATACGAGAGAAACGACACCGTTGTTTTGTCAGAGTTCCAATGCTGGGAAATCGATGCAATTTGTCCCACACCAAACGCGCCACAACCGCATAGTAAATGCATAGTAAATTATATTTTTTATTTGATTCGAGCTATAAAGGTGATTCGAGAAATCTGTGCAATAAACGTCCTTCCATTCGAAAAAGTGGCATCACGTGTCCTTCCATTCGAGAAAAGTGTAAAACGTGCTCTCCTGCACTCGAAATCTGTGCCATCACTTCACAATAGTAAAATCTAATCGATGATTCTGATCAAATCCAAATGGATCTCACGTGGAATAATTTAATCAAGTCAATTGATCTCGTCAATAATTTTAATAATTTAAGTCCCCAGTTCAAACGGCTATAAAACGGCTCCTGGCTGGGTCAGATGACATAACACCTGTGTCATGACCGCATGTCCCCAAGTCCTCAAATCTGAACTGTGTATTGCTACAATTAATAATTCGAATTTGCTCAAGACTCTCATCAAAGAAAATTTGAATCATTAATTATATCTACGGGCTAAGTTTTCAAAATGATTTTAGCAACCCAGTTGCTAAAATCATGGTTAATTAATTATCCAAAAAAAAAATCATGGTTGATTTTAGCCTAAAGTCTCATCAAAGAAAATTTGAATCATTAAAATCTATTGAAAAACTAGGCAAAATGTCTTGTCATTTTGGACCAGAGCAAATCAAAACCAAATTCCCACATCAATATTGACATTAGGAAAATGCTAACCTCAATTCTTTGAATGGAGGATAATACGTAGAAAATGCATCGACATTAGAGAAAATGTATTAATATCCGTGAAATATGTATTAATATTTGAACTTGTTTGTCAGTATATGAATGTTATCCTCCACACAACGGGTGGAGGTTAGAAAGATCCTTGACATTATTATAATCTGCGGCAAATTTGGGAATTGATGGCAGTGTAAAAAATAATCAATGAAACCACTGATCTCGATTTATTCCGATTTAGAAAGATACCGTCTTAAATTACATCTCCCAACGAGTTAGGTTTGGCTAAAAAAGGCAACTTAACTTTTTGTTTTGTCTTTATTTGATTTTTTTTTGCGTTTGTTAGTTTTACATCGATTTTTTTGAGTATTATTGGTTTGTCTCGGCGAGAGGAATCCAAAATGGTAAAAGATTATGACTAGAAGTTTCAATTTTTTGATAGTTTACTTTTTGGCTTATTTTGTCTTTAATCATAATTTTACATGCAAAAAAAATCAAATAAAAAACGAAAAATAAAAAATAAAAAAATTTAGAAGTTTCAATTTTTGAATAAAAATCGAAAAAAGTAAAAGACTTTTGGCTTATTTTGTCTTTATTCAAAAAAATTAAAAATCATAATTTTATACTTTTTTATCAAAACAAAAAAAATACATCAAAAAGTTGATGCAAAACTAAAAATGCAAAAAAATCAAATAAAACGAAAAAGAGAAGCCAAAACACTTAAAATGATGTGTTTGGTTGAGAATTTTGAAAAGAATATTTTGAAATATTGTTTGGATGAGTTTTTAGAAAAAGTAACAATTAGAGAAGTGTAATAATTGAGAGAGATAGAGAAAATAAAAAGTAATCAGCCGAGATCAAATATGATTAAAAAAAATGATTAATTTTGGAGAAAAAATGGAAGAAATCTTTTTGGAATTTTTTCCTGTAAATGTACAATGTCAATAGAGTTAATAAAAGTAATTTTTCAAGAACTTTTAACGGATTTGTCAAAACTTTTCTTTGATATTAATGATTTCTCCATTTCATAATTTTTTAATTCTTTCATCAGAAAGAAAAAAATAAATAAAAGGATATTCGAATCAAAAAGAAAAATAAATAAAAGGAAAACGAATCAAATAGATAGTTATATAGGGAAAATTTGCAAGTTCCAAATCTGCATAAAAAGAAGACAGTAAATTAATCATTTTTCTTTTGATCATGCAATCAACTTATATTTATGTTGACCCTTGAGAATTTTGAGACTCAAAAAAATTCACATTTATATTTGTTATCCGACATTTCGGGTACGCGAAAATAAGGAAAACTGCAACAACATTTGCCCTCTAAAAGACGGAGGCTATGGTATACCAAAGCGGTAAGTATTTCAGATGTTACGGTAAGTATATCATATGCAATTGTAAATACTCCATTTTTTGTTTTGTGTGAAACTACTCCATTTTTTCGTACCCGATTTTCATCATCTCCAAAATTTAAACTTTATTAACATCCAATACGTTTTTTAAACCTTAACGATAGTCATGTGGACTGATTTTAGAAATTTTCAAAAAAATAGTCATGTGGACTGATTTTAGAAATTTTCAAAAAAAAAAGAAAAAAATCCATAGAAAACAAGTTGCTATAATTTCAATATAAATAAATTAAGTGGTAATGATCATGGTATTTTGAACTCTTTACTTTATCAATTTTTATACACCTTTCGTACTACAACGACACATTTCTCGATCCCCTTTTTCCCTTTCCCAATTTTGCCTAATCGCAAACCCAAAGCCTCGAAAACTCAAAAGAGAGAGAACCCAAGAAAAATTATATAAAAAAAGAAAAACCAAAAAAAAGAAAAAAAGGGTTCAAAAGAATCTCCATGTTTAAGGCCGGTAAAACGACTCGGCCAGTTTCCCGATCCTCTCCGCCATCTCCGGCGACATCTTCTTTCCCGGCCTCGTCTCCTTCTCGGGTCTAAAATCAAACCCCAACGCATCCGCCACCTCCTCACCACTCCACCCGGCCTTCAACAACGCATCCGAAAACCGATCCGCTTTCAACAGCAAAGCATCCAAAACCGCTTGATTATCCAACAAAACCATCTCGCCGCCTTCGAAAAAACCCGACGCCGACACGTGTACGATCTCATCCACGTCCGATTCACCCCACCCGCCTTCCCTCAACACCTCCCCAATCTGCCCCACGTATTCCTTCACCCATTCAGGCGGTTCCGATCTGGGTATATCGAAGAACCGTTCAGGCGACTCCGATGAAGAGCACGACGAGGAGGAGTTCGAGTTCCTCCGCCGCCTGTCCACGGCGGCGTCGCTCCAAAACTCCACCCACCTGGGCGTCCTACCTGTGACTGAATCGATGCTTCTGCGAGAGAAATCCGACGAGGACCCAACGGATTTCTGTTTCGATAGAGTCTGATTGGGATCGGAGCTGCGCTGGTCGAAGAAATCGGGTAAATCGAGACCGCAGCAAAAGATTTTATTCTCGTCGACGTAGAAAATAGGGTTTCCGGCTAGACAAGGGTTGGAGGGAATGTAGCAGTGGTTGAAAATGGGGATCAAGAGTGGAGCCCGCTTGATTTGGTTTCGGGCGATTCTAAGGGCTTTCTCGGGGTCGGAAGGGCGTGGGCCCCACGACTTGGACCAGAGGGTGTTGCGGGAGATGTGGAAGGAGATTGCGGCGAGGGGGAGGTTAATTTGGGAGCGGAGGTGGAGGCGGGAGGGGGAGTTGGCGGCGGCGCGCCAGTCTGGGAAGCCGGGGCCGAGGGGTAAACCAGCGGAGAGGACGGCTTTGAGGTCGGGAGGGAAGGAGAAGCCGAACTCGGCTTCGGCTAGGGCGAATTCGGCGTCGGTTAAGCCCGGGTGGACTTGGATGTTGGAGGATTTAAGGTGGGTGATGAGTTTGGTGGCGAGGGAAGTGAAGGAGAGGAGGGAGGTGGAGGTGGAGGGAGGTGTGGGTGCGGAGGCGGCGCGGGCGGAGAGACGGCGGAGGCCGGCGATGTGGGCCGGGTTTAGACCTGTCATTCTTCGGTCCACGTCGACCATGGCTGTGGATTAATCCTGCGATGCGTACTTTTTGTGCTTTCCGATGAGTTGGAACTTTGTTTGGGGAAATGAAGAGATTCGCCGCCGGAAAATGTGGTTTGCCCGTTGGGTTTAGAGAGAGAGAGTGAGTGAGGGGTGGTTAGCAGCTGGGAGTGGTAATTGTGGAAGTGTAAATGAAAGAGAACGGTGTGACAGAGGGGATTTTGCCTTTGCAAAGGAACGGATATTTATAGGAGATGGTGCTGGGTCCCACTTTGCGGCCTTTTTAATGTGAAGATTATACAGAATTTTCGGACAGGGAAAAAATTGAGGTTCGTTTTGGCATAATCAGTCGCGTCGGTTATTGTTATTTTTTCATCCTCATTTAATTTTTATTTTTCTCGTTTGGAGTATTATTTTTTTCCATTTTAATTTTTGAATTATTGTCAATGGAGTATTATTTTTTTCCATTTTAATTTTGAATTATTGTCAAAATAGATTGTTAATCTGTAAGAGTGTTTCAGATATGTGTGCAAAATGAATTTTGTAAAAAGTAGTGTTTGGGAGGGACCTAACTATTGGAAAGTGTGTGTGTGTGTGTGGACTCCCGTGTTGTGCACCCCCTCGGCCGTTGGATCGTATTTTGGATCTCGGATGTGTTTTGATTTTTTATCGGTAAAAAAAGGATAATTGCCGAACGCATCCGAGCTGTCCAAAACTCGATCCAACGGCCGAGGGGTGCATAACACCCCTCCAGTCCCTAACTATGGGTACCGAACAAAGGGGAACCAAAGATGTACCAACAGCATTCAGAGCCCATTTTTGGGTCTCACATGAATAATTCAAATCGTTCATTAATTTTGAAAATATTTTTTTCGAGTAACCTTGTAGAAAATCAACTCAATTGGATATGTGCAAGTGGTCGATCCAAACTTCATATTTTCATTTAGAATTCAAGATCTTAAAATCTGAATAAGAATTTGGCATATTGGATCACCTACTTACGCATATCAATTGAGCTAATCACACTAAACAATTATTTTAAAATTAATGAACGATTCAGATTATTTGTGTGGGACCCAATGGTGGGCTTCACATAGCGTTAGTACATTTTCGGTACCCTTAGCATTTTTCGGGTTGGTAGTAATCATCAAAAGAGATTATTAACAAGTTTTTTTTTTTTACCCAAAATGCAAGCCGAGATCGATTGCCTACAAAAATAGTGTACTTGACTCTGGTGGGGTGTCGGCCAACGACCCTTCGATGCCTAAGTCAGTAGAAGTAGAATGTAGGAAAAATGTGTGTATATAATCAAGCTAGAGTATGCGTGTAGTGTACTGACTTGGCCTATTATTGTGGAGGCGGTTGGAGAGTATCTTGGAGGAGCTTAACAGTTAAGGGGGCTTTAGCCGTAGCGGGCCATGAATCCCAGAGGAAATGTAGTGCCTTCATCTGCAAGAGTAGGGATAGTGAGTTTCTTCCCGGATATGTTTATCCGAGTGGGCGAAATTACCCAAGCATCCCTTAAACCTCTCCAAACACCTTTTGTATTCTCATTACAAGATGCAATTAAGTAAACTCTCCCATTATTTCTTCATCACCAATTCTAACTACATACAACTTCTTCTCATAAGTTATAACATATACACCTCTTATCTACATTTCTTACTGATACCCCAAAATCTTAACCACCTGCCAAACAAGTCATAAGAGTCTATGTAAAAGGAGGGCACGACGTTGTGGTGCCTGTAGGCATTGAATAATTCTTCCAATAGATAGGCTTGAGTCATACGTAGCGTAGCTTATGAGCAGGATTTTTGCGGTTTATAAAAACTCTATACTATTCATGTCGGTTAGGGCGAAATTGCCAATCAAGCAACTTTTGTCATCACTTTGACTAAAGTTCACTTTTTATTTAATTGAAGATTATTCAACAACCTCGGGCTTATTTGATTCTCGTTAAATTTAGGTGGTTGTGAGATATTTGGATCTAATTTTAACGTAAATCAAACATAAGATTGTAAACTCGACGTGTAATATATCACAATCAATTATTTCCTGCATAATTTAAATTAGGATCTCGCAGATAAATTCTTCTCTTACTATTTAAGTATGCTTCATGAAATGATTACCCAATCTACCTACTAAACACCCTTTGTCTATAAAATACTACATATTCAATTAGATACATACCAATTTAAATTGATGGATATCCAGAACATATGGATTAATCTATTAATTCAAATACTAAAACCTAAACTTTTTTTTTTTCCTTTCTAAAAGTTAAACTTATAGAACATGGATCTCAATTTTTTTTAAATACTATTCTCTCCCTTTCTCTTGGCTCTTTCTTTATTTCTCAATGGACCAAATCAAAACAGAATCTTGATCTCATCAAACACACATTGCCCACCACTACACAACCAGCCCTCGTTTCAAATGATCTTAAGTCCAGCCTGACGTGACACTCTTTGTGAAGGACCTAGCCTCTTTTAACGTTCGCCTGCACAACAAACGTTATGCAAAAATTTGAACACCGAGCTACCATTTGAACCATAATCCAAATTTGCTCCCAGAAAGTATTAGAGGATAGGCAACACCATGTGTTATATTTTGGTCATGATCCAATTGAGACCATATGTACCTACCATGGCGCATGCCCAATTTACAATCTATTCAACTATTATATCAAATGAGAATGAGAATGTTATTTTGATTGAAGATTGAAATGAGATTTGACAACGTGATCAGGGCCGGTTCTGAGATACGTAGGGCCTAAAACCATTTTTTTCAAATTGGGCCCTGAACTCTCAATATATCATAGCTAAAAATACTAAGGAAAACAAAAAATTTCATAAATAATTCATTACATTTATTTGAAAGCATAACTACTATATAAACCTATAAAATTTGGGGCCTAAAAAATTAATCAAAATCCGGGGGCCTAAAGTCGTGGCTTTATTAGTGCCGACTCTGAACGTGACTTAATGTAGCATCGCCCCTTTCCCTCCCCCAGGATTTCACGACCTTTAAGCAGCGGCGGGAGGAAAAGATCTCCCCCTTACTCGATTCACTCTGTAGATCTCAGATTTGGGAGCTTTTCTCTCGCCATCAATCCCGTTCTCTCCCTATTATTTCCTAATGCCAGTAGCGCTGCCTTTCTTTCTTTGCTTTTACTCCTTCTAGTGCTTCCACCAAGTGATTGCTGGTGGTGTGAGGAGTGCGAAGTTGTCATTCGAAGCTCGAGGTTGTTGGTGGCTAGGCAGAAGACGGGCTAGCAACTGTTTCGGTGATCGGAGTTATACCTTTTCGGTTTTCTTTTTTAGTTTGTTTTTGTTTATCTCCGTTTATGGGATTTATGTTTTTCTTTTGGGTAAGTAATGCAGATTTATGTTGAGAGAATGTTTTGTCTGGATGACGTGGAAACCAAAACCATGGGGTGTCCGGATCCTCTATTGATGGGCCCTATCGTGCTTTTGTTTCGATAATCTAAACCGTCCATCTTCTAGGGCCCGCATAATTGTGTATTCATGCAAAAAATTAGCGTTGGGAAACGAATCCCAGAACCCAGTAATTATGCGTACAGATTAAACAACAAAAATAAGCACAAACCCTATGAGGCGAAATTAGGGTTTACCTCTCATCCGTAGACACAAATGCTGGTTGACTTGTTTATTTTTGAACTTGACAGACCCGATTACTGTATGCAACAAACTCTGCTCGACAGTACCTCATGATCTTCTGCCATATTCCCTTATATCTCGATCATGTAGCCAAGTGTGGACTTCTACGTGATCTCTTTGTTCTCTCTCACAACCTCTATTCTAATTTTCTGAATGACTGTTGTGAGACCTAGAGAACATAACAATATATTTATAGGGCTAGAGCAGGGACCTGAGGAGAAATAAATCCGGGCTCCTTGTGTAAATATGAAAACCTAATCCCACCTGGATTCTATTCTTATTTCTCAAATTATAATTCATTCCACTAAAGAATTATAATTGCACTCCCATTTTTTATCTCTATTATATTTCGAGCTCCACGTTATTAAATACTTATTAATCTCCCCACGTTAAAATTACAGATACCCGTTGATTCTATTAAATTACTGACAATCTCCCACTAATCAACATCTTCAAAATACCTTGAGACTTTCCACTTAACTCATTCGATATGTCGGATACAAAAATCCATCTGCAGGGTTTGACATAATCGAAACTTATAAGCTTACTCAAGGGGGTATCATCAATCCCTAACGGGACGTGGATTCCATCAATAATTAATATCCATATATTTCATGCATATAATGTCGTGACCCAACTCACCAAGACTATTGACCGTGTAAAAAGATCTCACTTTATAATGAATCAAAGTCAACAACATTAAATGTATATATGTATTAATTATATCCGGATTAAGAGCATAAGTATTCTTAATAACTATAAGGTTCTAACTGTCTTAAAATAACAGTACTAAGATAATTACCCTAAAGCGGTCATGTTCAATACACACAAAAATGTACTAGCACAATGAGTCGGAACTAGAACCGTTCCCTGTAGTCAAGACAAACCTACTAAAACATTGTACTACAATCCTACTGATGGTGTGTCAAATTCCATCTAAAATTGTGAACCAAAACTTTTTATCCACAAGAACCGATGATCCAATCTTCTGTGTGTAAGTCGTACTCTACACACTGGATCATCTACTATGTAGAATAAAAGACACATGCACAACATACAATTATATCATGCAAACATTGCCCATAATAGATTCCCATAAAAAAAGGGATAAAACTGATTAATAATTTACTAATTAAATAATAATCCATTACATAAAAGCATGGCTTTTAGTATAAGTTTCTAACAATCTCCCACTTAGACTCAAAACCATGCTGCCACGCATCTCACCTCCATTCCCTTTACGTGACTATCAAAAGTCTTGGCATGTAAGCCATTCGTAAAAGGAATTGCTAGGTTGTTTGCTGATGCAATCTTGGTCACAGCTACATCACCTTTCTATACGATCGCTCGAATCAGGTGATACTTACACTCGATGTGTTTTCCCTTCTTATGAATCTTTGGCTCCTTCGAGTTAGCAATTGCACCACTATTGTCACAATAGATTGAAATTGCTGACTGTATCGAAAGTACCACTTCTAGATCCATCAAGAAGTTCTTGAGCCAAACGGCTTCTTGGCTACTTCAAAAACTGCAACATACTCGGCCTCCATGGTGGAATCTACAATACATGATCACTTGATACTCCAACAACTCATGGCTCCACCTCCTAGGGAAAACACATATCTCAATGTTGACTTTCTGGAACTCTTATATGACATAAAGTCTTAATCTGTATACCCACAAGGCACTAGACTGTCTGACTGGTACACCAACATATAACCTTAGTTCTTTTCAGATACTTGAGTATACATTTTATACCAGTCCAATCTTCTTGTCTAGGGTTAGACTGAAATATGCTAACCATGCCGAAAGTAAAACAAATAGCAAGTCTAGTTCACAACATAGCATACATGAGGCTTCCTATTGCTGAAGCATTAAGAACTCCCTTAATTTTCTCCATCTCCTCAGATGTCTTAATACCATGATCCTTGGATAGATTGACTCCGTGTCTGAAAGGAAACAATCCTTTCTTGGAATCGTGCATGCTAAAACCGGCAAGGATCGCATCGATATAGGAAGCTTGAGAAGCCCAACATCCTTTGCTTGATCTAGCAAAAATTTAATCCCAAGGATGTGACCGACTGCTCCTAAATCCTTCATATCGAATTGGCTGGATAACCACACCTATACCGAAGATAACACTCCGACATCGTTTCCGATGAACAAGATATCATCCACATATAGCAATACAAACACCACCACATTTCCATTGCGCTTCTTGTACACACACGACTTATCCAGACATTGATCAAAACCAAAATATTTGATTACTTGATCAAAACGGATGTTCCAAGACCTAGATGCCTGCTTAAGTCCACAAATGGACTTCTTAAGCTAGCACAACATGTGCTCTTGAACTTTTGCCAAAGTTCTGCATCTTTATCTTGTAGTGCCTCTTTGTAGTTTTAGGGTTTGGCATGTTGTTCTTCAGGGATCATATCACAAGATTCTCCCAACAACGTATACCGATTGGTTGAAACAATAATCCTCCCACTACGACAAGGTACTGGTATGTTAACAACAATTTCATGTGATTTAGCCTCTTGTACTATTGGTGTTGAAGAAGTCTGTGTCAGTCTATTTTCTCTCAATTCTTCTAGAACAATCTAACTACTGGGCTGACAATGACTTTATGATCCTTAGTACTATAAAATAGAACAACTTTCGTTCCTCTAGGGTACCCTACAAAAAGAAACAAACATTTGTCCTTGATTCCAATTTATCTGCTTTCCCTTTCAGCACATGTGCTAGACTACCCCAATTCTGAACATGCCATAGACTAGTTTTGCTTCCAGTCCACAGTTCTGTGGGTGCAGCTGGTACTAACTTAAATGGTACCAAGTTAAAAATGTACACTATTGTTTCTAGTGCATGCCCCCAAAATGAATTTAGTAAATTTGATCACTGATCTCACCATATCCATAAGAGTCCTTTCCTTCTTTCTGCTACACCATTATGTTGTGGCATACCTAGCGCAGACAACTGGGATGTAATCCCTTCTGCTGCCACTAGTTCCTAAATTTTTCCAAGAGGTATTTGCCACCACGATGAGATCGCAGTGTCTTGATACATTTATCCAGACGCTTTCCCGTTTCCGGTCTATGCTCCTTGAATTTCTCAAAGCATTCAGACTTGCGGTGTATCAAATAAATGTAACCATGTCTTGAGTAATCATCAATAAAAGTATTAAAATACTCAAAACCACCTCTATCCCGGATGTTCATAGGTACATACAGATCAAAGTGAACCAATTTCAACGTTTCATTGGCTCTCCCTTTTCCTTGAAAAGGGCATCTTGGTCATTTTACCTTCCAAATAGGATTCACAGACCGGAAGTGCCTCCACTTCTAATGAACCCAAAGATCCATTTCTGACCAGTCTAGAAATTCTATTTAGATTAATATGACATAGGCGTAAGTGCCAAAGATACGTTTGGTTCAACTTATAAGGCTCATTTCTCTTATATAGCAATCTATTAGTGTTATTCAATTCATTTAGTTGCATTGTAGGAACGATACCATTAATAACGTAGAGATTGTCATCTAATGAACCAGAATAGATAAAATGTTTATTTAACTTAATAACCACATAGTTATTAAAAATAAACCAAATATCCATTTACAACCAAATTAGAAACCGAAACTAAGTTTCTCCTAATTCAATGATCATAAAGACAATCTCTTGAAATTAAACGCCTACTGCAACTACTGCTACTTTTGTAGCACTTCTCATATGTTGATAAATCTCTTCATCACTAAGTCTCCTGGTTTCCTGGAACCTTTGCAATAAATTGCAAACATGATAGTGGCACCCGTATCTACACACCAGGTACTGGTAGATAACACCGTTAAACATGATTCAACTACTAGTGAAATTTTTTTCCTTGATTATTCAATTTATTGAGATAATTCGGATAACCTTCTTCTAGTGTCCTTTCTGCTTATAGTGAAAACACTTGCCATTAGGCTTTTTCACTCTACCTACAAGCTCATAAACTGTCTGAGGAACCGTGGCTTGTTGTTGAACCTTTTCCTGCTGCCTTCCGGCTAAGAAGTAGAAACCTCTTCAACTACAATTACAGTTGTCTATTTATTAACCAAAGGACCCTTGGCTAATTTAACGCTCTTTCAACAGTTTCGTCAAACAGTAATGCATTTTGTTCACATTGTAATTCAGGCGGAACTGCTGAAAAGGCTTAGTAAGCAACTAGAGCGCAATATCAAGCTGGGTTTCCCCATTGATTTCGAATTTCTAGTTCATTCAGAAGACCTATTATCTTCAGAACATAATCCCCTTACTAGGATTCCTTCACCTATGGTTATATTTCTCAAATCCCACATTGCAACTTGCCTAGCTGCACCCCAAACATTTATTTTAGGTTATGCATCATGTCATAGGCAGTTTCCAAAAATTGATGCTGATGTTGCAATACATTCGACATAGAAGCTAAAATGTGACACCGCGCCATCTCATCAATTGTAACACAATCCTTATATACCGGATTTCAGGTTCTGTTGCAATTCCAGATGATTTGGGTGGATTTGTAATGATGGTGGCCCCACCTCATAAGAAGGGTGGATTTGTTAGTGAGGTATTTGGATGGTATTTTGAGAAGGTGGATTTGGAAGGTAGATTTGATAGGATAAGAGAGCAAATGATCTATTTGCCCCCATTTTATTATTTTATTAAACAAAATGGATTAATTTCATTATAATAACAATAAATACATAATAATTTAAAAAATACATAATAAGTACCCTACAATATTATAAGCATATTAAAAAAAATTCCGGGGAAAAAAAAATTAATAATTACAAAGTGAATTTTTTTAAAAATTAATCACATACAAACCTTATTATGGGAGTATTTTTTTATTTTTTTTTAAAGTTTGAGCCGTGTAATGAAAAATACAAACAAAAATGTGGCATGAAATGTGGTCCATGGTTTTGGAAATGTGGCCCACTGTTGTTAAAAAATATATATGCTACCGTTGGATTGTAAGACATGAACACCACATGTGCCACACCAAATCATTTTTTTCATCCATAACTTCTTCTTCTTCTTCTTCTAACCTGTTACAGATCGAAAAAAGAAAAAAGAATGAACAATTGATCTCTCTCTCCCTCCGTGGAGTATTTCTACACCTCACAACCCTCTCTCTCTCTCTCTCTCTCTCGATCGAGTTCAAGATCTACAAGTTCAAGAACAAGATTCCGATCAAGATCTACAAGTTCAAGAACAAGAGTATTTATGTATTTGTTCACCACCGCCATAGCAGCAGCAGCAGAAGAAGAAGAAGAAGAAGAAGAAGAAGAAGAAGAAGAAGAAGAAGAAGAAGAGCATGGCGGATTTGGAGGGGTAATATTGTACCAAAAACTTGAGAAATCTCCCGGATTTGCTAACGATAGGGTAGGAACAGTCGTTAGCAAATCAGGCTGCCCCCTGATTTGGAGTCCAAACAGTGTTTAAATCCGGGGGAGGGTTTTGTCATCCAAACTCCAGATATAGGTGGGACTGGGATTATATATCCGGCTTCTTGGCAAATCCGGGTGCCATCTCTGGCATCCAAACAGGGCCTTTAAGTATTCATTTAATGAGTTTCTAAAGTTAGCAATGTGAAGCTCTACAATGGTTCATTTTTTTTCCATAATCAAAAGAAAGAGAAAATGTTGGTAGTTTTGATTATTCAAGTTTTGTTATTGAGAAAATGGTGATAGTTTTGAGTACCCAAATGCCAAATTTGAGTATTTATAAAAGTTGCCAACTTTGAGTATTTATCGAAATGCCATTGTGAGCTTTTTTTGAGTATCCAAATTCCAAAATTTGAGTATTTTTCTTTTTGAGTATGTCATTGGGGGATGCTCTAAATAATCTGGAAGATGATTCTTAAAAAAAAAAAAAATTGTAGCAAACAATACCAACTTTTACTACGGATTAATCATAATTCTACAGTTATAGCAAACATGTATATCTGCTTCAAATAAATTTTGAAATCTAGAATCTTCGACAAAATCTGAATCTAGAATCTAAAATCTATATCCACAGCTATCACAAATGCAAACATGATCCATTTTAGTAGAAGAAAAAAGAGAGGAAGAAAAGCTACAATAATAAGTTGGGACAACGAAAAAGATTACCGTTAATTTTGGTTAATGATTTTGGCTTTGTTCGTTTTTTAGTTTTAGTTTAGTTTAGTTTTGGAAAAAGGTGTAATGAGTGGAGAGAGATAGAGAGAGAGAAATGAGTGTAATGATTACAAAACAAAACTAAAACTATGAAACGAACAAGGCCTTTGTCATCTCTGCTCTGGAACGTATATTGTAGCAGTGTAAAACAGGGCAAAAGCCAAGCAATGCCATTGCCCCACAATGTGTGATAGATAAAGATATTAAAAAAAAACAATTTTTTTTCCTAAAATAAAGATAGGTCATTCTCTCATAATACATCACATAAAAATTGTAAGAAAACCAATTTATCGTAAAACTGGCTTATTGAAACACCCTCTAAGGCGAAAGCGTCTCTAAGGCCCCCAATAATTTTTTCCATTGGCAGAGGAAAGGGCTACTCCATGCGAAATGTCATGATTTAGTATCCTAGATGTGGGACCTACCTACCTTATGTGGAGTCAAATAAAGTATCCTCAATGATATTAATACGGAAAAACAAATTAAAATAATGAAGAATGTGTCTCCATGAAAGATATTGACCTTAAGAATTTGATTATAAAGCTGCCCGTAGTACTTTCTTACTTTTTCTAGTTTCTCATTGCTGAAGTACTCTTTGTTCTAATAATTCACGACATCTAAAATTAAACGGAAAACTCAGCTAATCCGATGACATTGGCCAAAACTAGAGCCTAGAAAACAACAGCTACGAGGTTTCATACTTGAGACTTGGAAAGAAATAAGTCCACCGCTCTTTTAGCTTCCAGGCTACCTAAAGTTATCGAACATAATTCTCAACTGGGATTCGGTTTGGTGCTTGTTGGATGGTTTGCGGTTTGGCGATTCTGGTGATGGTTGTTTTGGGGGAGGTGTTTAGGGGTTCGGGGTGACTGGATGGGGTTTAGTTTTTCGATATAGGTTAGACGGGTGAATAAGCTATGGACACATCAGCCCTATCGGCAATATAGGGTACACCAACTTAGCAATTTCAGTTTTCAATAATCACGGTTGCGATGCTTTTCTGCACTTATTCTACCAGTATCTGCGCTGTAGTTGGTCTTGACCATCTAGTTGAATGGTGTTTAACCATGCATGAATTAAGTGCTCTCTACTTGAGGTATTTAAGTTACTTGGTTGACTTTCAGATAGTTTTTGCAAAGAAGACACGTCAATAATGGAATTACCGTGATGGCTTGACATTTTGCATAAGGTTCTCTGAAAACTAGTCTCTGGATCATTTTTTCGCTGGATGAATCCTTCATTTGATTTGGTTATATATTTGTCTAATTTTATACAATTATGCATTATGTCTTTTTAGTTTGTAGTTAGTAGGTTGTAATATTTATTTTCAATGAAGTTTCTTGCACTTCTATTAAAGATAAATTCTCCAAAAAGTAAAATGTTACTACCTAACTTAAAAAAACATGCCTAAGTCAAAATGAAGTGAACAAATGTTTCCATCATTTTGTACGGTTATAGTAGTGCAATTGGAATCCATTGAAGAAGCATTTCTCATGTCTAAAGTGATAGTTCAAGCAGTAAGAAAGATGAAACTACTACGTATAAGAAGAAATCCTTTGTACGTTTCTCACTGATGTAGGCTAATATTTTATTATTTTATAAATATAGGATTCATTTTTATTAGTAGAAACGTTTATTTTAATCTAGTATTCCTATTTTGTAGGTATCTTAGTTAAGAAGAATTAAGGTTAACTTTTCTTTATATTTTATTTTCCTTTTTAGTATTTTAGCATTTAGGAAGTTTCTTTTATTGCCGTTTGTTTTTGGCAAGATTTCTTTTATTCTCTAGTATTCAAATTTGGAAATATCTAATCTTTTTATTTTGGTAATTATTGAGTCAATTAGCAATTTACCGGGATTCTGCTTCTTGTTTTGCTGATTCCTTTTTGGTCTTAGTTGTATAGTATAAAAAGAGTTGTATGGTGACATAATTAGGTAGTTTATTGATTAATGAAAATTGAGAGTTTTTCTCTTATTGCTTGTTCAAGGAGTGAGTACCTCTAGTTAAGACAAAATTCGTGATTGTCCTTGTTGCGCGTTCTTCGTATTTCAACACACCTCCCTGCATCACTCACTAAAATTAATTAATTTTTTAATTAGGATCATCCTCACCGCCAATGAAAGCTTATTGTGGGGGTGCTTTCGCCAGAATAACCTCTTTGAACCTTCTGGTGTGGAATGGAGGGTGGTGGAATGGCTGAACCTCGCCTGAACCCTAGTAGCTTGACTAAGATGGTAAAGTCAGTCACCGGAGGAGAAGAAGTGTGCCGGAATCGTAGACATAGAAGTGGAGTTATGAGTATTGAATGAGGAGAGAGGAATACCCAAAGTGGTAGTTGGAGCTGGGTATTTATAGGCAGAGGGGGCGTGCTTAATACGCGCTCGGTGCCCCTCACACGCCTGTCACCCGTACGAGGAGTAACAACTGATGTGACCTCAATCTCTGCTGCAGATGTCGCGCTTCGGCTGACGTCATGTCACGTGGGTCTGAAGGGCTAATTCACCTTGAGACATTCTCCATCACCCACGTGATTCTGCAGGGCGGCGGCGGCAGAGTAGGTGACTGCCGCATTTAATGATCCATCATGACCTGCATAGCGCGCATGACACACTACCGCCAGCTCCAGTATCCCTGAGCCCCTACACGATCGACATCAACCGATTCGGCCCGTGGGACGCTGGACTCTCGGGCGGTCGGCATGCCGAGCGGTGGAGCCTCCGAGGGCTATCCGAGAGCCATGTCGGGAGTGTCATGATCATGACATCTCCGGGCTTAGCGAATCTCATACAAATCGATATTTGTCCAAACCTGGACAACCACGTCTAACGCCGAGAGCACCACATGCTCGACAAGGGTGAGATGGATCGATCTGCATTCGATTTTGTAGATTTTGGGAGAGTGATCCTTTTCTTCTTTGTGCAATAGGTGGGCCTCCAGTGACCCTTATGAACCCGTCCGCTACAATAGCCCCATCAACTTCCACTTGTCGAGAGTCGAACCATGTGGGAGTTGATCAAACCGAAGTGGGCGGTCGGGGGAGAGACCGCTCAATGTATATTAGACGTTTGTCTAGGTAATGTATATTAGTTGACTTGTTTTACCTAGACAAACGTCTACTCCGATCTTAAAGCAGGACCTCATGAGGGGCCCATTGAGGCTTGGTTGAGGGCATGGTTAAACAAGTCACGACCTTGTCCAAACGGAAAAGGGATTGGATCTAGTAGCTTGGTGGCCATAAAAGAAGATAGGTTCACTGCAATAGGGGGAGTAGCTCACCCAAGCGACGAGAGGGTGACCCTTGTGGGGGGGACATCATCCCTGGGTGTATGGAAGAGACACGTGTCGTCATGTCATATAAACCACCTGGCACTTGAGTATTGGCCGGGTGCCAATAAATATGAGACATTCTTTTCACAATTTCCCAGAGATTCTAATCATCCGAGAGAGAAAGTTGGTAGGCAATAATTTTGGGAGGAGAACATTTTTTAAATAGCGATTCTATTCCATTCTCTCAAGAGATTCTAGGCAGCCCACATGGATCAATCTAAGAGCAACTTCAGCAGCTTGTGTATAAATCTGGCCAAAATTGCTGATGAACAGTGTATTTAAGCTACCCCATCGCTCTCAACACTCCAACAATCTTCTCTATCATTTTCTCTACTTCTATTAAATATCATTTTTCTTCTTCCTCTTCATTAGTAAAAGAGAGAGTGAAAATAATTAAAAAACTACATTGGAGAGAGAGAGAGAGAGAGAAGAGAGAGAGAAAAGAATTAAAAAATAAATTGCTCATGAACAGGGCTTCAGTACTTATGGCGTGGTACTGTAGCCCAATAAGGATTCTGAGCTTTAATACCCAATCTACTACAACAGGGGTTTTGGGATTTTCAAAATTTTTCTTCGGTACTTTACCTATTTTCACCCCAATACCGTATCTGTTGCTTTTGCACTAAGCTCTGCACTGCCTTACCCTTTCCCGTGTATTGTCATTTTATTCACCCTTCTAGATCACTCCATTTGTCACTTTTTGGTTATTAACTATTTTCACCTCTGCAGCTCACATTATTCTCAGAAATACTGACTATGATTTGAACCTAATTACACAAGCAAATTCTATTCACTCTCTAGCCTTCAACTTAGCTCTCCCCATTTAAGAAGGACTGATATTTGTTGGCCTATTTTGTTGTAAGAAAACACCCAAACATGTGGTCATATTCCAATGTATAATTCGAGCTTGTTTTTGTACCGTTAATGGTAAAGCCCTTCCTTTTCGTCCAAACCTACAAATATAGGAGTACGTACGTATGACGATTCAGCAATTATTGGACAGTAGATGCCGAGGGAACCACATGATTGCTCTGGTAAATAAGTTGTGAAATGCAATCAACTTTTTTTTCGGATTCCACTTTCAGAGGATAAGTTGAAGTGATATTTTATGTTGGTAACCAGGAAAAATCTTCAAGTTGATTTTGTAGTTGTTGGTAACCAGGAAAATTCTTACTGTTATTTGATAGTTTTTCTTATAAAATCATTACTTGACTGTTATATGTCGGTTCTTGCTTATAAAATAATATTTCATTACTTACATTATAGGTCAAACGCTTTTTGGGCGTTTTTTTGAAAGTGCTTTATGAGCGGTAATAAAGTTTTACGACCGGTCATAAACACTTTAAATTTTGAATGTCCAAAAACGTTTTTGGACGGTCAAAACCGAAGTTTAAAAACACTTTACATTTGTACCCAAATCATTTCCGATTTTTCTATCGTTAGTTCACGGAGTTGAAGTAAAGCAAGAAGAAGAAGAGAAAACACACACACACACACTTTACTTTTGAGTTTTGGCTTTATTCAAAAACTTTGAGTTTTGACCACAATTTTTTTTTATTTTTCTAATGTGTTAGTTCACGGAGTTGAAGTAAAGCAAAAGAAGAAGAGAAAACACACACACACTTTACTTTAAAGTTACTTTTTCAAAACTTTAACAAATGCAAATTTTTTTGAATAAAGACAAAACGAATAATTTTTAAATAATAATAGTTTTTGTTTTTTTTTTTTTTTGATTTTCATATAATTTTAACACATTTCTATATTTTTTTTCCACTTTATTTCAATATTTTTTATTTTCATTAATGATATTTCCATGGGTTGATATTGCAGAGTCTTGTTTGTCAACTTCAATTTTTAGAATACTTTCAAAGTAGGTAAATGAGTTATGCAGAGTCTGCAATGGCAGAGTCTTGTTTCAAACCATTTTAGTTGGAATCAGAGTCCCCTATTTTAGGACTCGGAGTCCCCGGCACCGTTTAGTTGCAAGGAAAGGAAAGAAGTTATAAAATGTTTGACTTTGTTGCTAGGATTAATTTTTCCTCAAATTTCCTCCGACAAAAAACAAAAGATTTTGCAGGAATCGATCTTATTTTTTTATTCGAGTATTTGTTCACTATACAATTAATGTTTGCTCCTTAACCGTTACTCAAATTTCTTTTATCAAATGAACACACGAGACAGTTCAAAAAAAAAAAATGAACACACGGGAGAAATTACTTTTCTTTTTCCTTTACTTCACTAATTTTTTTTATATCGAAAGCAGTTTTTCTGCATCAGTTTCTAAACGGAGCCGTGCAACAAACGCACGAAGGGGTTAGTGAGTCTCAGTTAGGTTTTGGAAATATCATCACGATCGGAACCGGTTATTATACGAGTGTTTGCCGAGAACTTTATATGTACAACAAATCAGATTAATCGAACATTTAAAATCACATGATCAAAAGAGTTTTGTCATACAGTTCATTCTCTAAATCCTAACTAATCATTTCTAATTGACATATATTGAATACGGGGGAGGCGCTGTGCGGTAGGTGTTGTGCGGCAAAACACATATATTGCTGATGAAGCGATTTCTAGCGCGGCTTGATAGATGACCTGCAAAACAAGTGAGACTAGTGATACCGGTGTGGTGTTAGCCAATCAGCCTCCGATGCTTAAGTCAGTGAATATGTAAATGATGAGAATATTACTCGATAATTAGGATACTAGAGCAACATACCGAATTTAGTAGTCTTAGAGTTGTATTTATAGGCATTCGTAGTGGTTTTGTCTTGTGAAAGTTTTGTGCCTACATTTATTACTCCTTCATTCCATTTTGCTTGCCCATCTTGGGGTTGCGAAAACCAAATTCCAAAAGTTTCAGCACTTTTGGTCACGACCGTTTGAGAATGGTCAAGACCATCAGCAATTTCTGTAAAGACAACCAGGACCGTGAACAAGTTGGTCAGGACCAACTCTTGTGAAAACGGTCAAGACCATGTCGAGTTGATCTGGACCTTTAGAGACGAACATAACATGTATTTAAGGCCCTTAATTAGTTTTTTTTATGGTTAGAAAATCACATTCTTTTGTGAGAAAGCGCTATACTTGTAGAGAGAGACTTTTAGAGTTTCCTCCATTGATTCATAGTAAACGGGTGTGGCTCCCAAGGATTACACAGTTGTCAAACCTCGTAAATCTTGTTTGTTCTGTCTTTCTCTCTTTCCCTCAATTTCTCTGATTAGATCCTGAGTGTTTGTGTGTTGATGGGTTGTGCGCTTTGTTCAATTTCCCAACAATACATTTTTTTTTTTTGTCTCTTTCGTGTCCATTGCCTATATCTTTCAGTGTAAATCTTAAAAGATATGCACCATAAATCTTATTTTATAGATTTCAATTTGTTATATAATACGAAGTTTTCAAAATCATAAAAGAATTATAGATTGAAAGATATAGGGTAGTGTTAATGCCAAAACCGTTTTTGTTTGTGTAAAAAATGTAGTGCTTAAAAAACCTTGTACAATGTGATAACACGAAGTAAGTCTTTTGTGCACTATAGTTTTGGCACAAACAAAAATGGTTTTGGCATTATCATTACCCAAGATATAAGCTAAACACAAAAGAGACAAAATGAATAATCGACAAACAAAATAGGACGGAGGACCATCCTTAGGCTTGCCCGAGCGGAAGGGGAAGAGCTTTGTCTAGATTTGGGCAGGGTTCGACTCCTCTTCAAGATGGTACCAAAATTTACCTGACAGATCGGGACGGTAGTTTGCTTGGGGTCGCCCGGAGGTTTATTCTCTATGATTGGAGTCCGATTAGTGACCCTACAACTATTAGCACAAGTGCACAACCGTATTCCGAGTGTTTTCACAGACATCGAACCACTAAAAGGGTGGAGAGAACACGTGGAATGCACGTGTTATGGTGTTTTCTTTATGAGCCCTCACATGTTATTGTCTTTTATGTACTTGGAAGACATTATTGTCAAGTTCCAAAAACTAGAACTTCCAAAAATTTTAGTTTTGTCAAATAATTCAAACTGTTTCTCAGAAATACTGTAAAATGGACTTAGTGATATGATATCGAGAAACTTAAAAGAAAAAAGTATTCATGAATTTTGTTAACAAAATACATTATTAAGTTAAAAACTGTCTCTCAGAAATAAAAAAAAGGACTTAGTGGTATCGAGTAATTTAAAAGAAAAAAAGTATGAATTTTTTTGACAAAATACATTATTAAGTCTTTATTTTATGAGCTAATTTTCTTCTCTATGGATAATCTCCTCCTTAACGAATCAGACAACAACTAAAGAACTTGCATCCGTAGAGATTATTTGGAAATTTATCTTGTCGTTAAATTTAAAGCCCTAATATTAGTCGTTGTGTGCGCAAATTTACCGAACCACCCAATTATCCAAAAAAGAAAAATGGTAAACAAATAATCTTTTTTTTTTTTTTTTTTTTCCGTTGAACAAATCTTACTTTCTCATCTCATCTACACAGCTAATATCAAAAAGAAAAATGGTAAACAAATAATCTTCCCATAAAGAGTTTTTTTTTTTTTTTTTCCGTTCAACAAATCTTACTTTCTCATCTCATCTACAACTTTTACCTCCAGCTTTCCAAAATTATCCTTGAGATGGTCCTAACTTTTTACCCACTAACTTTTCAAAAGGGCAAAATGATTTCCAAACTTTCATTCATTTTCAATCCTTCCCATAAAGAGTTATTATTTTATTGAACGATGTCACATGTACATTAATTAGTACCTTATTCAGTGCCTCTAAACTTTTCCTAATACTGTATTTTATTTCAACCGTTTTATTGCTTTATCCTACAAAATATAGGTTGGGAAACCAGTGGATGCTTCAGCCACCTGATTCCCTTAAAATAAAACAAAGGGTATATTCCCTTCGAATAAGGACACGTCCTATAACACATAATCTAATGTGTGAAACAGAGACGATTGTATGGAAGGTGCACCTTCATTTCAACATTAGCAGCAGTGCATTAGAATCGGTGCCAACCTAACGGTTACTTATTCAAACACGCACGTGACTGGGCCACTACCACCCCTGCAAAATAAACAGGACTTATTAACAGCGGATATGTAGCGGGTATGCTCACGCTCACTACATCATGAAACGAAAGAATCACTACGCTCGTTTGACAATTAATCTGATCTTGATTATCTTACATAAAAAAATAAGTGTCTTACATGTACGATAATTGTATTTAATCGGAACCATTGATTACCGAACTGATGACCATAACTGCAGGGGTATAGTGAGCTGACTCCCTACAGACCCCCCGGATCTTATTACTGTAATAGGGTTGGGAGGGCAAATTCATAGTATGTTGACTTTGATCCAAAAGAGCCTAGGCTATTTAACTTTTCACGTTTTATGAGATAAATCATCTTTTTTATATTTATTAATTAAAAAAAACTTAAAAACCCAAAAAATTTACAAAGTCAAAAAGTCAATAGAATGAAGCCTGAGCTAAAAAAAAAAAAAATTAGCCAAAGCAAACATGTGGGTGTCGGCTTGAATTCCGTTTTTAAATTTTGACTAGTAAATTATTGTTGTACGTAGAAAGCTTTATTGTTTATATTAGCTATGTATAATGCCTCAATCATTTGGTTTGGTTGGTAAAAGGTGCAATAAGTCAACCATTTCACAGTCGGTGTCGGGTAAATTGCTGCAAGCCCAAATTTTAATTTCATCATATTTATGCTAGAGTTCACAAAAAGATTTTCAGGTCATACGAACTTTACTCGGTTGCTAATTTTAAGGATTCAGATCGAGTCAAAATGTGTGTAAGCTCATCCGTGCATTACCAATTTATAAAAAATATATATAAAAAAGGTGCTGTAAGCTCCTCGAATGAATGCTAACTCTGTTTTTTTTTTTTTTTTTTAATCAATTAGAACACCGAGAGAGAGGAACAGAGATATATTGTTGGACTTTTGAGGTTAGCATGGGGTCACCTCTGTAGCGAGCAGCGAGCCCCTCACTATAGGGCCCCTAGTTCCTGTTAATGGATCTCGAATGCATGTTGGTCGATATCTTAAATGGAGAGTATATAGTTGAAATCTTCTAGAATCTTGAGACAGAGAGCGTATTTTATGCGTCTAGGGTTTGGGTATTTCCCGACAAATGTGGCCAAGAGCAACCACACCATTTGTCAAAAATGAAAGAAATTGTTGTTATTTATCAAAAATAGAAACCCACAAAAAAAAAAAAAAATTCCGCAGAAATGGCAAATGGCACTGGGGTTATGTCCGTTTATTACCTCCAGGGCTCCAGAATGAGTCGAGGTGCGCGCAAGTTGGCCCGGACATCTAGTTATAAAAAAAAATGGCAATGGAAAATATTTTGCAAAATGACATAAGTGGGTGCAGTCCACTTTTCATTTTTTTTTTTTTTTTTTTGCAAAATGACATTGTTCATTACCCAAAAAAAGAGAATGGCAAGATAAAATGGCAAAATACTGGTGCGGATGCTCTTCTGATCACACTCACATCTTAAACGGGCCCATACCTTTGGTGGGGCCAATATTTAATTTAACAATTTGATCAGTTGACTTTGGCTAATCAAGAAATTAATACTGTTTATGTCTTGATAAATCGGACGATAATTAGGCAATCTCAAAATTTTAATGTCTAGAGGTAATTGTAAATAACATACCAAAAATATCAAATGTATGAATTTCAGCTTAATCATGTGAGAGGGTCAGGCCATGCGGCCATGCCACGTGGAGAGTGGGAATAGAGAGAAAGATACTCAACTAGAGTTGGTATAATAATTGTATGAAAATAATCCATTTTGACGACCAACATTAAGCTTAGCTCTGGCTTCGATCACATTGACAGCACCAAAATGTGGGAAAGGTCAACAATGTTGTTTGAATTTTAAACCATTGATGCCCCCCTTGTCCTCTCATCTAGCATTGAGAGCTACAAAACACTAAAACGTAAGGTGTGTGTGGGGGACAAAACTCCATATAAGGGCCATTATTTGTTCTCTGCATGCATGGATCTGCTAACATAAGGTGTGTGTGGTCTATGACTCTATGTCTATGTCTAAGTCGTCGTGCGCGTATACAAGCGGGAGGAAAAGCAGAAGTGTGAGAGCGAAAAAACGTCTTTTAGAAACATCTAGAATTCGAGAGAAGGAAAATGAGAACTGGACAGCAGAGCACATATTGAAAGAAGGAAGCTCAGGGCGAAAATTGAGAGTGGCCACGGAGAGTCCAATCGTAGAATTATGTGAGTTCGATCCACGTACACATTGATATATAGATTCTACACGTTGATATAAGGTTCGCCGCACCCTCCAAATTGGAAAAGAAAAAAAAAATACAATTGTAACGACCAGGATTTTCGGCCTATATTATTTTTCGGATAAAATTATGTTATGAAAATTCTACTAAAGTTTATCTTTATTTTATTTTATTATTATTAGACTAATATCTTAATTGTTTTAAATCCTCATGTTTTTCCCGAAATTATATTATTACACTCACACATATGAGCATATACATATACTGAGCATATACATATACTGAGCATATACACCTCCTTCCCCCCTAACTAAATCTAGTCCAATTCCCCTAACTAAACCCTCCTATTATTCCATCAACCCATCATTCAAGCCATCACAAATGTTTAACCATTTTTTGTCTTTCTTTTCCCTAGCCAATTAGATCTTTACACACCCCCAAATTACTTTCCCTTAACCCTTGAATAATAAGCCATACTCACACACTCCATTAACCACTAGATTTTGGCCTAACCAATAAATCCCATTCCCATTTCCATTTTTCAGCAAAGAGAGAAGCCATTCCCCATTTCATTTTCGGGTAGCCCATGTACCCTTCATAAAACTCCATTTTTCTCCAACTTGGAGTGGTTTTTAGGCTTAGGTTTCTTCATGAAAATTTTAGATCACTTCGAGAGCTAAGTTTTAGACACAAGAATCGTCCAGAATGGTTGAAGTTTGACTGCTCTATTGCTGTCCGAAATTCAGTGCGAATTTGAGACTTTCTCCGAGAAAATTTTCCGAAACCGAGCTTATTCTTCCGGACCAAAGGTAGATTACTCTAGACCTTTTAATTCCTAAGTATACTACATGTCTCATAGACTTGATTTATGTGTTTGATGTTTGATTGATGCTTGGAACTTGCTTATAACTTCCTAAGTGTCGAAACTGTCTTGGTACCGGTAGATCAGTCAACTTTGGAAACTCATATACTAGTAAAATTCTACGAACCTATTAGGGGGTTTCTTCTTGTGTCAAATTGTAGATAAACTTCTTATCTTTAAATGGCCGCTGGAATCGCTTAAATCGGAATTATAGAACTCTAGAAAAACTGATTTTAGTAAATGATGGCAAATCTGGACGGTCTAGATTCAAAGATGTTTTTGTATATCTTAAACTCATTTTTATGAAATATGTTCTATATAAAAAATGTTGATAACATCCTATTCTATTACCCTGTTAAATATCATAAATTTAGGAGCTGTTTTGATATGCTTTTCAAATATATTTCTTAATAACAAAATCTGTCAGACTTGGGTAAAAATTGAAGTTCTAACAAATTATTGGAAGACTTAAACATTTTATTTTTCAAATCTGTTTTTACTGGAAGTTAGAAGAGGTGTTTTGAACATGTATGAATTTTTATAACTCTTCAATCCATCTCCTTAAACCCTAAACGATCAAGTTTTCATATAGTGTAAAAAATAGACAGATTTTGTTCAATGCCGTTTTGGATTAGCATAACTTCTGTTTTTGGAAATGTGTTCTGTGACATAAATGTTCCTTACACCCTAAATAATTTGGTCATAGAATTTCATAGTAATTGAATTTTTATTGATAGATGATTTTGGCTAAACACTAAGGAAAATGAAATATGTACTTTTCGGTAAATAAGGAGCTAAGCCTTAAAACTCATATTTCTGGATTAATTCGATATTATTGT
This sequence comes from Vaccinium myrtillus, assembly GCA_016920895.1. NCBI lineage: Eukaryota > Viridiplantae > Streptophyta > Magnoliopsida > Ericales > Ericaceae > Vaccinium > Vaccinium myrtillus. The sequence continues at coordinate 12,939,264 of CM029277.1, forward strand.
ATGAGTTAACAAATAATGATTGTTCATAGTTACCGAGAACATAGAAAGCATGTTAGGTTCATTGAATTAGTTGTGGACTTGGAGGGATCACCTAGATGTTTAAGTTAATGAAAATTTAAATAAGGATAATGGATGGTTATTGATGAGGTCTGGGGAGGCCATCTCGCAGAGTCTCAGTTTTATGATTGGCGGTCAGCCAAAGATAATGGAATTGAGGAATTATGCGGTATTGGATATACCTATGTGATGTATGTGCATCCCGAGGCAATGTGTTGTATGTACAACCTCACGTGCTGTATGCACGTCTCAAGGATTTGTGCTGAATGTACATCCTTATGCGCTGTATGTGCATCTTGAAGAATGTGTTGTATGTACATTCTCAAGGGGGGGAAGTGAATATTGAAATGATGGAAAGTTGAATGCTGTGTTGATTTGAAGATTGATCCATGAGATGCTTGGAATTCGAAACTTGAGAGAAACGAAAATGGAACTCCTTGATAATCAGGGAAACAAGAATGTATCGATCGTAGTACGACAATTATTTGGAAAGAAAGTTGAACAATGAGATGGATAGAGTGTTGGGATTAACTGAGAGTATGATTGCTTGAGGTAATTTTCACTGTGTTGAAGGTTGAATCAATTTATTTGACCCTTAATGTTGTACTGCCTTTATAACAAATTGTGTATTACTTGTAATGTAAGGGTTAACGGGTAGGAGTATATCTGCTGAGCGTCATTAGCTCATGGTATTCGTGTACCCTGACTTTTCATGCCAGGTATTGAAGACGGAATTGATAGACAAAATGAAGATAAGGATAGATCCCATTGGAGGACAAAAGATGTCGAGCCCTAGCTTCCGTACTAGTTATTGCTCTGTTCCTTTTTCGAAATTATATTTCAAGTTGTAATCTTGCTTAGTAATTAAACCTATTTTGTCAAGTTGGTGAAATCAAACTTTGCTTCCGCTGTTTTTAAGAAATTGACTTTTTATTTAATGGAATCATTCTGGAAAATATTTTATTAACGTGTCCGAAAATCGGGGCGTTACAACAATAGTTATATATTGTAACTTCAAAAATTAAATCAAAAATTAATAAAAATTGTTATTATCACATGACTCGACGAACGCAGTATCGTCATCGCAATTGATCATTCACCATAATTTCGCGCTCTCGAAATAAAAATTGTTCTTACTTTTTATTTTAAAAATTTTATAATTTTTTTTAAAAAAATATTTATAAAAAGCTATGAAAAATATACTCCAAAATAGCTCCGCCCCTGGAGGGCAGCATATATTGGTTGCTTGATACTACTACACATGGATATGATGTTCCCTTATAAACCTTTGGTTTGTCAATTAAATCAATCTTTTGGGCGTTGGGAACTTATACATCTCTGCATGGTCCTACGTACCCACAATGTCGAATGCTCTTATGATATGTTAGTTTTCACAATTAAATGAAGCACACGCCTACACTCTGATATCTCATTATCAGCATTTCGATTGATTGATTTTCTCTGTTGACCAAGAATTTTAAATCTGTCTCTAAATATTTATCTATTTTCAGTTTGTAAAACTGTAATACGAGTATTGAGTGCTCCGGTTTTCACCACTACACATTGGAGTGAACGCCGAGGAGCAATGAATAATTTTCCTTGTGAAACACTTCCGGAATAGTAATTTTTATTTAGAGTAATTAATAATTTATTTCAATAATTGAAATTGTTCGTTATTTAGAGCTTATAGAATCATTTATTAATGCTTCTACCTTTTGCTTCTCTTTTTTTCCCCTTCTACGACTTGTTTAGGTAAATATCTCATGTTGCGTTCAATATGACTAATTAGACAAGGCATGATGCACCTAGGTGAAAACTAAAAAAAAGAGGCATTATAACATAGATATTAATGTAGGTGTATGCATCCCAAAAAAAAATATTAAAAGTTCTACTCGTCCACAACATGATCAAGACCATTTACATACGGAAAAAAAAAAAGGATTATTACCTCTAGGTCTAGAAAAGATATGTCTAATTACCAATAAGGTAAGTCATTTTTTTTAATTACCACTAAGGTAAGTCACTATTTTTTGGAGTTTAGGTTTAGGGTGCACTTTCCTATTATAGGGTTTAAGTGGTTTAGACACTTTTATAGAGTACCCTAGAATTTTAGGCACTTTTCAGGGTACCCTAGTCATAGGGCTATCCTAGAGTTTAGGTTTAGGGTGCACTTTCCTATTATAGGGTTTTAGTAGTTTAGACATTTTCATAGAGTACCCTAGGATTTTAGGCACTTTCATAGGGTACATTTTCATAGGATACCCTAGAATTTTAGGCACTTTATAGGGTACCCTAGTCGTAGGGTACCCTAGGATTTTAGACACTTTCATACTTTTTAGTTTAGGGTATTTTTTAAAATTTTAGGCACTTTCATAGGGTACCCTAGTCATAAGGGTACTCTAGTCGTAATGGTACCCTAGAGTTTAGGTCTAGGGTGCACTTTCCTATTATAGGGTTAGTGGTTTAGGCACTTTCATAGGGTACCCTAGGATTTTAGGCACTTTCATAGGGTACCCTATGATTTAGGCATTTTTATACGGGTTGGGGAGTTGATGGGAATTTTTCAGAGTTGGGCTTGACCTGATGGTAATTATGGGATCCAAGGGTGACCTGATGGTAAATATCCAAAAAAAAAAAAATGAATGAGTCAATTGTCATCGATAACCTTTAATAATTGTATACAATTCATGGATAAAATCCTTACATTCTTAAAAACAAAATTAATGTGCTAATTCCCATCCATTTCAAACACTAGAATTAAAAGAGTCATGGCTAAACATCAGTAATCTATTACTGCACAATTTCTGACTTATTAGGGTACTTCTTTTTTTAGCTCCTCCTTCGGCTTATTCCACCCACTTATTATTGGGCCGCTAAATGAGCCTTTGCTTTGTGTATATTATTAGGCTTCAAGAATAACACATTTTAAGGGCCCTAGCACTGAATTGGACCACTTGCTTCAAAAATAACCCTACCTGACCTAATACTAAAAATTATTGGGGTGCCCTTTTTGAGAGTTGATTTTTGATGCCCTAAGCCTAGGCCTAGGCCTCATGGGTCCCAGGAATGATTGACATAATTTCCTAGATGTAAAAATGAGTAATTTTCAACAATCAAAGTGGGTCCGAAAAGAGCTCACAAATGGCCCCCACAAGAATCAAATTGAATGTGCCTTGAATAAAGCCGAAATACTTGGATTATTGGATTAATTTTGGCTTTATTCAAAAATATTTGGTTTGTCCATAAATTTATACTTGTTAGATTCGTCTTGTCGAGAGAAATCCAGAAACCACGAAATTTTGTTGCAAAACTAACAAATACAAAAAAAAAAAAAATTGAATATGGACAATGAAAAAACCAATAATTCGTTTTTGATTTTTCTCTAAAGGAGCCCTTAGTTGCTAAAGCCAATCCTTCCTGAGTTGCTACCGATTCAGCTATCATCAGATCAACAATCCCTCGAAGTGGCATTGATCTGGCAGCAATAAACCGACTCCTTGCATCCCACACCACCAGCTCGATTCCCCCTGTACGGCTTTGGGCATCAAAATTCAATTTAAGTGCCCCCTCACATTAGTGCGTGCTTAGGTGCCACAAGAATCTTTACCCAGAAACAAAAATGATAAAGTGTACAACAACTTAGCTCCAACATGTCTCGAACACACTCACATGGAGTGTGGAGCCCACACGCACTTGAGTGTGAAGTGTGTGTGTGGGCTCCACACACCATGTGAGTGTGTTGGAGCCATGTTAGAGACTTTTGTTATACATGTATCATTGTTGACCCAGAAATTTCCCAGAAAATTAGAAGGAGTGGCTCAGAATCACTTGGAAGTGCAGTTGAGCAACTCATTACAATTTTCTAGGTAATTTCTGGATAAAGATTCTGGGCATTTAGCATTTCTGACAAGAAAACAACAAAAAATGAAGTTTAAGAGTTCAACTTCTTTTTCAAAGTGCTGTAGGTAAGGAGAATCCCAATCCTATTCGCCACAACCCCGTAGTACGGCACACGAGCCATTGATCTCGGCAATCAACGGCTCGGATTTCATCTCAGCAAGTGACGATTCGGATCATGCAAGTGCCAAGATGAAATCCGAGCCGTTGATTACGCGATCAACGGCTCGGATGCCACACTACAACCCTGTAGTGCGTCAGGATCCCAAATCCTCTAATTTGTACAAGAGATGGTGGGTCCGTATTTTGTGACACCAGGATGAGGTGTTATAGGTAAGGAGAGATATACTAGTATTGAACGCTGCTACGTGCACAGACCGTGGTGCACCGACGCCGTTTCAAACCACAATCACCCCCATTTCATTCAAACCACAACGGCATCCCGACGCCGTCGGTGCACCACGGTCGGTTCCCTTATCTTTACTGTACTAGTATTAATCAAGTTTAAAGCAAATCATTTCTTTAACAAAAGATCCACCCTTAAAATAGTCATAGAACAAAAAAGAATTAGAAGAAGAATTTGCATCGGTAAATCGCGATTTTCATGATAATATTACTTATGTCAATGCGATTATTGATTATCAGATGGCAAATTAAGCATGCTTACAAGAATAAAATCATTTCTGTAGGGTAGAGATCTATCACATTTATAATCATACCTACCTTTAAACACTCTTATATTATTAACCCTAAAGATTGCTTATATAATAATAAGCTTCATGTTTTCCAAGAGATCGAGAGATACACCCTCCCATGTGCTTCATCCATCTTTTTACTACTAAATTACAAAAATGAAATTATATTGAATCTGGGTTTTTAATTTACAAAATAAATAATAGTGGGGTTGTTAAAGCCTAACAAAGGTAGTTTAGGAAGAAATGTATAGGGGATTCTTTGCTTCCTTCTTTAATCTAAAATAGATAAACTATGTCATTTGGTAAAGGCATATGATTACTACTTTCATAAAAGGTTTAAGTTTGTTATGATTTTTCCAACAATTCGTTTGCGAATCCGCTCTAATGTTCTTTTTCAGCTTTTCTAGGAATTTAGAAGGAGAGAAAAGAAAAGAGAGGACGAAAGACATGATAGATGATTTCCTCTAGACGGAAAACGATCATGCCCTATACAAACATTAGCCAACTTTCATTGCTGCTCGATCTTGCCATCTCTTACATTATTCCTAGATGATAATGAGAACGTAACTGACAAAAAAAAACTGACAAAAAATAATGCAAAACCATTTTTCTTTGCTAGAGTTTAGGTTTTAGGGTGCACTTTCCTTTTAGGGTTTTAGTGCAATTTCCAATTTTTGCATTAAATTTTCATAGGGTACAAACTTTTTGCCACTTTCCTAGAGTACAAACTTTTTTTAAAAAAAAAAAAAAGAAAAAAGAAAAAGAAAAGATTTAGAGCTATAAACTTGTTTGGTGGATTAATGGGGTTACAAATATTTTTTGCCTATGACTTTTCATGACACTTTCCCCAAAAATAATGCAAAACCATTCTTGCTCCACCTTTTGTTAGTGCAATTTCCAATTTTTGCATTAAATTTTAGGGGCTAATAGTATCAAAAGAGGAGTAGAGCTCCAACACAACATATTTTTCATGACACTTTTACATACATACATACATATATCCATATACTTTTTGTATTATAAATTTATAACGTAATTTTTCATATGACGCGAGTTTGAGTCACGATAATGGCCTTAAACTCAGGCTTATTGTAAAGATCGGAAAACCTATGGGTACCGACCCATAGGTACAAAGAATGCACAGATCGTGCTCGGGAACCCACCTTTGGGTCCCATACGAGTGATCCGAACCGTTCATTCTTCTTAAAACATTTTTCTGAATGGGCCCACAAAATTTCAGCTCAAAAAAAAATTTGGATTGAAACGATGGGACTTTGGTTCGACCACTTCTAACTGTCCGATTGAGCAGAAATTTTGAGAGCCCACTCGTAAAAAATTTCTAAGAAAAATGAACGGTTCGGATCACTCGCGTGGGACCCAAAAATTGGTCCCCGAGGACGGTCTGTGCATTTTCTGTGCACTACGCTATGTACGCGTAGCAGGACCCATTGTAAGATCCCTTCCATTAATAGTGCCACAGTTGAGATCCAAAAAAAAAAATACTCCAAAAAAGTGACCGGACGTGTGTCAGTGGTGATCGGAACTTTTTGATCAAAGTTGCCATCCCTATCCCTAACCCTAACCCTAACCCTAACCCTAGATATATAGGTATAACAAAAAGTGTGAATTCTAGTTGAAAAGTAGCCACCCTGGATGTCTGCTTGTAATGGGGATTGGAATAAAGTGAAGGGGGTTGAAGAAGAAGAAGAAGAAGTACTTTCATATCTTTAACTTTAGAAGAAGAAGAGGGTCCAGATTCCACAACAAATCCCGTGAGGTACACGGGAGGATTTACAAAAGGAAGATGCTAAGTTAAAGGCCAAGTAAAGGCATAATAGATTGATAGAGTCATAATCTAATCTGTGGTGCACATTCACATTTCTCTCCTCACGGGTGGGGACTTTGATGCCTTCAAATATAAATCACTCTTTCTCTCCCCTCATTGTGTAAGATAATGAATACATGGACAAATAGATAGATAGTAAAATTGAAATACAACACATTGTTGGCCGTTAAAATGTTTGGAATTTAGGGAAGTATGATAAGAGGGGTGATATGGTAGAATGAGAGACTATTACAGAAAGATAGTAAAATCGAAATACAACACGTTGTTGGCCGTCAAAATGGTAGAACGAGGGACTATTACAAAAGGATAGTAAAATCGAAATACAATTATACAATGTTTGTTACCCATATAAGTAGATTGATGACATTTTGTAATTACTCATGGGCATTTCCGTAAATAGGGAGGGCAAAATTGGTCCGGGTGTGGAGGATTATTTAGTACCCTAGATCATATTTTTCAGGTGAGAAATGCAAGTAAATCCTGGATATTGTTCCAGAGTGTGGAGGATTATTTAGTACCCTGCATCATATTTTTCGTGTGCCCCTCTACCGAGTCCCTTATTTCTCTTTTATTATAAATTTCTTAATTATTTTTAGAAGGGCAACCTAGTAATTTGTCAAATTATTTCTTTATCCCGCCACTCTCATCCACCAATTTCAATTACCAGACAAACTATTTCTTAACTAACCTCTCATAGCCACCTCTTATCATACTCTTCCTTATTCGTCCGACAAACGGACCTTGCCTACCCTGGTGACAAGCACATGTCGTTCCATGCCTTCCATAGCTGGTTGGCAGGTGCATGTGAACTTGAGCTAGGTTCTTCGGATTCGATGCTCATGCTAGCACATCCTTTGGATAATGGCCAAAAATAACAAAGGATGTGCTTGTTACCGCGCTAAGGCACAGTGCCTTTCGAAAAGCTTGTCACCTCATTATGTCAAGCATTAGACATAAGAAAAATTCAATATATAATTTGAAAATTCTTTATATGTATTTATTAAAATATATTGAGGTGATTGATAAAAGAAAGATAAGGAGTATTCATTTAAAAACAAACAAACAAGCCCTAATCGTGTGTTCGTCTCTCCTTACCCCTCGAACTTTAAAGAGAAGTGTTGATTCCATGTCACATAAAAGTGTGCTCTTTTTGTTTTTTTTGAACATCACATAAAAGTGTAGTTCATTCTTGCATCAATCTTGTTATTCTGAACTCTGCTATGTGGTACAAAAATCTGAAAATATTCACAACACTAAGAGGGTGTTTGGCCCCCTCTTTTTTGCATTCTCATTAATGATTTTTCTACTACTGGGTGTCCAGGTGTGAACCAAAATGAATTTTGAGAGAACTAATTTTTCATTTTTCACTTTAAAGAAAGAAGTCAAAAAGAGGTTCTAACCTAGTTTTCACATTCTCTACTCACATTCTCCACTTGCAAAATATATTCTGCACATTTCTCCCAGACACTCTTCCCAAATTCTCAACACATTCTGACCATAATCCAAAAAGTCAAAAAACCAAAAAGTTGAAAATGAAAAGCTAAAAAATAGACTCCCAAACACCCCCCAAATGTACGACTGAAATTGCATTGGATAGAGGCAAAGACTTTGGAAGTGTCATTCAAGTTAACAGGTCCATATTAATTCAGGGGAACTTTAGCTTGCATCCATTTCAGATCACTGTCGTAATCCAAGAACTATTTACCTCAGAGCTTGAGGGATCTGGACAAATTAAATCATCCAAATCAATGGCAAGATAATGCAAAGTTCAAACTCTACGAATTTAAGCCAATAAATTTTATTGCCCAAATCCCAATTCAAGCAAGTGTCACTACTAGTGCAAGGAAAAGCGAATAACGGATAGTAGTATTGACTGAACAATAATAGCTAAGAACATTAATCACTCAAAATTATCATACAGAAACAAAGTAGAACTTCCAAAATTGAAGAGCAAAGATAAAAACACGAGATAGACGAGTAGTGTTGTATCATCGCTTCTCTTTACAAATCACCATGACAATTCCACAAACAAGGACATGAGAGCTAGTTGCAGTAGCTGCCCTGCTCATCGTTCTACAATATACTTACTTTCGAGAGAAAGGGTTATGCATTAATCATTCTCCCCGATTCAACCCCAGATAAAATCTTTCTTAGTACCTTGAACGGCTTCTTACCCTGCAACATCAGCCATCTCATCATTGCCAGGGCGTGCACAACATCTGCATCTTAGATCAGGAAAAAAAAATATAAACAATAATATTACCTGGGAGAGCGAGAGCGGGAGATGGAACGGGAGTGGGTGGGCGAACGAGAACGGGAACGATATCTTCTTCGAGAACTGCTTCTACTTGGACTTCTGCTCCGCCTACTTCTTCTGCAGTAAGCAATATATGATTATTGCATCCCAGTGACAGAAAACTTCAGTTGATTTAAATTGTCACATAACACACCAGAAGAGGGTTGAATAAAACTCGTCATGTTCATTAACAAATGCATACACATACACAAACACCCACCCCACCCCAAGCATCTTCAATCGAAGTATCCATCACACCAGCTTTCAAATTAACAACCTAAATTCTCATTATGAATTTTCAGTTAAGTGGAGCTTGATAAATACATCCTATAAGGAGTATAGTTTGTGGGTGGCTCTGCTCAACTAAGTGTAGAAAATAGAAAGGTCGGTCGCTGTATGAGTGTTGTACAAAATACGAACTCTAGTGTGAAAATAGAAAGGTCAGTACCAAAGAAGAATATACTAAGAGGTGAAATTGGCTTTCCTGCCGTATTTACAGTGTCCTGTAACGCGTCTCACATCGTTAACCTTCAGTTTCTTTGCTCAAGTCACTTTTCAATGCCAAGGAGAAGCAAAAAAAGTTCACAGATATAATAGAGTCAATAACAGTAGTAAACCTTACCTAGTAGCTGAGGTCTTGCTTTCAAGGCTCAAGCTAAAGGAGCAACATCAGCCACCAAGTATTCACTAACCCACTATGATCCTACCTACTGCTATTCACAGGGAAAAAATGCCATTATAATACCTCGGAGGGGATCGACTGTAGCTTCTGCTGCGACTGCGGTGCCGATAGCGACTCAATCTGCTTGTTTCTGCAAGTTTTTCATTCCTCTGACGCTCCTGCTCCTTTTTCTTGGCGATTTCAACAGCGGTATCTTTCTTGACTGTGGAAGTATTGAAGTAACAAATCAAGGCAAAACAAAGATGCATATAAAAAAGCTTCACAGCTGTATTAGAGAATGCGAATGAGAAATAACTGGATAGAAATACGAATGAGAAAGAAATGGTATGTAACGATAAACAATGCCTCCTTTGAAGCTCCGTCAGCTCAGGGAAAAATTAATGCTGCATGGCTGCTTTACTACTAGAATGCACATAGAGCAGGGTATACTTTGTTTGTTAAGTTGCCGGCTCATTATTCGTTTAAGTCGCTCTTGAGGCGTTTCCTTCTTCTCCCCTTGTTTCGAAATGCCCCCACTAATACTAGATTTGCTTAGCTTTGCCAATGCTGATGAAGTGCTGCCCATAGAAGAAACACATGAAACAAAAATAAACAGAACAATAAGATCCCCACTATCCACACATGCATCTCTCTGGTAAGTTCAGCTGCAATCGTTTTTTCTTTGTACGATTATATGTTCATGACAGTCACTCAACCGCAGAAATCATGAGATACCTTATTTGAGGCAAAACTTTAGAATTCTTTTCCTTTTCAAGGGAGACACTGGAAGCAGGATCCGTATGTAAGGCCTCAAGTATCTGACCAGTCACTGCCCTGCAAAAAGGACATGTATCAGACACCCATTTCAATGGTTGCAGGAAACTTGGATGCATAGACACAAAGTCCATGTCAAGGGGAAATGAGCTTCATAAAAAAAGCTTCCTTCCTCCCCCTTCCGGCATTTATGCTGATAACCTAGGCCTCATATATTCTAAACCACAAATATTGCCTCAGGTAACATAATTGAGGATAAGCTGCAGCAGAGTAAAGACTGTCCAATCTATCATTGCAAGAATCAAAGGTCAAGTGCTCCGACCGGTTCGACACATCAGCTTTGGATGGAGAAGGTGGTGGAGAGAATCCTTCAAGCTTTGGCTCATCCCCATCAGCAGATCCCCCAAATTCAGTAATATATTCTATTTTAGATGCCTTTGACTTGCTTCGATGACCATCGTCAGAATGCACACCGCGAGCATAGCGCCTTGAGTGCGATGGGGAGTATGAACGTGACCTCGATCTGGATCTGCCAACATAAATGACAATAAAATTTATGCAACAAGACTGCTTTCATTAGAACCCACAATAAGGATGAGAATACACATTGTGTTAAATAGACTTGAGTGTGGGAGGTGCTAATACATTTGTAAGGGACGAATCACGTACCCCCCAAAAAGGGATGATACCTTTTTGTATGAAATTTACTTCATGGCATATAGAATTGTGTCTTGCAAAACACAGGACGCTTCACTCATTTGTAGCAAAAATCCACAACATGTGAGGGCATGATAAATAAAATTACAACAGTGTCTGACGGAACATATGGGGCACATCCCACCCTTGTCTAGGTGCTAAGTGTATAACTGGAGTCCTAGGTTTATTTTGAAGAGTCCATGCAAATTAGTGTGCACACAACCACACAAATAGAAAAAGAAAAGAAAAGAACATAGCCCACCTTCTAGAACGAGAATAGGCCTCATAAGTTGGACTTCGTCTTGGCTCCCTACAAATTATGGCAACTACTAAGTAAAAAAAGATCACACAATACTCAATTCAACCAGTTGGCATCTAGTTGTTCATATGATTTCAGAGCTTATCAGGTGACTTTCCAGACAAGTTAAGAAAGAGACCACATTGATACCATTTACCTATATGGATCACGATGAAGCAACCGAGAGCCCGTAACCAGGGCAGCTTCTCTTTCTCTCTCTCTTTCTATCTGAGAAACCTTCCTCCTCTCCTTTCGTGTAAGCTTCCTCTGGAGAACTCAAAGTACCCCAGACAGACAATGTAAGCACATTGCAGTCTTTTTTTTTTTTTTTTTTTTTTTTTTTTTTTTTGTCTTGAAATGAAATGGTCAACTATAGTTTTGACAAACTTACAATTGAAGGATCCCCCTTGACCACCTCTTTTTGCCTCTTTTCCTCCTCTTTTGCTTTTTTATCCATGTAAACAAGCCAACCGTACCTCTTGACACCAAATTCTTTTGCGATTTTCTCCATCTCCTCATCATTGCTATCATCACTGTTAAAATCCTCCTCCTCGTCATCATCTTCATCATCCTCATCATCCTCATCGCCATCTGAATAATTAGTTTCGTCTTTTCCATCTCCATCATAAGAGAAACCCACCTGTGAATATGAGCCCTTGGTTGCTGGAGCCTGAGTCGGATGAGATCTACCAGATACAGACAAACAAACATGAGGTGTTGCACAAAAGAATTACTCATGATGAGGCTATTAAACATGGAAGATAGCAGAAGGCAACACTGTCAAAGTAGAAGTGTATGCTAAAACAAAGTTTCAGAAAAGTAGACATGCTTAAAATTACACAAGTGGTCATTCGACATTGCAAAAGAACAAAAATATATAGTCTCACATTTTAGTCAGTAGTTGAGTAGATTAACTACATGCATCAGTAGTGACTAAATTAACTGGCCACGAGTTAATGCAGGATGCTTGAACTCATAATAGCTTACGCAAACGAATAAGTTGGCACTTCAACAGAGACAAAGAGTTCTACGAGAAGAAAAAGATTGTGAACCTGTCAGATCCAAATAGAGCAGCAGCCTTGGCCTCCATCTCTTGATTCACATGCTGCAAACCCTCCTCGTCACCAACTGTTAATAGGCACTTCTTAGCTAACTGTTAGTAAATAAATCCCTCGTGGCAAATATGATTCTAGACAAGCACAAATCGTAATTGACACAAATTTTCATAGTTAGAATATATATAAACTACACATGCAATGTTCTAATTCAACACATGAACAAAAATTAAAAAGTACCGACATCCTCTACGTTGATGCTTAATTAAATCCCGATAACGCTCAAAATTAACAAACTCTTCTAATTCTTCTTCTTCCTCTGACTTCTCGGGGGCCCGAAATCGTCGGGAACTGGAATCTCGAATAAAATCGAGAAGAGCACGACCATCAAATCTATTTCAAAAAAAAAGGAAGATCTAAAATCAGAACACGTTCCCCACTACAAAAACAAAATTACAGAAAGGAGGAGGGGGGAATGTACCGGTCTATCAAAATATCTTCTTTCCCATTCCATGGTATCCTGAAATAGAAGACAAATGTAACTCCAATCAATATAAAAGAAACTGAACCATAGTGAAGATCATGCCACATGAATCTTTTCCTTAACCAAACAATACCTAAGAAGCACGGGAAGTTCCAAAAATTCTTGTTACCTATTGACTTTAATACGTCACTCCAAAAGAGAATGGTATTGGATAGGATAAAGCAGGAGGACTCCAAGAAATATCAATCCACCCCAAACATGGGACAGGATGGGAAATGATCACGATGCCACTTTTAGAGTGATGTGGACGGATTGGAGTGTCTACCATCCACCGTATTCCTTAACAGAACCCAAACACATCCTAAGTGAGACATAAGATTTCAAGACCTTTACTACTCCCTCCGTCCCACAAAGTTAGTCCCCTACAAAATTACGTGCAATTTTCAAGCTTAAAAATAATGTACTTGCCAAAATATTTTTTTGCGCAATATGGATCTTGTTTGATGGTTTTCGATGAGATCTTTTGAAAGGGGGAAAAAAAAATCGAAAAATTATTTTTAGTAGATACATTATTTTTAAGTTTGAATATTGCACGTAGTTTCATAGGGGACCAACTTTATGGGACAGAGGGACTACTACTCAATAAGAGGAGAGGCAAGAAGAATTTTTTCATTTGGACAAAACATAATTGTTGAGGGCGAGAAGTGCACCGAGGCCCAAAGCTTCGTTGGTGTCTAGGCCCAAGGCAAGACATGAGCCTTATTGAAGCGAGGCACATTTTGGCGAGAAAAAAATTCTATATAACAATTTTTCAAGTGGACTCTACAACAATGAAGTTTAGAAAGTCTACATGTAAAAAATCAATAAAATCATCTACGACGCACCGGAATTGGGTGGGGTAGTGAGTCCCATCCGACTGTCTATCTTGGCACCAACGACGCGGATTTAATCCAAACGATCTGAGCTGTCCATTGTTTGGATTAAAATCTGAGCGTTCATTACCAAGATGGACGGCTAGATAGGCTCACTACAACCCTGTAGTGAGCCCCTCACTACATGACCCCGGTTCCCGAAGCACCAAATAGACAATAATTCTTGCATAGAGAAGAACTAAAACATCAAATTCAATAAAAGACAATCATATTTGAAACAAAGGCTAAAAGAGATCGTTTTCGAGCCGTTCAATTGAGAGATGAGAGATCCACATGGTGTACTTTTTTCCCAACTCAATTAATGTGGTGCTATTCGAAATAATATCATTGGGCGTATGCCAGCGCGCACCCTGGTCGCCTGGGCCTCATCTTTGTCAAGTCACCTCGCTTGGACCCCCTCTAGGCGCCAAGAGCAAGTGCCTTACCGTGGGATAGCCTTAAGATCCCAAATCTCAAAAGCTGTGATTTGAACTATTAGTCATCCATCCCTCTTACAACTCTCCTAATTTGAATAGATAATATGCCCATACTACCATATTGTAATGCACATACAAAATAATGCTTCCCCATAACCGTTGAATCATTGATATCAAAAACCCAAAAAGCCGCCATCATTACTCCCAATTATGTACTCCTGTTTTGGATTAACAAGTAAATACTGTGAAGAAGAAGTTGATTTTATATTAACATTAACCAAGAAGCACCAAAAACGCAAGTGAACAGTACCATATACAAGTTGTTTGTTCAAACTATGCACCACAATGCAACACCAAAAATAGTTTATTCTCCAAAAAAATAAGAGTATATTTGAAGATTGGTCCACTGTCATCTACACCCACAATCATCAAAAAGACCCATAGGTGCAGCTTAATCTCAAAGCTAGGCAAGATGCAATCTGTGTTTAACCATTGAATGATGTGACTTGAATGAAGCCCACAAAGCATACGCCTTTTGCAAAGCACAAGAATGTATCATTCTGAAATCAAAAATTTACTAATAAGTTAATAGCCATGGATTTCATTAAGCGCGCCGAATAACCTGTTGAATTTGACTATATCATATTTATCTAAAGCAAAAGTGTACTACTTAAGGCACTTCAATTTTCAGTTTCTGTAGCCCACAAAGCATACACCTTTTGCGAAGCACAAAGAAAGTATCATTCTGAAATCAAAAATTTTACTAATAAGCTAATAGCCATAGATTTCATTAAGCGCGCCGAATAAGCTGTTGAATTTGACTATATCATATTTATTTAAAGCAAAAGTGTACTACTTAGGCACACTTCAATTATCAGTTTTTTTATTCCAATTATGAGAACTCTTTCATGTTTTCATTGCCAAGAAAATTGGGATGATTCATTGTCATCATCCACTGCCATGACTAAACACGTGTATATAAAGGAGTGAGACACAAATGGATGAGAGGGATGTCAATTTTGAGGTGGAGGCCACGATTAAGGAGCTAACTGTGAGATCTGAAGGTAAGAGATGAGACAAACATGAGATGCAAATTGGTGATTGATAAGAAGCTGAGAGGAAAAGGAACAAAAACCTAAGATCAGATATGAAGATGTCAGGCATATGCAGGGTTTTCTGAGATTGGAGCATAATTTTACTTGGTTGCTAGCGGATTGAAGCACATGACCTCGTGCATGATAAGTGCAAGCATTGTAGCTCCGTATTTTGTGGCTGGCGAAGGTTGTTTACGAAACATGGAAACCCAATTTTTGTGTCTCCACTATTTACATAAACAATTAGAATTGGTTTTCTGGAATAGTAAACGAAAATATTATCACAAACCAATTTGTGGTACACATTTCAAAAAAATATGTTCACATACTGCACCAAACAAAGCCTTAATATTTGATTGATGCTTGGACGGCTTCTTTATGGGCATTTGCTTCTTGAAAATCTTTGTTGCATTGTCAACAAATTGTGAATTTCAATATGGATAAGTATGAATCTTGGATTATCTGCCCAGTGTCTATGTTATGTTTGGCCTTTTTTTCCGACATGCACCTCATTTCTCGCACTGCTCTTAGGCCCCAACGACCTGTGGTTGTGCAGAGAACTTGTGCCTCTAAACTGTCCTTAACCAACAATAGAGTAAATCAAACACAATAGTTTTTCGTCCCATTAGAGCCACCCACCGATAAAAAGGCAACCTATTCCTTTCCTCTCACATGCACTTTATCAAACAAAAAGACACCAAAACCTAAATGTTTCGTCATAAACCTCTATCATGTCTACAGCATACAATCACCGTAACCACTAATCTAGCATCACTCGATATTGAGTTTGGTCACCCACCATCCATCTGTCATGATTATGGACACCATCCTCGTATAAAAAAACAACAGCAATACCTCAACCCTTCATATCTCTCTGACTTGCGCTTCACTAATATGGATGTCAGTAGAAAAGTCTAGTCATTTTCCACTTGCACCAACATCTAAAATGTTCGTGCCTTTATAACAAGTTTCAATCCCCAAGATTTTTCTCATTTCTTTTATTTGTTTCGACAATCTCCATATGCTTTCAGTTCCCCTTTCTTCACCACTTATTTGCTGAAGGTTTAACCAGTAACCTTGGTTAACCAGTCCCAATCTGAAAAATAGACAACCCCTTGAAGACAATATTGTCCGCAATAACTCCTTAGCTTGCCATATTTACCACATCAAACAATCTAGCCATATTTACAACATCAAACAATCTAGCCATAGCAGTTCAAAAAAAAAAAAAAACAATCTAGCCATACAACAGAGCCAACAATTTCTCTAAATAACAAAAAGTGTACCATAGCAAGCTTCATATCCTTAATTGAGTTATGACAGTGCTTCAATACTAAGATCCCAATTGAAAACAACTTGGATTCGAGTCATTTTCCACCTGAACAACGTCAAGTCTATAGAAACTAATACATTCTAAAAGAGAGGAGCTTCTCTTTAGGTGTTATAGAGAGAGAGAGAGAGAGAGAGCTCTTGATATGATTCTTGATGGTTTTCTGGTGCTTATACCATCGAAATCTCTTAGTCCTGTGGAGAATCAGATACCCTCTTCCTGCTCTTCTACCTCGTGCTTTTTAATCCTCTGTTACTTGGGGTTTTGGCTCTGCGTCGGTTTCCATCCCTAGGTATATCACTGTTGTTTCTGTGAAAAGGTTTGGAAGGTCGACAATCTGGTGCAACAACATATGAGACATGGTGCTTTCGAGCTTATTTGTGTTACTAGTCAGATCTGGTCCTGGGTTGCTCATCAGCGTCACCAGCTGTGTCGGTTCCAGTGGAAGTTTCAATCCTGCCGGTGAAGGGACAATGCTGTTTTCCCAGAGCTGGCTTGAAGGTTGCCGTGCTCCGTTTATTCACGATGTGATTGGATGCTATGGCCAGCAGAATAGTGTGGTCGGTCGGTGGGCAGTTGGTATTGTTTGTATTCTGTGCAATACATGTCCCTATGAATCAGTCAGTTCATTTATTTGTGGGCCTAAGTCGCATAATTCGTGAGCGTGAAAGCGTCTTTTAATAAAAACATAAAGTATTAAAATTCAAGAACAAGAACATGCAAGTGCAGAGCAATCGAAGGGCATGTAGTTTTTGTTTTCTTTTATGTACAAGCTCCAGAGGTGGCTGTTGTTATCTAATTCAGAGGTTTTTTCCCTTCTCTTGTCTTTACTTTCCTGTAAGCCCTTCGAGGCGCTTCACTAGTCTCAATGAAGTTTTTTTGTTATTAGTTCAAAAAACAAGTAGACTGTCCTTCCCTTTATCACCAGCTCCAATTCCTCATGGTTTGCCCACTTCTTTATTTTCCCTTTAAATCTCCATAGGCTCTCTCCTTAAATCAACTAAACCTTTGAACAAAACAGCTTCAATCAGTAATCACGACCAAAAAAAAAAGGGGTAACCAAGCCAATATTAATCGCGGCTGCACCTCGTTTTGAGTTTAATCATCATGCAATCCCAGAAAATTATCGCAATTCTTTTCGATGTCTAGGTCTGCGTTGTTCGAGGTTAAGGCTCAAGAAACAGGAGCAAATTAGCTATTTTGTCATTCGTAACGCAAGGAGATAATTAGTCAAAAAAATTACTTTGGGAGATCTTCCGTCCATGTTGAAGAAAAAAAGGGGATATATTTCCGCCAAAAGAATGCATTCGGGAAAATTTCGTTTAAACATAAGGAAAGCGATAAAGAAAAGGAGGAGTTATTTTAGGGTTTGAAAACATTACAGGCCTTGCTGATCCTGGGTGGCCTGATAGAGGCCGTCGTCGCGATACATTCGGCAACGAGATCCGGCGACCTGAATCGATTGCTGAGGATCGCCCCGTCTCTTGGCAAGATAAACAGCTCGTCTTTGAGCTCTCTTTCGAGCTGCGTCCATCATGTCGTGGACCTTCTTCTCCGACCTACGAGCTTCGTGCCACATCTCTCTCAATTTCTCTCTCTCTCTCTCTCTCTCTCTCTCTCTCTCTCTCGCTCTCTGAATTTGATTCCGTTGTCTGCAAAATGGTCGATGGGAGTCCTAAAATTCTAACCTAAATTTCTCTGATCGTACTATGAGAGGACCGTAAGATGGGACCACCAGCGTACAAAATGGGTACTACTCCCTCCGTCCCAAAATTCTTCTCTATTTACGAACATGCGTGTCAATTTTCAATTGCTTATATCTTTCAATCTATATTATCTTTTACCATTTTAAAAATTTTGTTTAATAGAACTCATCGAAAACTATCAAATGAGATCCATATTGAATATATATAAAATTATACATTTAAAAATATAAATAAATTTTTTAGGTGCTGTGAATAGTCCAAGTGGACAAGAAATTTGGGATGAAAGGAGTATATGTAACACATTTGGGTCCTATATAGACCTTGTTCGTTTTTAATGTTTTAAGACCGGTTTTCTCAATTATTACTCAATCATTACTTTTTGTATTTCTCTCTAATTATTAGTTTTATTTTCAAATTATTATCGTTTTTCTCTATCTTTCTCTAATCATTTTCTCATATTTTCAATTATTATCCTCATTTCTCCCTCCAATCATTACCCAAAAACCAAAACTCAAAACCAAGACAAAACAATGTCATCATAGTGACTCAAGTCACTACACCCCGAAAGTAATATTAATTATGGGTTTTCGATAATCTGTACTTGGGAACGGAACCATTCAATTTGTCGAAAATGTTGAGTAGATCATTCATATAAACAATCAAATTAGTTAAATATTGGTAGCCATATGATCGGATACCATTTATTTTACGAAAATGGATGACCAATATCATTTAAACCATAAACTGTAAGACATATTTTTTCTCAATTGTGTATCTACCAATCCCCAATTATCATAATCTTTTTCTCATAATGCGTTCAACATTCCTGAAAAATGAACGATTTTGATCCTAAGCGAAAATATCAATAGCCCCACAATTAAATTCACTACAGGGTGTATTGACTTGGGTCACTATAGAGACCCAAATCCATTTATTACCCTATTTTTTTAGAGAGAGGGATTTTCGCACTACAAGTGAAGGAGATACACAACTTAAATGAAAGAAAATTACAGTAAATATTTTAAAATTGCATCTATCCCCCTTTTTTTTCTGAGTGTGAAATTACCACAAGAGCCTGTTTGGAAGGGGGAGAAACAAGAGGGAGAAAATGTTTTAGCAAGTTTTACACGTAGATCATCAACGCTGAATGCGGAATGAAACAAATTCCAACTCCATGTACACGTAGATCATCAAAACTTCCAAATTCCAACTCCATGTACCTCCACTGAAAGTCAATAAAAAATTATACATCTAATTTGGTTTCCTTATTGTTGTTTGGTGTAATTAAAGTCTCATCATTGAAGATCAAAATTTGAGAACTTAGCCCGTGAAATTTCAATGGCTTCGAGCTCGTGAAATTTCAATGGCTTCGAGCTCGTGAAATTTGAATTTGTGTATTTTCACTGGCTTCAGACTTTGAAATTTGAAATTTCACAAGCTTTGAGCTCAATGGATTCAAGCTCATAAATTCTAAATGTACGGTCTAAATTTTAAATGTACAGTCTAAATTTTAAATGTACGGTCTAAATTCTAAAATGTACAGTCTAAATTTTAATTCTAAATCTACGGTCTAAATTCAAATTTCACAAGTCTAAATTCTAAATGTACAGTCTAAATTCTAAATGTACGGTGTAAATTCTAAATGTATGGTCCTATTTCTAAATTTTATATGTACGGTCTTGTTTCTTTATTCTAAGTATATGGTGTAAATTCTAAATGTACGATGTAAATTCTAAATGTACGATCTAAATTCAAAGTGTACGGTCTAAATTTTAAATATACGGTGTAAGTTTTAAATGTACAGTGTAAATTTAAACACAACTCAAATAGTAAAAGGCGTAAAAGATTGCAAGTATACATTTTACTTTAACATCTGTCATTTCCTTTTCCCAAGTGTACATTTACTTTCTTCATTTGTCTTTTCTTTTCCCCAACTTCTGATTACTGTCCTAATACATACTTGTCAATTTTTCACTCTCTCTCTTCTAAATTTTTCTTTTGGGTTGAAATCTGTTAAATTTTTGGTTGCATCAGCTCTCCGATTTAATGCAAGCAGCCACCTTGTTTGCCGCTGCTTTGGGGATATTTTCGGAAGAAAATTAGGTTGTGGAGTTGTCCGTGCTTTTTTAGTAGTAGCCTGGAGCGCGCGGAGTAGAAGGCTAAAAAATGGATTGGCCCGTAATAAAACCGAGAAACAACCGTAATTACGTTGGGCCCGAATTAATATGCCTAGGCCCACTGGTAGTCCTGGGTTTGGGAGGAAACTTTGGACATGTATTTAAATTAAATAAGCCTGGTATAAGTTATGGAGGGCCAGCCCGTGTGACATATGGACAGGTCTCACCATGTCCATATTTAAGTCCGGGGTTGGGTGTTACACTTCAACCCCGCCGCTGTAATAAAATGCTTTGTAATTTTTTTCGGATCAAATAATAAAGTATTTTTGCCCATAATTTTTCAATTTTTCCACCAAATTAAACTACTAATAGAGATCTTTAATTTGATACTATAATATAAAAAAATTTGAAAATTTATATACTTTAGTATTTTACATTTTTTGTTTGTTGGCTTGTTGAGTTGTTTTCCAATATCCTTAGGATAAAAAAAGAGAGAGTTAATTAGGGGTCCTGTACAAAAAATATCATTATGATTCCATCCTATGAGATTTGAATATTTATGATTCTATCCTGATATTCAAATAAACCCCAAAATACCCCTTCTCTCTCCTAACTTTTCTAATATTTCTCTCTCTAACTTTTCTAATATTTCTCTCTCTCAATTTTCCTAATATTTCTCTTTCCCAATTTTTCTAATATTTCTCTCTTCTAATCTCTCTCTCTCTCTCTCTCCTAATCTTATAATTCTCTCTCTCCTAATCTTCTCACGCCTAAAATCTAAAAAAAAATATATGAATTTTTTTTCTGACAACGAACACATAAAAGATGATAAATTAAGTAACCATATTAGACTATGTAAAAGTCGTGATAAACTAATGAACCATCGCAGTATAAAAAATCATAAATTAAAAACGATAAATACAGAAACATGATAGATTAATAAACTATGTTCACTGGACGAATCACTAACATGATAAATAAATTAACCACTAACAAGAACTATAACACGAACATGAAAAGTGGGAGAAAACATAACAGAACATGGTAATTTATTTTTCATAATCCATTTTCTAAGGACATGGAATCATGGTTTATTGATTTATAATGTTTACTATACTGAATCATCCAATATGAGAAACCAATAAACCATGTCCATTGTATGAAAAATAAGGAGTAACATCATGGTAAATTACTAACCTTGGAATTAGAAAATTGTCGAAAAACATGGTAAATTAATTACCTAGCATTATCTGATTAACCCAGAATAACCCATATTCATGAGAAATGAAGACTTTACAAAGATAAATTGAATAACCCACAAATATATCTATATACAAAAAGTTTCCTATGAGGGCTCCCTCACAAAAAAAAGTGTGGGAAAACAGTTGTGAGCCGTTGGATCGCGTGAAGGGCATAGGATCCAACGGCCCACAACTGTTTTCCCGCACTTTTTTTTTGTGACGGAGCCCTCATAGGAAACTTCATGTATATAGATATATTTGTAGGTTATTCAATTTATCTTTGTGAGGGAGCCCTCATAGGAAACTACTTGCGACCTAGCGTTGTTGTAGTTAGCGTCACCCCAAGCGTAGGGCTAGGTGGTCGAAAGCATAGTAACCCGGCAAGACCGGGGTCGATTTCCACAGGGACCAAATGCAACCGGCATGAGATTGACTTACGATGAGATTTTCGGCGTTAAGACGGCCAACTTTTGGTGGTTTTGTTTGGTGGTTCTCTCTCTACCTCTAAATGACTAGAAAATGAAGGTTTTGCTAATTTAAACTAAAGGCAAAGTCAAGGGGTTCAAAACACCCATGACTTGAATTAAATTGTTCCTCTCAAGATTACACGGTTAAACCACGTAGTCAAACATGCTTAACCGAAAGATTTAACATTTTAGTACATTTGAATTCTAGAAAATGAGTTTGAACAAGAGTAGGGTTCATTGAGGCATTTTTACAAACACTTTGAATGCCATAGCTCTAAGCATCATGTGTGGCAAGTAGTCAAGCACTTGCCTACACATGATAAAAAAGATTAACAAGACTAAGTTTTGATACATAAAATTGAACCCTAACCTTTAAACAAACAACTTTTAATGCTCATTTTGAGAGAAGAACAAAATAACCCAAGTCATGGGGTGCTAATCACCCCATGACCTAGCCTTGCTACACTACTCACACATAATCATGGAAGAAATGAAAAGACTAAGTAAAAGAGACAAAGAAATTTGAAACCTTGATTCAACGAAAATAAAACACGGATTCATAGAGATTAACGATGTACTTACAACTTTTGTGAAGGACTTAAGCTTGAATGTAACTAAATAAGCCTAAAATCTAGAGAGAAGTGAGAGCTAAATCTAAGAGAAATGAAGGGAGGTAGAGAGAGAAGGTGAAAGTGCAAGATAACCCTAAAATTATGAGGTTGGGGACCTTTTATAGGTCCCAAAAGTTGTGCTAAAGTATTACAAAAATGCCCCTAAATCGGGCACAAAAAGTGCAGAAAAGTGCAGTTGCTACCGGTAGCAATATGGGTATTGCTACTGGTAGCAACCTAAAATCTGAGTTTCTGCTCGCTGGCTACTAGTAGCAGTATGCATATTGCTACTGGTAGCAACTGGGCATTTTCATGCCTTCTTTCTCTAGATCTTTTCTTGGTCTTTTGGCTTCCCGAGTCTTGTTCAATGCTTCGTTCCTTGACTCCCGGGACTCGGTGGCGTCAACACGTGACCTTGGGTGCTCGGGTATGGCTTGACTATCCGTGGCATTAAAACATGTCTTTATTCTCGAGTTTCTCCTGAAACTATCAAAATACACTCATGCACAACATCAATCATATAAACGCCGTATTATGCATGCGTGTGTGGCAAAAACGAGAGAGATAAGCCCCTTTATTTACACTATTGGGGACTTATCAGAAACTTCATGTATATAAACCAATGAAAGAAAAAGTCACACTTAGATCTAGACAAAAATGACACCTAGATCCATAAACCAAAGAAAGGCGTTGTAGTTTTGTCTTCTTATGTCTTGGATCTGAGCACGTCGTTGTTGAGCATGGATCATTGAGTGGAGGCGACGACCTGTAACAACAGAGTAGAGAAAGCCAAATAAGACACGGGTGTTGGCGCCAATATCCTTCAAGTTAGAGATGGGGCGACATGTGATCTTGAAGAGAAGAGAAAATGTGTCGCCATCGAAGGGGGCCGCCATTGGGGGAGGGAGCCGGTCGGCGAGGGCTAGCTACTAGTGACTGGTGCATAGAGCCAGAGAGAGGAGAGAAAGTGATGGCTGCCACTTAGGTTAATGAAATGAAGGATAAAATTGATTTCCATTAAGTAAGGAAATGATAAAACTGATGGAGATAAATGAAGGAGAGAAAGTGACGACTGCCATTAAGTAAGAAAATGATAAAACTCATTTCCATTTGATATTCAAATTCATCTTAAACTAAGGAAATTAAGTAACATTTTCCAGATTTTTAGTCCTATTAATTAGTAAAGAATATGTTTTTTTGATTTAACTGGAAGTGCAATTACAAACTACCGAGAAAAAAACAACAGAAATATAACAGCATATAGACGAGAAGAACATATAACAAAACCAAAACAAAAGAAGGATATAAATTCAGCAAGAGCTTGCTTCGACCATCAGATGTCCATGATCAATATACGTTGTCAATACGCTGTTGTCCTGGTAGCTCCACGAATGATGAAGCTTCCTAGCAGAAACTGTATGATACAAACCAAGTGATTGATGCACCTATAGTTGAGAGCTCCGCGGCACGGTTAGGTGTCGTCCAACTAGATGACCGAGGTCAGCTATAGAGCTCTAAAATCGATAGAGAAGCTGCTAAAAAGAGACGCAACCATAGAAAGCAGAAAAAGATTGCCGCGGAGAAACCCTTTTCATTTGTGATGATCTCCCTTAGCTTATGAATATGTTGTTAATATATAGTATATACTAATTAAATACCTAATAAGGGCACAATCGTCCGAATATCCTTTTATAGGATGAAATCATAACTATTTAAATCTCATGGGGTGGGATCATAACGATCTTTATGGAATGGGATGCCAAATTAAATTTTTTGTATATATATATAGGGTAAACTTCTTATCCGGACTTTTCATTTCCGGACCTCATGATCCAAACATTTTTTTGACGATCCGATCCGTCCAATGTGTTCAGAAGGTGTTTTCAAGGGTCCACGCGGGAAATCTTCAAAAACAAATACCGGGAAGAGCTTGATCCAAGCAGTTTTTGCAAAAAATATATATTTACATTTTTAGCGAAAACTGCTTGGATCAAGCCCTTCCCGGTATCTTTTTTTGAAGATTTCTCGCGTGAACCCTTGAAAACACCTTCTGAACACATTGGACGGATTGGATTTTCCAAAAATAATTTGCAACACAAAAAAAACCATTTTTTTCTTATTTCCGGGAGATGTGGAATAGAAGTTTTTCGTATATATATATATTGTCTTTTTTGGGATCTAATTATGAGAATTTCTGGTGTCAAATACATAATTGTAAAACCGTGTACAAGTAGTAAAAGAGAAAATAAGTCATCATGACTCATCAAAAAAGTTATCCAAATTTATTTGATTCTCTCCACCAATGGGTTTTGCCGACCGTAAACGTCTATAGTTGAATCTTTGGGGCCTCCCAAATGCAAATGCAAAAAGAATATTTTAAATTAGTTCCCACTTGGTCGGGTCAAACTATATGTATATGGGAGTATATAAAAAATAATATTTTACTCTTTTTTACAAAGGTGATGGTGATAGTAACAGTTAAGATATTGGTAGATATTGTTTTTAAAATTGAGGCGTTCACTTTTATCATCTTTGCTATATAATATAGGGGAAAAATTCAAATTACCCTCCAAACTTTGACCTCAATATCAAATATACTCCTAAACTTTTAAAAAACTCAATTTTATTCCTGAACTTTGCTTCCATTAATCAAATCAGCTCCTACTGTTTCAATCCGTCAACTTACTAACGGAATTTGCTTAGTTGGACGTTAGGCTCCATTAAATATGCTTATGTGTCATCCAATTCCACTTAAAATGTGACAGATGTACCTCAACACTCACTTTCTCTTTGTCCCAAAGAAATGCGATAAAAAAAAAATGTTTTCAAACTTTATTTCCAAAAAATGTTGTTTTAAGAAAAATAAAGTGTTTTTTTCAAAAAATATATTAGGTAATTATATAATCATATTTTTTTTGGACATCACGTAAGTTTTCATCCCTATCAGTTTGAATAGTTATGTTTTCATTATTTTTGTTTGTGAAATGCCCTGTTTACCCTAGTTTTCAGTCATCCCTATCAGTTTCTTCTTCTTCGCGATCTCTCTCTCTCTCTCTCTCTCTCTCTCTCTCTCTCTCTTCGCCAGTGAATCGCCTCACCTCTCTCTCTCTCTCTCTCTCTCTCTCTCTCTCTCTCTCTCTCT
Organism: Vaccinium myrtillus; assembly: GCA_016920895.1. NCBI lineage: Eukaryota > Viridiplantae > Streptophyta > Magnoliopsida > Ericales > Ericaceae > Vaccinium > Vaccinium myrtillus. Next base: position 12,965,079 of record CM029277.1, read on the forward strand.
CTCTCTCTTTTAGTCGTCTGAAAGGGGAAGGGGAAAGAATGACCCGGTTGGTGTGTAGACGACCCGCGAGATAAAATTACCCGGATCCGGTCTCCATTTGACCCGCGTGTCCCTCCTCTTTTATCAGAGCCATTGGATGAGATCCAACGACTAAGATCAAACGTCCGGATATAACTTACATCAGGGTGTCCGGATTGGATCCGGATTGTATATATATGTGTGTGTGTGTGTGTGTGTGTAAACGTAGTTTCCTATTTAAGAGGAATTTGATTAAGATTTATATAGATATTGCTTTCTAATGGAGGGGGATTGATTTGACTATTTCAAATAGAATTTTTGAAATGGTGGATGATTGTGTTGCCTAAAATTATGAAAATTTTGAAATAATGGAGATTCAAAATTAAGTGGGATGATATTATTTCCAAATATTAGTCCTGTGAGAGAGTGAGTACCGAAATTTAAGGGATTTTTGAAAAAAAAAAAGAGTGGTGGGTAAAAAAAACAATAACAATTCTCATGATAAATTATTAATAGTCATGGTAAATTATGTCCACATCATATTTCAATCATTATGATAAAAAAATATAATATGAATCTTGTTTGACATATCTCAATTGGTTTTAGGGTTAAATATCTACTTGTCCCTTAAACTATCAATTTTTTTTTTACTTCCCCCTTCAACTATCAATTTCATTTACTTGCCCCTTCAACTATGTAAAAGGTGTTTACTTGGTCAATTACACACATTCCATCCAAGGTTTGGATGGAAAAGTTAGCAACGAGGGTAATAATGTCTTTCAACTACTACTAATATAATGTATATCCTTTCTTCCTACAACCTCTCTCTCTCTCTCTCTCTCTCTCTCTCTCTCTCTCTCTTTCTCTTTCTTTCTTTTTTGAAAGAAGTCAAGAATTCCATTAAAACGCCATCCGGCAACGATTACATTCAACGACAGGAGTGAAACCAAAACTACTAACAAATGATATGAGCACGGCCTTCGCTTGCCTAAATGAAAAGCTCTTAGACACACTGCATTGTTGTAGACCCAACACCTACGGGATGGAATGATGAATCCTATCAAATGTTAGCAAAAAAAGAAGGTTAATGATTTCCAGGATCAAACCATTAAAGCAATACAATGCAAATGTAAAAAAACACTGAAGGGGGAAAGCTGGTGCAACAAAACTGCTGAATGGGGAAAAAAACAACCTAATCGCATCGAAAACCCAAAACTTGGTTCAAAAAAGCTCCACGAGTCGCCACCGAAGTTGCCCGAGTAGACAGTCTTCAAAAGTTAGAATATCATCACTTCCCAGGACAAAGATCCGTTCCCCTAGCCGCATCGCCCATGGCATCAGGGAACTATTATTAGCCGGAGGGGGGCAAAGATACCCAGATTCAACCCGTCGTCGTCAAACCCAACCCGAACCAGGGGGAACGGAAAGGAATGGGGAAGAGAGGTGGAAGTCCAGTGGGGTAAGTTGGAGATCAGAGGTAAGGGATGCATGTTGTAGATCTGGGGAGGAACGGAGGATAGGTGCAGTTAACGGAGGAGAGGAGGGTTTTGGTGGCTGGGCAAGGATCGGAGGAGAGGTGCGGTTTGGAGGGCGGCCAAGGGTTGAAGGTGGGGGTCCTGCCGAAGGACAAGGAGGAGGAGGGGTAGGGCGGCAGCCCCACCCCTCAGGAGCTCAAACAAACAAGAAGAAGGAGAAAAAGAGGAGGAGAAGGAAGGAAGAAGCTAGAAACCAGAAAGAGTAAAAACGTAGAAAATAAGGCCGGTGAAAGGGGTGCCGGCGAAAAGAGGGCAAAAACCCTAGAGAGATCTAACTTTTAGAGAGAGAAACTCTCTAGGCAGTAGTAGGCCTTGCACAGGACTTCCCATGCATGTAGTAGCAATTGTTTCTTTTTTTTGTCAAGGGAGATCCTCCAGGACTTCCTACAAGACTTCCAACAAGCAATAAAAAAAAACAAAAAAAAAACCTAGCTTTGGTTTGATCGATGGAATGAAAATTGATCAAGTCAGCTTCATTGTTGTAGCCTTGTAGGTGTATGAAATATCCATATTACCCTCTCCTTTTTCATCAGTTTCAAAAAAAAATAAAGGTTAACGGTTTCTGTCACAAATTTTGGATGGAAAACGTGATTTGTCCTTAGTAAAAAAGAAAATGATAGTTGAAGGGGGAAGAGAGTTCTATTGGTAGTTGAAGGGGAAAATTAAAAAAAAAATGATAGTTTAAGGGGCAAGTAGATATTTAACCGTTGGTTTAATTATACAAAGTTTTCAAAATCATGAATAACATTATGAATTCGAAGATATATACAATTTAAAAATGACATGAATATCAACAATGAACAAAGGTTTTTTCCAATACCCCATCCCTTCGTACCCTCCACACACTTAATTTTTTCCACATCTCGGGCCAAAAACTATGATCCGATGAACCGTTTACCTTATAAAACACGCAAAGAACTATAAGTTACAGAAAATAAGTATGATTGAAGATCAATAGGCACGTGAAGAAGTTTAGCGCAAATTTTTATGCAAAATGTATGGTAAATATATTCTACAAGTTAACCCGACTACACAACAAAAAGTAGCTTTAATCACATATCTATCGATATCCAATCATGTTGAGATTTTGAAGGCATGTGGTTTTTTACATAATCTATGAGGTGAACGGTTCAGATCATAGTTTTTGACTCGAGATGTGCACAAAAATTGAAAGTATGGAGGGATGAAGCATGGAGAGGAAATGATCTGGATAGCAGCTCCTACCAACCCTCCAAACGGTAACGTCATGGGCAAAAAAACCAAAACAAAGCTGAGTTTCTCTTGAGCTCAGTTTGGAGTGAAAATGGACATGCCTGAGCTTCGAAACGACAACGACGAGGTTAGGCCGATTTCAGTTTGTCAATCATCTACTTCTTTATCAGCTCACCCAAGCCTTACATCCCATATCCTTTCCCTGATATTTTATTTTTCTCGCAGTATCTCATTGAAATTGAACGATCAAACTCCCAAATGAGGTACTCCAATTTTCTATTTAACTGATTAAATTCAAGACAAATCATCAAACAAGAGACTTAAAATTAATTAATTTCACAACCTATTGCAAAAACAAAGACAATTAGATGATGGCAAATTTGAAATACAAAATTAGGCTCTATCTCTGGTTTAGTTTTCCAAGCCCTTTCTTTGGCTTCGAAGGTGGTGGTGGTGGTGGTGGTAGTGGTGGTGGTTTTAGTTGTGGGGGATGGCTGCGGGCGGTTGTGATGGGTTGTCGGTAGAGAGAGAGAAAAAAACAGGGGGTGTCCAAGAGTGATGTTAACCATTGGATTTAGTAATCACCATGGGTCACATAACATTACACGACGGATTGGAGCATTGAGAGGAGACAGACTCACATGCATATGAACTGGACTTAAGCATTTCCTTTTTCACTCCAAACAGGGCTCAAGAGGAACTCGGCTTTCTTCTGTTTTTTGGCTCAAAACGTTATCGGTTGGAGGGTTGGTAGGGGATCCCCGAATCCATTTTTTACACGTAAAATTAGAAGTTTGGCATATTTTGATGGTTCTTTTTAGAAATGGCCGGGACAAGTATGTGGGATATCCTAAAATAGAAAAATGAAGATTTAAAATGGGACAGATGGAGTAATTACAAAAACTTAATAACCAATTGTGTAATTTCTATGATTGTTGGCGTGATAAAGTAATAAGAAAGTAGTGACACCCAAAGATTTAAGGGTCCGTTTTTTTGGAGGACATAGTAAATGAATTTTTACTTAAATTAGGACATCAACTTTTTCTTTATTGCCAAAAGGACAAATCACCTAAACATTCCAAAAATGCCTCCACTAGCCAATGAAAGTGTCTAAACCCCCAAACCTAATGAAAGTGCCTAAATCTAAACCTCAGGGTACCCTATGAAAGTGCCTAAAATCCTAGGGTAACCTATGAAAGTGCCTATAACCCTAGGGTATCCTATGAAAGTGCCTAAACTACTAAAACCCTATAATTGAAAAGTGCACCCTAAACCTAAACCCTATGATACCCTATGAAAGTGCCTAAAATAGGTTTTCAAAAAAAAAAAAGTGCCTAAAATACTAGGGTACCCTATGAAAGTGCCTAAAGAGCTAAAACCTTATAATTGGAAAGTGCACCCTAAGTGCCTAAATCCAAAATGCCTAAACCCACTATACCCTACCCCAAAGAGCCTAAACCCCCAAAAATTGAACCCCAAAAATTAAACCCACCCCCAAAATTGAAGAGAGAGAAATTAATTTTTTTACCACCCACCCATGACCCACGCATGAGAGAGAGAGAGACTGACGGGTAGAAATTAATTCAGTGTCATGTCACTTTCAATACACTCACTTGTCGCTTTCACTTTCAGTGGCTAGTCGGGATTCCTCCATATGTGCGCATGAGTGGTGGGGGTTCATTAAAGGTATTTTTGTCTAGTTTTGTCCTTGAGCCCTCAAAATTTTTCTATCAATGTATTAGAGGCATTAAAATAAATTAAGCTGGACTAAACACCATTTAAAGCCTCAAACTTGGCCTTTAGACCAATTTTCTGAAGATTTAATTGTTTTATTTGAGGCCTGGTCGTTGCCGTAAATGAGAAGTAAAATATATGATTGTACTATAAGCTAGGAATGTGCCAATTTTATCCTTTTGCCTACTCCCGTTTTCAACTTTATTTGCTTTTCTTTGACTAAATGTTTGTAGGGGAAAATGATATGTAGTTTTCTACGGAAACGGGGCCCTGTGGTAGTGTCATTTAGTCGTCCATCTCGGCATCAACGGCTCAGTTTTGATTCAAACTCCAAATGATTTGAGCCGTTCGTTGTTTGGATTAATATTCGAGCGTTCATTACCGAGATGGACGGTTGGATGGACTCACTACAATCCTACAGTGAGCCGCTCACTGCAGGGACCCCGTACCCATTTTCTACAAACATATACACACCACGTCCACAAATCACTTTCTTGGAGTATTTAGGAACAAAAGGAAGTTGCAAAGAAGATAACCATCTTCTCATGCTTAATCACCATTTTCCATTTTTGACTCTCACATGGGATGCTTCTTTGTCATTGAGGAAGATTTTTTGACCGTAGGGGAGAAGGTCACAAGTTCATTCAGTCCATTGTTGGTAATGGCCAACCCACATTCCCATGGTTGGATAATTAAGCATAATATTGGTCCCTTGCACCAAAGATTTGGTGAGAGGATTGTCTTTACCTTGGCAGGTCACTCAATGCCAAGATGGCCAATACTTTGTCTCCTAATGGATATGATTTTTTTTGATCAAGAGATCTTGAGGTTGATTGATTCCGCATGGTCTGGCATGGGAAACATGGATGACCCTACAGTACGCCCCTTCTAAATGGGCGTACGTATTTTCTGGTACTTGTAACATATATATGATTTGGTACTTATTACGGACCGTTATGGGTTTTAAAATTTACTATTCACGTCAAAGTCTTGTTACGTAGTATGATTTTGTGCTTGTTACGTATGATTTTGGTCCGCTAAGGGTGTTAAAAAAGAATTCAGTGTTCAATTGGGAAAATCAGTATTACAAGAGTGGGTGTGGGTCTGTTAGGTCTGTTATATACATACATTGAATTTCGGAAGACATGTCTTTGTGTTGGGAGCTCTTTGTCGAGGAAGAGAAAAATAATAAGAAAGCATATTTATTTATAATTTCTTTATTTTTTAGGAGTAAAACCTTAAAAAAATGATTTATGGGAAAAAGGTTTATTCATTTTCTTAGCCAAACAAACAAAATTAAAAATAATTTTTCTCCTTTGGATTGACATAATCTAGATATATCCAACCAAAGTACAAGAAAAGTAGAATTATTCTGAAAATTTGAAATAAGCGTTTTGCAAGACAATTGACATTTTAGTTTTGCTTACCTACAAATTAGTTTCAAACAAACATATCTTGCACTGTTGAGAGTTTCCCATTTTTGCTAATAAAGTGATGAAATTATTAAAAGTGCTAGAGCATCTCTTGTGCACTTCTTACAATTGGCTCCTAAAATTGCAATTAAGTAACAGTGGAGTCCAATTTATGTGCTTATAATTTGCTAATTTAGGGTCTTACTAAGAGTCATTTTAGAAGCCCACCGATAATGCTTTAAAAATGGATATCGAGACAAATCTATTATTCTCACATACATTAATTAGTATTTTTAACATTTTTAGCCCATTTAGCACTTTCAGAGCAAGTGCAGAAGACTCGCTTTTGCTCAAATAGAGAGTTGATCAAGAGAATCCTAGCTCCAAGAACCTCCTGGTTGTGGATCGAGATACATTACCTCACTTGATCTCTCACCTCACCTCGGCGAGGTACCGTACACTTAAGAACCCATATATATATAGAAAACTTCTAGTCCACACCTCCCGAAAATAAGAAAAAATTGATTTTTTTTCTGTTGCAAATTATTTTTGGAAAATCCGAGCCGTCCAATGTGTTCAGAAGGTGTTTTCAAGGGTCCACGCAAGAAATCTTCAAAAATAAATACCGGAAAGGGCTTGATCCAAGCAGTTTCGCAAAAACTGTGCGTGGTCCCTTGAAAACACCTTCTGAACACATTGGACAGCTCGGATTTTCCAAAAAAAATTTGAAAAACAAAAAAACATGTTTTTTCTTGTTTCCGGGAGGACCGGACTAGAAATTCCATGTATATAAAAATTTTAAAATTTCAAATTTTAATTTGTATGAACACAATCCTTTAATTCGTATGAACACAGTCCTTTAATTCGTATGAACACCTTCTGAACACTATCCTTTAATCCGTCTGAACACTATCCTTTAATTCGGATGAAAATTTCAAATTTCAAAAATCCTCTCTCTCTCTCTCTCATACATCCAACCCTCATAGGGAAATTTCAAATTCAAAATACCTAGCTCTCTCTCTTTATCTGGAATCTCTCTTAGATAACAAAAAATGCACAGTCTCTCTGGAATATTTCTCGCACACACAATCTACTTTTTCAAATGATTTGGATTACCGTTTCGAAAATCATAAAGAAAAAAATAAGGAAGATTCTTGTAGTATCCTTCAAAAATAATATAATTTTTGTTCTACATAAACCGCTAGGTTTTATTACTCCTTCCCTCCTGCAAAAGTTGTCAAATATTCCATTTTGCGATGTCTCAGAAAGTTTGTGCATTTTTAAAAGTTTCCAAAATACGTGGGAGAAAAGTGTTGATCAAATCCATTCATTCCTTGGTTTAGTTGATTTTTGAATGGTAAATGATTTTCGTTCAAACTTTTTTGCCCTCTGATAATGTAGAAAGCATGAATTGACCAATTAGATGTTACTAGCTTTTTTTTTTTTTTTTTTCCTTTTTAGTTTCACCTAACAATCATGATAGGGGTGGTGGCATAGCATTAGCCGGAATACTTGATGATGAGATTAGTGCATATATAGTATTGTATGGTTGGTTAAGGCTTTCAAACTTCGTCAAGTGCCTTCAGGCACGGGCAAGACACTAGTCTATATTACATTACACAACAGTTTTTTCAAAATGTCTTACGTGGCATTTCTATGCATCAAAGATCTCTTATCTAGTAGTTCAAAAAAAAAAAAAGGATCTTATCTCTCCTACAATATCTATAGGGGCCCAAATCTTATCTCACCGATCAAATTGTGTTTCTGCCCGCGGTCTACGAAAACTTACCTTTCTAATATAACTTCTGGTTAATTACCAAAAAAGTAAAGAAAAAGTAAAGATAGTCCAAAAATAATACAACTTAAAAGAAAACTCATGTATAACAGGAACCTTCTTTTCATGTGGGATTTTTTTTTTAAATCATATCTTCCACTCTCTTTGACATTCAATATAGGGAAATTTAAATTTTAGAATTCTCTCCCTTTTCTCAACTACAAAAAAGGAGAGGAAGTAGAAAGCAGATAAAAAGAACACATGAAAGAAAACTCATTTCAAAAAATAAACACCATCCTTTAATTCATGTGCTAATTTTAAATTTTAAAAAATGATCTCTCCCCTTGAGTACTCCAACTCTCAGAGGAAAATTTTAATTTTAGAATACTCTCTTTCACACACACACACACACACACACACACACACACACACACAATATACTTTTCAAACGACTTTGGCTCAAATATGTGATTTGGATATTATACTGATTTCGTAAATCATAAAGAAAAAAACAAGTATCTATTCAGTTATGCTTCAAAATTATATAATCTCTGTGGGCATAAACTAGTAAGTTTTATTACTCCTTCTCTCCCGTAAAGATTATTAAATATCCATTTTGGGATGTCTTACAAATATTGTCCAATTTGTACAGTTTCTAAAATACGTGAGAGAGAGGTGGTTGAAAAAATCAATTTATTCATTGGATTAGTTGATCGTTGGATGGTAATTAATTTTTGTTTAATTTTTTCTCCCCTCTTATAATGTTGACAACATGAATTGATCAATTAGATGTTAATAGCTTGGTTTTCTTTGATGAGAGCAATGCACGTGGTATAGGAAAGGTACTAGTATATATATAGGGGTAATATATTGCGATGTTTTTAAAAAAGGGGGGAAATATTTTATTGGTGGATAAGTAAAATATATTTTGTTTGAGTGGTGAAATAGATTTAGATAGATAAAGTAAAAAATATGTATTTTTCACTGATATTTTTAGTTCAAGATTTATTGAGTCTATTGAGGATACCCTTGGCACTTAGGCTCGGTTTGTCATAAGATTTTATGAGATTTTCCATTTTAGCTTGTTCCAATAAAATCAGCATGCCAAAATAGGAAATCCCACATAATCATCCAGTTAATTTTATGAAATTTTCGATATAATTTTATTGCAAACCCAGCTTAGCAAGCAAAGACGTTAATATAAGGAAAAAGAAAAAATTGAATCCACGTCATTAAATCACAAAAATGGAATACACATTATTAAATTGCCCAAGTAAATGAAAAAAAATACTCCTCCAGGTCATGATGAATCGGACGAACCAATTACTATACGCTTTGCTGGCCGGGCCCACCCTCGGACCCCTTTATAATCTCTCTCCACACCCAAACAACAAAATCCCACCCTAGAAATATTCGAGAAAAGAAAAAGAAAAACCTAAAGCCATAGAGCTCCCCCAATCCACCACCGGGGTCCGCCGCCCTCCGCCCATCCCCGCCGTGGGGTTTGCGGAGGAAAGCGTCACCAACGCCCTCCCACCACCACAACGGCTTACTCCGCCGCCTTCTTCGCTCATCAAACACAAGTCGTGGTCGCCGGACGCTTACCGCGACGAGGCGTGGATGAGGCGGAAGGAAAACCACGACCCCCGCAGACGGCGAAGCAAGAGCGTCACCGACGAGGATCTCGATGAGTTAAAGGCGTGTATCGAACTCGGATTCGGGTTCGGGACCGACTCGCCTGATACGGATCATGGATTGTCGGATACTTTGCCCGCTTTGGGACTTTACTACGCCGTTAACAAGCAGTACTACGACACCGTTTCCAAGTCTTCGTCGTCGTTGTCCGGTGTTTCATTGACGGCATCGGAGTGCGACTCACCCTGTTCCGTGGGTAGCCCCCACACCATATTCGGTCCAGGTAATTTCCTCTTTCAGTTTGAACGTATATTTATCTTTTCAATCCGTCGATGGTTAAATAAAAATCATTTACTCCAATTTTGGAATAATGTGATTTTTGGAATAAAAATCATGCCAGATTTCTCGTTTGTTTAAATAGCATTAAACCCAATCGTTTGTTTAACTAATTGGGTTGAAAAAAAATTCTAAGTTATCTTATTTTTGACCCAATTGAATTTTAAAATAATTGAAGTTTTTTTAAAAAAATATTTGAAATTCTTAGTTATCTCATTTAGCACTTTGATTTGGTGTAATTTTTATTTTATTTTATTTGATAAAACATTCTACGAAAATACATTTTTCAGCCAAAATAAAATGCATGTTTCTCAAATGAGACATTCAAATCCAAATACTTGGGATGGGGAATTGTAATTTCAGAGATATATGTCCGTTCAATTTTCCCTATATAAAATGTTTATTTGTGAATCAATAATTCCCTCTGTGCGTTGTTACAAAATTACCATGCGGAAGCACGTTTGAGTTTATCAAATGCACGAACGGTGCATCTTAACTGTCGAAAAACATTCTCGACAGTCCGGATTACCCTTTGCTCTTGGACCGGTAAGAGTCGGTAAGAGAGAGTGTTTAAAATCCGGACCGTTGATTTGTTAAAATGAACGATTAAAATACGCGTACGTCCGTACGCATAGCTGGACTGTGTTGTTGTTATCTGCTTTGGATGTTCACATTGTTTTTTTTTCTTTCCCCGGGGTGGTTTTAGGTGAAAACCCACAGACGGTGAAGACGAGGTTGAGACAATGGGCTCAAGTGGTGGCATGTTCGTTGCGTCAATCTTCTCGCTGACTCTCTCTCTCCCCTTCTCTCTCTCTCTCCCTCTCTCATCATATGCATGTACCTCTCTCTCTCTCTCTCTCTCATCCTTTTTATTAGTAATAATTTAGTAGCAGCTAGCAGTAATTTATAGAATATAGAAATGGGTTGTTGAATGAAAGCAGGCTGTAGTACTCCATGAAAATCAAAAGTTACAGAACGCCAACCGACTTTCGTTGATGCGAATATTATCATGTGGTTGATGCCAAATATTTGTACCTCAGCACATTTTTAAATTGGACAAAGGAAAGGATCTTGTAGTGTATTCTGTGGGAATATACATTTTTTACTATTTATATTTCTTCGTTTGTCCTTTGTGACTTATCCTTTTACTCGGTTTAGCTGAACTCTTCTGAAAATGTCAAAAGTTGTTATTCTTATTTGACATGTTTTTTTTTTTGGGTAAATATATTTGACATGCTTTCTTTTGCCATTTCTGTTTTTTTTTTTTTTTTTCCTTCTCCTCTTTTAGTTTATGTCAAATTACGCGGTCGAACCTTAGATCTCAAGCTTTATAGGAGCGTTATACAATCATTTGACAAAACCCAGTTCAGACTAAAATGACAATTTGACTATTCGCACAAATAACAGTGTGCACGGATCATGCATAGAAGATGTCATGTGGGATTCACTTCGGGGTCCTAAGTAAACGATTTGAAACCATTCATTACATATAAAATATTATGTCAAGTATCCCCACGAAAAATCAGCTCAGTTGGATGACTGTAAGGACATGATCCAATCTCCTAACTTTTCAGTTAGACTAAAACAATTCCACTAATAATTACTGTAATAACAAAAACTGTTCCGGTATGGGTGACCACGCTCTATTTTTGGATCGGGGGGAGCCGAATCTGGAATTTCAGATCCAGGCTCTTGACAACGGCGACGACGACAGTGGGTGACAGCTTCGGCGTCCTTATTTTCTGTCTTTTTTTGTATTTTTTTGTTGTTTTTCTTTGTAGGTAGTTTCGTGGCCGGTGGTTTTAGGGCCGACGATTTTGTGTGTACCCGATTTTTTGGCTAGTGATTTTTTATTTAATAATATTTTTCTAACTCCACCCAAAAAAAAAAAAACAAAAACCTTTCAAAGCGTGTCCACCTACATACCCTCATGTATAGGGGTGCTCACGGTCCGGATTGGTCCAGATTGACATGAATCCAATCTTAATCCGCGAGTCACGGTTTTTTTAAATAAAATCCGTGTTAGATTCAAAAGTCTCACGGTTCGGTTCCAATCCGATTCGTGAGTCACGGATCGGTTCCGGATTTGTCCATGGATTTTCAATTTATTCTAAAAAAAAAAAACAATCATGAACTCATTCGAAACCCAAACTCAACATTGAAACAAATAATGAAAGCTTATTAAACATTTCAACAAATTAATTAATCAAATCTAAACTTGAACATTATGGAATCAAAATAGATAACCAAAAAACAAAACCCAAAATAGTTGCTCCACTACTTATGAAATATCCATGGCAAACCAATCATCAAATGTTTGAGCGAATGGTTGTCAGCTTAGTTGGTTTACATAGCAACTGATCCGACTAAAAAAGAATCCCCTTCAACTCCTAGCCTGATGTAATAATAATTAAGTGATAGAGTACAAGAAATGAAAGGTAGTATAGTGGTAAAATTATAAAAGTGGTAAAAATTATTTATCTATACATAATATTTTTTTAAAATATATACTCCCTCCGTTCCTATTTGTTTATCCACTACGAAAAGTCGTGTCACTTTTCAAATAAAAAAATAAAGTGTTTTCGTGTATCATTTTTCAAATTTTTTTACACCGAATTAAAGTACTCATCGTATACTTTAATTCGGTGCGAAAAAATTTGAAAAATGATACACGGAAGCACTTAATTTTTTGATTTGAAAAAAGGCAAGAGAGAGAGTGTGGGACAAACAAATAGGAACGGAGGGAGTATATATAATAAAAATCTCAAGGTCCGGATCGGTTAATCCACGGTTTCAAAATCAAAATCCGTGTCCGGACCACAAGTCACGATTTTTTATTTTTTGAATCCGTGTCTAAACTATTAATCCACGGGTAAAATCCAAAACATGCGGATCAGTTCGGTCCGGACCGGATTCACAGTTCACCGGATTTTTTTACCAGCCCTACTCCTGTGGGCATGCAAACCACCACTGATTGAAAAATAGCCAGCATAATTTGTGAATTCGTGATACTCTGCTAGTACCTGATAATTTTTCTATAGAACCATTGGTCTTTGGGCCAGCCCAAAACAAAAAAGGAGAAAAGTGGTACCCTCCAACACATTAGTAGACTTGAGTAGACAACACCAAGTTTGGTCTGTATCATTGTGTGTGGTGATCAAGGGACAGTTACTGCTAAATTTTTTTTTTATAGTGAAGCACGCTTAATTAGAACGCGGGGGCTTTGCTGTCCCCTAGGTCGGTTGGCTCAGCCAACCCCAATTCAGACCGTCCAAAAGTGTTTTGGATGGTTTAGATTTCAAATAGTAAAACTCTTGCAGGAAAGAATCTCTTTCCCAAAAGAGTTTTATTTTAAATCTGGACCACTGATAGCCGAGACAGACGGTTCCAGATGCGGTTGGCAGGGTCTACTAATCCATTGAGACAACAGAGCCTCCGCAACCACTTAATTACTACCGTCGAATGAAGTTGAAATTATCTAGACAATTATATGTAGCTTGAAACAAAATTCGCTGGCGCTTTAAAGTGGACCCGGATTTTAATTATTTATTGAGCCAACACGGCGACACAAAGGCCTAGAAATGCATATCAACGAAGTGACTGTTCACATAAAGCTCGTGTTGATTTCTAAATTTACCTAAAAGATGGTTCCAATAGCCTACAAATGCATATCTTGCATCTTTGCACTTAGGAGTATGAAATATCGAAACCAACTTCTTCTTCTTTTGCATTCGTCATTCTTAATCTATTACATGAGGGAAGGGGAGAATGGAACTCGATACTGAAATGCAATGTGGGGCGTCCAAGAACTCTAGCACATGAGCTAGCCTCCACTTGCATCGAAACCAACTTTAAAAACAAAAACCTTTCAAAACCCATTCTTTCGAGTAAAAGCAATTGGACCATCAGCAAAACCCACAATACAGCATTGATTCGGCCCAACATTATCAATACTCTTGGGGCCTGTAATCTTAGCAAAGACTGTCACAAAAGTTCACCACTAAACAACTTTTCTGATAACTCAGGTATTCGGCCAACGAACCGACTATTTCGGGGATTAATTTCACTGTTCATTAGCGAGAGATTAATTAAAGTTCAAACAAACTCCCATATGAAGTTTTTTCGGCAGAGAATTTGATAGCACTCTGGTAGAAATTGAACCCGAAATTCTTTTAGGCTTCTTGAGACTCTTAATTGTCAAGTGACTACAAGGACGCCAACTTCGGGTTATTTAATGAACCTTTTCACAGCAACAATTTTTTTGGCTTCTTTCCCATCAAGACGTTTGTCATGTCCAGTTTTAAATGAGTAAATGAGCGTTTTGTTTCTTCGTTTTATAAGTTGTAGGAGTATTTTGTTTGATAAGTTCTTTAATTGAGTTCTTTACGGTTTTGTTTGAGTTTTGGTTTTTGAAATGATTAAAAGGAGTTTGGATAATAATTAAAACATAGGTATTAATGATTGGAGAGAGATAGAGAGAAAAATGTTTAAAAATAGTAATTGAATAATTTAATAAAACCAAAATAAGCCCTACATATAAAGCACGAAGGATTGGACTAAATTGGGGGTGTAAATTTGGCCCGGCCCACAAATTATCGTTCTCGGGCTAGCCCGGTCCAAGTTCATCAGGCTTTCATGTCAAAATATCTAGGGCCAGGCCCGCCTATGACCTTAAAATATCAGGGCTACAAGGTCCTTTTTTAAAAATGAATCAGCCGAGAGGACTTGCAGAGAAGTGCGTGTTAGGATTTTCGCAACCCCACAACACCCCTAAGGATTTTGGAAACAATGGATCACAGAATAGAAAAATAAGTAATCGTGCGTACTGAAAAACGGGAAAAAGAAAACGAGACACAGATATACGTGGAAAACCTCAACGCGAGGAAAAATCACGGGAGCCACACCAGTCCACTATGAAATCAAAATCAAGAGTACAAGTCTTCTCGCAATCTCTCTGAGATCTGCGTTTTCTCTCGCCTCTCACTCTGTTTTCTCTGAAAACGTATTACCCTAATTACACACTAACAGCGAAATAAATAGGTCGGGCCTATAGCCGAAATTACACACCGAGGTCCCTCAAATATCGTTTTTCGTGTTCCTGGGGGCTCCCGCCCCCATACTCCTGGTACTGCTAAAGGTTGTTTGCACCCTAACACACCCGGGGACTGTCGAGGAGGAGAAATTTTTCAGTGCCGAGTGAGTATTGCCCACGTGGTACCCACCTGGCAATCTCAGCCGTCCATAATGCGATCCAACGGTCCGGATTTTAGAGAAAAAGTGTTTGGGTGAGAGGAGAGAGAGAGAGAATCAACCTGGACCACCCAAAACACATTTGGACTGCTCGGATCATGCTTGGGTACCAAGTAGAAATACCCATTCGGCACCCAAAAAATTTTCATCGAGGAGGGATCTCCATCGGACACCCCTCGTTGCAGTTTACATATCATTCATTGTTGTTGTAAAGTGTATCAAGAAATAGATATGAATCATATGATTCCATTTGTGACACATAGTAAATAATATTTATGTTCACTCACCCAGCGTTAAAATCATGTGTCCGTCCTCTTTAGCTCTATAACTATAAAGAGAAGGTAAATGACCCTTTGGAAGGAAAGTTTGGCGATAGGATAGCGTAAATTCCATCTATTTATGATTGTTCAAGTGCTTTGAAGAAAAAAAAACTACTACTACTTTTCAAAATTGGCACCCTTATTTGGAAACTCAAATTTATTATACTTCCGGTCCGTTTGAAAATAACACTTCTTGCCAATCGGTACGACTACACAATTATGGTTTATTGGCTTTTCGGCTTTTTTTGTTGATGTATTGTGAGAGAATGACTTGTTTTGGTATTCGAAAATCATTTAGTAAGACTCTTCGCGATCACTCTCAGTCTCCATCAATGCTTTCGCATTCAATCCTCTGTGACGCAGACTCTAAGATGCAATATGTAACTCTCTCTTTTTTTGGTCCCATCTTGCTCAATAATTTCCTAGTATTCAATGAATAGAGATTTTTCAATGATGTAGAAGGATGATCGCTCGTGGATTGTCTGCTCTTATTTTTTACTTATTTCCAAAACAATTCTTTATTCGCCTAAGATTGGAGAATGCTTCTTTGGTAAACGCATAAATAAAAATAAAACAATGGCCAATAAGGGTCAACAAATACAACGTGTCCTATATATATATATATATTGGTTTCCTCTAATGGTTTAACTTTTTTTTATAAGATCATGTTCGTTAAATTACGAAACTAAAATACTAAATTTAACCTTTTACCTTATTTTCGCCGCCTCTATTGAATTTTTCTTGATAAAAAATTTGCTTTAAACCTCTCAAATATCAAGGCCCACCCTGAGTACAAGTAAAGATTTACAAAAAAAAAGATAAATTCTTTAGAATAATTTTTTAACAAAAATAGTAAAATTTATTTTTGTACACTTCAATAATATGATTGCTACGTACTCCAGATATTTCCACCAAGTATTTTAGCTTAATGGGAAATGCCCGGAATAAATCCAACGAGTGACTAATAATCCTGTTCTACAGAAAAAAGTAGCTATCAGGCCCTTCTCTGATAGCTACCACCTTAGATTAAGTGGGCTATTAGCACCTTGAAAAAAAAGTTGAACTCATAACCTCCTTTTGCACAATTCAATATATTGTGATGGTTTAGCTTCAGGGTAAAATACAGTTGGTCTCATATCAAGCAAACTATCTTATTTTTTGTTTCTCTTAAATTTCTGTTTGATTCGCGTTAATTTATTTTGCATTAATTGTTCTTTTCGAGGAGAGCAATCTGAAAAGTAAAGATTACGAACAAAAAGTCGAATAAGTTCACCTAAGGACGAAAACAACTCAAAAAAGACATTCCTAGTAGTAAGATACTTCTTTTAATTGTCTGAATTTTTTTTCAACTCTGATTTATATTAATATACTTTTCTGATTTTACTTGTAGACAAATGTTTAAGAGAACCCGCGTGAAGAAATAAGGAGATCTTTCTATATCGAAATATCAGTTGAAAAAAATCATAGGAAAATTCCTTGGTCACCCGGTAAGAATGTGGGGAAGAACCAAAACAAAATGGTTCCGACTACTCAAAACTAAGAGGGGCACTCGTATGCCTTTCGAGGCTTCCCACTTGTAAATATTCTCGGGTAAGAAGAACTTCACCTCTTTCTATTGCTTAACACAAACCTACTTTAGAATCACGAACTGTCCCATAACAAAACCAGCCATTGCTGCTACCCGTCTCCGGTTGTCTTCCTAATCCCATAGATTGGGACAAAAAGTTTAAAATAATTACTAACCATGAGGCCAAGTCACTATCTTTAACAATCAATAATTTAGTCCAAGCACCTTAATCTTAGCTAGGCAGAATAGTTGGAGTTTTGAGTTTTGAGTTTCCATAGTTGGGGGTTTCATTTTCCATTTCTGTATATACCATTTTCCAAAGAATTGTTTCTTTTGACATTATGATTGACTTTAAATTTTGAAAAGCCATCACGTAATTTGACTAGTTGATCTCTTATATATATATATATATATGAAGATAAACAACTCTAAGGTTTATAAATAAACAACTCTAATATTTAAGTGACCCATCTCAAGATTGTAAGTTAGAAGCTTCTAAATTGTACCATCATTAAGAATTTTGCCCCCTCGTTCTAAAATTCTGGCTCGGCCACTGGAGAAAAGATTTTGTTACTTACAAAAACAAGACATAGGTCGAGTTAGAATGTCTTAGCGAACTAACTTACGTCTGCCTCTCTCTCTCAAAGACGAATTTTAGAAGTGTCTGTTGTTGGAGTACGAAAAAACTGACAACGAAACAATAGGAGGGGCTCTTTTATATAGATGAAGGAGGACCCTTCACATTTATACGGGACTAATGGGGGATCCTCCTCAATCAATAGTCCAACTGAATTTTGCAATTCAATTTTGAAAATATGTAACTCCCATCTTTAATATCGAATTTGAATAGAGGATTAAAATTCTGCCATTATACTCTCATCATGGGGGAGTTACAACCGTTGATTAACCAGTATTGAAGAAGACACGGGAGTCCATTCGGTTGCCTTAGGAGATCCTCCGATTTTCTCCGGTTTCATTCACAATATTCCAACACTTGACCGGAACTAAATGAACTGGGCCTACACGCAAGGTCCATTCGGCAACTCTAGTTATGCAAATTGATTTTGGCATTCCCCAAATTTATCAAAGTCCATATAGGAATTGATTTTGACACTCCATTTGAAAGTGTCAAAATTAATATTGGAAGTGCGTTTACCATCAATACAAGTAATCTTTGAGTCTCGGACCAGAAAATTGTGCCAAAAACAGAATTCCCAAGTTTGTCCACGTTCTCCACATGTAAATGCACTCAGCATCCCACAAAGCTTTGCTCAGCACTTTAATTTTGCCATTATTCATGAATATCCATTCACTAAATAGAATAGTACTAATATCTTTTCAGAAATAGAAATTATTTACGAGAAATGCTAGAGACACTAATTTATGTGCCAACTAATGTACTAGTTTGTAAGTAATTTAGTATCACTAGCATTTCTCAGGATTCCGGTCCAGCTTGCTCATCTAGACAACTATGGCCTTGTTTCGCTTAACTTTTTGTACTTTTTTTTTTCGTCAATATTTTTTAAAAATCACATTTGTTAGTTTTGCATTAAACTTTTTACATTTCTTGTTTGTCTCGATGAGAGGAATCGAAAAAGTACAAAATTATGACCGAAGCATGAATAAAAACAAAACTAAAAAGGTACGAAAAGTCATGCAAATAAGTTAAGCGAAACGAGTCCTATATTGAGTGTATAAAAAAAACAAAGATCAAGAACAACAACAAAAAATTCGATTTGCTTATAATTTCTCAAGTAAACATCATTTAACCAAATTTGGATTGCAAATTGTCTTTTCACGCTCTATGAGACATATCATTTTCTCATAATACATTAACTCAAAATACAAAAAAAAAAAAAAAATTTACAGTAAAAGACAGTTTTAATAATAATAAAAAAAAAGACAGTTAAATATTTCGTTTTGACCTTCAGTTTTAAAACTCTGCTATCTGGATTTGGTTCTAGAAAAGGATGCCATCTTATTTGACTGGGATTCGTCATAATGCATTTACGTGATGTGAGAAACTCACCTTAATTTCAAGCATTCTGTCCATTCATGTACCTGCAGGAATGGGAAAGCCTTTTGTAATCTTCTTCACCCCCCGAACAAAAAATTGACCAATGTCCCCCTCGCCTTTTGCCTGTAATCTTCTTCAAGGTTAAATTCCTAAAACACCCCATCATCTTTTTCAATTTTCCTTGAACACCCCCTAATCTTTAAAAACGTCCACAAACACCCCCCATCTATGCGAAATGCAAAACACCCCTTACTCCGTTAACGGAATGGCGAGAATGACTATAATACCCCTGAAAAAATACCCACAATCACCCCCTCATCTATGAAAATCATCCACAGTCACCCCTCTCTCTTCTTTTTTTTTTTTTTAGTGTGTTTGTTTACAAAAAAAATTATGTAATAATTATTTTGATTTTTTATTTCAAAATCAGTGTACTTGTGTTTACAAATTGAAAATGTCTTTACAAAAAAAAAAAATGGCGGAAAATTGTAGTCAAAATACAACTCAAATTTACAAGCCCACAAAATTAACCAATAATAACATAAAAAATTGTTAATATGAGATTCAAGCAATTAAACTCATAGAAATACAAACAGATTGTATGAGCCACCGATTGTTGATTAATATCACGAATATCGTCAAATCCAAACAATTAACTCATACAAATCGTTTCCCCAAATAATAGTTATGGTTATATATGTATGTATGTATAACTGTATCAGTACTAAACATACCCAATCTTCGATTCCAATGGTCGCCGTCGATCGGAACAGGACCCGCACCTCGCCGCTTACGGTTGGTTAAGGTTTTAAGTTCAGAAGTCTGCGGAGCAAGGGTTTCCTGACAGTGCCGATGCTATTGGCCGCTAACGGTTCCATATACGTCTATATGGATCTCCCTAACCGTGTCGACGCTGCCGTCGCCGTTGACGACGGAGATTGGGGCTAAGATCTATTGCGTCAGAGGCAAGCAGCACTGGTCGGGACCGCCGCGTGGGTGTGGTACAGGTCAGAGAGCTTCGACGTGGCTGTGGCAGTTGTTGGGAGTGTTTGGGCATATGTTTGGGATTGAATCTGTGGAGAAGAGATGATTTTGGTTGTGTGTATATTTATATGTATATATATATGTATATATAGAGTCCCGATCTAGGTCGGGATCCCTAGGTCCAGAACTCATAGTTTCGGATCAAATTTTCATGATCCGAACCGTCAAATGTGTTCAAAAGGTGTTTTCAAAGGTCCACACGAGAAATCATCAAAAAAAAATACCGGGAAGGGCTTGATCCAAACAGTTTTCCGCAAAACTATAAATATACAATTTTTGCGAATAACTACTTGGATCAAGCCCTTCCCGGTATTTTTTTTTGCAAATTTCCCGCGTGGACCTTGGAAAACACCTTTTGAACACATTGGACGGCTCGGATCATGCAAAAATATCTTTTAAAACCTTCAAAACACCAAAAAACCTTCAATCCGGGATCCTTGACTGGATCACCGGTGTGTGTGTATATATATGGAAGCCGATCTCCTAAGGGAGTCCTTATACAAAATTTGGTGCGGACCAAGGCCTTTTTCAACTTTCCGGATCAAATTTTGACGATCCGAACCGCTCAATGTTTTTAAAATGCATTTTCCAAGGTCCACGCGGAAAATCTTCAAAAAAAAATTTTGTTTTGATCCACGGGGGTTTTCGGAAAAGAGTACATATTCGCGTGGACCCTTAAAAATGCATTTTAAAAACATTGAGCTTCGGATCGTCAAAATTTGATCGGAATGGTGAGGTCCGCACCAAATTTGGCTAAGGACTCCCTTAGGAGATCATTCTCCGTATATATATATATATACATATATATGGTAATATGGATTCATATCTATATATGGTTATATATATCTTATATATGTGTCGATACGTATAGTATTAATTTGTATGTACAATTGGTTTTAATTCAAGACTAAATTTTTATTTTTGTTTTGATCGACAGGGGAGGAAGAGAGAGAGAGTGTGTGTGTGTGTGTGTGTGATGAGAGATGCAAATCTCTTTTCTTCTTCTTTTTTTTTTTTTTTAATTTGAATGGGGTCAAAGGGTATTTTGGTCTGAAAAACGCATAAATCTAATTAGGACAAACGGTTGTGTAACGGAAGGGGTCAAGATGGCTAACGGTCATAGATGAGGGGGTCAATATGGACGTTTTTAAAGGTTAGGGGGTGTTCAAGGAAAATTAAAAAAGATGAAGGGGTGTTTTAGGAATTTAACCTAAATTCAATACAGTGACGTCCTACTGCTCATTTTTAATTAAATTCAAACAGAAAATTGAAAGATTCGTCCTACTCGTACTACTTTTGCTTATTGGGAAAAAAAAAAATCTTAATAGTACTGTGAACTTTCCATGGAATTCATGGATTACAATATACCCATATTTTCTGCAAAAATGATACACACTCTTTCAGCCACACTCTACCACACCCTCACTCATATGTGGGTGGTCCCTCATTCACATGTGGGTGTGGGGATCACCCACAAGTGAATGAGAGTGTGGCAGAGTGTGGCTAAAAGGGTGTGTCTGTATGTACGGTTTGATGGTCATTTTCTAGAGGTAGCTTGGCCAGAAATATTTGCTATAAAAAAGTATAATTATGCAAACTTGTCAAACTGTCTAGAAGTTCGACAAATGAGGTGTAACGTAAGAATGATGTCTATCATTATTGGCAGGACGGAGCCAGGATTTTAGTTTTACTCCTTTGCCTAATTTGAAAAAAATTAGTTTTTTGGTTTTTTTCGTTTAGTCCTTATTCAAAAAAAAATTGCCTTTGTTAGTAGCGAAAATATGTACTTCAAAAAATATAAAGACAAATTGCATCATGAATATTCATCTACTTTATGAAAAGCTATAGTATCATAAAAACCTTGTGATCGCGAGTCTATATAAGTTGGGAATAAACATTTATTTTCTACATAATAATTGCATTTTTTTAAAACTTTGTGGTAGCGGCCGTCACCACTTGTCTCCCCCTTGCTCCATCCTTGATTGTAGTACTAGTAAAGGTGTGTTTCTCGTAATTTTTTTATCTTTAAGCAGTAGACAAATGTAACGCTTTTTTTCTTATTGGGGCTTTTTTGAACCTTTAGGAGTTCTTTATGTTATGACAGATTTTTTTGAACTTTTTAAGTAAAATCGATTAGACGAATGAGGCTTAAAATAATCGCTAGAAATACGGACAGAGCAATTGTGCTACAGCCTTTAATTAATTTCACCGAGAGTAGGGATGGCAATTTAACCCATAATCGATGGATACCCGAACCAACCCGCATCTATTGGGGAGGTTTTTTATTTTATTTTTTCCTACCCATGGGGCGGGTTTGGTTTTCGAAACATGATATCCGACGGGTTTGGATTTGGGTTTAGTCTTAGCAAGTATTCGGCCAAACCCAAACCCAAACCAAATCCAAATTGATCCATATAATATTACTTATAGGATATGTTAGCTATCCTCATGTCTTCTATTGCTTCTGAGTCGGCATTTAGCACTAGTGATAGATTGGTGACTCCGCATTGTAGTCGACTTCATCCCAAAATAATGGAGGCATTGATGTTACTTTTTTGTTTTAATATATAATATTTTTCCTTCATATGTTCATTAATGTAATGAATATTAATGCGGGTTTGGTGCGGTTCGGATAAAATCCAAATCTTTACGGTTTGGTTATGGTGCACTAAAAATTATACCCGTCGGATATCGGTTTGGATTTGGGTATAGATAAATACTTTGGGTTTGGGTACGGTAATCACAAAATCCGGACCAAATCGATCCATTGCCATCCCTAACCGAGAGCAGGTTATACTAAATTGCACACAAATCTTACTCCTATTTTGGCTCAAAAAAAAAAAAAAACATAATTTGCGTAAATTTCTTGAAAACGGAAGACAGAGAAACACCAATGTGCATTTGATGCCTATCGTATGGCCAAAAAGAAAAAGAAAAAAGGAAGAGATAAGTTCGGTCTCCATTTATTTTATGGGGAAATCAATACACTCAATAAGGGGAATTAACGTTGTTATTAATCTGGGATTAACTCTCTCCAAGCATTCAAGACACACAAAAACTCTCTCAGAACTCTTTAAAACTTCCCACAAGTTAACTTCATCTTTTCCGGTCACTTACTTGACCATCAGAATGCATCCCCGAACCACCATTGTCCAGACCAGACATTAACACGGGTGTTCAGTGTGCAAGTCGTCTTTTCATACCAACACTGATGATTAATTCAAACTAGGTTCAACCATCTCTCACATTCTCCTTCATTTTTAACTTTATTGGAAGAAATCTTTTATTTTAAACTTTGACAATTGCGCCTAACTTTTTGCATTAACCTTAGAAGGAGTGGTTTCTTTCATCTCTCTCTCTCTATCAAGAAAAATTGGAAGTTAGGCAAAAAAGCAAATGAAAGCCACGCGTCAAAATCAAAACAGACCCCCCGAAAGTACCCTCAAATTCTACTAGAAGCTTGAATACACGACCATGCCCATTTTCACTCATTTTTTATTCCTATATATTGACATTAAAATATCACCAAAAGTCTCCTTCTCCGTGGAAACTGAGGACAAAACCGCGTGATCTTCTAGTATTTGTTTTTTTTTCTCTCTCTCTCTCTCTCTCTCTCTTATCTACTCTACGGTTGAAAGAGGACCAAATTGTTCTCTTCTTTCTCCCTCTCCATTTTTATGCTAATACTGTGCCTTTCTCTAATTCTCTAGAACCAGAACCCTTTAACTTGTGTTTTATAGAGATACATTCATATAGATATAGAGAGATGTACCCAGAAGAACCCAGAAGAGAAAATCCACGTCTCACAACAAACTTTCTCTAGAAAACTAGTTATGGTTCAATCTCGATTGTTTCACTCGGGATTCTATTGCTGGGGCTGGGAATTCTTGACTGCCCTTTTGCTTTTTAGTTGTTAAATTAGATTAGAATTCCCTGATTGAACTTCCCCGTAAAAGGAGAAAGGGAAATTCAATCGATCCCCAGTTGTTGTTTTCTTTAGTTTTTATTACTAGGATTTATTGAATACTTTTAGCCGTATTTTTTTTTTCTGTGGGTTTGGTGAGGTTTTTGATCGGAAATGGGGCAAAGGACAGTTCCGGCGCCGTTTCTGGCGAAAACGTACCATTTGGTGGATGATCCGAGCACCGACGACGTGATCTCGTGGAACGAAAGCGGCACGACGTTCGTGGTGTGGAAAACGGCTGAATTTGCCAAGGATTTGCTGCCTTTTAGCTTCAAGCACAACAACTTCTCCAGCTTCGTTCGCCAACTTAACACCTATGTAAGTTCCCCCTTTTCCTCAATCAGACTGATCAACTCATTGAGTTTCCATTATGATATTTTCGGTATTTTACGCAAGTTTTTAAATCATCAAGTCATCGGTATTTTCGGTATTCTTACTGTAAGTTCTTAAATCATCAGGTCATCAACTGATTTGACAAATTATTCTTCTCACGTACATCAATTGATTTGATAATTTGTAGTGAAAAATACTGAAAATATACCAGAGTAATAACTCCCCTTAATGCCTCTCTCAATCATCATAATAATTACACTTTAATAGCTTTTTTTTTTTTTTTGTCGGTTAACTTTGATAGTCTGTTGACTCTAAAGTATTTATTTTCTGTAATTAGGTTGGTTTGGCATACTGAATGACCATTCTCCACGAGAAAAACAAGGAATTAAATAAGTATACGAAAATCGAGAGACAAAATTTACAATTTTTTTTTATGAATTTTCAATAAAGAAAGAAGGAATATCTATAAATTATGGAGTAATTAAAAAAATCATTTTAAAATAGTGAAGGAATACTTGAAATGATTTTTTAATAAATGGTACAAAGAAAATCTACAAGAGAGAAATTATTTGCTTCTCCGTGTAAAAATGATTTTTAAATTCGCAAATGAGAACTTTATATAGGAATGCATTTTGTCAAGAAATTCAACTTTAACAATTTAAAAAATTTAGATGCATATCTATAACTTGTAAAAAAAACATTTGATTTTAAAAAAATAATAACAATACTCTTATTTTTAACTTCTCGTTTTTACGAGTTTGAAAACCTAAAAAATACCAAATTTCTTTAAACTAATAAATTTATTTAGTTTAAACCATCTCTTAAAAAATTTCATGTTGCTACATTTAGACTTTGGAGTTTGACTGTAATTGGTTGTTGTTGGTGGTTGTTGATGTGAACTACTCCGTATTTGTCTTAACTCTATATTAAGGAAGATTTTATAGTCCAGGCAACCATCCTGGTTGGATAAAAAAACAATTATATCTTTATTTTATTTTTTTTGGTCGATATACATTTTATATGTAATATGGATCTTGTCTTGATAGATCTTGATTTAATCTAATAAACAAAGTGTTCAAAATCACCTAAAACATTGTAGATTATAAGATATAACACTTGAAAAAATTTAACTTGGACTATAAAATTGGGACGGAGGGAGTATGATTAAGGAAGAGTTTAAGGGACCAGGCGGCCAGTCGGCCAGTGGAATGGATTAAATGACCTATTTATTTATTTTATTTTTTATTATTATTTTATTTTTTTTTGTCAATCGATATACATCAGTATAGTTCATTTGTTTTTTAAGAAACTGTACTATTGTTTGGGAGACTTGAGTCCTGTCTGTCTTGTGGAGTCGAACCCAAAATCTCACCCATATAAAAGGGGCTACACGACCAACTGGGTCAAGTGTCCTGGTCTAAATGACCTATTTACCGTGGACAAAAAAAAGGGGTAATAGGATATGGCCGGAGGTAGGTGAGGGGTATAATTGTAATTCAGGTGGTAATTTAATTGTAATTACTTCATTATTGCCTTTCAAAAGCCGGCCTCTTTGGGTGGGTGGTCTTGCACTTCCTGTGGAAAAACGACAGAGATTTTCTTTTTTCCAAATACGAGAAATTCATTTGTTTGGTTTGGGATTATTTTGACATGCAAAAAATGTTAGTACTGAATGCATTGTATCATGTTCTTTAGGGATTTCGGAAAACTGTGCCTGACAAATGGGAATTTGCCAATGAGAATTTCAAGCGAGGACAACGAGAACTCCTCACTCAAATTCGTCGCCGGAAGGCCGTGACGTCATCTCCTGCCCGAACCACGGCGGTCGCAAAATCTGCAGCCGGAGACGGTTCTTCGTCGCCATCAAATTCTGGCGAGGACTTGGGATCCACTTCCACATCATCCCAACCATCAAAAAGCACCGAGGCGGCAGCACCAACACAATGTGCCGAATTGTCAGGCGAGAACGAGAAGCTTAAAAGGGAGAACGAATCACTGTGTTCAGAGCTCAATCAGGTAAAGAAACAGTGCGAAGAACTCACTAGTTTTTTGACGGATTATCTTAAGGTAGGGCCACACCAAATCAATCGCATCATGCGACAAGGAAGCTGTGGGTCCACCTGTGATGGATTGGACGGTGTTATTAAGACTATGATGAATGAGGAGTGTGATGATGACGAAAATGAAGGTGTGAGGGAGGAAAATGACGAGGGTTTGAAGTTGTTTGGGGTGTGGGTGAAAGGGAATAGCAAAAAGAGGGGCCGGGATGAGAATTTGGGGTTTGAAGGGGCCCGTAGCAAAGAAATTAAGATGGTTGACCTTGATGTTCCGTGGATGACCGGCAAAGTTTGTGATTGACGAATTGGCCTGTGCCACGAAAGCAAAACAAGCGATGGTGTACGGTAAGGTTGATTTTGGTGTTGTAAAATATAGAGAACAGTCATCAATCGTAAGGTTGGGACTGTGTAGCTGAAGAAAAATAACAACTTTAAATGTATAAGTTGATTTATTTGTAGTAATCAAAATCTTAGATAATTTAGTGGAGTTGGGAGTTAGGGATTGAAAGCGGTCGCTTGGCTCGTGCTTTTATTTTCAATTTATATCGAAAAGTAAAATGTAGTTGGACTCGTGTTTGAAAATATATTTTCATCTAAGTTTGGTTACCCATTGACTATGATTAATTATTTGCTTGATACACAATTTATTTTCTGCTTATTTTATAGGAGTGTCTCCATCCAATATTTTCCCATTTGGCATGATTAATCGATTGTATTTATTAGTTGCTTTTTATGTTTTGTTTATCATATCAGATTTTTCTCTCATAAGAGAGTGTGAATCAAGAGAATAACCCAGCTTAATGATGAGAAAAGAGTCTTATAGTGTATAGGAGCGGGGTCTCCTCTTTCTGTTCTAGAGTTCACCTAGGGTTTTTACTTCACCATAGTCGCCGCTCCATTCTCATCCCATTCCATCGCAGATCTCCTCCTCCATCACTCTCCCTCTCCTTGTCGCGTCCCAGCCCCAGCCTGGTTCCTTGCCTGTAGGCCATCCGTTTTCAACCCCTTGCCAACCTACCTCTGGTCTCTACCAGATAAGCCTCCAACCACCAAATCTGTGGCTCATGTACACCACCATCCATTCCTTCCACCTTTTACCATCTCCCACATTTTCTGCCCTTAGCCGTCACTTTCACCATATTCCATCTCCACCTCCATCACAGAAAAATCCTCTGCCATCTGATTCAGGGCCTTTGTCGTAGATCTAACGATGGGTTGAACTCGGATGGTTTGGCCCCCTCCGACGCAATAAAGCTCTAAATCCGCAAGCGGGGGCCTTGGAGCTTGGTTCTCATCCCGGAGAAGCAGCTAGTTTGATACTCGATGCATTTAGATCCAACTCGGTGAGGGGACTCAGTGGATGTTTCAGATGGACTAGTTTTATGAGTCCAAAGTAGCTATTTTATTATTGTTTTTGTTTGTTGGTTCGTATTTGATTGCATTTGCGCTGTATTGTGTAATGGTTTGAGCTGGGTATATCTGTTGGAATTATCTACTTCTAACCATTGATCGGATTCATCAACTTGTCCTGAAGGTGTCGGGTCTGTTTCAACAGTTATGTCTGCGAGCCGGTGGCCCTTGAAAGTCTTACCATGCCGTGCTCACTTTAATTGTTAATGGTTCTGGTTTCATTCCTGTTTATTGATGTAATCGTTGCTAGATGGCGTTTCTTATGAAATGACATGATGACTTTTTCAAAAAAGAAATAATGATGAGAACATGCAAAGGCGATAAATGTGCATGCTGTCCTAGTCCGTATCGGATTAAGCTAATTTTATATAGTATATGTAAAAAAGTATTTTAAGAATAATGAGCAATTTGAATTAGGATTAGAAATGGGCCCAAAAAAAATCAATAAATTGATTGAGTGTCAAACGGTATTTTAGAAACTCGCTCAGAATTTTCTCAAAACCCCAAAAAATAAGCCGTTTTGGGGGGATGATAAGGTTTGCGGGGCAGCCCTCAAATCTATTATCGAGCCAATTTTTCGATTAATTTTTTTTTTTTATCCTTCTATAGCACACCAAGCTATCAATAAGACATAATGACAAACAAAAAAACGCACTCTATGAAAGTTTTTACACCTTCAATATACTTTCACACATGCCAATATATTTTTTTCACTTTTAACGGTTCATTTGGATGGTGAGAAAATGTGAGATAAGAAAGAGCTAGTAAAAAAAAAATTATTTATGTACTTTTCTTTTCATTTCTCACCATGATACTCAGTAGGGCAAATTTCACTTACCTCTCCCAAGTTTTTTTGACAAATACAAAGACCTTCCTTGTACTTTCTAAAATTTCACTACCCTTCGTTACTTTACGAAGTAATTGGCAGATACCTCTCCCTTGCCGTTAATGTATGCCTAACGGGGTTATTTTTCTTGTTTGAGTTTATAATGCATAAATTTTTTGAAAGACATGAAAAAGTAACTTAATTATTTACTTTTTTCTTAGAACATTTTTTCATTGACTCAAAATTATTATTCTTTAAATTTTTTTTAGTTCCCATAAGATATATTCACATTTTGATAATAAAAATAAGAGTATCAATAATGACCTAAACCCACTGCTTGCATTGATAGTTTTATTTTTTTTACTTTTTTTTTTAGGTTTCTTCTACTTTCTCTAAAACTAAAACTCTAACTATATTCCTTTTTCTTCTCATTTTTTTTATACATATTTTACCTAAACACACACTCACTCACTCACTCACTCACTCACTCTCTCTCTCTCTCTCTCTCTCTCTCTCTCTCTCTCTCTCTCTCTCTCTCTCTCTCTCTCTCTCTCTCTCTCTCTCTCTGTGTGTGTGTGTGCATTAGAGGTAATAATAGTCTAAAATACACATTTACCTTAAGTAGGGGTGTTATAGCTCACTTTATTGCTTTTAGCAAAGTTATACTCCCTCCGTCCCAAATATGCATACCATTTTAGAAGAAACTAGCATTTCACACCTAAAAACTAAACTATTGGCATAAAAATTTTCAGAATTTTATTTTACACTAATTGAAGGATCTCATTGAAAAAAAAAATAGTCTAACTTAAAAAAATATCGCAAACACATTATTTTTTGCACGCATAATGCAAGGTTCTTACAAATAATGGATAATTGTCCCATAATGATAATGTATTGATGAGTTTTTTTTTTGTGTAAAAAATTAGAATTTTTTTTTCTCAATGAGATCCTTCAATTGGTGTAAACAAATTATCCGAAAAATTTCATGCTAATATTTTACTTTTTGGGAGTGAAATACTTGATTCTCTTAAAAGAGTGTGCATATATATATATATTTGGGAACGAGGGAGTATAACTTTGCTAAAATTAATAAAGTAACGCTACAACACCCCTACTTAAGCGGGTAAATATTATTTTAGACTATTATTACGTCTAATGCAGAGAGAGAGAGAGAGAGAGAGAGGTTAGATAAAATGTGTAAAAAAAGAGACAAGAAAAAGGAGTCTAATAAAAAAGTAAAAAAACAAAACCATCAATGCAAGCGGTGGACTTAGGAGATTATTGATACTCTTGTTTTCATTATCAAAATGTGAAAATATATCTTATGGGAACTAAAAAGTTAAAAAATACTATAATAATATAGAGTCAAAGAAAAGAAAATTCTAAGAATAAGTAAACAACTAAGTTACTTTTTCGCGACTTTCAAACTTTTTTAGGCAATATAAACTCAAACAAGTAAAAAAAAAAATCGAGTTCGAAGTTAAGGGCATTAACATCCTTTCACCAGCGAAGTTAACCCCGTTAGGTATTTGCCAATTGCTAAACTTTATAAAGTAAGGGAGGACAGTGGAATATTAGAAAGTATAAAAGAGGTCATTGTATTTGTCAGAAATATCAAGGATGGTGCAGTGCACAAAATGCATTGCACCGTGTAGTGCACCATCCGACTGTCCATTTTGACAATGGACGGCTCGGATTTAATCCGAGCAATGAATTAAATCCGACCGTCGGCTGTTTGGATTAAATCCGAACCGTCCATTATCGAAATAGACGGTCGGATGATGCGCACTGCACTGTGTAGTGCATTTTCTGCACTAGAGAGATCCCCAATGGCCAGTCGAAGGGCTGTTGATTTCTGGTGAATGGCCAGTCAATGGTGGGATTTGCTGGATGCATTAATGGTGATTTTGATTGGTGGTGGAGGAGCGTCATGGGTGGTGGTGGCGTTATTTTTTTGGTGTGGCGGCATATGATGGGTTTTTTGGTGGCTTGGAGAGGGGCGGTCGGGCTGTCCATGGAGCAGCAACAACAGCTTGTTCCCCGGGTTCCAGTGATGGTGGTGGCAACGGCTTGTTTCTCCTCAGGTGGCCATGGCCGTGGTGTAGTGGGGGCGGCGGCTGCGCCTTGTTGGTGGATGGTTGTTTTGGATTTTAATTATTGGGCTTGACCCATTTTATCAGGTCTTTTTTGGGCCTTGGGTGTCTTTTATGTGCTTATTGTATATCTGGGTTTTTTTGACGCATGAGGTGTTGGACTTATGCCTTTTAGGTGGAGTGACCTCGATTGATTTCTTACCAATCGTTGGTTTGGGTCTCGGATTTTGCTGACATTTGCTCTTTGAGCTGTTTGCTGTTTCTTTATCTTATTAGTCTCGTAACAATTTCAAGATTAATGAAATCTTTTTTGCCTTTCAAACAAAAAAAGGGCTGTTAATTTCATTCTGTTTGGAAGGAAGCGCAGGTTTATCTCTAAATCCACATTTATATATCCACCACTGGATACTGAGAGAGTATATCAAGAGCGACAAAGAAGAGTGATCCACTATGGCTGTGATCTCCGCCCATTCCCTACACTTCCCTTTCTCAACTACTCCACGTCTTCTTCACCTTCGCGCTTTCCCTTCTCCTCCTCCTCTTTCAAAACCGCCTCGAATTTCCTGCTCTCCGTCGCCTGTAATGGGCCCACAAACCGACGACGGCGGCGGGCGCAAGATGTTCATGGAATTCCCTTACGTCTCGGCCCCGTACAGGGATCTGATGGTGGATCTTGTTTCGACGATGGAGTCTCGCCTTGGTCCCTACCTCCTCCCATGTACCCTCCCACCGGATGTGCAGTACTACCACAACCGCACTAACACTGCCTTTGGCACTCTCCACATCAGATCCGGCATTAAACCCTCCCCTGTACTCTCTCTCTCTCTCTCTCTCTCTCTCTCTCTCTCTCTCTCTCTCTCTCTCTCTCTCTCTCTCTCTCTCTCTCTCTCTCTCTCTCTCTGTGTGTGTGTGTGTGTGTGTGTGTGATGTATAGGAATGTGTGTCATGTGTGTGTGCGTATGTAGGTTATATTATCATTCAATTTTAACTTATTGTAGCAATTACCAAACTTGCCGCACCATCCACGCCATTTAATTTGCATCGGAAAAATGATATGGGTTTTAAATTCAGTGGTCTGTATTTGAGATCGTGCCTTAATGGCGCCAAACTGGTGCAGGGACAATGCTTTTTTTGGGGTTTTTTTGGATACTGTAGCAAGCCAAAAAAATGACTTTGGCAATGCCATATTTGACATCAACAGGTGAACTTGCTCTATATTTTGATATTTGATTTTGACAACAAATTTCAAACTCATGAACGTTGCGCTGTGAAATTTCGAGTTGTATAAATATTCCGTTACCAATGCAATTAAACAAATGTCTGTCTCCTGTTTACTGTGTTTCTATGTCCCGCAAATGGAAAATAACGTTGTTTCGTTCACTGTTGTTAGTGATAGTAATAGATATTCAAGTACTAGGAATTAGCTGAATAGTGTACATGATGGGAAAGAAATGGAACAAGTATCAAAATAATTTTATGTTAAATGAGTATAATATTAGTCATGAAGGACTGTAAAATGAATTGGATTGATGTTCAAGTGGGTATTTGGTGAAATGAAGCGACTCTAGATGCTACTTAGTTTTTTTGAGTTTCAATAACTAAGACATTTTACTGTTAACTTCTCTTTTAGCGTAGACAATTTTTATGTTAAAAACACAACTAAAATTTTCCATAATTGTTCAGTGCTCTTTAGATAAATATGCAAATTGTTTTCATTATTTAGGGCTTTTAGCTTGCACTGCCGGTTCCTGCAATTAGAAACATATTGTGGAACGTAGCAGGCCAATAGAGTTCGTAAATCATACATCACTTGTAGTTCCCTTCACCGAAGGTGAGGGTTTGGGATAAATTTCGAGGGATTGGTAAAAGAAATTAGAACTACATGAAGTTATTTTTGTCATACCTATATGGTTGCTTGCATGGGGTGTCAAGTCTATTAAGTTATAACTATAAGGTATCATCGTATCAGAAAAGTATATAGCTAATAGCGATAGGCACAAATCATAGATTCCGACTCGTACTTGATATTTAGTGACTAGAAAATCAACTCAATTGTATATGAATTGTTTTCTTTTTATTTTTTCGTGTTTCTTTATGATGCAATAGTTAGTGTAATGTGAAAAGTAGAGCAAAATTTGCGTGTGACAGTTTCCGTAGATTGAAAATTTTAATTGTCATGCATCTTTGCTCGAGCTACTACCAAAGTTAAAATTATTCTTCTTTCTTCCCTTCCTTTATATATATATTGGTGGTGTTATTGAGTCAAAAAATTTGGTTGCCTTTGGAAGTTTAAAATAGAAACTAAGGTGGACTAGACACAAGGATTGTGGTTATACAAATGTTCATATTCTATTCAATTTGTCGAGTTACCCTTTGTAAGTTTATGTTACATAGACTCAGGTACAAGTATCGAGTTGGGGCTCAAGTGGAAAAGTTCCTAAACTTATGTCTTCAGATGCTAGGATGCGTACCCAAAGGTTGGTTATGGGTATGGGGGATCTAGGCCTGATTATTCTGAACATGTATTTGTTTTGCGGCTGAATTAGGCCTCGTTTCGTATTCACATTATAGGAGTTTGGTTCCAAACCCCTTTCTGAAGTAAAAGTTAGTGATATTGGATGATAGTCCAAGAATTATGGCTCAAAAAATCATACTAATCTGTTAGTTTATGAAACTGATCCATGGTACAAAAGACATGGTTAGAGCTTGTATTACAGTACATTGACATAGGCGAGCAGAGTGCAGAAACTAAATAGGAGGTTAAATCCTGTCACTTTGAAGTCAAAATTATGAAAGAAAAACTCTGTTCTGTTAGTCCGCATCCAGTAACGTAGGAAAATTTGATGTAGACGAGTTCATTTTACAGCCTCTGTAAGAACCGTAATTTTTGTAAATTAATTATGTAATTATTATGTTCCTAAAGTAGATAGTAGATTTAATCCCTGATTGCTATTTGAGTGTGATTTTTATAAACACCCTTGTTTTTCTCCCACTCCCTATTACCTCCACTTACCCCATTTCCCCTCATTTTCTCTAAAAACTCTCTCTCTCTCTCTCTCTCTCTCTCTCTGTGGGATGTTACCCAATCTTCCTCATCACGAGTTGTACCTTGTTCTGTCGCAGATTTTCTCCCACGTTCTTGGTGACTTAAATTGATCCTATACCATCCTTTGTACTTTAGACGAAAGGTAGGACACTTAAAACTTACTTTTTTCTGGAGAATTACTGCTTTCGTGTTATAGTTTTTATATCGTAGGGTGAATGGGAGATGGTAGATTAGTATCTATTTTAACGAAAGAGTTCAAATCCTAATGAAAAGTATGCATGAATTAGTATGAAACATCGACAAACGTTCGTTTCGCGGACTGTTTCTGTAGAAGTTGGACCCTATAGAGTCAGATTTTGTGGAAACTCACAACTGTAAAGTTGTAGATATCAAAGAGTTAAGCGTTTTTCATATAGAACTGGGAAAATGAGGGGAAATGGGGTAAGTAGTGGAGGTTATGGGAAGTGGGAGAAAAACAAGGGTCTTTATAGAAATCAAAATCAAATAGAAATTAGGGATTAAGTCTACTATCTATTTTATTAACATAATAATTACATTTAGTTTTATAAAAAATTACGGTTCTTATAGCCCCTTTGAATGGTTTGAAATGGAGACACAATCAGAAGGAAGGAGAAAATCCTATGACTTCTTCATATGAATCGTAAGAAATGGGAAAAATAGGGAGAAATCACAAGGAATGGGAAGAAGTAAAGGCAGATGGCAGAATTTTACTGGTCCACTTTTGTTTGTCAACATATCTCACCGATGTGGCTATTAGATTTGGTGAGAAACCCTAATCCCTTTTTTCTCTCCAATCCTCACTTTCCAAAGGAGCTCTCAGTGTTGTTACTTGTTATGGTCAGACATGAATGTGAGTCATGTGACTATTCCTTTGTGTACTCTCTTCTATTGATTCTGTGCTCTGAAATTTCCTTTTGTACCAGATTGATTTCGTATTGGGAAGTTGGCTGCATTGTAAGCTACCATCCGGAGCACTGAACATAACAAGCCTCTCAGCTTATCTGTCCCCTTCAACAGACGCACCAAACTTCTTAATTGAACTTATTCAGAGCAGCCCAACGTCATTAGTCCTAATACTTGACTTGCCGCCACGGAAGGACCTTGTACTCCATCCAGACTATATTCAGACCTTTTATGAAGACACCCAGTTGGACAAATACCGAAAACAACTGGATAAAATCCCTGAAGTACGACCTTATTCCTCATCTTCGCTTTACATACGGTGTTTTGTGTCTCCTACTGCGATTTTGGTATGCATAGAAACGGAACCTGGAAGAACGGAACGGATGGAGGAGATAGTTAGAGATCATGTGAGTGTGATTGTTAAGGAAGTGTTCGGTGTATGGTTGGATCATTGTGCTTGCGGAGGCAGAGAGGTGGGAGAGACTGACCGTGCACATTTGGCAAAGAGGGATCTGATGTTCAAAAGCAAGAGTATCGAGATTGATTTGGGCTCAAGCTTGCCGAGGTTGTTTGGCCAAGAAGTAGCAACCCGAGTTTCGGGAGCCATTCGAGACGTATTTAACATTTAAGCACATCTTCAGAATATAGGACTTGGTTGTGATTTAACTGGTACAAATGCTATTGATGAATATAAATACTTGAATTTGGCATGAGTATATGCTCCGTTTGTTTTGAAGTAAAATGTTTTCCATATAAAAGATTTTCTTGTAAAGTCTTTTCTGTGAAAAAAAAAATTATCCATTTTTTTAAGTGTTTGGTACTGAAGCTCAGAAATGGAGAGTAGAAAGTAGTAGATCTGATTCGCCTATAATTCATCTTCTGCATCCAAAGTAGGGATGTAGTCGTCATAGCATAGGTTGTTTGAATTTGAAACGAACATAGGCTGTCTGAATTGGAAACAGAGATGTAGTTGGCTGCAGGTGTAGTAGTAGGCGTCCTTGTGGGAATTCCATCTCTAGGACTTGAGACACGGTCAGGGGAAAATGACTTATCTAAGTTTTTGAGAGAAGTCATTTTATGCCTTTTGAATGAAAATGTTTTACTATGTAAAATGTTTTTCTCATGTTTTTTGTAACCAAACAACGGAAAATATTTTCCCCATTTTTCCGTTGTTTGGTTACAAAAAACATGAGGAAAACATTTTACATAGTAAAACATTTTCACTCAAAAGGCGTAAAATGAATTTTCTCAAAAACGTTGGTAAGTCATTTTCCCCTGACTGTGTCTCGAGTCCTTGAGATGGAATTCCCACAAGGACGCCTACTACTGCACCTGCAACCAACTCTTTCTTCGTTTCCAATTCAGACAACCTATGTTTGTTTCCAATTCAGATAGCCTATGCTATGACGACTACATCCCTACTTTGGATGCAGAAGATGAATTATAGGTGAATTAGATCTACTTTGTACTCCCAGTTTCTAAGCTTCAATACCGAACACTAAAAAAAATGGATAATTTTCTTTTTCACAGGAAAGACTTTACAAGAAAATTTTTTTTTTTTATGGAAAACATTCTACATCGAAATCAACGGAGCCTTAGTGTTTGCAATGGTTATTGGCTATGAACTCGCGTATCGGTCCATATTTTTGGGTCTTTTTTCTTTTCATTAAAGACTATCATGATGGTCTATTTCTGGATTTGAGTTCGTTTAGAATTTAGCGTGTTCACTCAGATCCTAGAGAATGCCTAAGGCTTCTGAGATTGTATCCGGACTAAGCAAGGAGGTATTGAATATCCGTACCAAAAAACCAATGGACATATGGGAACATTTACATTTGTGATCATACTAGTGACTAAAATGACAGACTGATCTGTGGACCCGGGGGCCTTGCTGTGCGGGTGCCGCATGGCACCGAGCCATGCGGCCATCCGACCGTCCTTTGCGAAAATGCACGGCTCGGATTTAATCAAGCAATGGATGGCTTAGATTTGTATTGAGCTCGGATGGCCGCATGGCACCTGCACAGCAGGCCCCCCAAATCCATCACGTGATCTGTACAGACTGTACTGTTACCTATTCTATCTATGTATCTAGCTATCTATCTATCTAATATATAAAGGGAGAACACAGTTTTGGTGTCCTCTTTTTTTGAGGCTGTGTAGACATTTGTCTAATCCAATTCTGCCCTCATTGAAATTGGTTAATTCCATTTTCCCAACATTTTATGGGCGGTTACATCTTGGGCAAAATAGTAAGTTTCTTACCCAATTTTCCCCACCCCATGTTTAAGAACTGCCACAGGAAAAACAGTTTCTGCTCCTTCGGCTTCTTCGTACACAGGAAAATTCTGCAACTGCGCCCATGATCCAACTCATAAAAATCTTTTGATTCTTCATACAGGTTTGTGCTCCATCTTCTTCTCTCCCTTTCGATGTAACAAAGTAGTTTTATTTATCTGGGTTTTGGTGATTTCAAATGCTTTTGAGATCTAGCTGAGTTTTGGAGTCAAGAGGAAGTGTAAAGACAGAATTAACGACAAAGTTAGTGACGAAGTCAACTGAGCTTTTTGTTTATAAAAAATGCTTAACAAAATAACAACCCTCATGAGGGTGGTGGAAAATGTGTGATCGTATTTATATTTCTGAAAAATATAGTGAATTCTATAAACATGTGCGGTGATAACGTTAGCATGATTTGCACCACACACACAAAAAGAAAAAAGAAGAAGATAATATTAGAATGAGGGCATGTCTACAATAGCTTATTTAATTATACGTGAACGGAAAGGAAAAAAATACGTAGCTAATATAGCCATTTTTACAATTACAGGGATGTCCATTTCCGGATCAGGCCTTCCTCCCCTAGTTTCCGCCTCGAATAAATCGCTGATTCGGAGATTTTTTTTCCCATACCAGATTGAATTCGAAGAAGAGATGCGAAAAAAAAACTCAGAAACAGGTTGGAGGCGATTATTGTAATAATCCAAAATTTTTAATAAAATTTAGGATTATTTAATTTCGTTTTAATTACTTTAATTTCTTTATTTAATTTCTAATTGCACTTAGGGCCCTTAATTTGTAATTACTACGGTTTATACCCTAATACTTCCAAATTGCTACAAATTCGACCCTAAAGCACGTTTACATTTTAATCGCGAGCATTACATTTTTATAAATTCAGTTCATACGTAATTATACACTTTCATACACATACACAAGCAATACTAGTACACATATGTGCATACATGTACTTTATACATCATCCTACATTACCCAACCACCACCAACCATCACCAATACCACACTCTACCTCCTCCCATCATCCAAAATCAGTCAACATTAGGGCTGAAACCGGTCCGGTTCGGTCCGGTTCTTGGCCATTTTTGGGCAAACCGGCCAAACTCGGTTCGGGAGGTTGACTGAACCGAAACCGAGTATATAGATCTCGGTTCGGTTCGGTCGGTTCGGCGTCGGTTCGGTTCGGTTCGGTCGGTTCGGCGTCGGTGTTCGGTTCGGTTCGGTTCGGCAAAATAAAAGCAAGAAACAAAAGCCCTAGATCTGGTCGAAAAAATGGAAGAAAATCGCACCAGGAATCTTAAACATGGACAGAGATGCAAATTTACAAATTTATTTACATATCATTTCAAAAAAATAATCAAAAACATGCATATTGATATACCACATCTACTTTCCAGATCTACTCATACATATACATACGAGAGAGAGAGAGAGAGAGAGAGAGAGAGACGAACATGGACGCCTGGACCGAGATGATGATCGACGATGGGACCGAGATGATGATCGACGTCCGACGATGATGATGGACGGACATGTTGATCGACGACGATGTGGGGTTTTCTCTCTCATCGCCGCCTCTGTTTGGGAGAACTGGAGAAGAGAGGATTTTGGGAAAGTGGAGTCTTTTGACTGATGAGATGAGAAAGTTTATACATATATATAGTAATAGATCAGACTAAGTAATAAATATGTTTTGTTCTCTCTTTCAAACGTAAAGTGGGGTGCCAGCCAAGTGGTAAGTGCTTGGGCATTCATGAGGTCGGGGGTTCAACCCTTGCTACTTAATTTTTGAAGTTAAATATATATAACCGGTTCGGTCCGGTTCGGTTCGCTTGAAAATTCCTCCGAACCGTGAACCGAACCGGTTTTCGAAATTTTCTATTTTCAAGAACCGGACCGAACCGAACAAAGAAAAGAACCGAAAAAAAATTTCGGTTCGGTCCGGTTCTCCGGTTCGGTTCGGTTCGCCGGTTTATATTTTCACCCCTAGTCAACATGGCCCCCCTTGACTACCATACACTCCACCACCCTCCCTCATCACTTCCTAACCCACTATGGTACTTCTTTCACCCATCCTACACTCCAAACTCCACCCAAAACTCAATTTATACTCCCCCAAACCCCAAAATCCGTCCAGAACCTCTACTGCCCCTCTCCTTCACTCTCCCTCCTCCAAACTCTCCCAAGAACTCCCAAACTAAGAACACAAAGCCCATTACCATCCTTCAAGTTCTAGAGTGAGAAAAGTCAAGAAATTTGGGTTTTCACTTCAAAACATCAACCACAAGCTCCCACCTCTCATCTTCCACTTCAAGATCATTCAACAAACTCCAAGGTACACAAATTTCACCACCAAAGCCACCCAAGGCCAGCCAAAGAGCTCCCTCCACCGTTTTTTCGCAAAAACCTATTTTTCGCCAAATCTTCGCAAAACAAGGTAGAAACTCGTACCCAACCTATTCCAAGCTTTTGAATGAGTTATAATATTCTAGGAGTAATTTAGAGTTGATGGGTTAAAAACCCAAGTCAAGGGTTTCACGAAACCCGAGCCAAAACGCGATGTGACCCTTTTTACACCAAACCGTGTTTTCGTGCTTAGTAAACCTTAGATTCATTGTGGTTCATGTTTTTAACTATTCCAAGCATGTTTAAGACTTTACTAAGTGTTTATGTGAGTTTCTCCATGAATTTATTGTGATTAACCTTGTTCTTGATCGTTGTGTTAAAGTTAGGGGTTTAAAGTATAATTTTGTGAAAGTTGGCGTGCGTACTTGTGTATTATTTACGAAACCTATTTTTATCAACTAAGTGTCACTACTGGAAATTTAGGAGTGTAACAAAATGACCAAAATTCCCTTCGGATGTAAAATGACCATTTTGCCCTTGTGTGTGTAAATTACATAATGTGTAGTTTTGTACTTAATAAAAAAAATCAAGGAATTGCGTTTTGTGACAAGTTAGGACTTTACTAACTAAAATAAATTATTTTTACCTTTTTACCCTTGTCGGTGGCAAAATTACCATTTTGCCCTTGTATAAAGTTTATTTACAAAAAGGCCCCCAAAGTTAGTAAAATTTCCCTAAGGACCCTAGAACCGTGAAATTAATTTTGTTACCCTTATATTTACTTAAAATTTCAATGGCGACCCCTTATTTCTATAAATTACATTTATGACCCTATACTTTATTTAATTACGTTAAGGCTCTTGTTTTCAATTACTTTGGTTTGTGATGATTTGTGAACTTGTAAATCGTGTTACTTGATTTTGTGACCCTTAGAATATCGTTATCACTTTGCTTCTACTGTTAAGTGCACTTTCCATAAACGTGTTGAATGTTAGAATGGACAACTAGGTTCCCGGGTTGGGTGATCGTACATGAATATCACATAGACGATGAGATTAATGGAAAAGTGAATTGAAATTGATTGATGGGCCGTTACCCCGAGATTGTTGTTGAATGGAAGTTCTGCCAAGTGATTGTTTCGGAGGATTGTTTGGCAGTCTGCCTTGATTTCGAAACTTTAGGATGTGACACTCTGTGATTTGCTTCATTTGAATTCTGAGGCGTTATAAGGGTGGAAGTATTATAGACCAGTTTCGGATATATACCTATAGGACCTGGCAGTTGCCATACGTAGCCCAGTGGTACAATTTCGTCCCTAGAAAATTCATCCTTGCGAGGCGACTGACGGGTGGATTAAGTACGTAACTTATACCTTCCGTCGGGGCCCCCGAGTAAGGGCAAGCAAGGGGAGAGTAAATCACAGTTTGGTCATATTCCTTAGTGGTTAACCGGGAGGAAAGTTCTCAAGGTTGAGAACTTAGATGAATATGTAAGTTAATGGCTAGTAATGAAATCAGTTATGTGTTTATTTTCTGCTTTACGATTAATTACCTACTTATTCCTTTAATTACTGCTTTTCAATCATATATGTTGTACTTGTATGTTAAACAAGGGTTGGGAGGGTTAGAGTAGCTATTGAGTGATTTATCACTCACGGTGTTACACTTTTTGTGACCCTGGTATAATACTATGATGTTGCTTCGCGACTCGGACGTATTATGCCAGACTGTAATCAAGCAGGTACCGTTGGTGTCGAAGGAGACGGTTATTTTGGAGCCGAGGGTTTTCCGGCAGACCTCAAAAGGAGCCGTGGAATCCAGAGTTGAACCTTAATCTGTAGAACTCACCCCTTTATTTTAATGTTGGGTCTGTAATATTAATTTCTCAAACCGTACTAAGTATTTTGTAATGGGCTGCACTTCACGTTTTCCAACGTGTACTCTGATGGAAACTCTTTTTATTAAATTAATCCAAATTAGTTGTCTTAATTAATGCTTCCGAAAATCAGGGCGTTACAATTATTCCTTTACTTTAAAAAAATATACACTTGCATTTTCTTAGACTCCAAAAAAAACTACTTTACATTTTAATTTTTGAAAATATATTTGTACATTGCAGTCTCTAATATTTATGAAAAATGTAAGTTCACATTTGAATTGTCAAAATGTGTAGCGGAGTATAAAATGCTTCTTCTTTTTTTTTTTTATTACAGGAAAAGAGGTTCATATCCACCATCTTCATTTCCCATTTCAATTGGGGACAGGAGATGGGTTGGGGAATTTGGGATGAAGATAGTGATACTGATATCCAAAGAAAATCATTTCTTGTTATGTGATGCATATATAGACAAAGTTGATAGACGGTAATAATGGAGGGTAAAATAAACGTAATTTTTTCGAAGTTTCTGATTTTGTCAAAGGTTTTTTTTTTTTTTTCTACTAATCAAGAAATTTTATGGGGCACTTAAATAATCATCTTTTTACTCACTTGAAATTAGAAAATCATCCTGAGCCTTTTTAGGAGTTATGTTTCCATCCCGAGATTCAAATAAATCCACTTTTGCCCTTGATTATATATATATATATATACACACACACACACACACACTAAGAGATTAAGGACTAAAACGAATGTTTTCATCCAAAATTAATTATGTTTCCATCCAAAAATTCTTTGTCTATAGGGTAAAGATTTTTCGGATGAAAACATAATTAATTTTTCATCCAAAATTAATTATATTTTCATCCAAAA
Source organism: Vaccinium myrtillus (assembly GCA_016920895.1). Classification (NCBI taxonomy): domain Eukaryota; kingdom Viridiplantae; phylum Streptophyta; class Magnoliopsida; order Ericales; family Ericaceae; genus Vaccinium; species Vaccinium myrtillus. Next base: position 13,006,981 of record CM029277.1, read on the forward strand.
ATTCTTTGAATGGCTGAAATTCATCCCCCTGTAATATCTTCCTCCATCAATTCCTCTCTATAATATCAAGTAAGATCTTCAAGTACTCTCTTTGTGCTTTCAATACTCTGTTTTGGATGAAATTCATCCAAAATTAATTATGTTTCCATCCAAAATTTTTGGCCTATAGGGTAAAGATTTTGGGGATGAAAATATAAATTATTTTTTCCACTGTTCTTTATATTTTCATCCAAAAATCCTTGATCCAGTAATCATGATTAAATTTTTTAGGGTGCCGCATGCACGGGCCAAATTCATGTGTTGATCAATCAAAAGTAACTAACTTTGAATTCAAAAATTACTTCCGTTTTATATATTTTCATCCTCTATGAACGGTAACAATGGTAAATCACATTACAAGAGGATAAAAACACAATTCTATAAAGAATGAGGGATGAAAATCTAAGTGGTACCCAAAAAGCGGATGGATATTTAATTACCTCAAATTTTTTTATTAACATTTGGAGAAAAACAAACGAAGATTAACGGGACATGGTCACACCGGCGAAGATCAACATACACCTAAAGGCCCAAAAAATAAAAAAGTACATACACCTAAAGGCCCAAAAAAAAAAACCTCCAAAACAGGAAAACCCAAAGTAAAGATCCCAAAACAAAGAAGGCTAAAACTCCAAAGAAAGGCATCGTCCTCCTTGTCAACTTTTGTCAAAGTTGATAGACGCAATGCATATAAAGACAAAAAGTACATGTTACATATAGATTTTATTATCATGCTTTTTATTTTTATTTTTGGGATGGGATAGAATCCCTCAAGCTACACAACCATATTTTTAACTCTTCAATTTATTGCTATTATTGTTAGATTTTGACTCGATTTTGGAGTTCGCATCATACCTAGTCCGGACCAGGGACTCTTTGGTCCGGACCAAGCAAATTCGGGAAATTCTAGACAAAATTGCAACTCGCAGCACCTTTGGTTCGGACCACTGAATCTGGTTGGTCAGTTTTGGTTGCGCATTTTAGCCGATTTGTTCTAATTCTATTTTCTTTTGGACTTCCTAAAGATTGGTTTTGGAGTTTCATATTTGGTTTTGGATTCTATATGTATAGGAAACATAACCTGGCAAGGATTCTGGTTTGGCTTTATGAAGTAATCTGTGGCTATAAATATAGCCTTGCTCTCTCCATTAGGGTTTGGACTGCTTGAGTGCAACCTTTTAGAGGCCCCTAAGGGGTCTCATCTGAAAATTAGGGTTCTTGGTATGATCTTCATAAGTTTCTGGTTGCCCCTTTCGTGGAAGGTTCTGTAGGCCTTCGGCCATTTGTAAGATCATTTGTTTTTTTACAATTTTTTCTGGTTGAAACCATAGGGTTTCGTAAGAATCATCTGCATCTGTGTGACATCCAGTCACGTCTGTGGAACTCCGTTCCTTCTTTGTCTCTTGGTTAAAAACCCTAGGGGTTTTGTGAGACTTAATGAGAGAAAATCAGTTTTGGTGAGAGATTCCAATTGGGTTTTGGTGAGAGAACTTGTATTTGGGGTTGGAAGTGTCTCCTGCGAGAGCTTTGTTTGTTTGTCACCATTGTAGCTCTTCGGAACATGTTCTCATCACATAGTGGAATTTTCTCTCGTTTGCTTGCCCGTGGAGTAGGTTTACATCCATAAGCCAAACTACGTAAATCTTGGTGTCTCTCTTATTTATTTTGCTTGTGGTTTGGTTTCTTCTTACGTTTTTTTTTTTGCATATGTTGGGTTTGCTACTTCTCCATTATCATGACCATCAACAATCCTGGAATTGCGGTTGGGTTCTTAGGAGGTCTGCCGCACAACAGTTATGCCTTGATTTGTCATGATAATAACTCACCTCTAACTACAACGATCCACGTGTGATTAATTGGAAGATATATTGTGGTTTTGAATCACCAAAGAAATCATTTCTTATTCTGTGATGATTTATTAAGGGTGAGTTTCCACTATGGTATTTTTGGTGTTTTCCATATTCTTGGACAACAAGTTGTCAAATCAGCTAATATATGTGAGGAGAATGATTTGACAACTTCTCCAAGAATATTGGAAATATCTTAGTGGAAACTCAACCTAAGTACGTATGGATGTATTGGAAATTTGTTGGTATTTCATGAACACCAAATGAACAAAAAGAAACTGACTCTATATGCATGTACCAAAGAAGATAACAGCTTGATGCAATAATATGTCATAATTCATATGCCTTATGGCCTTATCCGATAATCAAAACGAAGATGCAAGTGGTAATAAAAAAAACTAGGAAACAATTAAATATCATGCTTTGATGACTAATAATAAACGAGGAACCTAATAACTCTCTTTCCACGTAGTAGGATTTGTTCAGGGTAGTACAAGAACTAGTAATCCTAAAAACTGTGGAAGAGGTTTGTGTGCTAACACCTTGACACACGCAAAATAAGTAATTTGATAAAGGTCTGTCGGAACTCAACTGACTATTCAAGAGGAATGATTGTCGGTAGCTGTTTGCGTGTTAACCCTAACACGTTACACGCATGGTTTGAGTATCATACAAGTACAATATCTGGCAAAAAATAGTAATCTGGTGAAAGATTTGTCGGTACTCATCTGATTATGGAAAAGTGATGATTGTGTGTAATTGTATGCGTGATAACCTCAACATGTGTCATTCCACTACCATAACACTAAAAATATGTGATGAAATGTATCGTTGACAAAGTTGCTTGTCGTTACCAAATCACCATAGACGAGGAATATTATGAATAACTACCATGTTAAGTAGATAAAAAAAACTTATAAAAAATGATTTTTGGAAATATGTGATTATTCGAATGCCTCGCTCCATTATCAGAAAGAAGATATGAGTCATATATTGCGACATACACTAAATTATCATTATGCTGAAAAATCATAAACAAAAAACCTAATAGATATAAAGCATCATCTAATAAGTTTTGATATATTTTTGGCTTGTATGGATTCTTTGCAACCTAGCATATCTGGTCCAACGAACACCAAAACGCAACACGTTTTACATATAACCCTATGGTTTGCTGATTTACATATAACCCCTGAAGTTTGACAAATTACAAAAGTAACTCTAGAAAATTTGAAATGGTAATTCAAGCTCTAGAGTTTATTAAATCTTAAATTTTATGCCAAAAGTTTAGTAAAATGTAGATACTAGATACCCCCGCGGGAGGGCGTTCACTACACAGGATGACCAATAAGCGTTTAGGCTCGTTGCAGCACACCTCGAAATTCAGAGTCGACACTTGGTTTGGGCTAAACCAAGAAAAATTATTGCCAGAGATTCATGGTCTGGGAAACACGGATACGGTGAGGGGAAGGTTTTAGGCACCCCTCTCCACCTAGCCACAAAAGCTAGCCTGTACTCGTTTGACATAAAATTGCATTAATATTCTAAAAGATCTCGCACACAATTAGGTATTAAACCGTTGTAACAGATATGGGTGGTGTAAGCAATAAAATACAAGCACACAGGGGTAGGAGAACCGGAGCACACGAAAACAAAGGAATATATAACAGAAAACATAAGTTAATAATCTGCCAACATTCTGATCTGCCGACCGGCTAATGGATTCGGCGGCTAGCGGATCATGGTGATCAATGTACCGGCCACCACATCAGACCGTCGGTCGGTGTTCTTCCCAACGCCAGAAAACACAGAGACAAAAAGCTAAATACATTGACCGACTAAAAAGCGTTGTAACCTTCGTAATTTACTCCCTCAGCGACTATTTTGCTTTCGTTTTCTTGCTTTGATGTTGAACTTCATGGGACCTTAAACCCTAAGCTCGGGTTTGGGGTTTTGCACTCGGATATTTTCTCTCAACGGGGAGTTGGGCCTTTTGAAGCTGACGATATGGGGAGTATTTACACAGATTTTCGAGGTGTGAGGCTTGAGAATTCTGTCAATTTCGGAGGTGAAGGTGCTTGTTTATAGGGCTTGGAACAGGAGAGTCCCGATTCGATTAAAGCTCGAATTGAAAGTGGTTTAATGCGGGCAAACTCTATCAAAAAGAGTCCCGATCTTGCTTACCACGTAAAACGAAGTAATCCGATCAGGGAAGAAGAGCTAGAGTTTGGATCGGGCTCTTGCTGGAAAACTTCTGGAAGAAGATGATTTGTCGGTCGTTTGATGCATTTGTCTAAGGGTATTTGATTTCTGACAGAAGACTGGATTTCTGGCGGCTGGGTAATGGAAGTATCGACCAGTTAATGAGAGTGTTGGACGATATTTTGGCCGAGTTAGGGAAGTTTGTGGTTTAGGTTGCCAGAGTTTCTAAAGTCCACGTGAGTGTGCCAAAGCTTTCGGGTAGCGCTTTCATCATTGGGAGGCTGCTTGCAGTGGTACTTGAAAATATCTACCGCGCCAACTTAGAATGTCTACAGATGCCCCTCTTTGACCGATCTTGAACAGACTGCGAAGTGTGTTTGAGTGAGGTCGAAGCCGTAAAGGAACTCTATGTTGGCGAGGCAAATATCTCAAGGGGTTTTGAAAAATACTTTGATTTGTGGTCAAGCCCTCGAGCCTCCTACGTATTCCTCGGAGGAAATCAAACCACTCGTAGTTCAGGGCACTTGAATTCACTGAGTTGAGAGAAATTTTATCTTAGACCATACCTAGTCATCGGGCAATTGCGTACCTGAGCAGGGTTTCAAACCTTTTGAACTATCGATTCTGGACCAAGTGCAAGATTGTTGAGTTGTGCTTTTGCGAAGCGGCTGAGTAATTGCTAGTGTGAAGTTGCTAAGAGCTATTTAGTTTGCTGGAGAATCTTGCGTAAACATGAGATCGCTTGGTTGCAGACGCGGGGTCTGCTGAGTGATGATAAGCTGTTCAGATGTGTATGGGAGCGCAAGACCGTTCATATGCCATGAGGCTAAATAGTTGTGAAGGGGTGCTTATGCGAAACTACTGGATAACTGATGTATTGGATAATCATGAGATTGCTGAGGTGTGAAGTTGTTCATGAAGCTGTCCTGGGACCAGTCGGTGGTCATTTTTTGACTCCGGACGGCAAAATTCAACTTTTTACCAAAAGATCCTTATAATCTTTAATACCCAGTTTTATCCTTTAAAATTATACCGAGAGGTCCTGTGACCTGCTAATTGCCAATTTTCAGCTCCAGACTAGAATTTTTAGCCTTTTCCTCCTAAGATCCCATAATTGCCCAAACCCATTTTCAGGGTCAAAACTCTTCAAAAACTTCCCAGAGCCACCCGTCAGCCTTTGTCAGCCCCAGACGAGCTTTTTCCAAACTTATGCCAGTAGAGCCCTACTACCCTTCCAAACAAATTTTCAACCTCAAAATCATCCCGGAGTTGTCCCAGAGTTTTTCAATGCATGGTCAGTTTCAATCCCCAGATATATTTTTCCCCAACAGAGTCCAAAATCCCCAACCGATTCTTCTGAGTCTCTATTCCCTCATTGGTCATTTTTTCCCCCCGCGAGTGTATATCTTCCTTTTTGAAACTTCATCTTTGTTCCAAACTAGATTTGACCAGATTCTCCTGAGACCGGAGATACGTTGGCAGCCTTGAGATCGGTCTTGGTCACAACTCCTTCTTTGAACTGCTTTATGACCTGATTCTCCTGAGACTAGAGATACATAGGCAAGCCTGAGGCCAGGCTGGGTCAAAATCCCACTTTTTGTTAAACGTTTCTTCTATAAACATGTTATTAGACAGAATATTAGTTTTCTTCTCTTTTTTCTGACAAGGCTTTATTCACTCATCTGTTTCCAAAGAATTTGTTCCAAGTACCGTAAAGGCAGTGTAGGGTGCTCTGGCTTTCCTACATGTAACAATAAATCATTGAACCTTTTATTCTCTAAAAACGCAAACTAAAATAAAACTGAATCATTTACATCAAACAAAATTGGGTCCTTTGACCCGAGAAATTTTTTCTTTTCAAAATACTTGAATTGTCTTTGGATCATTCAAGGGATGACTTGGCACACCTAAATTCTTTGCCATGGCAACTCTGAGTTGTTTTGATTTCCAAAGAATCAGCCTAGGTCTTAGCTATAAAATCCATGTGTTATAAAATCACTCGACCCTTGGTTCCCCTTGAATAGTTGAAATCCCGGACGTGACAAAGGAAATTTTCGGCCAGATATCATAGATGCACACACACATCTTCAGTATTTTTCTTCATAGTTCCATCTAAAAATTTTGATCAGTTGATATAAACTATCACATCCAAAAGTAGTCAGAGATATGGAAGGACTGTTTAAGAAGGATACATGTATATGACTATTGCCATAACTTGAACAATACTCATAATTGGTTTCGTGAATTCGGACTTTATAATTGTAAGTAAAGTCACGCATTAGTGTAATCGACAATTTAATAAAAGTAGATAGAAAAACACCAACATTTAATATAGTAACATATATATTTTTTATCGGCAAAAATATTATTAGTGAAATCTTGACAAAGGGTATCCACTCCACAACCGGTAGCCACCAGAAACACACCGCCACCAACCAGCAAAGCAAACTCAACACGGTCGCCGTTAGGCCTAAACCAACACCATCCAACAATGGCATTGGTGGTGAGACGAAGCCGCCGAAGGAAAGGAAGAAGGAGGTTTGGCTGCAGGGACGGATCCAGAAATCCATCCCAGTGGGGGCATTTTATTAATTGTAATCGTGCAATTTTTTTCCTAGTCAACGATTTTGCTAGGGACAAGAAATCATGTAAGGTTGATTTTAAACCTAATATCAAACAATAAATTATTAAAGGCTAGGGACCGTTGCAAAAGATCTCTAAATTAAAAAAATAAGTAAGTTAAACAATTTTCTCATCATTTTGTATCATTTTCTTAAAAGAAGGGAGAAAATTAAAATTCAGGAAAAAAAATACTAGGGGAATTATTATTACTATTATAAGTTCAAAATATATAACAAAACTACTAGTTTGTTGTACAATGAGTGTTGTTGGTCTAGTGGCAAGAGGGAAGATGTTGGTTTGATAAATCTTTCAATTTTGTGGCTTAAAAAAGAGGTAGGTAGGAGTTGAATACACGACCTTCAACATAGAGGTTGCACAACTTACCACCAGGCAACACCTAGGCTATGTTACCAAATCTTGACACAAATAATATATATACAAAATTATTTTCCTAATTTTTTTTTTAATTTTTTTTTTTTACATTGACAAGTGGGGACAAGCAACCCAACACCAACATGCCCCGCGTTGCCCTTGGATCCGTCCAAAGGAAAGGAAGAAGGACCATTGGCTGCCATGTCGTTAAGCCCAACCATGAAACCGAAAGCAACCCAAAGGGCACCGATGGATCGAGGTTGGAAACCGACAAAAGCAGGGGGAGGGAAGATATAGACGGTTATGAAGCCACACACCACCAACGGACCACCAACCCAAGCAAATGAAAGCACACGCTGCCTCAAATCCAAAACGAGCTGCCAATCTCCAGAAAAGAGGCCATTAAGAAACTGCCACTTCGGTCCTCACAAATAGCCAGGAAAGACACCAACCGAGATCCGTGCGTCATCACAAGCCACCACCTAAAGCAACAAAAAAGAAAGAAAAGAGAAAAAGGGGGGAGAGAGAGAGAGAGAAGAGAAGAGAAGGAGGGAGGGACCGCCTGCCTTACCCTCCCTTACAACGCGAAAACCCTAAGTGATTGAGGTTAGAGAGAGGAGCTCCTATTTTTTAGAGAGAGAGAGAGAAACGCTTTCTTAACTTAATACAGTAAGTCTTATTCATATCTTATATATTTACATATAGCTATGCACACAAGCATATACTTATTAATGTACACACACACACACACACACACATACAATCCGGATCATATAAGGGATCCCGCACAAAGTTATGGGTGGACCTCCTATTTTTCAATCGAATTTAATTTGATAATTCGGACTGTTCAATGTGTTTAAAACATGTTTTTAAGGGTATGAAAAAAAAATGTGTTGAATCCTCGCGGGGGCCCTTAAAAACATGGTTTCAACACATTGAATGGTTTAGATTATCAAAATTCGATCAGGAAAGGGTAAGTCCGCATATAAGCAAAAGTGAGGGACCTCTTGTTAGATCATTGTGTGTGTGTGTGTGTATATATATATATATATGATATACATTTTTATGAAAAACTAATCGGATTAAGCCCTTTATAAGTCATTTGTTTTTGGTAATTCCTCGCAGGGACCCTTAAAAACATATTTTAGACACATTGATTCAGATCATTAAATTTTGATCGCGATCTATGAGGTCCGCACTGTAAGAAAGAAAGTGCGGGATTTGTTATGAGAACCTGACCACACACAGACACGGATCCCGATTCAGTAATTTTTAATCCACAATTTCATAACGAAAATTCGTGCACCGAGCCATACCTTACAGTTCTCAAAGTTTTAAACCCTTATCCGGATCATTAATCCTCGGATCCGGGCTGAACCGCAGGGTATATGTGTTTGTTGATAAACTTTTCAATAGGAAAACACCTGGCTGGTACGTGGCTGGCCATCTACAATAGCTGGCGATTGTTCCGCTTCGATACCAGGCCGGGCCTGAGGCCGGGGAATTGTAACGGCTGCTCGTGGCAAACTGGTGGGCCCGGGTCCACGGACGTTTCGTGCTTTTACTTCTACTCCGAGAAAAAACCATGCTGCAACCGTAACGTGACATCACCACCTGCCTCCTTTGGACTTTTCTTGACCTCATAATTACTCCGGGTTTTTGACTGACGGGGGTTTCCAAACCGGTTTACCGACATTATCCTGTATGGCAATGTATAATTGATAATGAGAGAACGAACACTTTAAAACGGTTTTAGGACCACGAAATGGAGGGCTCTGCTGTCCGTGGGGGTCGGCAGGCCCTGCCAACCCCCATGTATAGAGCATTATTGTTAACGAAAGCCCTTTTGGTTGTACTATTAAATTACCGTCTAAAATGCACGTGTGAGGTGATGGTTAGTTTCGGGACTCGTTTTTTAGTCTACGTGCGTAATGACTTGACATGAAGTCGTCTCAAGCTTCAAAAAGGAAATAATGCTACGGTTACAACTTTAAAACATAACTTCTGAAATAACAGTACTGTCAAAAACCATTTGATGGATATGGATCTAAATGCATCGAATGATTCCAAACACAATGAGTACGGGATTGTATTTTAAAGTTGTTTGTCTCGACTGTCTGTTTAAAAAAAAAAGCCTCTGGATTCTTTTGTATAAATACCTCTGGCCTCAACCTTTCTTGCACATAAGAGAGAGAGAGAGAAGAGAAGAGAGAGAAGTGTGATCGATGGCGTCGCACATTTTCTTCGTTGTGGTTGTGATAGCGGTATTAGGTTCATGGTTTTTGTTTAGGAATAGTAATAAGGTGATCAGAAGGAGGCCACACAACAATGGACCCAAACTTCCACCGGGTTCAATGGGTTGGCCAGTTGTTGGAGAGACTCTCAAATTATACTCTCAAACCCCAAGTGTCTTCTTTGGTGACAGGCACCACAGGTTATCTTCTTCTCTATCTCTCTAGGATCCTTTCTCTTCCATTTTCTCTGTAGTGAGCCTCATTCGTCCGTCTATCTCGGCACCGATAGCTTGGATTTAATCCAAACTCTGAATGATCCGAATCATTCATTGTTTGAACTAAAATCCGAACTTTCATTACCGAGATGGACGGCTTGTACGAGTACAAAGGAAAATTTCTGCATTTTCTCTTTCAGATCGTTTCTCTTCACAAAGAATACAATAAGTATCATGGTGAAAACTCACCATTAAAATGATGTATTTTTTGCATTTTTCAAAAATGTTAAAATTAATTTAAAAAGAAATTACCCAAAAATTACATTATTCTGTACTAATTTAAAGATCGCAGTTCGTAATTTTTTAAGGTGAATATGATCTATAAAAAATTTAATTCTTAAAAAATTATGATTTTCAATTTTTGTTATATATGTATGATAACTCTATGCTAAAACCTCTGAAAATTTTAGGTACGGAGATATATTCAAGACCCACATACTTGGCAACCCATGCGTCATGCTAACGTGTCCAGAGGCAGCCCGGTTTGTGCTGGTGACCGGAGCACACTTGTTCCGGCCCAGCTACCCGCGAAGCAAGGAGCGGTTGATCGGACCATGGGCGGTTTTCTACCACGACGGCGGGTTCCATAGCAAGATGAGAAAGTTGGTCCACGGCTCACTCTCACTGGATCGGGTCCGAACCATGGTCCCAGCCATTGAGGCCATCGCTGTCTCTACCTTGGACTCTTGTTGCAATGGTGGTCGAGCTGTTAACACTTACCATGAAATGAAGAAGGTTTGTGCTCCAATTTTTCTTTTTTGATAATCCGATGTCTAAGCGAGCTTTGGGTATCTCGATTAATTCTAGGACTCTGAAAGTCTCAAGAGAAATTTATACTAATGTTTATGTAGAAATTTAAACTCATTTTCTCTTAAATAATTGGCGACATAAGAGTTTTTAAAGTAAAAGGAAAATGATATTTTAACCCTAATTTCTCAAGAAATTTATACTAATGTTTATGTAGAAATTTAATACTCATTTTCTCTTAAATAATTCGCGACATAACTAAGTTTTTAAAGTAAAAATGTCATAGAGATCCATAATAATTTACGGAAGATAGTCCACAATACCACATTACATTCATTATCCTGTCGAGTTAGGCAAAATATATACCCAAGAACGGAGCTAGGATTTTAATCAAAGACCCTTGAAAACACCGAATATATACACTAGTATCTTTCACAAAATTTCATATATATATATATAGTTAAAAATGCATGTGTCATCATAGCTATCGATATGAGAAAGGTCAATACAGGACGAAATAATCCATGGAGATAGAAATTTAATACTCATTCTCAAATAATTCGCGACATAACTGAGTTTTTAAAGTAAAAATGCCACAGAGATCCATAATTATTTCCGAAAGATAGTCCACAATACCACATTACATTCATTATTCTGCCGAGTTAGGCCCCAGTCCAAGAACGGAGCTAGGATTTTAATCCAGTAGCGGCAAATATATACACTAGTATCTTTCACAAAACTTCATATATAGTTAAAAATGCATGTGTCATCATAGCTATAGCTCATATGAGAAAGGTCAATACAGGACGAAATAATCCATGGAGAGAGAGAGAAATAGTGAAATTTTTTTTTCTTCAATCCTTGTCTTACTCCGACATGATAGTGGGATTTTTTGAAAAACTTAGAGGTTCAAAAATATCAAGCGTATAATTTTTGAAAATCACTTGTCCCCCGTAGCTACATTCTTACTCCTCCGTCAGAGTCAATACGTACAGCTACTAAAATGTATTTTTCACGTAGGATAAATCGAAGAAAAGCAAATGAAAGGCTTTCATAAGAATAATTGTAGAAACAAGAATGGCTAAAAATCTTTTTTCCCATCTCACTTTGCAGTTTGCTTTTGAAGTAGCAGTTGTGTCCATATTTGGTGAATTGGAATCTAATCTCAAAGAAAAGCTAAGGGAGAACTACTTGACATTAGACAAAGGTTACAACAGTTTTGCTGTAAACCTTCCAGGGACTTCATACAGGAGAGCTCTTCTGGTAAGAATACGACAGCTTCCACTTGCGTATGCTTCTATGCATACACTGTATTACGTGTATATATATATCGTCATAATCTCTTTTTCCTTTATTACGTGTATATATGTATTACGTAACTATTATTCCAGGTCCTGATATTTTTATCCTCCACTTTTGGTTTAGTTCTCGGATATTGTAGACTCACTCGGACCCACAAAGAAGATCCATCTTACTTCGTACAAAAATGCTACAGACACAACATTAAGAAAAAATACATACAAAATGGTCATTCACGTTAAAAATTTAAAAAAAAAAACACATTTAATCTAGCATCAATGATTTTTGGCACGGATCATCATCTCTACTAGGAATATGAATCTCCTGGGCCGATATTCGACCGTTACTCGACCAAACTGTAATTAGCCAGTTTTGAGAATAAGTCAGTTTTGTGGAAACTTTAAGGAAAATGATTATACAGGTTCACATTGCATAGGGATACTCCCTCCATCCCGAATTTCTTGTCCATTTACGGGCATGCATGCAATTTTTTTCAATTGTTTATATCTTTCAATCTATAATGTTTTTAACGATTTTGAAAATTTTGTTTAATAGAACTCAACAAGAACTATTAAATGAGATTTATAGTGAATATATATAAATAGTGCAAGTGAACAATAAATATGGGACGGAGTACAAGGTTTTTTGTTCATCATTACTCTTTACTTGGTGTCAAATCTGTCCCAAGGCAAGACGAGGGCTCGGCCGGATACTTACTGAGGTAGTTAACCGAAGGAGGGAGAAGAAATCGGAACAGAAGAATCTTCTAAGTTGTCTGTTAAGGTACAGAGACAAAAATGGCCAAATCCTGACCGATGATCAAGTCGTCGATAACATCATCGGTGTTCTTTTCGCGGCTCAAGACACCACAGCTAGTGTCCTAACTTGGGTAGTTAAGTACATCCACGACGACTCCGAACTTAGAAGTAATATAAAGGTAAGATTAATCAGTACGCACGTAAGCATTCCTTTATTCTTCAATTTTTTTTTTTTTGATAAATGGCATGGCATCGTTAATGAGAATTTGTAATTTCAGATGGAGCAAAAGGCAATATATGAGTCGAATGATGGAGGAAATCGGCCATTGACATGGGCTCAAACTAGAAATATGCCATATACTCATAAGGTCATTTCAATTACTTCCTAAATGTAAAGAAAAACCATATAAGCACATGTAACGAATTAAAATTAAAATAAATGTCCTTATAATTACGATCTAGTGTTTTAGGTCAATAGAATCGAAATCTTACGTAGAAAAATAGACGACACATATTTTTTAATACCGGAAGAATCATTTCTTGTAAGTTAAATTTTTTTAAAAAAATCTCAAGTGTTTATCGGGAAGACATATAGTTCGCTTACAAAATGTTTATGATACTTAATATCTTGAAACGATGCGTGGAAGAATTATTTTCATTGTTATTAAAGATATTTTTTTCGAGAAATAAAACAATTAAGCTATCATTAATTCATTTATTCGATTGCGAAATTGGGTTCTTCACAATGATATTCTCCGGTGATTAATTTTGTTTTTTTTATTTTATTTTTTATGTAGTTTGTAATGGAGAGCTTGAGGATGGCAAGTATCATAACACATATCTTCAGGGAAGCCGTTGAAGATATCGAGTACAACGGTAAGTCAATTAACACAATATATATATATATATATGTGCGGTAGAACCCGCAAGAGATATGATTCAAAAAAAATAATAATAAAATCATATAATACGCCCACGTGTTCAATTAATGTACTGATTTGGAAGCAATACACACAATTCTTACATTCTATATTTGGATGTATACGATACGCATTGTTTACTATACACAAAAATTATTATAGATAGCACTATTATTCGACATTAACTCATACTCTTGTATTCGTTATTTTTGTATAAAAGTTACAAAATTTACACATCATTTCTTAACACCCCCTTGAATACATAGTAACTACTATTTTTTTGATGTTACAAAATTTTGTACAAATATTTTCATATCTATGCAAATTATATGACCAGAACATATCCTGTGAGGGCTCCCTCACAAAAAAAGTGCGGTAAAAACATTTTGGGCTTACGTTGGATCGTTATTTTTGGATCCTATGTCCTTCACGCGATCCAACGGCTAACAACGTACAAATATTTTCATATTTTTTTCCGCACTACTATTTTTTTTTTTTTTTTTGTGAGGGAGCCCTCATAGGGAAACTTCTTGATTATATGACTATCAATTCACTGCTTAAATTTGAGACCATTCAGGAGCTAGGTACAAAAGGTCACTCTCAAATAAGCTAGGTATAGCTCTTTCTAGGTAGCTCTTTCTCACAATCGACAATAAAGTACCAGTTTTCAATCTCGAGTGATTTATAATATACCGATGTTTTTATAATTTGGGTCATTTTAAGGAACAATTAAAAACTAAAATGGATTGCATTTTAGCTCTACCTAAGGAAAAAAAAACCTTGAGCTTTACCTAAGGAATAAAAAACCTTGAGTTTTGACTTGATGAATTAATTACATATTTCTCAGGGGTCTTGATTCCAAAAGGTTGGAAAGTTTTGCCTTTGTTTTGGATCATTCATCACAATCCAGATTTCTTCATGGATCCAGAAAAAATTGACCCTTCAAGATTTGAGGTATATATGGACAGTGATTCATTTATAACCCAATTTCCATCACTTTTTCATTGCTTTTCTATTTGTTGTAAATGCCATTACTTGTCTACAAGACTACAATCAACAAACATAAAAAAAGAAAGAAGAACTTACACTATATGATGATGAGCCACAAATTGTATGTATTTTCGTAGTGGATTGTAATTTTGTGGCAGAGCGAGTAGTATATTTAATTAAAAACATATATGAGCCACAATTGTATCTCGAATATCCGTTTTATGTGGGCTCGTGTGCATTAGTCGGCTCTTCATACAATTATGTCCGGAATTGTATTTTAAAGTTGTGTTTTTACTGTTGCTCGGCTTATTAAACCAGTAATTAATAGCGCATCATCGCATTTCTTTTATTAGATTAGAAAATAAATCGAATCATTTGTATTTTGAAGGTTGCTCCAAAGCCCAATACATTCGTACCATTTGGAAATGGAGTTCACTCATGTCCAGGGAACGAAATTGCCAAGCTAGAGATTTTAATTATGGTCCATCACCTTGTCAACAAATTCAGGTATGTTGGGGGGCTGGGGTTGATTATTTAATAAATTGGAAAAATTAAGAAGTAATGTAACCCGGGGGCATGCATGCATGTTGTCCCCATCTGAGCCGTTCGTGTTCGGCGATCAACGGCCCAGATCAGTTCGGTAATGAACTGTGCAGATCTATTTGAGTCCAAACAAATCTGGGCCGTTGATTGCCGAGTACGAACGGCTCGGATGGGGCAACATGCATGCATGGCGTCCCTTTGGCACAACACCATCCCCAATTCCATAATGATAGCTTAATTAGAAAGTAAATGACAGATTAATTACATCAACTAAAGACTGAGACATGCCACTCATTTATCCTCACTATCTCCGATACCTAACCAAATTACTGTCTGCCTAAGTATGTACATGGCTCAATCAATCAAAGATTCAACAAGTGAAAGATTAGTAATTTTCAAAACCCATTTGAAATGGGAAAAACATTTTCAAATGAACGGGCACCAAGAGACATTAATTGACTTGTTGGGTAACTTATCGTAAATGGCATATATGTATATGTGAGCTGTTGTTGTTGTTTGGGCCATAGGAAATCGTAACGATTAACGGAAATCTTTGGTGCAATATTTCTCAAGCGAAAAAAACTTGCGAATATCATCTTTCGTTGATTCGAGTTGAGGAAGGAGTCTTTCATACTTGTAGATCGAAAATATAAAATATCTTATGTACCAAAATTAACAAGAAGTGCAAATATTATACCCAAAGAACCCGATAACAAAACCTGCGCAACCAAGTCAGTATGTCGTGTTGACGTCAATTTCATGACTGGCTTATGATTTCTCTATTCCCCAGTATACCATGTTTACACCATTCTTTCAGTGTTGCATGTTTGTTACAAAATTGATGAACTACTATTATTTTTGTTATGTACAGGTGGGAAGTAGTGGGTCCAAAGAATGGTGTGGAGTATGGTCCATTTGCAGTGCCAAAGAAAGGGCTCCTAACCAAGTTTTCCAAAGAGTACTCTACCTAAGTTGACAACTCCTCCTGATCAAATACCATCTGGGTTTAAAAATAGGCTATATGGTACTGTACTTCTTTTTTCTTTTTTAGTTGTCTTTGGAGGTGGAGGTATATAAGCAATATACCTTCTGTTTTGCTCCTAATGTATTTGCACTTTCAGACAATGAGCTTTATGTGTACCTTTTGGTTTAACAACTATGAAAAAAAAGGAACCATTTAGGTAATTAAGGGAGGTTTAAAGGGAGAGTTCATGTTTTGGCAACTCAATAATAATTTTCTTTACACCTTCTAGCTAGTCTTCTGTCATGGTTTCTGTCACGGGGTCAAAACTCAACCCAGAATTTTTCCGTGATGGCACCAAGTTCCCAACAACTTGATTCAGCCAACAAGTGTTTACACACACACACACACACAAAGTATATGAACGTCTAGCAAGCAAACACACGTTTACGGGAACCGTCCCAACCTTTTATTGCACCAACAATACAAGGAAACACTTTAGAGTGCTAGACAGAACATTCCTCTGCCTTAGACTCGAAAATGGAGTGCCTTAATAGGCTTACAATCAGAAAAATGAGATACAAGCATACAGGAGATCATGGTGCCCATGATCTGCAATTGACACCCCCAACTGATGTAGGGTTATGCTGGCTTGCCCACAATCTGCCAGCACATCAAAGTAACTGCTTGGCCTTGTTGTCCACAGCATTTGCTGGAAATAACAGCTCATTGGTTCTGCTTGGGACACCTGTTTAAGCCTGCCAGCAACATGTGTTGAATGTAACCACCGGTAACTGCTCGTTCTTATCCATGCCTTAGCCAAATTCGTCACTCTACCCCAGCTCAATGCCTTAGCCTAATTTATGATTGTTTTACCCCACAAGCTAGCTGCAACTTCATGCATCCATGCCACAATATGTCTTGGGCCTTCACGTGCAACCATCATAGCTTACTCGATAACGGGACTGTGTTGACACCGGCCAACACTTGGAATCACCTTGTCACGGCATGCCTCCTACTCATGCCTTGTCCTCGCTGTCTAACTTGGGTGCAAGGTGCCCCCTAAGTCCAGCGTAGCACGTTTGAAAGATCAAGGTGCTAACAGTTTCCATAGTGAGAAATTGGAAAATCCTGTCTCATCACTACAACAAAAGTGTGCTATTGCGACAAAACAAATTCGTCACTAAAAGCATCAATTTTCATCGCCATTGGCATTGGAGAGGAAATTTCCTCGCCTATACCCGTCGCAAAAGGTATTCACGATGAAAAGTCATTTCCTCTCCCATTGTATAGAAATAGTGACGAATTTTTTTCATCGCCATTTTCAAATAGTTTCCTCTCTAATTCTACCATTTTCGTCACCAGAACTATGGGATTATTTACTACAAACAATAATAGGTGAGGAAAAAATTTCTTCGCTAACTCCAATAGGCGTCCAAAAACAACCATACGTTGCAATCCTTGCTTCCGCCAATTAACAATCTTACTCTACGATTTGAATCCCTCACAATCGTTTAAGATGTACTTATTGAATCTCAGTACACCACACCCAGTACTTAACCGTTGCCTTGAATCCTCAAGTCTTCCAACGTCCTTCAGAAATCCACTGAAGGCCAACTTAAGTAAGTTGAGAACAAAAAAATTGTATAGACCTCTTGGAGATAGATTGAAATCTCAATGATCCATGGATCGCATAAATACTCCAAGATTTAAAGCAAAGACCCCCTTGAATGTTTCTCCCCTTCAAAAACGTGTTTGGAGGTGCTCTATCTATGCTAGGTTACCTCTAAACCCTAAGAAAACGTTATATTTATAGCTGCTGAAAATCACAAAAGTTGCTCAAGCAACTTTCAAAGTGCTTGAGCACTTTCTAATCAAGCATATTGCTTGACAGTTGCTAAGCACTTTTGTAAGTGGAACTTCTTCCCTTCAACAAGGATGACAACAGAGAGGATCGGGGTAGGATTTGACCATTCCCACCTCCAATCCTCGAACCCCCTATCGGCCTCCATCCCCGACCCGTTTCTCAAACGGAGAATCACCTCCACCTTCCATCTCTGCTCCAACGGGGATCGGGGATCCCTATCCAGATCCTAAAGTTACCTAACAAAAAAATTAAAAAAAAATTAAAAAATATATAAAATTTATATAAGAGTTTTTTTTTCTAGTGCAACATATTTGATATCCAAGCCAAATAATGAAAAACATGGCAACAAAAATTTTAAATTTTCAAAAAAACCTAAAAATGCATTTTAAAAATAAAATTACACAAATTTGATCCATGTATTAGATAACCTAGATTTGTCACCCACATATATATATAGAGAGAGAGAGAGAGAGAGTTTTTTTTTTCTAGTACAACATATTTGATATCTAAGCCAAATAATGAAAAACATGGCAACAAATTTTAAATTTTCAAAAAATACCTCAACCAACTAAATAAAATTACACAGTCATATATTAGATAACCTAGATTTGTCACTGTGTTTGAGTGTGTGTGTGTGTGTGTGCAAAATTTGTGGTAATTATAAATTGTCGAAGGGTAAACATGTAAATAACGTACTTAGCCTACAAAAAAAATGGGCCGGGGCGGAGAACAGGGATCGGATCGGAGGCACGTGGAACATACCGCCTCCAACTCGTTCCCTGAACATTTCTAAGTTTTACCTTCAAATCCTATCCGATCCCGAAAAATTTCCCGAAACTCCAATCTAAACGGATCGAACAACGGAATGAATCAGATCGGATTGGATGTAATTGCCATCCCTAACTATGAACACTCCAAACCTACTGAACTACCTCTCAATATAAGATTCGATAATTTCATTCCACATTCCTAGACAAACTCTCTAAATAATGAATTAAAATTACAACTCAATAAAAATGGGAATACAAATGAAAATGTGTTTTGATATGGAATTTCCAACGACGACGGAGCTAGGCCTATGGAGCTTATAAAGCCACTTGGTTGATTGAGAACATATGCTACTTCTAGTATTTTCTACCTGAAACTATTATCATTTTGCAAAAAAAAAAAAAACTCCCTCTGTCCCGAACTTCTCGTCCACTTTCACTATTCACTATTTATGATATCTCAAAAAAATGTTTATATTTTAAAATCTATAATATTATTTATATGCGATACGGATCTCGTTTGATAGAAGTTTTTTTTTTTCCCTTTAATAATTGGAGGGTTCGAGCCAACTTGCGCACAACCCGACTAATCCCAAGGCGCCACGCCACACACATAGACTGGACAAAGCAAGTACTCCATGAGAACCATAGATCTAGTACAGGTGGCCCCAAGAAGTTAAGAAAAATTGTACGCAAGATTGTAAAAAAGTTTGAAGTTCTTGATGAGTTTTATTAAATAAAGTTTTCAAAATCGTAAAAAACACTATAGAGTAAAAAAAAATAGGCAATTGAAAAATGACATGTGTGCAAGTAAAATGAACAAAAAATTCGGGACAAAGGGAGTTTGGTGATTCTAGGGGAAAAAAATAGTACACACTTCCTGGTAGACTAGGTTCTAAAAAATAGAAGTACGTAGAAAACTTTATGCTGTTGCTGATTTGTGTGGCTTGTGTGGGCCTAAATGTGAATGGGCCTAGACTGCGCTTGTGGACGATTTCCGATTACCCACCCGGCCCATGCTACACGAACCATAGTTTGACCAGTCATGGAAATGTCAATCGCCAAAACGGGTATCGAGAGAGAGAGAGAGAGAGAGAGAGAGATTCGGGAAGATTGATCGAAGAGAAGAACCATGGTTTGTTTCCTCATCTCAAACCCTAACTTTCTTCATATTTATCTTCACGTGTATTGGTCTCCTGCTTTAATCCCTCATTTTGTTGCCGGATGTACGAATTTTGCATCTAACCTCAGATTCTGATCAGAATATGTACACGAATTTTGCATCTAACATCAGGTTCTGATCAGAATATGTGCATATTTCTGTTTTACACAATTGCACATTTCTTTTCACTTTCTTTAACCTAATTGGAACAACACATAGAATCAGTGATTTAGTTTCAAAATTAAGGTATTCTGATTGAGGAAACCCAAATCAGGCATTCGAATTCAGTTTCCTACTTTAGACATCATTATTTGAATAGAATTTTACAGCAAGACCTGCACTTGATCATCGCGAAAGAGAGATATTTCCATTTATTTTTTAGTGGAACCATCACTGATTTAAAGCAGACCGATAGAAGTAAATCAAATTTCTTTTTTTTTTTCCTTATGAGAGGATATAAAAGACTGATGCAATAGATGCTTTTTAAGTCCTTATTCTTTCGATTCTGATTTTATCAAGTCCGTGGAAAGAATCTTTTGTCTTTTTAAGTCTTCCCTTTTCTGAGAAAGGAGAATAGGAATGAAACAAAATCAACTAGAAAGAATTGAATAGAAGAAAGGGTGGGTGGGAGCACCCCTTCTTGCATATCCGTACAAGAGAGTAGGCAGGTCGAGGTCCTACGAGGTACCTACTACTCAGAGTACCCTCCCAAAAGGAAAAAGATGCGTCTCTCAGGTTCGCTTCTTCTTAGTTGGGTTGGGTGAGTTCGACTAGAAATGCTATGCTTACACACAAGACTATCCCTCTTCCCAAAAGCTTTGCAGGGACGACGGCCGACCGCCCGTAGGGGGTCTACTACACAAGGCCCCTGTAGAGGAAAAGCTTTCTCCGAGCGAATAGAAGATGCTCAACTCCACATAACATAGGGATTAGCACGCTTTTGAAAAAACATAGAATAGTAAAAGATCCAGCATGCAAAACACAGTGATCATTAGAAATGTTACACTACCGTGAAGAAATTTAACCCTTGAGCTAGAGGACGTAGTTATCCGAGAAAAAGACCTACTTGTCATATAAGTATGGTAGTGAAAGATATATCTTTCAATTAATACATAGAGACTATCACGTGGTTAAAAAACCTAAATGGACAAATAAGGATACAAATATGATATATCAGGATATGGATAGTTGGGGGGAGTATGGGACAAAAAATAAATCCACTTGGTTTCAGATTGGGTACAACCCAAGATCATAATTCTCTTTGGTTTGCACAACCAAAATTCTGAAGGTCTAGAAGAAGATCAAAATTTACGAGATTTGAAGGACATACTAAAGCGTATCTCAGCTAAGATGGTTTAATCAAGTTCATTTTAGGTTACTTTTCAGGGGAAAAAAAAAATTAGTTCACTTTAGGTAAACATGATGTAGCTAGGAATTCAGGTCGTCTTTGTTCTAGGAAGTCAATCAAAAATTACTACCATCTGAAGGATACAAGAACCAAGTTATATGAATTATGACACATCACTTCTTCTTCGTTTTTTAATGTTCTTTCAGTCAGATTTTCCCCAATGTTGTGTTTGAATCATGGATTTTCAGAGGAATTATGGACAGAGGAAACGGTAACGGTTAAAAAGAAAATAAGAAGATAATTAAGATGTAAAACTGACTTTTCGGTATTGCTTTCTTACCCTTGATATATGCCTATAAACTCCATGATCCAAATTCAGCACTTGAGATTTTAAGATGCCTTCTTTATCTGATTTTGTTATAAGACTTGTTTTTTTTTCCCTCCCAAACATTGAATTTTCAAATCCAACATCAGTAGATTTAGAATCTATTTTTTGAACATCTACATGAATTTGATTCTAACTCTTTTATAAGTTCACTCTTTTTAAATCATTTAATTCAGAGTGGGAAAACTAATTGGCTTGACCAACATGACCGTAGAACATTCCCAATTACTCTTGTTCTTTTTATGTATACATATGTTGACCTATAGAATGAGAGAGGGGGGGCCTATACCATACAGTCTGTTGCCTCGAGATGACTGCACGTTACATCATAGCAGCACGACCTAATGGAGGCAGAAACCCCTTGTATACTCGTGTTTTTCTTTCCTATTTTCTAGCATAAGATTGGGATCCTGTTATTATATGGTAAGTATCTTCATTTGTTTGTTATTTCCATGGCGAGGTCTACTATTGCCTTTTGCATGTCCTCACAATTAAAAGTAGGTGTGAACTCTCCCAATTTGTGAGCTATAATAACTGGTATGTAATTGTTAAACGACATATTCATGTAGCCAACCCCACTTGATTGCGATATTCTATTTGGATATGCAAACACTAGTCTAATAGATAAGATCAATAATAGTCTATTTGGATTTTTTATTTTTCAAAAGGAAAATGAAAATGCTCTAATGATTGTGAAATTTTAACCTATTTATACCTTCACGTGTTCAACAAAGTAGATTCGTCATAAAATCCTTTTTTGGTTTGGACACTTGTTTTCTAAATTCTTTTGTTGGATCTTATTACTTCATTAGGCAAGCATTTACAAAGGTGCATCTAGGAAAGACAAACCCAAAGGACGTCAGCATGGTTTAACTCAACAGAAGAGGCAAGAGATAAAGGAAGCATTTGAGCTCTTTGACACTGATGGGTCAGGTATGGGGAATTTTTTTTCTTTGACATGAGAACTTATATATATGTAGAGCTTATGTAGTTCCTCTGCTTTTTGTCATCTAGGCACTATCGATGCTAAAGAGCTGAATGTTGCAATGAGGTATGGATTTTAATCTCGAGCACCATTGTTGCTGACTAGTGAAAATGTTTTACTGATAGATATACTGTCCAATAATTCATTGCAGGGCATTGGGCTTTGAAATGACTGAAGAGGTACTATCTAAATCTTAATACCTCAGTGTGATGGACTTCCAAGCAATATAGGTTTCTGCCTACCGTTGAGAGTGCTTCAGTAGGAGTGTGCGGCCCGTACTGGACACATGTCTCAAGCACTATCCTAGCCTCTCGAGCATGCCTATTTATGTGTGAAAAATAAAGCAAATCTGTCACGAGTCCTTTTTCTTTTGAAAGCCAGGCTACTGCACAAAGGATGGAAAATCCCAATACTCGTCCTTTGTTTAACAATCTCGAACAGTGCTTAGTGCCTAGAGTCCAGGCTTGTTGAAGCTGGCTCGTTCATGCTAATCATCTTAGAGCTAGAAGTCAACAATGTTCACCAACGCCTACGTAGTAGTCTTCTTAAAGGTGTTCATATGAGTGGCTAAAAACCTGGGCTCCTGTGAACTAATTGTATATTATGATTTGTTAGCTCTGAAATGACGTTTCATTCGGTAAATCTTGGACTTCCATATGGATGTAGTTCATTCGGATAGTGGCTGTACAGACCTAGTTAATATTGCCTTTATTTTGGAAATATCTTCCCTATTTAAGGCCATTTTCCTTTCCTCGCGTTCAACTTGTGCTAAGTTGTTTGGCTTCAATGCCTCTTGGTAGCGCATCCTTTGGGTAATTGCTGGCATGTCCTTGTCACCGGGCTGGGCAAGCCATGGCACGACATGTGCTTGCAACCGGGCTAGTGAAGGCATGACACAATTGGTGGTAGGTTGTTTGGCTTCAATGCCTCTTGGTTGCACATCCTTTGGATAAATGAAGTTCCTACACGCTGCAGATGCTGCTTTCTTACATATGGTGATATGTGATCTTTTCGCTGGCTAATTAAGTTTCATTCCACATTGTTGTAAGTGAAGCTTCACTTTCTAGCAAAAATAGAAGGGAGCCAATACTTTCAGCTAATTTGTTTTATTGATAAAAGAAGTGTATATCCCAACTGTTGGTTCCCTTTTCATTTTCTGTGCCTATATGAGGATTCTTTGTGTTCTTTGACATGCCATGTGGTGAAACCGACTATCAGCTTTTTTTTTTTGAACGGCAGAAATCAACTATCAGCTAACATCTTATTTGAATTCATCATGCAGCAAATAAGACAAATGATTGCAGATGTAGACAAGGATGGCAGCGGTGCAATTGATTTTGATGAATTTGTGCATATGATGACTGCTAAGATTGGAGAAAGAGACAGTAAAGAAGAGCTTATGAAAGCATTCCAGATCATCGACCAAGATAAAAACGTAAATTTTGAGTTTAAGCTCTTATTTTGCTTTTTGTTGTTGACGACTGATTTGAGTCATTTGAATTTAGGGAAAGATCTCTGCCACAGACATTCAAAAAATTGCGAGGGAGCTAGGGGAGAACTTCACTGATAACGAGATTCAAGAGATGATTGAGGAAGCAGATCGTGATCGTAAGTTTCCGGCTTGTCTAATACTCAGTATTCTCTGTGCTATGTGCTTCAGGTTTTGTGTGTACCTCTTGACATATATTGGTTCTAGAGGTGGCAAATGGGTGGGTTAGGTAGGGTTTAGAGGGGTTGGTATGGGTTATGGGTTGAATATGGGTGGGTTGAATATAGGTCTATTCAAACCCAACCCAACCCAACCTAACCCAACCCCCTATTATGTCTCCCCTGAGCTGTTGGGAAAATGACGTAAACAGTGTAAACAATTGCATAATCAACAGGGGATGATCACATATGGCAAATGAGATCTTCCAACGTAATATAGATGTGATTTTTTGAATTTCTATTCGATTTGTATCAAGTTTTCTTGGTTTAATTTTTCATCTCCATGAAATCAATTTAAAAAGTAAACAAAAAAAATTTATTAAACAAGGAAAAAAATCTGAACACCTATCTTTGGATTCTAGCATTTGGACCTGCATTTGTCATTTATCTATAATTGATAAAGGGCTCACAAGAAAAAGTTCCAAACCTATATAAAAAATATTTTCGTTGAGGGGGGCAAATTATTCTTCCAAATTTCGGCACCCCCAACCAAAAGTTTTCAAAGCACACTAAAAATAAATCCTGAAATGCATGCGTAAGCAAGTTAAATGTGAAAATTAATCATTTTTCTTTTTCTTATCAGGAAAATACTAACGGGTGCTTTGGCAAAAAAACCAAAAAGTGGTTCTTTGGTTTTTTCGTTTTGTCCTTATTCAAATTTTTGTTTGCATTTGTTAGTTTTGCGTCAAGTTTTCATGGTTTATGGATTCGTCTCGACGAGACGAATCCAAAGAGTATAAAATTATGGTCGAAATATTTTTTTTTTAATAAAGCCAAAATTAAACCAATAAACTGGTTCATTTTGGTTTATTTTCAGCTTTATTCAAAAGAATATTACTTGTGACCATAATTTTATACTCTATCTATAAACCACGAAAACTTGACGCAAAACTAACAAATGCAAAAAAAAAAAAAAATTTGAAAAAAGACAATTAAAAAACCAAAAAACCACTTTTTGGTTGTTTTGCCAAAGCATCCCTCGCCTAATTGTTTTGCGAAGTAGTCATTTCAAGCCAAATATATTTGTATTATTATTGCCCTGTTAATTATACCGTTTCTCTACATAAAAGTCGAAAGCTTGCCGTGTAATTGTAGTGAGTAACGTGAGTGGGAGAGTGGGAAACTAGTTTTAATTTTTGGGACCAACCCATTTTGGACCTATTTTGGACCCAAGCAAACCCATTTAAATATGGGCAAATATGGGTTCACCCATTTACAACCCATATTATAATATGGGTAGGTTGAGTTGGGTTTTAGGTGGGTGGATTTGGGTGGGTTCATGGGTTGGGTTCAAAATTGCCACCTCTAATTGGTTCCATGAGTGACTATCCCCTCCTTTATCTGATATATAATCCCTCCCATCACTGTACTTCTGAAGTTTTAACTCAAGAAATTACCGTTTCCATGTATAGTGGCCATGAAAGTTGAATTTATACTCAAGTTTATTCACGCAACTATACTGTCCTAAATGTTCATTTGAAAGAAGTATAGTACTATTTGATTAATTATCTACGAAGCTGCACATGTGAGTATGCTATATATTTCCTCCTCTTTTCTCAATGCATTAAAATTGTCTCACTTTGAAATTTTTGCTTAGAAAGGTTATGATTAATTATCTGCGAAGCTGCACATGCGCGTATGCTATATATTTCCTCCTCTTTTCTCAATGCATTAAAATTGTCTCACTTCGAGATTTTTGCTTAGAAAGGTTATGATTAATTATCTATGAAGCTGCACATGCGCGCATGCTATATATTTCCTCCTCTTTTCTCAATGCATTAAAATTGTCTCACTTCGAAATTTTTGCTTAGAAAGGTTATGATTAATTATCTGCGAAGCTGCACATGCGCGTATGCTATATATTTCCTCCTCTTTTCTCAATGCATTAAAATTGTCTCACTTCGAGATTTTTGCTTAGAAAGGTTATGATTAATTATCTATGAAGCTGCACATGCGCGCATGCTATATATTTCCTCCTCTTTTCTCGATGCATTAAAATTGTCTCACTTCGAGATTTTTGCTTAGAAAGGTTATAGACAGATATGAAGATGGGCGTAGGGGGGTGCAAGAGGGGGCCCGGGTCCCTGCACACCCCCCAATTCTCTCTTTAGTTGTACTATATTTTTTGTTTTGCTGATAAAAGTTACGAAGAATGGCCCCCACATTACAAGCCTAAATCAAAATTCTTGAGGTATTTTTCCCTTGAAACCCGTATTTTTTCCCTTGAAAAATGTATACCACTCATTTTCTTCCATAATGTGTACTTACGTAATCCACTTTGGTCTTTTTTGTTGTATGCAAGCAAGAAATGTACTTCATGGTATTCACATTTGTTACTTTTTGGCATTTATTTCACTATTATTAATATTTAAGATGAGGTTTTGTTGTTAATATATGAATACATGTGATTTGGTCCCCCCACATCATGAATCCTGCATCCGCCACTTGGATGAATGAACATACTATAAGTTTCGTTATCAGGTTCTTCTGTAATCAGAACTACGTAGGCGTGGTCTGATTGGTTAATTCTGAAGTCGATGATATTTGAATAGACAATAGTTAGTTTTTCGTGTACACCTACCAAGGATCAAGCAAGTCAAGCATATCTTTAGGTGAGCACCTGCCTCTCTCCCGTTCACAAAGCACAATTAAGCCTGTTCTCGTAGGGACACTGCTCGGTGAAACAAAAATACAAATGGAGTACCTGCTACATAGCTAAAAAGATTGAAGAGCCCTGATTGCAAAAACGATATGACTTTTGTGGAATTTGATTGCATCTCTTAAACGATAGATCGTGTTGAATTATCTCTTCGATCGGGTCAATGAGGCTTCTTTTTTTTTTCAAAATAAATCATAATGTAATCTGTAATGAACTTGAAGGGAATATGTCCTTTGTTCCAAGTTACAAAGAGGCGACATTTTCTTCCTACTTTTCCTCCTCCGCCAGTTGTTCATCACTTTGTATGGATCTGGGAATTGTGACAATGTTCCGGAGAAATGTTGCTCGTTAAATAGAAACGGTTAAATGAAAGCAGAAAACCCTATGCTTTGCCTGATATTGTTGCTTGTGTTAATTACTAATTTGGTATGTATTGAAAATTTTCAGGTGATGGGGAAGTGAATGCGGATGACTTCATGCGGATGATGAGGAGAACTTCCTATGGATATTGAAATTCTACTTTTAGCCTATGAAGACGCTGCTGCTTTTGCTCTTTTGTGTATTTTAGTACTGTATTGTGATCCACTCTATAGTGTGTCAAAAACACCACCACCAAGTAACCACATTTTGGATTTTATGAGAGATGTCAACACTGTATTGGTATACTTCTTTTTTTTTTAAATAATTGTCATTTATTCTACCCAATGAGTAAAGTAAAACTTCACGTCGCTTGATATTCAAAATTTGATCACCAAAGATAGGATCGCTGTAGCGTTACTCTTGTTCTTTTGTAAGGCAAAGAGAACAATCACATGCACAGAACAGAAAACAAGCAATCGTAAGCAATACACAAGATGTAGGCGGTTCACACTTGAGCAAATCACTCAAATCCTATCTCACGGGGTGTTGGATGGTTTCACTATGATAAAGAATGAATAACAATACGACGTGGGCTGCCGAATATTTTGCCTTTTATAAGGAATACAAGAGAAGTTCGGTGAAATGTCTGTAGTTTTTTTTTTTTTTAATGCCCTCTTGTTTTTATTGTGATAACGAGGAGTCACGTGCGGAAAACTGTTTGGATCAAGCTCTTCCCGGTATTTTTTTGGGACGATTTCTCACGAGGACCCTTGAAAACACCTTTTGAAGACATTGGACGGTTCGGATCATAAAAAAAATATCGGGAAGGTGGAGTCCCGGATCCGGGATTCCCGGACTAGATAACTCCTCTATATATATATACACACAGTCCCGATCTAGTCCAGGATCCCTAAGGCCTACTTTGGGAAAAAAACTTAAACCAGATTATTGGTTTTTTGGTTTTTTCTCAAATAATCCAAAAAACCGGTTTGGCTAATAATCCAGATTATTCCCTCCTTTGGCTAATAATCCAGATTATGGATTATTGGATTATTCGTTTGTCCTTATTCAAATTTTTTTTGCATTCGTTAGTTTTGCATCAAGATTTTGTACTTGTTAGATTCGTCTCGTCAAGAGGAATCCAGAAACCACAAAATCTTGATGCAAAACTAACGAACGCAAAAAAAATTTGAATAAAGACAAACAAATAATCTGGATTATTGGATTATTGGATTATTACCCAAAGCACACTGGGTTTTTGGATTAAGTTTTTTACCCAAAGCACTGGTTTTTGTATCCCAAAACCAATAACTGTTTAAGTTTTTTTGCCAAAGGAGGCCTAAGTCCTGGGACTCATAGTTCGACCAAATTTTCATGATTCGAACTCCAACGTGTTTAAAACGTTTCAAAAAATGAGAAATTGTCCAAACAAAATACCGGGAAGGGCTTGATCTAAACAGTTTTTCATAAACACGTTTTTTTTATGATGATTTCTCGCGGAGACCATGAAAAACACGTTTTAAACACATTGGACGGTTCGGATTATGCAAAAACAATTTTTAAAACCTTCAAAATACCCAAAAACCTTCAATCCGGGATCCTTGACTGGATCACCGGTGTGTATATATATATATATATATATATATATGAAATGAAAATCAAGAGAGAGTAATTTGCGTACTGGTTGTACAGGTTACATTTGGCTGAGATTAGTTTGGATAAATCCAATGGCTAAAAGAATGGAAGTACAAAATTGGGGCACTGGTGCCCCCAAACCAGAGTGGGGCACCACAGCCATTCCCCTGGACATCACGTGACGGTTGATCATTTGGGAGAACTGAAACTCTCTCTCCAACTGCGCTATCCACTTTTTGTACACCTGTTGACGTAAGCGACAGACAGCTTTACCTTGGCTTACCCAAATCCAATCCACTCTGGAACCTTCGTGCACACGTGGCCCAAACGCCCTACATCTTTTCCAAAAATGCTTCTTGTACAACCATTTTGGCTCCAACCATTTACAACTCCCTCACATACACGTGGGGCCTACACTCATAACTTTGCATGGGCTCCACATGTATGTGAAGAGGTTGTAAATGGTTGGAACCGAAATAGTTGTACATGTAGCATTGTTCCATCTTTTCACTCGTTTGGCACAACCACGTGGCAGCTTGCAGCCACGTGGTCAAAAAGTATAAAATTATGATAAAAAAATTTAAAAAGTTCACTAAAGACAAAAATAATCTAATTTTTTGTTGTTTATTGGATTATTTTTGTCTTTATTCAAAAAAATTTAAGTTTGGTTAATAATTTTTATAGTTTTTAGTAGGGGTGAAATCGGTTCGGGTTCGGTCGGTTCGGGGTGCCTCTTACTTGGACCGAATCGGTTCGGGGTAGGACTTCTCTAAACCGATCCCGACCAATTTAAAGAAGGAACCGATCTCGGTTCAGGGTGTCTCGGTTCGGTCTAAGATTTCGGGGTATTCGGTTTTTTCGGTCTGGGCCACTTGAGCAACAAAAGCAACAGAAATTGAAAATCATGAGCAACAGATCTTGCTTAAGCAGATGTAAAGAACAGATCCAACAACTTGGGACATCCAATCAATGAACCCAATGGAAATAAAAACATATTGAAAGCAATTGCGGATCTCTCTTTCTTTCCAAGAGACCATTTCTTCAGCACTTTTTCTCCTATGTGAGGCATAGAGAGAGCTTACAAGTGTGATCCTATTTAGATGAACGGCGAGCGACGATGTTACTGAGTGAGCGGCGAACGGCGAGCGATGATTTTACTGAGTTAGCGGCGAGCGGCGGAGAGCGACGATGTAGATCGTGGGAGAAGGAGAAGAGAGGAAGAAGAGATCGTGGGAGAGAATGAGATGGTGGGCTGCTACTGAACACTGATGGGAGAAGATAGAGAGTGAGATGTTAGGGTTACTCTTTTAGGGTTGGACGGTGTAGATTAAAAATCATGAGGACTGGTGTACGTAATTCGGTTCGGTTCGGTGCGATAGTAATTACATTAAACCGAAACCGAACCGAGTATATTTTTCGGTTTTTTCGGTCGGTTTTTTCGATTTTATTATAGCTTGGACCGACCGAAAACCAGACCGAATTTTCGATTTTCGGTTCAGTTCAGGTTCCGTCGATTTTTTTTTTCACCCCTAGTTTTTAGATTCCTCTCGTCGACACGAGCCAATAAACAAAGAAAAATCGACGCCAAATTAACAAATGAAAATAAAAATTAAATAAGGACAAAAATATAAGTCGTCGGGACTTATATAGTACTATATTTCAAGCAAGTTCGACAATGAAGACAAACTTGGAAGAACAATATAGAATGTAGCAATGTTAAATGAAAATTACCTGCAGCACACTATAAGTTATTAAAAGGAATCTGTCCTGTTTACTTAAAATGACATAGTTTTGGCCAAAAAAATTTGTTCTCTTTTTTGGCGCCCAAAACGACGTCGTTTTGGGCGCTCACTAGGGTGATTTGTTGGAGACAATCACTAGTACCCCCGGATCCAGGCCTTAAGACCCAAATCGAACAAGGTGCACGTGTCTCCATCCACTTTTTGTACACGTGTTGACGTAAGCGACAGCTCTACCATGGCTTACCCAATCCACTCTGGAACCTTCGTGCAAACGTGGCCCAAACGCCCTAGAACCTTGGTGGCGGGGATGCTGCTGTGCAGGAGCTGCACAGCAGCTGCTGTGCGTCCTAAAAACGGCGTCGTTTTGATGCCAAGACGCGGGCAAAATTAGGACGTCTGTTTGTGGCCGTTGGATTAGATCCAACGGCTGAGAGAGGGAAGTCACTTAAATAGTTCGTGGGTCATGATTTTCGGGTAAGCTCACTTCATGGGTAACTAACCCGGGTTAAACATCTCCAGGTCAGCACCCCTTCTCTTTCGGTTTTTCCATTTCACGCTTAAACAGCAGGGCTACAGAGAGAAGAGGAAGAGAAGAAAATCGAAGAAGAAGAAGAAATCGACAACCATGGTCCCTCTCTCTCTCTCTCTCTCTGTGGTTCGATTTATCTGAAAACCATAGTCTTAATTTGTGCGAGAGCAGAAGAGAAAGAAGAAGAAGAAAATCGAAGACCAAATCGACAACCAAGGTCTCTCTCTCTCTCTCTCTGGTTTGATACATAATAAACTAGGGTTAGGGTTCGATTATAAAATAGGGCTAGGGTTAGGGTTCGATTTCACCCGATTCTCCTGATATATTTTTTTTCCTGATTTTAGGGTTATCTTGTTGTTGATGAGTTGATGACTTTGTATAAATTTTAGTCAAAAAGATGCTATGTTACTGAATGCGTTTGAAATTGTTGATTTGCAGAACCAATGTTATAGCTTTAGGAGTTATTTGAAATTATGGGCAGTTTTTCTGCTCACTCTTTAATTTTGCTTTGGAATATACTTGATGACGAGTAAAGATTACTATTGGGTTGTTTTTGTTGGGCAGAATCCTGGAATTTATACAACTTGGGAGGAACAAGCATAATACGTTGGACGAAGCCGAAGAAGCGGTGTTAAACTTTCATGAATTGCGAGTCAACCTCAGACAAATACAAACGGGCCGAACCCAGCATGAAGCCAGTGTTGGTGCTTCGACTTCGGCAAGGCCAATGGAAGAACAATTTGTGGTGGAGCGCGAGGCCAATGTTTATTGTGTTCTTTGCATATTGACTAGCAGAAGATTTGAGTCAAATTAGACAAATGTTTATGCTGTTGGAACTGGGTGCAGACATTATTCGGAATCAAGTATTATTGAAGTTTTAGTTTATCAAGGAAGCTTAGGCAACCTGCACTTTTCCCAGTTATTTGGTGAAAGTGAACAATTCAAAAAGAACCTGAGCTTGTATTTGCTGTGTTTTATCAGGAGTACCAACTCGCATGGTACAAAATGATTTGTTTTCTCTTCTTCTGTACAAAAATTGAACCCTCAATTTTTTTTGCTGGAATCAAGTTATACATTCGTTTGTTGGCTTTCATGTCATGTCAAACCAACACTTTCAAATGCAGAAAATCACAAATTTGGAAATTCTAATAAGAAAGCAGACTTCAAACTATAACATGGAAAATGAAGAGAATAAAAACCCATTCTTTCATCCCACTCCAGTATGCCATACTACAAACTACTATAACATATTCAACAGACAAGAGTAGCATCCACTGTCACATGTTGGGAACAAGCTAGAAGGGTGGTGGATCAACTCCGAATGAGAACAATTAGCTGAAGATTTATAAGGAGGCCCAATAGCAATTTGTAGCACAAACACTAAAAGATCCCATTCAATCCACATAACACCAGACTAAAAGGCTTTCTCTGCTTCAGTCTATATAACAATGGCATCAATTTCGGCTTCATCAAGTTGACGCAGGCCCTCCTTTGTCATCACAACAACTTCAATGTTCTTTCCTCTACTCTCAACAACCTGAATGCAATTAAAATAGCTCAGAAGTTGTAACAACCGTACCATCCATTGAAGTATTAAGCATCTAACAATATGGTCAAGGCACCTATCAGTAATTATCATTGCATTTTAAAGATCCTCTTTTGGCCTCAAAAGATCGGCAAGAGACTCAACAAACGATGTGCCCACATGTCTACTTATTCATCAATGTATTGGTTAAGATTTAGCTGCAGAGCTTTTACAGAATCCATTTGTTAAGTACTCATATTGGTGCAAAAATTGTCCACTTTTCCCGAAACAAAAATGACACCCAAATATATTGCAAATAAGATGCAAAAAGATACCCATTGGATTTGTTAGGGTTTGTTGGACCAAACAAACCCAATAAAACAATGAATTTCGGCCAAACATAAACCCAACATGTGAACCATAACCCTAACTTTGTCAAAGGATGAAAATTAGCAACATCAAGCATAAACCCAAACAGAATCACGTCAAAAATGAAGAAAAAACAAAGATCGGGTAAATGTATGAACAAAATCAAAGAAATAAAAAAACGTAACCCTAGTTTAACCAGAATATCGAACGAGAGAGAGAGAGAGAGAGACCTTCGATTTCGGTTCCAGAGATCTTCGTCTTTGTCTTCGATCGATCTGTTCTTCTTCTTCTTTGATTTTCTTCTCCTTCGTTATTCTTCTCCTCTCTCTATGGCTGTTCAAGCGTGAAATGAAAAAAACGAAGAGGAGAAGGGGGTGTTGACCCGTGATGTTTAACCCGGGTTAGTAACCCGCGAACTAAACTTACCCGGAAATCATGACCCGCGAACTAAACTTCCCTCTCTCAGCCGTTGGATATAATCCAACGGCCACGAACAAAAGTCCTAATTTTGTCCGCGTCTTGGCATCAAAACGACGCCGCTTTAGGACGCACAGCAGCTGCTGTGCAGCTCCTGCACAGCAGCATCCCCGCCTCCGTGCACAAGTGGCACAAACGCCCTACCATCTTCTCACTTGTTTGGCACAACCACGTGGCAGCTGATAGCCACGTGGTCCTCTGTTTTACACAACTTACACTTGGCCACTTGGGTATAAATAAACAACAGTGATTCGTAGGTGGTTGTCAGCCACGTGGTCCTCTGTTTTTACACAACTTACACTTGGCCACTTGGGTATAAATAAACAACAGTGATTCGTAGGTGGTTGTCTTGTTCCTATGTGAACTCCGAAAAAGCAAAGATCCTGGCAAAATACGAGTTATCACTTAGACAATTTTGTTCTTAATTTCGAATGGACCCCTTTAAAAAGCAGAAACTATCGAATAGCCCCCTAGATGAGGAAAATCTAGCAGAGAGGTCCTCAGCTCCACCACCACCACCACCTCTCCTGCATTTGACGCGAGATCAAGAATTCTCTAACATGGTAGCGGTACTCAAGCACGTCATCTCCGGCAACGGCGGCTGCAATTCCGACGGTCCGTCAAGTAGTAGTGGGAGAAAGACTCAACAGCCCGATGAAGAAATGAGTCAGCTGTGCAAAAAAATCGATGGCTGTTCAAATTCAAAAGCCACCACAAGTGGTAAAGGTGTGAAGAAGAACAAGATGACGAAATCAGTAAAATACAGGGGAGTGAGGCAGAGGCCGTGGGGGAAGTGGGCAGCGGAGATTCGAGACCCGCGACGGGCGGCCGGACTGTGGCTGGGAACTTTTGAAACTGCGGAGGAGGCCGCCAGGGCTTATGACAGAGCCGCCGTGGGGTTCCGAGGAGTGAAGGCAAAGACCAACTTTCCATTGTCGGACTACCAATTGGGTAATCACAACTACCAAGCACACAGAGAATAGTCTTGGAAATTGAGCTTGTGTTACAAGAAGTCCTGTTTGGAAAAAAATAAGAGCATCTTTTCCAGATATCTTAAAGTTACTTTGCTACCATATTTCAAAATTTTGCAGTAATAATTTATGCTGTGCACTCCACCCTTCAAATTTATAAAGGCTACAATACACACCCTTTATTTAGGTGTGTATCATACACACTCCTATAAAAAATTACGAATTTTTTGCAAAAGTTACGATTTTTTTGTAAAAGTTGCGTTTTTTTTTTATTTATAAAAGTTACGAGACACACCAAAATGTTACGAATCATATTGCTGAAAAGTTACGAAAAACTAAAAAATGTTACGATTGCCAATGAGGTGGCACAACCTGGACCATACAATAGGTGCATATGCTACACCCAAATAAGAGGTGTGTATTGTAGCCATTCTTAAGTTTTATTATTTTAAATATAAAATTATACATTTCTTACATTGCAAAAAAACCTATGGGACTCTACTTTATTGGTCATTTACTTTAACTTTTTTTATATATAAATTCCAATTTTTAATATAGTTGGGTGATATTCAATAATTTTCTAATTTTATATCTTCAACTTAAATACTTAAACATTTTTCACCGAACACAACTCTCCATGTACTTATCACAGCAAGAATACACTATCAATTCAACAGTACCTTATTTTGCATATTATTTCGGCGACGGTAATATTGATTTTTGAAATAAGCAACCATAAGTAAAGGATTCGGGTTTCCGGAGTCGATGTCCGATTTTCCGGATTCGGATTGCTAATATCGGATATACCGAGTTCGGATTCGGATTAGATTTGAACTATTTCTGATTCAGATTCTATCGTATTTGGATCTAATCCGGTCCATTGACAGGCCTAGTCCATAGGAAGATACTACGGGTACAAAGGCATTTGTCCAGAAAATGTATCGATCGGGTTCGGAGACCCACTTTTGGGTCCCACACGAGTGATCCGAACCGTTCATTATTCTTAATAACATTTTTCCGAGGGGACCCACAAAAATTCATTGAAACGGTGGGAGTTTGGTTCGAGCACTTCTAACTGTCCGATTGAGCTGAAATTTTTTTGGAGCACCTCGCAAAAATGTTTTAAGAATAATGAACGGTTCGGATTACTCGTGTGGGACCCAAAAGTGGGTCTCCGAACCCGATCGGTACATTTTCTGGACAAATGCCTTTGTACCCGTATGTTTACCGTAGTCCATAGGAGCTTAAATTTCCAATGGCAAATGAAAGGGATAGGTTCGATAAAATAAAAAAAAATGTAATGTGATCTAAAGGAGTTGCAATGGTATAAAATGGAATGAAATAACAATATTTTGAGATTTACGAGGTGGGGGAAATTTGAAGGATGACTCCATATTATTTGGTATTTGAGGGATGTCCCGAGCATATTATTCTCCTTTTTTTTTTTTTTGGTTAAATGATAGAGGAACCTATGTCTATCCTAATCAGTAACCCCACCCCCAACCAATCACAATGGATATCAAACTCCTTTCTATAGGATTTGAACCGACAATCTAGGGATGGTAATCATATCCGCCCCATCCCGAACCCCGCCCCGCCCTTCTCCTAACGGGAAGGATTTTTTCCAATTTTTTTGGGTAATGGGTAGGGTTAGAGGAGGAAAATGAAAACCCAACTAGGTTAGGATAGGGTTAGGGGTAGTAGTACCCCACCCCAATACCCGCCCAGATATATATGTATACGTACGAAATAACATTGTAACCCTTATATTTTCATTTAATTTCAAAAGTACCACAATATATATAAAGAAAATCTTTCATTTTAGATTTAGGGAAACTTCTGATCATATTTCTTCCATGTTGTTTGTTGGCAATAGCTTGTGATGATTGGAGTAGGAATGTGCTTATGAATAATGGTTGTCCATGACTAAATATGTAAAGCAATTCAGAGAGGGGAAAAAAAAAAAGCGAAGCGGGTAAAGTACGATAGGGTAAACCCGTTCCCCAGTAAAATAGGGTATAAGGGTAAATTTCCATTACCTGGTAAGGGCGGGGTAGATGGAGTTTGCCACATTTAGGATAGGGTTAAGGCTAGAGGTAATGGCAGAACAAAACTCTCTAGCGCAGCCAGCTCCCACATTTGCAGAGAAGAAGAATTTCGATTTGCTTCTGTTGATGCTTTGGCCCGTAGCAGCACCGCCCCGTTGCCATCCCTACCACCTCACATTACTCAGTACTGCTATACAACTACTATAGGCCAACTGTTCTGGTTTTTCATATCTGATCCCTCAAATTTCTTGACATATGGTACTTGAGGGATCGACTGGAAATGTTCTAAGAAACACACCAGTGGTCCCTCTAAATCCCCCCATCCTTTTTTTTTTTTGTTGTCAATTTTGTCTAATCTAATTTCCATTGTAAATCTACCTCCTAAATATTGGAATTGTTCTACTAGATCTCATCAACTTTTCAGAAATTTGATGGAAAAGTAATAATTTGGAAATAAATAAATAAATAAATAAGAGTATATTTCCATGACCAGATTTAGGCAAACTAAAGATAGAGAGATGATAGAAACCTGGGCGAGTAGAAGTAATTATCATTTTTAAGGAATTAAAGAAAGACAGCTAACACCAAGTCTTCCTGTGGTATGTTGGTTGGGAGTTCCACTCCTTAACCTTCAGGTCTCGGGATCGAGACTTGGTAGAGAGAGAGATGAGAGAGAGATGCTTAAACAGCAAAGAGGTATTCTAAAATACCTCATTTTTGGATTCCTACCTTTCTTTTCTTTTCTTTTCTTTTTTATTTCCCTCAATAATGATCCTAATCGTTCATCACACAAATCTCACACAGAACAATATCATTTCAAAATATCGATTTGACAAGAGATATAGATAAGAATGATATGAAGAGGTTGAACATTGTTTTGCATTTTAGATGACAGATATTTATGCACTTTAAATGAGTTTGTTCATGCACCTTTTCATGTGTTTTCAAATCATGGTATCGAAAAATGTAACGGTATTGGAAATATGGCCATCTATCGGCCGATAAAGAATAGTACTCTCTCAGTTGCATTTTCTTGGCCTATGATCAGGAATGGAGCCAGGGGGTGCCAGTAGGGAAAAACGTAACTGTACTGGAAATATGGCCATCTATCGGCCGATAAAGAATAGTATTCACTCAGTTGCATTTTCTTGGCCTATGATCAGGAATGGAGCCGGGGTGCCAGTAGGGACGGTCGTCCTTGTAAGAGAAAAAAAACCTTTAGTATTGTATAGAAAAAAAAAATTAACAATTTTTCTATTAATTATATAGGCTCGCCCCTACGCAGTGAAATTATTGGTTCCATCCTTGCTTATGATTACATTTTTCATTGTCCCAAAATTTATGTCCATTTTGATTTTTCAATAAGCATAATTGGGTATATTTCTTATTTTTTCCCTTTATTGGGTATATTTCTTATTTTTTCCCTTTCTGTTGAAGTCACCATCAACATTGAAACACTTTTTTGACTTCATAAAAGATGTCAAATTAAGGGTAATGTGGAAAATTAAATTCTTTTTAGATGTGATGATGATGTTCCTTGAATAGTTGAATTCTCCAAAAAGCCCAAATATTGTGGGACGGAGGGAGTATTATAAATGTCCAAACCTTCATCTTAGGGCATCCTTATCTGACACACCAAAAAAAACATCAAATTTAACCTCA
This sequence comes from Vaccinium myrtillus, assembly GCA_016920895.1. Classification (NCBI taxonomy): domain Eukaryota; kingdom Viridiplantae; phylum Streptophyta; class Magnoliopsida; order Ericales; family Ericaceae; genus Vaccinium; species Vaccinium myrtillus. The sequence goes on from CM029277.1 coordinate 13,044,988, forward strand.
AAAACACCTTTTATAATTTAGCAAGTCACTTTTCAAAAAAATCACAAAATCAGACTCTCTGTTCAAACTTTAGCAAGTCACTTTATCAAAAACTCACAGAATCAGACTCTCTTTTCAAACTTTTACTCTTCCCTCCCTCCTCCTCTTTTGGTGAGTGAGCAATAGGTCACCAAATTTGTTAAGTTACTGTAGCAAAGTTAAAAATCTTCAAATTGATGAGTTCGTTTGGTGAGACTGATTTTTGAGGTTTTGGAGGAGTTTGCTCTCCACTTTAACTTTAAAGTTAAAGTAGAGATGCTGATATTGATGCTCTTACTGTATTATAAATGTCTATCTTCTATAGCAAAGCAAGCCTTCGAAGCTTTTATGATCTTATCCAGTTACAAGTACTTTTTGCCAATGAAATTATGGTGGAGGCACGATAATAGATGATTTAACTTTCAAATCCCACTTTAGTTTTAGGAATACTAGCGTTATTATGATTTGTTCTTGTTAATTTACCACCTGTGTAACTGGTATCTTTACTTCAATAAAGTTCTCCAATTTCTCTCAAAAAAATTGGTGGAAAACCCACATTTTTCTTGTAAAGATTAGTTAAGAAATTTCTAATTTTCTCATCACCAAAATGCCTTCTCTATTAGTGGGGAGTGCACAAAGGCTTCTCAAAAGATAGAAGATGTAGACACCATCTACTATACAAACATTCAAACATTCTTATATAAAATATGTGGAACCCACCTATGAGTGGCAGGGCCCACAGACCCCATGAGAGTATTTATCAATTGTTACTGTAAGTGTTTGTGATTGAGGTCTGATTGTGGTGCCCCAAAGTGGGTATTGGGGAACCGGTGCCCCAGTTTTACTTACCATAAACACTGGTCTACAAACTATAAAAACATATTACACTTACCATAGCACAGGATTTACTTACCACACTTTATGGCATATACATGTGGTAAGTAAAGCATAGTAAAGCCTGTGTTTGTGGTAAGTAAATCATGTGTTCATAGGAAGTACAATTGCGTGGGAACAGAGCAAAACCACCATCCTTGCGGTGGTTTTCATCTAATGGCTCAGATTCATCTATTTGTTATCTAATGGCTTAGATTTAGTGGGGTTTAGATTTAGTGGGGTACTGGTGCCCCAATACCACATTGGGGCACCATAGAAATATTCTTGTGATTGGGTTGTGATTGTGGCAAACTTATTCTAACAAAAGCTACCGCTGCGTGTCCTAGCGAACAAAAAAACATACAAACACCAACAAAGGGAGGAAATAACTAAAGAGGACACAAGCATTCCCCACATTTATCATTAGTAACAATAAAAAATTACAGCTTGGTCCGTAATAGTTTTAATACATATTAAAACAGCTAAAAGAAAATAATTGGATGCTGAGCAAAAGAACACTTAAAAAAAAAAAAACACAAGGCCTCCATCCCACCCCATGTATATTTCACTAACCTAGTAGCACTCATCCTATAGAGCATGCCCCACACCATTAGCTTCTTTACTAAACACTTGAGACCCATTCAAAAAATGCTGTCACCCATCGAGTACTACAACGTTTTTCATAAACGACCATACCAAAAAATATTGGTCAAACAAAAACAAATACAAGTGCAAAAGATGTGGCCAAAAACACTAACCAAAGTATTCGATTGCGACAAAATGCTTTAACCATAGTCCTTTCTGCTAGCTGAGACCTGAGAAGCCATATTTTCTTCACTATCACACTGCAGAAGAATTACCACCTGTGGTCTGTTTGGCCACATAAATTTGCTTCATCTTCGAAGATGGGGGATAACTCTTTTCGGCACCCAGAGACTGATTCCGTCCATGGAACCCCATTCTACGGTGCTGCGACCATTCAACCCCTGAACTGTTTTTCTGAGATACAACCCCACCACCTCTCTGATAATTGTACCCTGTAGAATGATTCTTGAAAACATTTGTGTTGTGCCCACTACTGTTAACATTCTGAAGAGACTCAGTTTTGCTGACTTCTGCAAAAGTACTTCCAGAAGAGCTTTTGACACCACCACCACTGGTGGAGCTTGATGAATCTAGTAACCCACGTTCGTCTGGAAATTGGGCGGCCGCTGAATCTGGGGCCACTGGGAAACTCCGACTGCCGTCGGATGGGGTTGAAGTTCGTGATTCGGAGAACCTGTTGGCAGTTAATGATTGGTGGGTATGGCTAAACTGGGAAGGCAGTAGTACACCTGCTTCCGGTTGCTGTAATGGGTGTGATAGAGGAACAGAATGGAGGGGTGGTGCAGGAAGATGGGACCATCGTCCTTGGACTGACATTTCCGGGGCAGACTGAAGGAAAGTTTTGGCTCAGTGTTAGTTGTGTCAGATAAGAACTAGCAGGGTGTAACATAGAAAACAGTGAATCCTTCAGCATGATAAGAACTAGCAGGGTGTACCATAGAAAACAGTAAATCCTTCAGCATTCTTTCTAATACCATTAACGTTCATCATACGACGATAACTGTTTTCTATTAGAATACCAAAATGCAGAATAACAAGACTCTAATTATAGCTAGTACCATACATTGCCTTTATTCATATGTCATAACAATATGTAATATTACTTCAAAAAAATGAGGCAATAAAGTTTCATCACTAGCATTTATCTTCATAGTCTAATCTACCATCATCTACCACACAAAAAGAAGACGTTCCTAAAGTTTAACTAGAATGATCTATCACATAAAAAGAATGACTTACCTAAGCTTTAACTATAGACTATTAGTAATGTGTTTGCATCCCCGACGTATTCCACGATTGCCTATAGAGTGTTCCACGCATGTTTTAACAGTTCTCAGGGTCCAAATTAAAACAGAGATTATAGAAAGCACAAGACAATAATACTAGTAGGAGTTTCGAACATGTGTTGGTTGGGAGAGAGTACATGGATTGCCCTGTACAATACATATCTACCAGTACGTGACCTTCAATGAGGTGTCTGTCTTCATAATGGGTAACTGATTTTGATGCAATGTCATCATTAGTAAAACTAAGTTAGGTCTCATTCTGTACAGCATATACTAATGAAAAGAAACCCACCCTGAGATAAATCTTCAAAATTAACATGCCTATATCCAATTTCTAAACTTTATATGAGCCCACGGTATCGACATATGACAGCAAATTAAAAACAATAAATAGTCATTTCAAAACAGAATTGGCTTCTGCACGTGAAGGTTCCCTATCAGAAAGTTTACCTGGAATGGAGACACGTCGAACATAGCAAAAGGAGATGCCATGGGCAGAAGGGGTGACCCGGGGGAAAGATGCTGGACAGGAGAAGGCATGTTGAGAGGACTTCTCTGAGAAGAAACCATGTTCATATTGTTATTCATATCCCCCTCACCAGAACCCATTGCGGATGATGTCGGATTATGCTTCCAATCAGGTTGCTTCCCAGAGGGTATGTAGGTGGTGCCCATGAAACTCAAACCAACCTGACCAAATTGTCCAACTGGAAAATGATTATAGACCACCATGTGCGGAGGGCATTGGACCCCTGGAATACCTCCAGGTGGACTAATGTAGGGACCAGTGAACCCTGCAGGAGGACCATAGAATGAGTCAACACCAGAATGGCATTGTTGCCAGCTACCAAGTGGCCCAGAAGCCGATGCAGTACTCTTTTGCGTCTGTGACTGGGTCCCGGCAGAGTCATCGTGTGGACCAAAAGCAAAGATGGGACCACCCAACATAGGGTTCATCTCATAGAATGGAAAATGGGAAGGAGGGCCTCCGGGGAAATGAGAGAGCATCTGGCTTGAAGCATTCTGTGGGCTTGGTAAAGGAGGCCACAATGAGATTGAAGGAGTATCAACAGAGAGATCAGCCGGGAGTGCTACACTCAGAGACTCCTCAGCTCTTGATTGAGCTACTAATTGCTGATCACCTGCCACGCCTGTAAGAGATTTTAAAATGTACAAAAAAATCATTTTTCCCAAAACAAAAGCAAGAAGTGGCAGAACAGGTTCGGGAGATTGCTCAAGGATCAAAACTTTGTTTTCATATGTTGTTTCAGCCAGCTATGAAAAGGAAAAATTATGGAAACATTTTGAACATGAAGCCGGAAATGTCGAAGTTAGTAAATGTCATTGTTGGATATTCCTATTTGATGTTGAAAGAACTTAAAAGTTACAAGGCGTCCCTTGGATTTCAATATATTTTGGTAGGTTTAGTAAATGTCGGTGCAAACATCGTAATTTCAAAATTCCACTATTGTTACGTTTGTCTCCTATGACACAGAAATGTTTTGTCCGTTTTGAAAGAAAGGAAACGAAATTGTTTTCCTTGACATTGCCCAAAAAAATCAAGAAACAGTTCAACAAAATATCACCTCCGCCAATCCCATCAATATCTGCACCAGTGAAGCTTTTGGAGTCTGAGACAGAAACCGAACATGGACCCAGCCCATTCCCAACAATTTCATCGCTGCTGATGGCTGCAGCAGCAACAGCAGAAGCAGCTGCTTCAGCTTCAGCCTCACAATCTTCTAAATCCACACAAGACTCATTCTGGTGCTTGTCCTTCTCAAAAAACAGAGTACAGCCATTCTCAGCTGCAGAAAGATTTTGTGAGATTTTGATGTCAGACCGACTGGAACCAGGAGCCCCAATCCCATGTAAACTAGTAGATCCACCAGGGAGAAGGACTGTAGGAGATGTAACTGCACCTGAATAGTATGGGAGGAATCCATAAGAAACGGGAAAATGCAACTAAGGTTGGGTGTAGAAGATTGTGGAAAGAAAGAAACAAGAAAGAAAGAAAGTTAAAGAGAAAGTGTAAAGAAAGTTTTCCTCTGTTTGCTTTTGCACAAAAAAAGGAAGAAGAGAAAAGGACAATTGACTTTCCATTTTTTGGTTTCAAAGAAAAGAAAGAAAAAAGACATTGATCCTAACGAAGAAAATAAAGAAGGAGAGACGAAAGACAAGGAATGATAGAGAGAATGAACATTATTTATAAGTCCTTTTCTTTCAGTTTTCCTTCTTCCTAGTAAATCAGAAACCCAAAAAATAAAAAACGAAGGTTCTTATATTTTCTTCCTTTCTGTTTCTTTCCCTAGGCTCCAAAGACATCATAAAGAAAATATTGGAGCTTGCTTGGATGTATAAGCTTTACCAAATTGAATTTTCTCTCCAGCTAGGAGAGAGTTGATTGGGTTGGTTGCGGAAGTAAATGATTTGTCCTTTGTCAAGATGGATGGCGATGGCATGATAGGTTCAGTATTTGACATAGTATGATCTCCAATAGCTGCTGCATATGTGTCAAATCTTCCAGGCTTCATAGCCTCATCAAGTTGGGTCTGTGTTAAAGCCATGACCTAAAATGTAAACAGAAGTTAGATCTGGATGCTTCGCATGTTGCTGAACCAATTACAACATATAAATCTCCCCTCTTAAGAGGCAAACAGCACAAAAAAAACAATAATAGGTCAAAGATACAGTCATCTTAGGGTATGAATCCAAATTAGAAACAAATAATCCAAATATTCTCTTTCCTCTTTCCTCCTTTTATTTGAACTCTCACCTTATTTGGATATATGCAAGAAAAAAAATAGAGAGAACATTGCCTCTGGCAATGCATGTGAGTGCATTTCTTTCTTCATATTCTTTAGACCTTACGTAATTTAAGTTAATGTTGAGCATTTATGTTTAATCCCAAGTCAATGCATTTCTCGCCACTTTAAATCAGATATGTTTACATCGCAGCATATCGGGAGCCACAGTACTACATGGATCATATTCTTGGTCAAGCTATAACCTTGATCAAGTATGGTCTTATAGGTAAAAATCTCCACATCTTGGGCCCTATCCTTGGTAGAAGTACGAGACGTTTACTCACCTATAAATAGCAATATTACAATTCACTTCACTGAGATGGGAGTTTGAACTTTTGATAATAATATAAAAAAAAAGGTACTACTGATGCAAACCAACTTTGTCGAGTAATATCTAAAGTGTTCAAGGGGGGAATCCTAGAGTATTCTCATCCTTTTTCTCGTCTCGGTTTTTCTCTTGCCTTAATACCAGCTATAAGATTTTGTTACTCTAACCACGGAAAATTGCTTTCTTTCCTTTTTATTCTCGAGGGTGTATTTCCCAGGGTTACCTATTTGGACTCCATTAGACACCGAGACTCCACAATACTTAATTTTTACGAAATTCTAGCGTACCACTGAATCCTGCAATCTATTACTTTCAAATGGAACAAATCCATACTCATACAAACACTAAGTTATTTGTTTAACATTTTACAAATCCATCAATACAAACTTTTCATATGCTTAGCGGCCAACATCATTAACTACGGGCAGCAATGTTCATATCTAAGCCATAGTGCAGTATGACATCACTGTGCCAGCTTAGATGAAAAGCCAACTTCACAAACACAACGTAACTTAAGAAAGATGCAAGGTAAGGAACCAAAACAGAAGCCCTCTAAGGGCATCTCCAGTCGTGGTGTTATATGACACAAAAGTCTAAAAAGTGGGTCCCATTTTTGTGGTGTTATGACAAAATGTGTTGTTAAGCCCTCCCTCCCTCGGACCCACTCTTTATGTGGTGTCATGACAAAATGTGTTGCTAAGCCCTCCCTCCCTTCCTCCCTCTTGGGATGTACCATACTATCACAGATAAGTTCAGAACTTCTGATTGTAGGAGTAATAATTAACTTTCTTACCAACACTATTGGGTACCAAGACAATAGTAATTTTTTTATGCTAACTTTAAATTTCTGACCCTAGTTTTCTATTTAGTTATGTTGTTGGAGATGCCCTAAAATGAAACTGAAGCAGTACCAAGTAATCTACAGAAATCATCTCACCTCTTTCAGAAAAGAAGACTAGAACACTAGCAGTACTGCTAGAAAAACCATACCATCGTAGAAGGAAAAGGCATATGCCACAAACAAAAGAGTTATCAGTTCACATACCTGTTGATTAATCTGCGCATTGTCCCAAGAACCCAAAGACGATTGAACATTATCGAGAATTTTGTTCTTGGTCTCAAACGTTAGGCCTGGCCCAAGGTTTTTCCCACTATGAGTAATAACTGGAGCAGAGCCTGTTTGGAGGGACCTGTAAAATCAACATAAGTCAGACATAGAAATTCAGCTGTTCGGAGAATATTAGCTTTTATGAGTTAGTAAATACTTGATATTGTGCGGCCTTTTATCAGCCTGTATTTCAGAATTCAAAGCAACAGGAGTGCCAATTGGAGGCAATGGTTGGGACACAATAGTGCCAAATCCTGTGGATACTTCCATATTCAAAAGGGGTCGCCCCTCAGATGCAACATAATTTGAGCGAATGCTATTTGGTGCTTCTCCACCCAATGACACAGAAATTTTATTCGAGTTTATTGTGCCCGCACCATTTTGTGCAGATCGAGGTTTGCGAGGAGCCTGGCACAAAAAAATAGTGTGTTTAAGAAGCATAAAATTAATTTGCAAAAAAACTGAAAACATACGACGACATAAGACACTTAAAAAAAAAAAAAAAAGTTGGACAGCCGACGTTACCTTTGTGACACGAGACTTCGCCTTGATTTCTTTTTCCCTCTGCTCGCGTCGATCGTTCAGCAATTGCCTCTTTGACCTCACCTCAATGAAGTCATCCCCATCACTAGGAGCTTCTATTCCAGGTTGTTTAAAAACGCGCACAATGCCGCTCTGCAAGGGAGCATCAACATCCTCTTCAGAAGATATATTCCTTTTCAGGTTTACTTCTCCAGTGATCCGCGTCATGCTGTGAGTCCTTGTTGATGCTTCTTCTTTTTCCATTCTCCTATCAAGTCTGGCTTCAGAATCAGTCCCTTTAGAGCCAACTGGATCTGAGCTTGAACCTACGGGCTCAATTATATGCGTCGATGGTTTGTTACTAACCACCAGCCCTTTCTTAGACCCACTTTTCACAAAACTGCCCACGTTCCTCCCTCTAGCACTTGGCTTATCATCTTGTCCAGGTTTGGTAGAAGAAAGTAACCCTTGTGATTGGCCCCTATCAACAGTTTCCCTAACTCGAAACTCAGTTCGTTGGTTGGGCCATCGAGGCCTCCTTTGAAAACCACGAGAATCTGAACGAGAACCCTCAGAAGCCACAAAAGATGATCTAGGACCAGAATTTCGACCTGAATAAGCATAATTTCTCCCCTTGTTACCGAATTGGGGACCTTCTGCCTTTGACCCTCTAGAATCTTGTTCACTTGGAAAGTGGCCTTCTGATACGGACCCATTTGACGAAGGTATGAAACTATTTAACACTGTTTCTTGGTGTCCTTTATCTACACCATGGAAACCTTGTTTTGACACAACCTTGTTCTCACCTGGATTGGAAACCTCAGCTTCGTTCTTATGCATCGGAACATTGCTTTCTGTACATCCTCGGTCCATTGGAACAGATTGGACCCCATCTTTGACCATATTATGAGTAGAATTCTCTTGACCAGGTTGTATAGGCAGGGAGGCTCCTAAGCTCTGATTCAAATTATAACGGGCCTGAACATTGGACTGCATAAAAGACACTGCTTGAGGAACCACCGGCAAGAGTCCCTGGGAGAGAGAAGATGTGTATCTGAGTTGACCAAACTGAAAGAGTGGAGGCTGGGAGGGGTGCATATGAGTAAGGGAGGGACCAACAGGGGGGTGTAGATGGAGAGGCATCTGTATGGAACCTATCTGAATAGCTGGAACTGGTGATGGTATCAGAGTAGGCCCAGAAAACAGCCCAAATTGAAGTTTAACAGGTAGATCAGACGATTGCAATGCCGCGCTAACAGAAGATGTCACTGCATTCTGAGCAAATACACTGGAATTATTAGAATCATGAACACTGTCCAAAAGATCAGACGTTGACTGAGGACCAGAATCCTGGATTGCCTTGTCATTTTCCGGAATCCCATCTATGGGTCCCTGTTGTTCTATATTACCAGCAGAGACCTCTGGCAATCCAAATGTACTCTCATCGTTCCTAGAGCTTCTCTCAAACTCATCACTAGGTGGTATTCCTACTTCAACCCCCTCGTCGAATCCCAAAATCATAGGAGATGAGATTTTATCCTCTATACCCAAATTTTCAAATTCCTGAGTGAGGTCGACACGCTCATAATCACCTTCGTGCACTTCATCTTCCTCCTCGTAACCGTCTTCATCCTCATCATATTCCTCTTGCTCTTGCAACTCTTCATCATTATCAAGAGTCCAATCTTCATCATCACCGCCAGAGATATACTCAGTCCCACAGTTGTCATTTAAGACGACAGGTTCATTCCCAGACAAAGGTATCTCTTTTCCTTCTGTAACGGCAGAAGCCTCCCCACATTCATCCAAGTCATCATGGGAGATATGAGTTGGAGAACTAGGGGGACTAGAAACAGAGAGCGAAGATTGCGAGTCACATCTTGGAGTGGTTTTCTCCAATTGCTGCTCCTGAGTCATAGTACTCTCTGGCTGGACATCAATGGTAGATTCAGTTCTTGATGCATGATCGTAGTGCACGTTGTTATCTGCGAAAGCTGAGGGACCAGGACTTTCATTCTCTCCTCTGAACGAATTCTTGTACATAGATAGTGATGGAGGTGGTAGGACACGTGGTTGTCTCATGGAATACCGTGCCCTCCCATATGAATAAATTTCATCTCCCTCGGAATATGGAGAATGTGGATAACCACGCGAACGGACCTGTCCCTGTCCCCAACCCATATCACCATACTTTTCCCCTGCATTGTCATGAGATTCAGGACCAATCTCTAAGTTTCTGCCAAAAGGGTCTCCTCCATCCCCAGAAGCACTCAACCTGTGACCTTTTGGAGGATCGAAATCTTCTGTGTGAAATTCTTGAATGGCTCCTCTGGAATAAGCCCGAGAGGGCAAATAGCCGCCACCTCCGCCATAGTATTCTTTCCTTGCGACTGCTCTCCCACCATTATCCTGGTTTTGCATAAGGAATGATGATGAGTTGTTCCCATCCTCAAACACATCCCTTCTCCATGAGTTAGCAACTTTCCCTCTGTCCAAAAAGCCAGAAGAACCTTCTCTAGATTTAGATCTAGGACCATATTCAAAAGGCCTGTTCAAACCAGATGAATCAGAAGACCCTGACGTAGTTATCCTCTCCACCATTCGCTCACTATCTTCCCAGTTTTCAAAGTCAAGGGCCTTGGAAACAGTGTTTTCATTTACAACCTTTGGTGCTTCAGCCTGCCTCATGGCAATCTTAGCCTCCAATTCCAAAAGCTTTTGCTTTGCCGCCTGTTTCCTCCTCTCTTCCTCCATAAGCATCCTCTGTTTCTCCTCTTCTCTGGCAATCCTCTGCTCCTCGGCTCTTCGAATGGCTTCCACCCTCTCCTGTTCCGCCCTCCAAGCAGCTTCTCTGGCTTCTTCCTCAAGTCTCCTCCGCCGTTCTTCCTCTTCCCTAATCAGCTGCTGCCTCTCCTCCTCTTCTCTCCGCGCTTGCTCCATAGCTCTCTCTTGTTCTTCAATAATCCGCTGACGCTCCTGCTCCTGCATTTTCTGAACTCTCTCAAGTTCAGCCTCAAAAGATTCCCTAACAGGGTCGTGGAAATCAGAATGTTTAACCACCTCCTTTTTCCTCTTAATTACACCAACAAGGCCTCCAGAAAAGGGATCGTGCTCATCAAAGCTTGTAGTGCCAAAGTCTTTTGCAAAAGGTTCATCTACATAAGTCCTTTCACTCTTCGAAAAAGCATGTTTTTCCCGGCCAAAGTTGAGTATTGGATCATTCATAGGAACCCTTTTACCACCGGAAGAAAATGAAGATTTTGAAGCTGACCCATCCTGGTGAACACCGCCTCTGTATCTATTGAACTGTTCACCGACATATCGGTCTTGCGTACTGCGCTCAATCCCACGGCTGATAGATGATTCCGCCATGTGATTCCATTGATGTCTTCCTTCATTTTCATGCCCCATATCCCTCCTTCCAAATGCAGACTCCCTGTTTCCAGTGGAACTGTCACGAGAATTGTCCCCAAAACGTGGAGGGATGTACTTAGTCTTCTCCTTTTCCATTTCTCTATTAACAACCATCGGCCCCACACCATGACCATTTCTACCAATCGCAACTTCTTGAGCATTAAATCCATCTTTGGGAAGAGGAGGAGTTCTCCACGAGTTACCTTCCCTAATAGGTGTTCTTACATCCCTCCTGTGAGGGTCAACTTTAGGGATTTCAACTGAATAAACCTTCCCACTTTCATCCTCAAGCTTACCTCTCCTTTCAAATAGACTGTGAGCTGGTTTGTGTGGTAAAACACTGTTCCTGGGCAATTCAAACTCTCTGTCCCAATAAGCTTCATTTTTTGAAAACCCATGATCTCTGACCCGGTCCGCAAACCCACGACCTGTATCCCGCTCATCATCTGCCCAATCGGATCTTGGATTCAGTATAACAAGCGGAAGCGGGCCAGGAAAATACTCCTGCTTTCCGGTTTGCTGCTTTGCCAATTGTGAACTCCCCAATCCATGACCCTCACCACCACTCTCATTTGAGCCATTGGCAAATGTATGATGGGGAGATTGCCCCTGTGGGCGCATGTCAACTAGTGAGTGGGAAGAACTGTTTGTCTGTTCAGCGGACGATTCCTCACCCATAACAAGCTTCTGTTTTTTATGCAAGCCATCCTTTTGTTTCTGCACTCCCCCAGATGCACTACTAGGTAAAGCTGCCTTTAGAGACGGGAAATCCTCACCCCTCAAAACCGACGTTTTCTCAGCTAATGGAGCTGATACAGAATGTGGGACCCCAACCGCTCCTAACCGAGCTGAGGGTGGCACATACCCAGTGCTTGATTTAGTTACAGAAACAGTTTGATTAGTAATACCATCAGCTACTGCCTGCGGAACATTCCCTTCCTTCTCTTGCAAAGCAACAGTACCGGGCTTGGTCCAACCCAAACCTGATGAATTGGGTCTCGGCCCGGCACCGGAACCACCGCTCCCACCCGCACTGCTGCCCGGTCCGGACAAATCAAACCTCTCATGCTCTTTCCTCAAGGATGGCAAGTTCAAGGGGGGTGGAACAGATAGCTTCGGCCCAGGCTTCTGTGGAGGCCTAGGGCGCGATAAAACCACCATTCCACCACCACCACCGCTGCTGCCGCCACCTCCACTACCTCCTCCACTGCCGGGCCTGGTGCGGCTAGCCGCCTGTCCATAAGAACTATGTGAAACAGGTCCATAAGACTTGTTGAGATTCACAGACATAAACTTTGTCCCGACACCACCGGGATTGGCCATCACAGTGCCCGAACCAAACCCTAGATTCAAAACCCCGCCAAAGCATCAAAACTCAAACCCTAGGTTTTCTCCCTCTCTTTCAAAAATCCGCCACAAAATGACAGATCTCAAGGTGAATGATCAATACCTAATCAACGACAACATTGAAATCGGTCACCAAGTATGATCAATCGGAAAACAGATTGAAATAAGTGATCTTTGGGTTGATTAACGGTTGTGAGATAAAAAAAATGATCAAAGAGGTGAAATGGAAAGGGGATGTAGGATAAGGAGCTTACCTGTTGAAGGCGAGAGATAGGGCCGGCGGTGTCTAACGTACGCCGCGTAGGGAGGGAGGTGAATACGAGGTACGTCGGCGAAGCCCTGCTACTCTAACCCGCACACACAGAGAGAGAGAGAGAGAAGGAGAGAGAAACGGGGTTTAACTCGAAGTTTAACTCGAGAGAAAATTGATTACTCTAACCCGCACTTGATTTTATCCTAATTACGTATTTCAGAGAGAGAGAGAAAGAGAGAAACGGGGTTTAACTCGAGAGAAAATTACTACTTTAGTATTAGTTAAAGCCTTTTCGGCGTTCCCCTTGATTTTATCCTAATTACGTATTTCACCCCGACCTTACAAACCTTTGGCTTTTGCTGGAAGGGCTTGATCAATCATTTTTCGCAAAACGTAAATATATAAAAAATTGCTTGGATCAAGCCCTTCCCGGTAATTTTTTTGAAGATTTTTCGTTGACCCTTGAAAACACCTTCTGAACACATTGGACGGATCGGATCGTCAAAAATGCTCGGATGAGGTCCGGACTAGAAGTGGAACCTATATATATATATATATATAAAATAAAATAAAAAGGGATATGGCGTTTTGATGCTTTTCCAACATGTCATCTGGAAAAATAACATTGCGTTTTTCGCAAAAAGCAAATCGAAAACCGCCCTCCTTCCGGTATTTTTTTTTGAAGATCGCAGGGCCTGAAAACAAAAAATTCAAAAATATCGGGGAAGGTTTTGATCGGGACTCCGGACTAGATAAGGAGTGTATATATATATATATATATCAAGAACATATCCTATGAGGGCTCCCTCACAAAAAAAAGTGCGGGAAAACAGTTGTGGGCCGTTTGATCCTATATATATAAAATAAAAAAGGGATATGGTTTTCCAACATGTCATCTAAATAACATTGAGAAATCAAACTCCCTCCTTCTCATTCTAGTGACCAAATTAAAAATTCAAAACTTTGCTTTGATCACAGAAGCAGGGTTGGGTTTGAGTAGACATCCAAAAAAGTACTAAAAATAAGGACATTCCATGGATTTTTAGTAGTGGGTTTGAGTAGACATCTTTTCTAGTCCAAAAAGAATAATAAAAAGGTCCAATGTGATTTTAAAAAGCCCAAACAATTTTAATGAGCATTGGGCCTTTATGCCCAAACTAAAACGAAGCCCCTGATCCAAAGAAAAAAAAGTCTTATTGTGAGTTCTAAATCGGTTAAGGGGTCTTCCTCAAGTTCGTCATTGTCCAGTTCCTCAAAGTCATATCTGTTATTCTTCTTCATCTTCCTCCACATCGCATTTATTTTATGTTGGTTTCTTGTAATAATCCTGGAATTTTTTAAGTTCATTGTTTCTTCATTTGGGTTTGAAAGTAATTTAGCAGTGCTAATTTGGTATCCACTTTCTTTTGTGTACTTTCTCTGCTTCAATTCTGGTTGCACGTTCAAAATTTATTTTATATTTTTTGTTATACTTGTAGAGTCTTCTAGGATTTCATTTAACCTGGGTTTGAAAAATAGAATGCTTATTCTCTATTATACTTGTGTGAAATAGAGAGGTAATGTGGGCCGAATTTGAAGGCCGGATTATTTTGTACAGGGTCCTACCTTATCAAAAATACTTTTAAAAAATAAGAGGGGGGCGACCTTATTCCCAAACCCAGGATTAATTGTTGGCCCAGGATGTGTAATCTAGGTGCATTTAATTCGGTCTCTAAGCCTCCATCCATACGAGCCCTTAGGGCACAAATTTTAATCTCGGCCTTGGGCACTCCAAATCCTTGGGCCGGCCCTGTACAGAAGTTGCTTCGCCTTAACGAGATGAAGACAACGGTGCAAGTACGACAACGATTCAACGAGGGGGTGGACCGCACATGCTGCCGGAAGTCGACGACGATCTGTTCGTCCTCCCTTTCTCACGGAATCGCGCCACTTTTAGCGAGAAAGAAAACTAGGCTTGCAAGGGGTTCTGCTTTATCACCCTCTCTCACCTCTTGGATCATCCAAACGTGTGAAAGACTCAGTTTTCTCTCCATTTCCTTTCTTCTCCATCGAAATCTCTCAATCCAAACGGGGTGTTACGGAAACTTATGGAGAGTTTCTCAAAAGTGTTACAAGGTGCTAAAAAGGTTAATTACGAATTTTGGGACAAATCATTCTCCTCCTACGCAACAATTGTTTTTTAATAGCATTTTTAGCACTTTTGGAAAACTCCCTCTATTGGGACCAAGGCTTGTCAAGTATTTCTAAGATCCATACCAATTAATTTTGGATTTTGTGGAGCTAAAAATGGCCCATAAGAATAATTGAAACCGTTCATTTTATAGAGTTTGTCAAATACAATGTTTACTTACAAAATAAGCTCGATCAAACATCAATTGTTGCATTAACAGAACAAATGAGCAGGCTACCATGCTCAATGAAATCTCAAACTTGAGATGAGTTTACTTATTTTCTCAATTTGTATTAAAATTTAACCTCTGTTAATGATTTTATCGTTCCTTTAATTTTTTTATTTTCAGACAATTTAATACATATTCAAGGCACTTCTGATATCCAACTAGAAAAGCTGTGACAAAGGAAAAACATGGACAAAAGTATGCTTTAAAAATGTGTGTCGAGCATAAGGGGGGTTGGGGATGAGGAGGTAGTTTTCGTGTTTTTTGGACTAGATTAGAAATAAATGTATAGATGAGTATGCAAAATGAACGAAGGTATTAGAAAATGTGTATAAAGTAGTACATATTACGCTTATTAACCTTTTTGGTCCCTAAAGTATTGACCGTGTCTCAATTTGGTCCCCAAAGAATCAATTGGAAAAATTTAGTCCCCAACGTTTAATATTTGTACCAATCAGGTCCCCAACCCTAACTCAGTTATTCCCTGCCGTTAAAATGAGGGTTATCTTCGTCATTTTGCTCACCCGAAATTTCTGTCAAACAAAATAGAAAGAAAAAAAGAGAGGAAAATTTTGGATTGCAGCCCTAGTCGCCGGTTGCCCTCACTCTCCTCCTCCTCTCCTTTTCTCCCTCCCCTGCATCAGTCGGTCCAGTGTTTATACCCGATCAAAGCGAATAGAAGATGGTGCTTCGAATTTTTTTTACATCTTTATTTGATGAGAAATTGAAGGTTTCTTTCGACAATGGCAGCGATGGCGGTTGTGGAACAGAGGAGAGGTCTCACCAGAGTTTTTCTCAAATTTGAAAGTCGGATTGTTAAAGACTTTAGTGGTGGTCGTAGGTGGATCGGGGATGGGGAGAGTGGTAAAGAGAGGGTGGAGAGAAAGGGACGAGTTGGGGGGGTACGGGGTGGTGGGAGACGACTCCGGTGGTGAGGATTGGTGGTCATACGGCGGGGGGGAGGGAGTGCTTGCGCCTTGGATTGTTTTCCAATTTGATTTCCCCAAGCGTAGGGCTTGGTGAGGATTGGTGGTCCTCATGCGCAGCCGCGTGTTAATTTGCTTCGCGAATGAAGGTTTAGCCTTAAAGGGCAAACTTGGCTTAATAGTTTGGGGGTAGAATTCACTTGTGAATGACTCGAGATTAAAAATAAACTAATTAAAAGAAGGCAAGGTTTAGGGGTTTTCAACGCCCATGCCTTAGGGGTTCACTCTCTTCTAAATGACCGGCTCTGGGACATCGTTAGATTTTCCCGAACGGAAGATTTGGTGATTAAACTCGTGTGACAAGAAATGGTGTTTCTCAAAGAGTAGAATTCTTGTGTCATTTATACAAACATTTTGATTGACATCGCCGAAGCATCACACGTGCCAAGTGAAAACGTGTGATCAACGGGATTAACAAATCCAAATTTTGATACATAAAATCAATCCGTACTCTTTGATTAACAAGCATTGTTTTCATTCCAAATAGTAACCAAGCCTAAACCGACTTTTCATTATACGGAAAACATGGTCATTTTTAGAAAGGAAATAAAGAACATGACAAAAGACTAAATAAACTTGATTTTAATGGAGATAAGAGTTTAAGCTACCCTTTAATGCTTGAGAAATTGATTAACTACCTCAATAAACTAGAGAGGGATGGAAGAACAAGATTTATAAGCATGCGAAAGATTTAATGTAAAAACGTAAATAAACTAGATTTATAGAACAACCATTCGATTACAAGAACTATTATAACGCGACAAAATAACGTAAACCAAATGAGTTCCTAGAGAGAGAAAGCTTCAAAGGTATTTTAATGAAGAAAACTAAAAGAAAACTTAAAACTAAAATATCTAGTGGTTTTTTTGGTCCCCTGGGAGAGAGAGGTTGGGGTATTTATAGTGAATATCCCCATCTCTCCTCAACCATCTAGAAGCTTTCTACTAGTATAAGATTTCGCAAAAAGGTGGCACCATAAAGTAACTTTTTGCCGGAACACCTCCTTGGATCGATCCAGATCGATCCATTTATTTTTTTGAGATTTTTCTTCATTGGATCGATTTGGATCGATCCATGCTTCATAGTGAGTGCATTAGTTGGATCGATCAATGCTTTCCATTGGATCATCCAATTTATTTTGGCTTGAACTCCTCTAATGGATCGATCCAAGTGAACCAATGGATCGATCCAAAACCTTCTGGAATGGGTTTGTGGCCTCTTCAAAATTCCCTAGCCTTGACCGAATCTTCGTTGCTTGGCCCTCTGAGGCTCGGTGATGCCATGCCATGGGGCACGCTGCCCTTGGTTATTGGGATGCTTGGCGGGGCACTTCAAAATGCCGTTATTAGCTCGGTTTTTACCTGTAACTCACGGTACACACTTTGCGCAACATTAGACATATAAAGCGCCAAAACGCGCGTGTGCGTGATCAAAATGAGGTAGATAAGCCCGTGTATCTACACTATTAGGGGCTTATCAAGGAGATAAATGGGTCTATTGGAGGGTGGAATGGGTGGGGTGAGGGAAAGAGAGAAGATGTTTTTTTTTTTGTACTGAAAAAAAAATTCAATTTTTCCAAATAGTTGCGATTTTTTATTATTATTTATTTTTCAAAAATTGTTTTGAAAACTCCCTTTTTCTCCCAAAAAAAAAATTTGCAAAAAAGTTTTCGAAAAAGGGAGAGGGTTGGAGAAACAAAAAAAAAAGACAATAAATCTAAAATGCCCCTCATTTTAACGGCAGGGGATAACGGTAAAAATAGATAAAAAAAACTAAAGGTATTTTAAAGCTACAGAATTTTTATGAGATGGTTAACGGTTAAGTTTCTCAATCATAACCTTCAATTTTGCCAATCCAGACTTTATTTTTCTTGCTTTTAACTCTACAAGCATAGTTTTCAATCTCATCCTTTATTTTACCCGCATGGCCGCATCCCATTAATTTTATTAAGGAAGATGCTACAATACACACCCCTTATTTGGGTGTGTATTGTATAATACACACCCCAGATTGTGCAAATGTTACTTCAGAGTAACAATATGATTCGTAACATTTGCCCGGCTACAATACACATCTCATATTTGTGTCATCTCATTGACAATCGTAATCATATTGTTGAAAAGTTACGAAAAACTAAAAAATATTGCGATTGCCAATGAGGTGGCACAATCTGGCCCATAAAATAGGTGCATATGATACACGCCTTTAATGAGTGTGTATTGTAGCCATTTCCCCTTTTATTAAATACAAGTTGTATTTGCAAAGTTTTTAAAAACGTACTAAGCAATAGTTCGGGGCTTCGGGCAATAAAATTCTGTATAAGGGCCCTTTTGGAACTCACTTCGTAGCACACCTCATCTTGCATCCAGTTTTGGAACTTGAGGAAAGTGAGAGAAAAAAAAAAGGAAAATTAAAATTTTTTCTCTTTTTCTTGTTTGGTTTGGAGAGAAAGAAGAGAGAAAATAAAAAATTTAAGTATTTTAAATAGTGAAATTTTCCTCCCACTTTTCTTTTACTTTTCTCTCATTTTATTTTCTCTTCTTTTTCTTTCCCTTCCACATGTTCCAAACAAGCACGATTGCCATGAGAATGATGTTTGTGTGCTCACCATCATGCCATTGCTCCAGAAACAGAACAATAAAATTTGGTTCCGATAATTTTTCTTGAAAAGTCACCCAAATAAAATAGTGGATGATGTGAACTAAATTATTAACCAAATTTTAAAGGTTTTTTGTTGCACTGTTATTTACCCTTTTGTCATTCAATGTTGTTGGATTAAATCTCCACCGTACAATTTGAGTAGGAGTTAGAATGAACTGTACCAAATCAAGTTGTTACCTAAATTTTTACTCAAATTTAAATTTAAATAAAAATTTGGATAAGGAGTGGAGAAACAAAAAGAAAAGTTTCAAGAAACAAAAGGAAAAGTTCAAAAAAAAAAAAAAAAAAAAAAAAAAGGAAAAGTTTAAATTAATTTTGTTATTTCCTCAATCTTTATGGATCGAACAGCGAAAATAGAAGATCATACCGGGCGTTACACTGGAGAGAGAGAGAGAGAGAGAGAGAGAGAGAGAGAGAACTAAAAACAAGGCCAAGGAAGTTTGCCCTTTCTCATTCTGTCGGACCACATGGCGACGGATTTGCTCGAAGCCGCTTCGCCTACATCTCAGTCGCCAACCCATTACAGGTTCTTCTACAATTGTTTGATTTCCGTCTTCTTTTACCCAAATCAGTAGATATGTTGATTAATTTTCAAGAAATCTGAGACTCTGTACTTATAATTTGCAGTCAACTACGGCACTTCTACCTCGCAGTAGATCGACTCCAGTTCAAGATGGTCTCTCCCTCTCTCTCAGCCTGAATTTATCTTATTATTGCTACTATAATTATGATTTGTTTTGGAGTGAGTGAGAGGTTTTGGATTGAAGGAGAATCTCAACACTTGTTTGGATAAAAAAGTGAGAAATGAGAGGAATCTGTGTAAATGCAAGGTGGCAAGTTTTGTTTATCACCATTTCTCTACCAAAATGATGAGATTTGGTGAGAAAGCATAACCCTTTCTTTTCCCAGGAAATTCACTCAATCCAAAGGGACTGAGTCCTTCGATTTCTTAATAGCATAAAGTCATTTAATTTGCAGGAGACCTTGGTGGATCTGCTGAGGATGGCGGGCCACCGCCCATGCCTGCCTATGGTGGTGTGCTGCAGCACGCGCGACGAGCTTGACGCTGTCTGCTTCGCCGTCTCCAACCTCTCCCATATTTCTATACACTCTCTGGTACTTCTTTACAACTAAGTAAAAAAAATGTTTTTTAACATGAGAAGTACTCCGTATTGATAGGACTGGGGAGCTGCTGTGCTCCAAATTTGGGGCCATCTAGGGTCCAAAAGAATGTTCATTTTATTTGGCTTGTCGAGTTGGTCTAGAATAGCTGATCAAACAGCAGTGGCAAACTATATGATTGAAACACGTTGTTTTTATGTAACCTATCCTCGATTCTTTTTCTATTTTCTCCCTTGTTGAAGTTCTACCCACAATTAGGGGTCATCACTTGTGTGCCCTGTATATCTTGTCCCTTAAGTTACATTACCTTGATTTTGTTGAAAAAATTAGATATTTTGAAATTCTTGCAAAAAAGTGAAATTGTAAATGTGGTAGAAGATGTAGATCATAGTCGTTTTCTCCCATATTCAGGCTACTCTTATTTAGCGGGGGTTCATCAAGATATGACGTTCCCAAGGTGCACTTCCCACTCTTCCCCAAAAGCTCACCCCTCCTCGTGCCATAGTTGTTAGGGAACATGGTGAAGTTTACCCAAATGGGCATTTTTGGAAAGTCACTCCGATTCAGTTGGATGTTCAAGCCCCAAATCCTTGCGTTAGTGGAGTTTCCGAAGTGTTTGCTGACTTTTGATCTTGAATGGGAAAAATTCATGTTCCTTAGAGAACAACTTACCAAGATACACTATCCATGTATTTCACTGCCAGACTTTGCATAATGCAATGATAGGTGTTTATCGGGAAGTTGCTAATGAGTGATATGGCCGCTTTCTTTTCTATCTTTATTCGGCAGCTCAATGTTTTGATATGATTTTGCAGTATGATAATGGCAAGTTGAGGGTCACCTCTAAATAATTGAGCACTCTATGTCACGACCCTAACCCGCCCCTGTAGGTCTTAGTCATAACAGAGTGCCGGTGAAACCATCACCGAGGCCATTTCATTCATATAACACCACATAATCATATATAATTAAAAAGGGGCCAGAGTACGTACTCAAAGCATAAAAATTACCTAATTAGGCCTTCAATTAACCAAGCTAAACCCTTTCTCCTTGATTTTCCCTTCTTCTTCTTCTTCTTCTTCTTCTTCTTCTTCTTATTCTCTCTCTCTCTCTCTCTCTCAAACGGTGGAAAGGATAAGAATGGGAGGTGAAGATAAAGTAAAACACCCCTTTTGTTTTATTAGCTCTTAGGGAAACTTATACAGTGTAGGTGTGACCATGTGTTACCCATGTATTCTCCCCCTAGTCACATGTCAACTTATCCAATAGTACTTAAACACGTATCACACAATTGATTAAAGCACACACCTAACGAAGCCAATCAACCCGTCAATCCACATGACTGGCTAAAACCCGACACGTAATCAACTTATAAGCACAGTTAAGGGTCAGGGATATTACACCTCTAAAACTTTCGAAGGTTCATTAAATAGAGACCGCATACAGTGTGCATTATTCTGTCCAGTTGGCGGAGAATTTGAGTTTCATTCAAATCCAAAAGCTCATGGTTGGATTATAGTCTTGGAACATCATGGCTTTAGATGAACGGGTATTGGTTTTACCCTAAGAAGTGCGGACACGTCTACAAGCCTCACATATCCGTGTCTGACACGTGTTGGTGACGGACACGACACGACACTCTCTGGACACTTGTAGGACATGCTCAAATATTTGTCTAATTTTTTTTTCTTGTATTTCTTTTATTCAAACACATTGTAGATACTCTAGGACACATTGCAAAACTCTTAGATCATGCTAAGGACACATAAAAGGTTAAAATCTAATTTTTAAAACTTGGCCATGAGTGAAAATTTCCACCGATGTATAGTTCATGTATACTTACATCTGGACTGCTAATTTATCTTCATTTTATTGTTCTTAAATTTGATAGAAATAAAGATTTCATCATTTATATGAATTTATCACGTACCTCTATAATACAAGTACGTTTTATATTCGATGTGTCCCCGACTTGTCCGTGTCCTAATTTTTTAAGAAATAACATGTCCATGTGTCCGTATCGTGTCGTGTCGGTATCCCGTATCCGTATCCGTATCCGTGCTTCTTAGGTTTTACCAATCATCTTCCAAAACAAGGTAACCTCCATGGAGGGTGCAGGGGGTTCAGGCTAACCCCGACTGGTTCTAACAGACTTAGTGGATTCTATTTCAAGAGTAGTTTGAAACAATGCTCTAGTCAAAGCATTCAGTTCTCTCACTGTTGCTATTAATCTTCTAGTCACTCATAACAGAGAAGCACCAACAAACAATTTCTTCTATGGACTGTCGTTAGAAATCTTAAGTTTTGCTTTGCTGAAATACTCTGTCAGCATGACATGAATGACTATGTATTGTTGCAAATTTAGTTGAACTACATTTGTATCTTACTCCAACTTTGATTTCCCCCCTCTAAGAGCAAAAGAAAAGGCTCAAACGTAAATGGTCTGTGTTTTACATTGCTGATGTACTGAGATTATAGTAAAATTCTTCCACATGCTGATGTACCATGCACAATTTATACTATCATTCATGAGTTTAATTTTTCTGACTCGTAGATAAACATTAAACACTATGGTCTGTACTTGCCACCTGCACTCGAGTTCATGTGACATAGTTGGTGGAATACTCTTGTACTTTTGGCTAGATTGTCGGAGCTCCATTGTTTATTCAGAGGCCAGATCATTTAACTCTTTCAAGGAAATATTTTTTTGAGGATTCTACACTTCTCTTCTTTGAAGATTTCTTACCACAGGGAGATAATTTCTTTCCCCCTCCACTTCATTGGTGGAATGACAACATCGATTATGAATATGGAGGGATTCCGAAACTATAGGAATACTGGCAATTACAGTCTCTACATGAAATAGGGGGTACATGTATTTGCTTAACTGATGCATGATATAGATTCGGACTGTACTGTATAAATTTGTTCTTTCTTATTTGAGCTTGGCTTTTGGGAAGAAGTGAATGTAGCAACTTACTTCCCTCCTGCTTAACTGACATATAATTCATATCCCTGCTCTACTGTATAAGTGTTTTCTCATTAGTATTTTGGAGTGGGGGTTTTGGGATCTTGACACTTGTGTCTTTATCTAGATAAGATAACCATGTTGGAATCTACTTACCACATAAATGGAGGGGGGGAAAACCACGACCATGCTGTAGCAGGGTCCTTTGTCATTAAATTGCTACAAAATATGCAGCAGAGTCATATAAGCAAAAGCTAAATTCAGTGTGCAAATCGTTTCCCCCTTCTCCCAGTACAGTGATCTAGCTGAAGCAGAACGTGCGTTGATTCTAGACAAATTTCGGCAAGCAACAATAAGGTGGAATCAAATTGCCACTTGTCTGTCTGGGGACGACGATGAGATCGAGAAAAAGAAGAAGTCTCACCTGATAGTCGTAACAGATGCTTGCCTTCCACTTCTTGCTTCAGGGGAGTCACCTATTGCTGCTCGGGTTTTGATAAATTATGAGCTACCGACAAAGAAGGTTGGTGTGGAGTCTTCCTTCAATGTTTATATTCACCTCAAAATCATGCATTTGCTGCTATGATCTGATTTTTTTTTTTTTTTTTCTTGCTTACCAATCTAGTCTCGCAAATGGATCGTTCAGTACGTGATGAGCATTAAGTATATTTGAATGTTACATGATGTAACAATTTTCTTTTTCAATGCAAGTATGATAATACTTGTAATTTTTTGCTGTGCCCCTGCTGTGTCCATTTCCCCCTTTTTTTTGACTGCCCATGTCCGTGCTACGTATGATATAAGGGCTCACAGTTTCGTTGAGTTGCACTGAATCGGTGGAATAATAAGGAAGCGCTCAAAGGGTGAATACAAAAGACAGAATCCGTAAAATGTGCATAGCAATGACAGTTCAGAAAATCAGCCGTAGTAGAGTTGACTCTACAATAGCTCTCTGAAGTTCCTTGTTAAGCTATTCACTGGCACTTCATTGTTGGCAGGGGATTTTGCTAACTTTTTGCTCCTTTTTTGGTTTTGCTAAGTTGAATTTTTCTGGTGATTTTCTATATGGAAATGTTAAATGCCCCTAATCTGTTTCCTCATTGTCAGTATAGCATTTTCCCCGTTAACCAGTTTGGATGCATGTTAATGTCACATTCTACTGTATCCAAATGTTGTCTGATTGGCATAAAATACCATGGTACGATTCATTTCTGCTCATTAATGCAGAAATGCATGTTATATCTTCCTTTACATGTCATGTTCACCAATGTTCTATGATACTTGAACTCCTGAGTTGTACGTTCTTTCCTGAGCATGAATCTGACTTTACTCTATCTTGTTGCCTTTTTTTTTTCTCTCGTTGGTCTTGGTGTTTACTTGCAGGAAACGTATATGAGGCGCATGGCAACTTGTTTGACAACAGGTTTTTCTTCAACGCAATAGCATTTCATTGTCATACATTTCACGCGACTACATTTTACAGTTGTGGATGAACACAGATGGGATTGTGATTAACATGGTTGTCGGAGGAGAGGTTGTTACTCTGAAAAGCATTGAAGAAAGCAGCAGCCTTGTCATTGCCGAGATGCCCATAAATGTAAGTTTCCACCTCTCTGTATTCTTGCCTAATATGAGCTGACGCTTATTTCCTTGAAGAAATGAAAGGGTAATATAATTTGCTGGATTAAAAGATGGTGATATCCATTGTAATTTGGTTGTGATGCAGATCTTTGAAATGTTGTGATTATGTAGAAGTCTTGGAGCGCAAATAGATACATTAGGGGGACTTTTCCTATGGGCAAGGTACTTATTTTAGGGGTTGTAGTTCAAATCTATGAGATCAGATTATTTATTATATTAACTTTTACATTTGTTAATTTGTGCATAAACTTACACCTATTCAAGATTCCTGACAGGAACTTCCTGTAGTTCTTCCCTCTTTCTCCATGTTCTTGTTAGCCAAGAGTTAGGTTTTGTTCTGTATATGGTTCAAGTTTGATATTCCTTGGAAATCTGACATTTGGTGGCTTTCCAACTCAGAAGTTTGTTATGTGTCTTTACCAAAAGAAAAAGAAGTTTGTTATGAGTTATCATCCTTGGTTTAGTGTCCTCCGTCTTCCTGGCAATTAAAATTCAAGGGTTGAAATCAATTTGGTCTGGTCGGGGTGTAGAGCGAAATTTCCACCAAACTGAATCCCTGATTTCACATATGGAAGAACCCAAACTAACGAACCAAATTATCGGGCATACCAGAAAATGTTAGTACCTTTTTTGAATTATGTCTTCGTTCTTATGTTCCAAAATTCTCTTTCATTTGAAGATGGTGAATCTGGCATTTCCCAAAGGTTGTGTAAAAGAGACATTTGCTAAACTAAAAATCTAGAGAGAGTGTAGCTTGCGCAAGAGAGATGTATCAGATGATTGTTACACCCAAGGAAGCTTTTATGCATAGGGATTGGTAAATAGTTTTATTAGATTGTTAACCATCAACTCATCTAAAAACTTAATTGTTAGAGAGAGGGGAACTTAATTATTTATATTCACAACACGTCCCCTCACGTGTAGCCAAGCTTTCCTCCATAAGCAGGCTAAACACATGTAAATTTTTAATCATAAGGTAGGCGGTGAGGTTCGAACACATGATCTATTGCTCTTTTTTTTTTTTTGAACGGATCTATTGCCTGCTCTGATACCATGTTAAAGCATCCAACTCAAAAACAATTGGTAATGAGTGGAGAGGCAGCCAATGCTCATATACTAGCTTTAGAGGTTATAATTAACCAATGTGGGATAAGCTTTAAGACTCTCCCGCACATGTGACTCTTGACCCGGACGTGGAGAGGTAAACAAACAATTCAACACATACGACAACTATTTACCATCAACAACAACGGGAAACCAACCATCAACGACATAGTCTTGTCCAAAAGACTTCAAAAACCTAGCTCTGATACCATGTTACATTTGTTGGAGGGTTCCAACCTAAAACCAATTGGCAATAGGAGGAGCAGCCTCTAGATTATATTAACCAAGGGTGGCTTAGATAGGTGATGTGGGAACAGTGGGATAAAGTCTATCATATGTTTATTGCTTGGAGGAAATAAGTTTGGATTCTGCTACCAGAGAAACACCAATCTTGGATAGAATGCTAGGCCGTCGACGGCCAGTTAGTGATTTAAACCCAGGAACATGAGTCTTTTGTTCTGTTTCCCACAATCTCTGTTACATAAGGAAAGGGCTGCTCTAGTCCATGAAAATTAGGAACTAGATTACCGGAGGCGATACCGCGATAGTATCTGAGAGCGTAGTTCACTGGCAGTAAGTCGCCTGTGAGAACATAGTGAAGGATGGTTTAAGGGACGCCACCATGGAAAAGAAGAAACTGGAGAGTACAGTAAGGCATTCATTTGTAGAACTACAAAATATACATAATTTTTTTTGAACGTAAAATATACATAATTTTGGTCCAGAAATAACAGCACGTTAAGGGTAGTGATTGAATCAAACAAGAAGCTGGAACTACAAACCACAATCATGTCCAAACAACACTTAGGTTTAAAAGTACATGAAATTAAAATCCAATAAAAAAAAAAACACATGTACTGTAGTGATCACCAATTTTTGTTGTTGATTTTCATGTGAAGATGCTGTTGAGCATAGCTAACCAACTTTGCGATTTCCTGGGCGTTGTCAATATGGCAAGTATGATCCTGGTCGGCTTCCTTCATGGCTTGGCGTGCCTTCCACCCCCTGAACCAGATCCGTAGGCTCTGGAGAGCCTCTTTGAGCTCTTCGCGGCTGATGCGGCCATCGTGGTCCCCGTCAAACTGGCGGAGCCACGCTTTGAATTCATCCACCGTCATCTCCTCGTTTGGCTGCACGTTAAAGCAACAAATGATAGCCATCTCTCTCACTCCCTCGATAACAGAAGCTGTTGTCTAATGGAGTTTTTGTGTGTTTCCTTTTAAGCTGATCATATACACTGTGGGAGGATAGAGATATATTGGCACACGAATCTGCAAAGCAAAGGCTCACAATTTGACGTGCACTTTTTATTGGCATCTTTAGCATTCGAATCCTTTCTGAAAATATATTGAATCAGGGAGGATTTTTTTATTTTTTTTATTTTTACAAGGGAATGACTGGGATGATTCTCCTGACTTTTCTTTGCAAAGTTGTTTCGCTGGTCGAGCGAATCTCCATACTCTATCTCTCCAGATTTTTTCATACTCTCACTCGTGAACCCCTCTCCGAGTCTAAACAGTGATTCAAATCATTTATCCTGTAAAGCTTACATGCATCAGCAAAACGATAACTTTGATCAGACATCATGAAGTACCTAAATAAAATGAACCTCGTTTGATGAAAATGGAAAATATAAGTTTAAGTTTCTGTTGGCCGTCGGTTTTAGGAATCAAAATCTGATTAGTTCACATACTTATCGATGACAGATCAATATCGATGACAGATCAAGTTTACCCTATTTGTGAATTTTCCACCCCATTTGGCATTTGTGATGTTGAGATAAAGCAGTTTGGGCTCACAGGTGAGAGTGTATGGAGGGAAGCTAATCCCTAGAGCAGTAATCAACAAATTGACACGACCTTTGTTGGTCTAAAGTCACACAAAAGTGAGTGACAATGCCTCAATTAGTCAATTAGCACCCAGAAGCATCTCTTTTGCTTCTAAACTGCATCGATCTATATGATAATGTGAAAGTCGGATGTAAGGATATCTACAATGGGCTCCTTAAAAATAGCTCTTAAATTGATTCCTAAAGTATATACATAAGCTTAATTGAAGGTCTATTTTTCACTCTTAGAACTTGCTAAATTTAGAGAGCATATGTGAACTCAATGGGCTGGCTAGCAAGAGCATTCTCTATTTTCAAATAAAATCATTTATCTTTTGAAAATTTCATATTAAAAAAAGATTAAAAGTTAAACTGTCTATTTAAGGACTCAATGGTCACGAACACATTTAGAATGTCTATTTAAGGACAGTCTAAATAGACATTCAAGGACAGTACCTACGTGTATGTATGTGCACGAACACATTTAGACTGTCTATTTAAGGACTCAATGGTCCAGATTTAAAAAAACTCTTCCATGGAAGAGTGAAACTCTTATGTGGAAGAGTTTTTTTTTTTTTTTAAATCCGGACCGTCGAAAACACGCACAAAGATGCACCATCTGTTCATTTCGTACACAGGATGTGCATACGCATACCATTTTTGTTAGAAAAAATTGCAACATTAGATGAAAATCCACTTTTCAAGAGAGAAATGTATTTCATAAACACATTAAACGATATTATCATAAATTTTAACGTGCCTAAAGTTCTCGACGAAAATTAAAAGATCAACGTTCTCGATTATCAAAATGAACTTGTGAAGAGGTCCGTCCAGTCCCTTAAAGTGACTCCTTTCCCAAAACAAAAGACAAGAAGACAGTCCACTGAAAACTTGGGATTGCATTCAAAGATTTGGAGATGAATGTTGCCATAATTAAAATGTGATGACAAAAAATCACATCATGACATGACATGCATGTACTCCCAAAACAGCATCCATGGAAGATCCTTCGTCCCCCTTCCGGAAGAAAAAGAAAAAGAAAAAAAAAAAACAAAAAAGAAAAAGAAAATACCGTTTAATGTATTGTTCAAATCACATTTCTCTCGAAAAAAATGGATTTAGAAAAAATTGCAACTAGATGAAAATCCATTTTTTAAAAAGATAAATGTGTTTCGTAAATCCATTAAGGGGATGTTTAGCAAATGGTTTTTGAAAAAAATCTGTTCATAAAGCATCATCTAATGGCATACTAAAAAAGAAAAATACTCAAATTTTAGTATTTGGATACAAAAAAAAGGCTCACCATGGCATTTGGATAAATACTTAAAGTTAGCAACATTTTTTTTAAATACTCAAATTTTGGCATTTGGATACTCAAAACTATCAACATTTTGCCAATAATCAAACTTGGATACTTAAAGCTACCAACATTTTTCCTTCTTTTGATTATGGACAAAAATGAACTATTGTAGAGCTTCACATTGCTAGTTTTAGAAACCCATCCACTAACTAGTTTTTTTCAAAAAAAAAAAAAAAAAAAAAAAGGCCATCATCTCACAATATATCACATAAAATATGTGAAAACAAAAACAAAGACAATTTTAAAACAAAATTGGCTTAGTGGAACGGGACCTAAATGAATACTCAAAAGGTGATATAACAACATTTGAGTATTCACATTTGGGTATGCCATTGGTGATGCTCTAAGAACAGATTTTTTTTGTCTGGTCAAACCCATCCCTTTTTTCTTGGGGAGTGATTTCCACACCTCAATTGTTATCAACCATCCCTTTTTTCTTGGGGAGTGATTTCCACACCCCCCAAATTGTTATCAACACTCCATTTTTTGTCTTATAGTAAAATTTTCATGCGTAAAAATCTCACTAAAAGACAAAAGGGGGGTGTAGATAACAATTTGGGGGGTATGAATATCAATTACCTTTTTCTTTTCAAAACATGATTTTTTTTTTTATCAAACTATAGATTTTATCATTAGAGAACACAATGTGATTTTTAGCACCCCTCTATAAAACTCAACTAAAGTGAGAATTATTATTTTATCTCATTTTATCATATGAAAAATTTGCCCAAATGTTTCTTCAATTATCATAAATTTTGGCGTACTTAAGGTCCTGTTTGATAGCAGGTTTGGAGGATGGAATAGGATTGGGAATTCTGTGAGTTCTCTAAAACCTTGTTTGGTGTTGCAAAAAAATGGAAGGATTGCTAATACCATGGGATTGTGAATCCCACAAAATCATGGGATTACCCATCCCAAGGGGGGGTTGGGTATTAGCAATCCTATCCCATGGGGCTGAGATTGGAAGGGTTGCTCTTGTTACACGTCTGTGTGTGTGTGTGTGTGAATTGGGTACAATTTTTTGTGGATTGTTGTAGAAAATGCCGAAATGGGTAATGGGTATTGGGTAGACTAGCAAGCAAAAAATAAAACATTGTTTTGTTGAGAGGCCCTTTGCCTATTTTTTGCATTGGAATTTGGTTTTATTGAGAAATGATAGTGATTCCATAAAAAATACTCCCTTCATCATTTCTGAAGAGTTACTTTATTTGCAAAAAAAAGGAAGAAGAACACTAGACACAAAATTTTGTTCATTCAGACAGATGGAGTACCACAATTATTGAAAATGTTGTTTTCAAGTCAGGGTGGAATTAGAAACAAATAATTTTTATCCAATCCTATTCTAGACAAAACAAACATGTTATTAACAATTCCATGATCTAATCCAGTGTAAAAACAAACATGGGGAAGGATTTGTCTCCTCATTAATAATCCCATCTCATAACCAATCACAATCATAATCCTACCTCATTATGAATCTCTCAAAACAAAACCTCGTATCAAACATGGCCTAAATTTCTCGACGAGGACTAAAAGATTAACGTTCCCAATTAATAAAACGGACCTGTGAAGAGCCTGAAAACAGAAACAGACAGGATCGTCCGGTGATCAAGTCCCTTAAAGTGGCTCCTTCCCCCAAAACAAAAAGCAAAAAGACATCAACTGAAAACTTGCGATTGCATTCAAAGATTTGGAGTTGAATATATGCCAATTAAAATGTGATGACAAAAAATCACATCATGACATTACATGCATGTACTCCAAAAACAGCATCCATGGAAGATCCTTTTAGGAGTAGTACTTTTGTTTTTATTAATTCTTGTGCTTCTTTCTTTTTCATAGTAATTCATTGAAGGAGTATTTATTTTCTTGGGCCGCTCGAAACCTTTTGCAGAAGTATTTTGTTTATCTATTTATTTTTTGGAATTATGATACTCCAGAAAATAGGTAATGATTTTGAGATAAGATAAATAAAAAGGAAAAGAAATTAATAAGTACGAATGGTCAAACAAATCTTGTTACGATCCCAATGTCCCACAACGATTAAGTATGAGCTTAACATATGTATTTAAGTTCTTGGAGACCCTCTCCTCGTAAGTTGGTTTTCAAGGGTGAATTCTATCTATGAGTTTGTATCATTGGTATCAGAGCTAGCTACCAGTTCCAATTCGACCTACGGAGGGTACGACCTAGGGCTGCAAACGAGCCGAGCCGAACCGAGCATTACCGTGCTCAAGTATGTTTATTAACTTTTTAACGAACTCGAGCTCGAGCTCGAACTCGAGCTTAGTGAAAACTTAATGAGCCGAGCTCAAGCCGAACTGGCTTAGGCTTGACTCGAGCTTGTTTACGAGCCTTAACGAACCATTGAAAAAATATATTTATATACTCACATAAGCTTAAAACAACAAAGAAAGTTGTGTATATATATATATATACATATAGGTGGATTTTCTAGTCCAAACCCTCCCGTTAATAAGAAAAAAGTGATTTTTTTGTGTTGCAAATTATTTTTGGAAAATCCGAGCCGTCCAATGTGTTCAGAAGGTGTTTTCAAGGGTCAACGCGAGAAATCTTCAAAAAAACAATACCGGGAAGGGCTTGATCCAAGCATTTTTCGCAAAAACTGTAAATATATATTTTCCTTGCAACACTATAATTTGGACAAAAATTATGCCTTCGACTTGAACACCTCTATTAACAGAGGTAAATAGGGAGGTAAATATCATGGACACCTCCTAATCTATCAATTCTTTATCACTAAAACACCATTGTCTGGAAAAAAAAAAAAACTTTCAGCTACACCCTTTGATCTATTAATAAAGTAGAGAGACTTCAACTCTATTTTTTAGATAATACAGAGTGTTTCAGGTCAACTTATACGCACTTCTATTAATCTCTAGTCTTTTTACCCGTTTATGCGTTGTGAGGTGACATTAAAAATTGCTGTAAAGAGAATCAAACTTGAGACAATAGAAAGGATTAAGGGCAAGCTTATTATGCAAAGTTGCTTAAATTCAAATTCTTTTAGATATTACCAAATTTTTGTAGGGTAACTTTATACACGCCTCAACTTCAAGTCTAAATGAACCCTGCTAATGGAGCTAAAAATAACCTTGTAAGAGCATCTCCAACACTACTGGGCATTTTAACTACCTAAAAATACTAAATAAGGTACGCTCCTACTTTGCCTAGCTAGGCACTTTTTCACCTTTCCAATACCACTCTCTACTTTTGTTCTTTACTCTCTACTTTTTGGGCAAAAATGGAGGGAAACGAAGTAAGGTAAAGGAGAAAAAATGAGGGAAAAGTATAATAGAGTATAATAGAGAGGCAAATGCCTTGCTACAAGTAGTAAGCCAAAAGGAACAAAGCTAGAATAGATAGCCAAGTAACAATTCTATTGGAACATGATTTTTTGGTTTGGCTAGGAATAGTAGCCAACAAAGTGCAAGTAGTAACCCTCTTGGAGATGCTCAAGTTACTATCAATAACTCCTAAAATTCTGAAGGAAAATGATAATGCTAAAATTGTAGTGTATAAGAGTTTTGTACGTAATATATGGTATAATTTTTATGTACACTCAGGGTTGGCCCTGAAATTTGAGAGGCCTAAAGCGAATTTAAAATGGGGTGTTTGTTTACTTATTTTTTTAATTTTCTACTTCTAGTTGTTTGGCACACCACAATAGAACACAGTCCGCGAAAATGAGTTTTGGATTCAGAGAAAAGAAGTCACAAGTATGGGGGAGGAGCTTTTTGACTTCACATTTTCCATTTTTTCCATTTAATTAACAAAAAGACCTATAAACTATATTTTGCACATATCTCCAAAATATTACTCATGTTGCAAAATACATTCTGCACATGTATCCCAAACACTAAAAAAGTCATACTACATTCCAACCATAAACTAAAAAGTAAAAAATGTAAAAAACAAAATGCAAAAGATAAAAACATAAGGCTCCCAAACACTCCCAAAACAGGGTCCTTGGTTTCTAACACACGCACACACGCACACAATATAAGTGACTAATATAAGGTAAAAAGATTAATCATGGTATTTTAGTTAAGTAATTTAAAAAATAAATCAAACATAACAAATGTACTAATACACTGCGTTTTTATAACTGATTTATGTTATTAAGTTTAATTGTATGATCCTATTTTTAACAATAAGAAAATTAGCTATTCAAAACCTTTTTTAATCGAAGTATGTTGATTGGAAAAAAAAATATTTTTATTTATTGTTAAAAGTATTTTATTTGTGAATTTGATATTAAAAGTTAATTTAAAATAAATAAAAGAAAATAATAATAACTTATCAAAACATTTATGGTGTGCAAAAAATTTGAACTTGGTATTGCTTAACAACTAATTTGCCAAAAGGGAAACTTCTTGGGGTTTGAACTGGCCAACTCCCATGATCCGCTAGGGTGAGTTTCCTATTTGCTAAAAGCAAAGTTTTTAGCACACCAACTCTCATTTGCTAAAAGCACCAAGATAATTTTAGCAAAAGGAATATGTGAGAGAAAATTGGCTTTTAACAACTTTACTTTTAGCTAATGGGAAACAAAAGTGATTTTAACAACCAAGTTAAACTCAATTTTTGTGGAAAACACATTTTAGCAAATGATAAACAATGCCTGATGCTAGGACTAGCATTGTGGGTCCCTGTTTTGCTTTAAATTTGGAGATTTATAGCAGTGCACCTCCCAGAGGCGGCCCCATAGACATTTAAATTTCCAAAATTAACGAAAATAGTTTTGACATTATCACTGCTTAATTCTTAACAAAATTAGGAATTGAGAGATGCTCTAAGACAATATCAAAGAAAAAGAAACAAAAAGAGAGAGAGAAAAAAAATAATTCGGATGAGCAATGAAAAGGTAGTTTACATTGAACAAATCCGGGCTGTGGATTTCGAGATCCAACGGCTCGCATTAATGTGCGGATTTTGTTTTTTTTGTTTTTAGTCTGACATGCTTTAATAAGGAGAGAGAGAGAGAGAGAGAGAGAGAGAGAGAGAGAGAGAGAGAGAGAGAGAGAGAGAGAGAGAGAGAGAGAGAGAGAGAGAGAGAGAGAGAGAATATTGATCCGAGCCGTTGAATCTCGAAATTCACGGCCCGAATTTGTTTGGCGCAAGCCACTCCTTCACGGCTCCTAAACTTTCCCCCCTCTCTCTTTAAACTTTCCAGGCGGCTAGGGTTCACTCCTGGGGGTGGGGGCTGGATCCCATCTTCCTCCCCTGCCCCTACCCTTCTTCCTTTCCTCCCCCTCTCCTCCCGTCGGTGTGTTCTTGTCCCACTCAACCCCAGTTTTCACCATGTTTTCATCTCTAGATCTGGTTTGCTCGGCCCTCTTTGGCGATAATCGTTGAAGGCTTGGTTTCTGGCTTCTTGGACTTAGAGCAAGTGCACCAATAGATAGCTATAAATGCTCCTCAATAGTGCAAATTTGTATTTTTCCTATCCCTACTTGGCCTTCCTACTACACCAATCCTCTCTAAATGTAAATGTATCCCAATAAAATAATGCAAAGTAATAAAGAGAGAGAAGAGAAGGAGTGAGAGAGGAGAAGGAGAGAGAGAGAGAGAGAAGAGAGAGAGAGAGAGAGAGAGAGAGAGAGAGAGAGAGAGAGAGTAAAGAATGATTGACTTATACATTTGCTCCTCAACCGTGCCTGGCTATTGATACCGAGCCCAAGCCTCCAAAGGTATTTTACCTTCCCTTTTGGCTTGTCTGGTGCAACACAATTTTTGTGATTTGTGAGGTAAAATAGCAAAAAATAGAGGTTTAGCTTGTCTTGTGCACTTGCTCTTAGAGCAGCGCGGTGGAGACGGTGTGCAGTGATCCGGTTGGCGGCAAGATAATAACGGGATGATCGAAGAAGGGTTCTTTTCTGCTATTTGTTTTCTGTCCCAGCTAGGTTTCCCCCAGTCCGGCGGCTTTCTGGTCCCGGTCTGTTTTCTCAGATCCGGTGGGTTGCGGTGGTGGGTAAATAATCTATTTTTTAGTTTTTTTTGGGAACCTCAGTGTTTTTTGGTTCCAGATTTCATCTATGCTTATTGGTTGTATGATTTGAGCTGGTTTGTCCATTTGGATTATCTACTATTAGATCTGGACAGGGCTCTAATGCCTACACCTAGTGTTGGTCTGCTTTGTCAGAAAGTGTCCGGAGCCGGTCGTCTCTATGCGTTATGCCGTGTTCTCTATCTAGATTTTAGTAGTTTTGGTTCTTTTCGATTTTTGCGATGAAATGTTGTAAGTGCCAGATGACTTTCTCATGAATGAGATATTGCTCTGATTATCAAAAAAAAAAAAAAAAAAAACTTTTTTGGAACCTCACCCATCTGTCATATAAATTCGCACACCTACTCTGTGTGTTTCCAATAACTCTTACCCCCCACAAAGGGACCCTCTCCCCAACAATCCATTGATTCCATTAGCCCATTATTCTCTTCCTCTCAATGCAGTAATTTCCACAACCCCCATGGCATGCTTAGACATGTACTCATCCTCCTCCACCTCCTCTTCCTCCAATAACCAAAACTCCGACCACAAATCCCTCTCATGCAGCAGCCCAAGAATCTCCTTCTCCAACGACTTTGCCGAGTCCAACCATCACCACCACCAGCAAATCTTCAAACCCAGATCAGAAACCCCTCCTCCTCCGCCGTCCGATTTCGAATTCTCCGCCGTCACGAACCACTCGATGATGAGCGCCGACGAGTTGTTTTCAAAAGGTCGGTTGTTGCCGTTTAAGAATCAGTTTCAACAGAAACCCACTACTCTTAGGGAGGAGCTGCTTATGGGAGATGATGAGGATGATGGTGGGTTTTCGCTGCGGCCGCCTAAGGGTTCGGGTTCGACACGGTGGAAGGAGATTTTCGGTCTGAAGAAGACCCATATTGGGTCGAGGAAAACGGGTAATGCTGATGGGCTTGTGGAGAGGAGGCCGGGTTTGGGTCGTGATCTGGAGGCCCAAGCTTCCAATAGTTCACAGGTGAGGCTTGTTTTGAAAGGAATTATCCAATATGCCTTATGAGGTCAAATAAGTTAGAATTACAATATATAGATACCAATATATATTCATGTATATCAATATATTTGTGTCCGACATCGACATGGATGCACTTTTTACAGATTATCCACCGTCGCATTTCCCTTTTTGAAGTTATACAAAAAAATTCCTGTAATTAATCACACATTGGTAAGGTTAGAAGTTGGGAGGCAAAATAATTGAAGCATTATTTGATTGTTTCTATTAGGCTTGATTGTGGATAGATGTGGATCTTATAATGGAATAATTTGTCTTTATTGCTCAAGGAGTGTATATCGAAAATGTCTTGGACATAGATGACCAAACACGTATCTCGTTGTGTCTTCGTAACACACATGGTCTCACGTACATCGAATAGCTCCGGAGATATATTTGGAATCCGTGTCTGTTGTGGCCGTAACATTGCTCATGTGATCAATTTAGAGTTAGATAAGTTCATGAAATATTGCAGTAATGCAACAATGCAATCCATTTGCTATTTTAGACTCAGGGGTGTTCCACTAACAGAAAACAGTTTTTACAAAAAACCGAGACATGTCATTCTCTCACAATACATCACATAAAAAACCGTGAAAAATCAGTTTATTCTAAAAACACGCTTAGCATTAAATGGTTTGTCTGATTTGGTGGTGGTTTTTTGTTTGTAGGAACTGTTGAACGATGGACGGTCGAGTAGCAGAGATGTGGAATTCGGGATGTGATTTGGTGGATGCAATTGATGAGGCCTTGTTTATTGATGAGTTTGTAGAGATTTGGGGGGGTTTTTCTTTTGTCTTTTTGGTGAATTTTTGCAGAAGAGGAATATGGGTTAATTTCTTCTGTTATATAGAGAGGTTTGGGTGAATTTGGAGGCCTAATTTGTGGGGTTGGATTTTTAACCTTTTGATTCATCTCTCTTTGTTTGTGGGTTTTTTTTTTTGGGTGTATTTTGGGTTCGACAGTCAGAAATGTCCGGACTAACTTGCTTATGCGCATCTCAAGTCTTTCTTCTTGTACAAAGTGTTTGAAGTTGGAAAACTTCTTTGTGATGTTGAGCTAATATCCCTATCATTTTGGAGTATTGCATTTTTTTTGGACCCATTAATTTTATCTTGCTTCACCTTGGAAAGTGAAAAACACTTCCCCTTTTTGCAACTTTCTTTGTCCTTGTAGTCTTGTAGAGATATAAACAAAGACATGCAGATAAGTGGAGCAAAAACTTCCCCACACCCTCCTAGGCAAAGCTTAATAGAAGTAGTTTTTGCACACTAGAACACAAAATTTGGTATAATTTGATATAAGATTGGAGTGGAGTGTGAAAATTATTTGCATTTGAAATCTCCCCCTTTGTTATGGTAAATTGGTATCAATATAACGATGAACACGTAAATATTTAGTTTTTATCCACCATTCTTCATTAACCGTCAAAAATCTTATTCGTCCGACAAACGAGCCGTAAATCTCTGTCTGTATTCACTTTCGAGGTTGGAATATATTACTAATTTTTAAAGTTCAGTTGCTCGACGTTCTTTCATTATAAACTGAGGAGGAGTTGAGGCATGTGGAGTAATGTGCAATAGAAATTAAAAACGAGCTCTGTTTCTGTCTTCTTCTGAGGTCTGAGGCACAGTTTGAACTTTGACCAGAGTAAAAAATGCAAACGAACAGCGTGGCAGAGTCAGTCAGCAGTCAATGCAGACAGCTAAATAACAGCTGTTCGTCCTTTAATGTAAAGAAGAAAGAAGCATAGCAGAGTTCCCCGCGGCTTCAGTACCTGACTCTGGCTATAAAAATAAGTACGGAGTACTACATTGGAAGAAGACATGTGCAAACTCGTAAAAATTACTATTTGAGATTCATTTCGGTTGCGTTCATTCGAGTTGCAATGAACGAATTGAACTTTGTACTTCAAGTCATATCCTCTGATTTTGGTCCGATTTTAAGTCGTTGGTAACAGAAATGTAAATCTAACTAATTTTAGAGAGAGAAACTAGATCTGAAGAATATTTCATCACAATGCATTAACCAACTGAATACACACGAGTCACTGCTTATATATGCAGTTTACACAGTCATAGCTCAACTAACAGAGTACAAGTTTAGCATAAGGAAAATCATGCTCCAAGAATTTAACATGCCTAAATATATAGACCTTGTTAGTAGTGGGATCAAGACACCTGTACCCTTTAGTATTAGCACAATAACCCAGAAAAATGCAAGGTAAAGATCGAGGAACAAGTTTATTTGTACTCTGTTAGTCATAGCTCAACTAACAGAGTACAAATTAGTTACAAAGCTAACTGCTTGAACCACTGTGGTCTTCTTGACCTATAACTACTGAACCATTGTAGTCTTCTTGAACTGTTTGACCTGCTTGTGTTGACACACCCCCGCAAACTGAAGTTGGGAGACTAAGCAACTGCAGTTTGGTAGCAAGATACTGGAATCTAGCAATGGTAAGAGGTTTAGTGAAAATGTCGGCAAGCTGAAACTCAGAAGGCACATGCTTGACCAGTAATTGTTTGTGAGCAACCTTTTCACGAACAAAATGAAAATCCACCTCTACATGCTTAGTACGAGCATGGAACACTGGATTTGAGGCCAGAGATATTGCAGAACTGTTGTCACACCAAAGAACAGGCAAGAAAATAGGATCAACTGGAAAATGTAAATCTGTGAGAAGCTGGACAATCCAGATTATTTCAGCAGTAGTATTAGCTAGAGACTTGTATTCAGCCTCTGTAGATGACCGTGCTACAGTTTGCTGCTTCTTGGCAGACCAAGAAATCAAATTAGGGCCTAAAAATACACAGTATCCACCAGTGGACCTGCGGTCAAGGGCATCACCAGCCCAGTTAGCATCAGAGAAGGCATTGATCTGACATGAGCCTTTGGTAAAATGCAGACCCCGAGTAAGGGTCCCCTTCACAAACCGCAGGATGCGTTTAACAGCAGAAAAATGACTTTCCATAGGATGATGCATATGTTGGCAGACAGCATTGACAACAAATGACAACTCAGGTCTAGTAATGGTGAGATATTGAAGGGAGCCTACCAACATTCTGTAGAATTCTGGGTTAGGGAAAGGATTACCAGGACTTGCAGGATAGGTTTTAAGTACTGAAGGAGAATCACAAGATCTACAACCATCTATACCAGCTTTGAGCAGTAATTCTGTAGCATACTTGGTCTGTGACAGAGCTAGGCCAGTGGGAGTAGGAACCACTTCAATCCCAAGAAAATAATGGAGAGTACCTAGGTCCTTGAGAGCAAAATCAGACCCAAGACTATGTATAATATGATCAACTAGGGCTGAGTTAGTACCTGTTATCAGAATATCATCCACATATACAAGGACATAGATCAAATCTTGTCCTTGTGTGAGCACAAATAATGATGAATCAACCAAACTATTGTGAAACCCCTGTTTAAGTAAACTCTTGGAGAGCATATCATACCATGCCCTAGGGGCTTGTTTGAGGCCATATAAAGCCTTATGAAGTTTACAAACATGATGAGGAAATTGTGAATTCACATAGCCTTGAGGTTGCCTAAGGTAGACATGCTCCTGAATAGTGCCATGTAGGAAAGCATTAGACACATCTAATTGCTTGATTGTCCAACCAAAAGAAACAGCTAAAGAGATGACAATTCTGACGGTCTGTTGTTTGACCACAGGGCTGAAAGTTTCAGTATAGTCTATGCCCTCTGTTTGCTGAAAACCCTGTGCCACTAGTCTAGCCTTGTAACGGGCAATACTTCCATCGGAGTTTCTCTTAACTTTAAAGATCCACTTGCACCTAATGACTGGTGCCTTAGGAGGCAAAGGAACTAAGCTCCAAGTCCCTTGCTGGATTAGGGCAGTGCATTCCTCTGACATGGCTTGTCGCCATTCAGGAAAAGTTAAGGCTTCTTTGAAGGAGGAAGGTTCTTGAGTGGGGGAGGAGTGAACGAGAAGGGAGAAAGGTAGTTTAGGAACTGAAATACCACTTTTGGACCTTGTGTTCATTGAATGAGTGTTGACAGAGAAAGTAGGAGCAGGAGGGGGAGAAGTAGAACTAGAGGGGAGAGATGTTGGTAGAAGGGAGAAGGATTCAATAGCAGAAGGAGGGACTGGTGGTATAAATGAAGAAGGAGAAGAAGTGGTAGATGAGAAAGGAATAGGAAGACAGGGAGATTTAAACACAGGAACAGATGGAGGTATAGAAGGACAGGAGACAGGAGGTAAAGAAGAAACAAGTTTAGCATAAGGAAAATCATGCTCCAAGAATTTAACATGCCTAGATATATAGACCTTGTTAGTAGTGGGATCAAGACACCTGTACCCTTTAGTATTAGCACAATAACCCAGAAAAATGCAAGGTAAAGATCGAGGAACAAGTTTATTGGAGGCATATGGTCTAAGCCAAGGGAAGCAACAACATCCAAAGGGCTTTAACATATTGTAATTTGGAGGTTTATTGTAGAGAACATGAAAGGGTACTTTAAAATCAATAAAGGAGTTTGGAAGTCTATTTATAAGATAGAGGGCAGTAGTGATTGCTTCAAGCCAGAATTTCACAGGAAGTTGGGCCTATTGTAGAAGGGTAATGGCAGTTTCAACAATATGTCCATGTTTCCTTTCTGCAACCCTATTTTGTTCAGGGGTATAAGGGCATGTGGTTTCATGAGAGATACCACAAGAAGCAAAGAAAAATGCCATCAATTTATTGAGAAATTCACCCCCATTATCAGTCCTAAAAGTTTTAATATTGAGAGAGAAATGATTGGTGACAAAGAGTTTGAAAGCTTGGACACAACCAGTCACTTCAGACTTAGCATGTAAGGGAAACAACCAGCAATATTTAGTAAAATCATCAACCAAGAGCAAATAATATCGAAAACCAGAAAAGGAAGCAATAGGAGATGGTCCCCACACATCCATATGAATCAATTCAAAAGGAACACTTGTACTTGTAGTGGACAATGGAAACGGGAGTTTGTGGCTCTTAGCCTTATTACAAGAGTAACAATCTAAATGTGTAGCAGTAGGAATGGAAAGGTTGTAAGCTTTAGAAAGAATAGAGAGTAAACCAGAATATGGATGCCCAAGTCTGTTGTGCCATATAGTAGCACAAGAGGACAAGTTGAGCAAGGCAGTAGCTGACTTAGAAGAAGGATGCAGGGGGTATAGACCCTTGTGACAACTCCCTTGGTGTAGAATTTGAGAGGTGGTTTTGTCCTGAATGACATAGCCACTTGAGTCAAAGATGATAACGCAGTTGTTATCTTTTGCAAATTGATGAACAAATAGCAGATTATGGGAAATTTGAGGAACATGGAGAATATTATGTAAGGCAAAGCAATGAGAGGGTGTAGAAAGAAGACCTTTACGTGATTGTATCACAGGAATATTATGCCCATTACCAACAACAATAGAACTAGTTCTTGTTCCTCCACTTGGCATCTGAATGTGAGAGGAATCATAGTAACATGAGACGTAGCCCCTGAATCAAAAAACCAAGAAGAAGATGCACTTGGAACTTGCTGTGGACCATAAGAAGCAAAAGAAACTTGCTGTGGACCATAAGATGCAGAAGGAACTTGCTGTGGACCATAAGAAGAGACTTGGAGACCCAGAGAAGTCCCATCAGACCCAGTAGGAGAAGTGTAGTAACCCATAACATCAGGGGAGACAAACATAGCCCGAGCAGAGTTGGGTACAATATGTTGTGGTCCAGGTATAGCCTGAGAGAACTGAGCAGTAGCAGGAATCAGAGACCCTTGTGAACCACCATAATGTGCTCCACTAACAGTGGAGCCTGTATACCCTGGGTGTGGACCAATGGAACCAGACGAAGGAAAATTTCTAGAGGTGTATTGTCCAATGTTCCCAGTGTTGTTGTTATTAGCAAAACCCCTAGAATTTCCATAACCAGAAGAGTCACTTAATCTTCCTGGTGGTCTATAACCCAGGTTTTGACGGT
Source organism: Vaccinium myrtillus (assembly GCA_016920895.1). Classification (NCBI taxonomy): domain Eukaryota; kingdom Viridiplantae; phylum Streptophyta; class Magnoliopsida; order Ericales; family Ericaceae; genus Vaccinium; species Vaccinium myrtillus. Next base: position 13,086,622 of record CM029277.1, read on the forward strand.
GATAACAAGAGTAAGCTAGATGGTTACTTTTGCCACAGATCTGACAACCTTAAGAAGATCCTGAATACTGATTTCGATTAAACCTCTGATTTCCCCTGTTGGACCTGTTGTTCCCATTGTAATTCCCAGAATAAAACCGTGGTTGTGGTTGTGCAGAGTAAGGGAGAGGAAATGGAAATTGGAAGGACTGGAATGGAAGAGGGGAAATTGGTGTTTGTGGCACATTATCATTTGGCACACCAGTTGGTTGATAGGAGGGATGTGACAAAGGTCTAGGCTGTAACACTGGTGATTGAGCAATCAGGATAGTGGAGGGATCACCAGAACCATTGTCATTTATATGCAGGGCTTCAGCAATGAGCATGGTAGAAAAAGTACCAAAAGACAAAGGTTTAGTTCGAGTACGTATGGCTTGCTGGAATGAATCATAACCAGTGCCAGATTTCAAACCATTTAAAGCATGAAAAATTAGATCTTCCTCGTCCACAGAATGACTTGAGGCTGCTAATTTCTGAACTATCTCTTTGATGGAGTCAAGATACTGCTCCATAGAGCCAGTCTTGTTCAGACTATACAATCGTCTCTTAAGATCGTGAACATGAGAACGAGATAATAGACTGAACTTTTCTTCAAGTTTATTCCAAAATTGGAATGTGTGCTCAGAACCAACAATATGAGGAAGTATTGAGGGATTTAGGGTTGCAATGAGACATGAAAGCAACATTCGATCAACAGTAACCCAACGAGTAAAATCAGGATTTGAAACCCTAACTCCAGATGCATCAGTTATGTGCGATGGAGGAACAGTAACAGTATTCTCAACAAAATCGAATAAATTGTTCGCTTTCAGAGCGTTCTCTACTTGAGTCTTCCATGCAAAGTAATTTGATGTTTCTAAACGAATTGTGATAAAACTCTGAAAATTTGCGATGAGAAAAGAAAGAGAAGAAGGCAAACTCGATGATGAATTCGAGGTAGAATCTGCGACTGCAGCTTGAGAAGCCATTGATCCGTCAAATTCTTGATCTCCTTGAGCGATTGAATAGAAATCAAGAACGTGTTCTTCGTCGACTTTCGTCTCTTACTGGCTCTGATACCATAACAGAAATGTAAATCTAACTAATTTTAGAGAGAGAAACTAGATCTGAAGAATATTTCATCACAATGCATTAACCAACTGAATACACACGAGTCACTGCTTCTATATGCAATTTACACAGTGATAGCTCAACTTAACAGAGTACAAATTAGTTACAAAGCGAACTGCTTGAACCACTGTGGTCTTCTTGACCTATAACTACTGAACCATTGTAGTCTTCTTGAACTGTTTGACCTGCTTGTGTTGACAGTTGGGAGTAGATACTCATAATGGTCCTGTTCATTTTCAATCTCGCTATTAAGTAGTTTGATTGTACAAAAAAGAAAAATGAAAAAAAGATTGATCGGAGCACCAATTATTACTACATCAACACTTCATATTTGTTAGAGATAAAACTAAAAGCTAAGTTGCTAAAAGTCAATTTTCTCTTCCATATCCTTTTGGTAAAAATACGTTGCTAAAATCACATTAGTACTTTTAGCAAATAGGAGTTGGGGGTGTTTACTTTTAGAAAACGGAAAACTCACAACATTTAAAAGGTTCTGCTAATGTCCCATCAAGCTAGTTTTGATAAAATATAGGAGTACTTCTTTGCGATATATAAGTTATGATCAACTGGCTCGCCCTGTTTTGTGGGGGTTCTCCTATCCAAGCTCACAGCACGTCACGCTCATCCCACATAAGCCCCATTTTAAGTAAACTAACGAAAATACCCCCGCTCATCCACTTAACCTCCTTCATCGTCTCCTTCCTCTCCCTCCCCCACTCCACCAGATCCTCCTTGGAATTCGAACGATTTGCACCGATTTAAACCCACCACCACCACATCCACCATCTCCGCCGTTGTCGCCACCCACCACGCTTTGCACCGATTTGTAGCTCCAAAATCAATTCTTCAAGTTCTAGTCTTTTTGCTTCAAGTTCTGTTCGATGAGTGAAGGTTTGAAATTAGACTTTAGGTTTTGTTTCAACGGACTTCTTGAATCCTTTAGGTCTAAATTGTGGCCATTTCAAGTCCAAATTTCATTTTTTGTGACTGGAATCACTTGTTCATCTACATCTCAGATTAAATTTTTGTGGAGGAAATTATGTTGTTTGCATGTGAATCATACGTTTTACTGACGGGAAAATTGCTTTATTTGCTGATTTTTTTCATGAAGTTGGCTTCTCCGCTACAGATTGTTCAATTAAAATCTTCAAAATCACAAATAATATTCTTTTACACAAAATTACACAAGTTTTTTTTTTTTGGGGTGTGAATTCTCTATTTAGACGTGTGAATTGCGTAATTTGGGATAGATAATTTTTTTTTGTGTAATTTGGGGGTGTGAATTGTACAGATGAGGTGTGAATTCTCTATTTAGATGTGCGAATTGTGTAATTTGGGACGGATCAAAAAAATTGTGTAATTTGGGGGATGTGAATTATGTAGATGGGGTGTGAATTGTGTAATTTGGGGGGCTGGGCTGGGCTGTGAGTTCTGCATTTGAAGGAAAAATAGTAAAAGCATCTTCAAAAAGGGGCTGGACAAGATAGCACTACAAATGAGGGTATGAATGTGTAACACCCTTGATTTTCAACATATTTAAACATATTTTTCTCAAAATAATAACTCCAACTTCATTCATAAATGTCCAAATTCAACACACATTAACTATTTGGGTACTCATATCTCATATGAAAATCAAGTATTTAATACTTAATGTTATTACACTTTCCAAAGTCAAAAGATGAGACCAAGAACAGAGTTACAACTTTATCTTCCACAAGTCGAGTTCGTGAGATTAAATGATAACTCTTCCAATGTATGCCTTTCAAGCCCAATCATGCACTCTAAGCAAGCGACTCATGCTCCATGCGGTTTAACTGAAATTGATATGGGTGAGCTACACTAGCTCAGTAGAGATTTATCTACAAAATCTAAATGAATATGCATGAAATGAGCATGAGACAAATACGTTGATCTGACCAATTTGATATTTTATATTGACAAACGATGACCCACAGTTGAAATTTGAATCAAATAAAAGACTAAGTGTTACCATTTATAAATTTGTCATTTTTTGTTCATGAAAGACTTCGTGTTTAATCCCAAGTGTTCCCATTTATTAAATACCTAGTTTCCTTTCTCATTTCAACTCTTATACCAGCTCCATATGTGCGTATCTGAGAATTTTGGGTCCCGCAACCCCTACTAAGATTCATAAATCCCTAATACCCTTGCCCAGCTTTACTGGAAATATAAGTAAACCGTGTTTCATGGGCCACATTCACCCATGCCCAGCTATGCTGGTAATAATAATAATAATAATAAACCGTGTTTCACATGCCACGTTCACCATGCTCATCTATGTTGGTAATAATATACCAACGTTTTCATAACATGACTCTTTCTATCTTAAAGCATACCTGCACATCTATCACGCACCCACTATAGATATGTAGTGGCTCATCTGTCCTCGAACAATAATCCATTCTTTCATTTTCACGGACCATTATGTAATCTACCACTTCCTTCTAAGAAGTAACCATGTATCAAACATATGATTTATGACCCACGTTGATAGATTTACCCAACAAGTGTTTAATGTCCTCAATGTGAGATATCAGGTGTCCCTCAAGTGCCCGTTTCAAAATCCATTTCCATTCACTTTGAAGATGTTCCGTCACCCATTGCTCTACGTCCTAACATATCATGTTCCAGGGGATAGGTGCCATGATTTATCAAGTTAACGGAATGACATGTTAAGGACTCAAAACAGTGGGAATAAGCATTTCGTGTCCTTCGAGTGTCTTTCATGTGTTTTAAACCAACATTATCCGTCTTTGTTCAAAATCACGTACGTTAACAAGTGCCAAGTATACGAGAATCGATACAATTATATAGAAAAATCAAGAAAGTCACTAATCATGCAAGGATAAGGTTAAAAGTGAGCATTTCAACAAGTTATAAGATGTAGGGAGTGAATACTTAAAGCACACGATCCAACAAGTCAACCGGGAACCAAAAGAGCAATTTTAGGATTTAAGCACAAAGGTATCGATACCTGGGACTTGAGGTATCGATACCTAGACCCTCACCAGCGAATCAGAACAATGGGTATCGATACCAAGCTGCAATGGGGATATCGATACCCAGAACCCTTTTTTCGAATAGAATGATGGGTATCGATACCTAGACCATTTCGGACAAATTTTGCAGATTTTCACAAAAGGTGGGGGATTTCAACCCAAGCATTTAGAACATGAAATTTATGAAGGAAATGCATCAAAACATATTGCAAACACTTAGAGAATGTAGAAATCAATCCCCACCTCAAAGATTGGCTCCAAACTTGAGTAGATCCAAAACCCAATGAAACCTTAACTCCAAAATCCAAGCCCCAACTGGATTTTAGTTCTTCCAAGTGAGGATGAATGCAAACCCAGACTTCAAATGGAAAGAGAAAGCACGTAGGATGATGGATTTATGAGTTGATCAAGTGAGGGAGGTGAATTTGGGTGTCTTGTGGAGAGAATTTGAGAGAGAGAGAGAGAGAGAGAGAGAGAGAGAGAGAGAGAGAGAGAGAGAGAGAGAGAGAGAGAGAGAGAGAGAGAGAGAGAGAGAGAGGGCATGGTGGTGGCCAGCTATGGAGGGTGGGAGGGGAGAAAGAAATTTTCTCTCCTCTCATTTCTTTTATACCATGCTCAAATAATTACGCCACACAATCTTGTATTGACTTGTGTATTACCAATGAGTCCTATATCAAACAGTTTGGCACATTTACCCATTCTCTAATTAAAAGAAATAATTTCATATTATCCCTCAATTTAAAAGCCAAAATGGGGGCGGCCAGTAATTTCCCGTTGTTACTATGGGTTTGACATGAGCCCACAACAAATCAAAACTAGACCAAATAGAAGATAGGTAATGGATCCCAGGGTTTAGGATAAAGAAGAAGACGTGTACAACCATCAACTATCACCCATACTATAGCAATGACGGTTAAACCCCAACTTTTTATTTTGTTCAAGATATATATAGGGATGGCAACGGGGTGGATCGAGGATGGACTTGACCATCCCCGCCTCCAATCCCCGAGCCCCATATTTGCCTGTCCCCGCCTTGATCCCCGAACGGGGAATCATCTCCACCCTCTATCCCACTCTTAACAGGGATTGGGAATCCCCGCCCCGTTTTGAAAGTTACCAAACCAATAGAAAATAAAAAATCTAGAAAAATACCCCTTAGACTTTACCAACATATTTGATATCTAAACCACCAAACAATGAAAAACATGGCAACAATTTATAATTTTCCACCAAATATCCCAACCAACCAAATAAAATTACATAATAGTCAAGAATTCCAACCTTGAGTCTGGAATTACCAACTAAATTATGTTTGAGAATGTGAAGAATGAAATGTATTACGATGTATAAACTAACATATATAGTGGGAAAACCCTAGCAATTAACAATAATTCAAGGGTTTTAAATGTGAATAACATATTAAATGTGTAAGAAAAACTAGGTCTGGGAACATGTCGGGGTACTGGTCGGGGATATTTAGAACCGCCTCCAACCCAATTCCTGATTATTTTTTTATTTTTTCCTCCAAATCCGATCTGATCCCCAAAAAAATCCCCAAAACTCCAATCCGAACGGGGCGGGGATGGATCGGATCGGATCGCCGAAATTGTCATCCCTAGATATATATGAGTCAGTTACGTTTTTTATATATGTAAGATAAATTTACTTTTATTTCCATGAATAAATAGACATAGAGATCTATAAAATAGATGGTTCTAATCTTGCAATAAAATTTCGGTAGATATTGTTGGGAAATTAATGTCAATGAACTACACACTTAACTCACCAACACACAAACACTCGAGATCTTGGATGCTACGAATAAAAAAAACAAACCACAGAGAGAGAGAGAGAGAGAGAGAGAGAGAGAGAGAGAGAGAGAGAGAGAGAGAGAGAGAGAGAGAGAGAGAGAGAGAGAGAGAACACAGAGATACGTGGAAAACATCAACACAAAGAAAAACTACGGCAGCTGTAACGCCTGAATTTCGGACGCGTTAGTAAAACACTTTTCAAATTGATTTCGTTAAATAGAAGTTAATCTCTTAAATAATAGCGGAAGCATAATTTGATTTCATCAACTTGACAAAATAGATTAAACTTCTAAATAAGATTAGAACTTGAAATCGAATTTCTAAAAAGGAACAGAGCATAAACTATTAAGGGATCTATAGTTTGATAACTTTTGTTTTCTAAGAGAACTCCACCTTTAGCCTGATGGAGAGGGTAAAACCCAATTACGTAAGAAAACATTAAAGCACGAGGAAATCACGTGCTCGGCGTAATCATCATGAGATGATGGACTAGGTCGGCGGGACCACGGGAGGGTACCCTAATCCTAAACATAACAAGACGGGCCATGAATAAAGCCCAAAGTAATAAGTAACACCACGCGAGGGTAAATTAGCTCGGGGGAGCCATGTGTAGGTAACCTAGGTCGTAGCCGAGCTAGGCAGGCCTCGAGTATGGCCAAAATCGTACTATGGAATAGTAACATCACCAGGAAAGGGTATAAGGAACCATATCCTGAGCTCGATGTAGCTCGACACTTACATGAGAAGTCTTACAATGCCCTTGTCAAATAGTATGGCATCTCAACTAAACCACCTTAAGAGAATAGGGTGGTGGTCGTTCTAGAAGGATCTGGAATAGCCTCTTTCGTGATAAGAGGTGAATCCCGCGATCTAAGGGATTAACAAGAACATTCCATGTTAGATTAGGAATGCAATACAGAGGCAGAATCCTAGTAAGGGTCCATATTAAATTACACAGCCATATAGAAACAGGTCCTATAACCCTAATTACAATTCAACTGCAATATAAAGGGGTAAGGCCCAAAGACCGAATGTAACCCTAATTACACTCTAACCCCCCGAATTATTGCTGAAAGTTATCTGCAACCCAACAGATATGCACTTGGAATGTCGTTCAAAAAATGTATTACAACACATTTCAATTCAGATTAACACCCTACCAGCAAACAATGTTGGTTGGTGGTCTCCCATTTGCACTGCACAAATAGTTTTTGTAGTACTTGTAGTTTAAGTTAATGAGGGATTTTATATTTGTAATGAGGGGATTCCAGCTTTTCCACAGCATTTTGCTAAATACTTTTGCTCATCTTGTCCCTGGATGAAGGATGCTTCTGGTGGACCTCCTCATAAATGTGATCAAGTCCTAAAAGGATCTAAATCGTCTTTTTGGCCCCATTGTTCGTAGTTCCTCACGCACTCATTTAATAATGGAAATCTCACTTTTAGTAAAAACTTTGAGAAAATGAGTTACACCAAAAATAACCTAAATTAAACAGATATCATTGTAGGCACCCCAAAAGCATTCCCGATGATGAGGACAAATCAAAGCAGTACAAAAGGCTTGAATATTGCTCTAGAACCCTTAAAAACAATCCTAAAACCCAAGAAAAACCCCCAAAACCCTTTCAAGCCATTCGAGCGCTCAAATGCAGTAACCTCCAGTGTCAAGTCAATACAAGACTTGAGCACTCAAGTGGTGACAACCTGAGCGCACCAGGTTTTTGCAGGAGCATCTTCAGACGTGATGATGAGGATTTCCTACTCAGCCGGCATTCCCTCGGCCCCGAAACACTCAACCTTCACGTCCTATTGATCTACCATTGACCAAATGATCACCCTAATACCCTACCCCCCACCATTTCCCTCCAAAACCCATCTATTTAAACACACCTACCCTCTCCATTTTCGGGTAACCATCCAACACTACAAAAACAGAGCTCTATCTATTACAATACACTCCAATTGCATTCTGTCAAACACCATCACATCCCTATTTAAAAACCCTTTTTACTCCAAAGCTAAACATCCAAAGTGCTTAAAAGCCACCAAAAACTCTTCACTCGAGTTATCCTTTAGCCTATTCACCATTAAGTCAGCTCTATGCCCACTTAAAATTTCAGTCTCCAGCAATATTCCCCAAAAAACTTCACTATAAGCATTGTTTCAAGCTACATTGTACACTATTTTCGTATCCTGAGGGAAACCAGTAGGCCTAAGCTAGTTCCTCATACAAGTCTTGGGCGTACATGGTCTATTTGGTAATACAAAATGAGCTTTCAAAACTCAGGGGGCTATTGTTGGTTTGAGCGCGGAAGTCAGCATTTGAGTGTTCAAGTTATCCTTTTTCATATTCTCATGTTTTCACTTCAAATGAGTGCAAAAATAATTTTCTCTCACTTCTGTTGCCTGTTTGCATCCTAAACAAGGTCTATTCGTGGGTTGGTCAGTTCATTTAACGAGTTTAAAGCGTGATTTCAAAGTATCTACACACTGGGATCAAGTGTTTTAGTACAGAAACATGATAACAAAGAAAAACAACTTCACTTTTTAAGGAACATAAACAAAACAGAAGAAGCAATGGGAGATGACCCGAGCGACTTATTGACTTGAGAGCTCAAGATACCTTCTCTGAGCTCTCAAATCAGAGAGATAGTGGGCAGGTTGGTTTTGATAAAAACAGTTCCTATTTGTTATGTACTTCATAGTTTAGCTTCTGTTTATCAATTGTTTTAGCATACGTAGATCTGTTATGTCATAACATGTTGTACATAGCATCTGTTTATGCATTTGATGTCATCAAATCATCATAAATAGTCACTTTGTACATGTTGCACAAGCATCCACCACATGTAGTCATAAGCATTTTAAAATCCCACAAACACCGAGGAGAGACCGACTTTAGGGTCGGGCGAGGGGGTGCCATAAAACCCTTCTCCTCTCGTAACCTATCTCCTAAACCTAAGGTATTATGGTGACGACGAACCAGTAAATAAAATCTTATCAAAAAATGAGGCATGAGTCATTTGAGTTCGGTTCCTCGAAGACAATCTAGTAAAACCTGGGTAGCGATCCGAATTGACTTCCTCGGAGGGGTGTCCACAGTCGTTCTAAATGATGCTTTTGTTGGAGCTACTGTATTTCCTAATGGACAAGAGAATCACATTGGAGATGTAAAAATACCTGTCTTATAGGACAAACAGTAGATTAATTAAAATTCAATGCTCAGCATTTGTTGGAAATGATTTTCACATTTTTTTTTTGATGAATGCACTCCCTTTTAGGGTTCTTCTATTGACAGGATGGCAATAAGAAAAGAAGGGAAAAAAAAAGTACATAATGTACTTCAATGTACTTTTTAGTTTTTACATTTTCTAATGCACTTTCACACATTTTTCAATACATTTTTTAAATTTTAACGACAATATAGTAAGCTGATTTTATCATTTTCCTAAAGAAAAATGCAGATTATTGATAAGTACGATATCAATGTGATTACTCTGTGTACTCTTTGACGACAACAATGAGGCAGTTTTGTTCATAGAAACTACCCGATCGATCTCTCCTCTCCTTCCCTCATCTTCTCCAACAAAACCCTAAACCTCCATAACCCATATTATCTCCTCCACCCACCGTACCATCTCTCCACCGTGAACCACATACTAAACCCTAACTCTTCTCTTCTCCGCAAATCAATACCCTAACTTCCATATTCCTACCGTACGTCCATCACCACCACTTCTTCTTCCATAACCATCAACCGTTCGTCTCTCCCCTGTTCTAAATTAAAACCCTAACCCGAATCTCTCTCCACTACCCTCACACATCACAACCCGATCATCTCTCTCCTCCATACTCAAAGAGGGGAGTCAGATTTCAGAGGGTTTCAAGCAGAAATTTTGGGCAGTCTCTCACCAAAATCAAGGCCGTCGCCCAGTTCTTTGTCCATTTTCTAAGAAGTTGCTCATATTCCAGCCTTGATCTTGTCGTTGCTCGATGTCTGGCAGCACCTCTGGTTTCCATATCTAAGTTTCCGTCGGTGATAAAGGTACAACTTTGTCTATCCTTTTGAAGGATCTCTTAGGCGGCTGGATTGCTATTTTGGTTTTGGGTTCTTTTGCTGTGCTTGTGGTTGTTCTATTTTCTGCAAAGGTTAGCGCAGATCTATTTTTTTTTTCCAGCTAGTTGTGGAGGTTCTGGTTCTACTAGTTGTGTTTTGGTGTTCAGTGGCTTTTTTCATATCCATGTATCTACAGTTTGTTTGAGCTTCTTTCGTGGGATTATGGATATTGATCGTCTAGAATTGTTTTCTCTATTTGTTGATAATCTCCCTGGGGATGTAGGCCTTAATTGGTTCAAGAAGTTTTTTAGCCAGTATGGGGTTGTAAAGGATGCCTATATTCCGTTTAAGCGCAGCAAAGTGTCCAAAAGGAGATTTGGTTTTGTGCGGTATAATTGTGCTTCATCGGCAGAGGTGGCCATATCCAAAGCCAATGGTTTTTGGATTGATAATAGGAAACTTTTTGTTAAGATGACTGCATTTGAAACTCAAGGGTTAAAGTCTGGCCACAATGGGGAGAAACATGACTTATTGCTTAGTTCTAGAAGAGTGGTCTCTTTGATGAATAATGGCTCAAAAATTCCTAAGAAGTCACGGGGACTACATGAGGATAGGCCGTCTTACGCTCAAGTCACTAGAGGGGTGGAGGGAATTGGAGAGAACTTAGCAACTAGAAGTGTTCAGTGTCACGCTATTGGAAATGGTTGGCTATATAGGAGCGCCATTGCAAAAATCCGAAAGCTTATTTCTGCAAAAGATCTGGAATGTATTTTCAATCTAAAGAAAGTCACTGAAGTCCAAATTAAAGCGATTGGAGGAAGGTATGTGATTATAACTTTTGCCAATGAAGGAATCAGAGACAAGATTTTAAAAGAGCATTGGGTGAAGATCTGGTTTTCTGATTTTCATCCGTGGAGTGGCGAGCAAGCCAAAGAGGAGAGGTTTGTGTGGATCTCATGCTTTGGGATGCCCCTTAGTGCATGGTCCTCGCAAACTTTTAAAGATATTGGTAGTATTTGGGGTGAATTTATTGAAGTGGACGAAATCACACTTAAAGGGGGTTCGTACGAAAAGGGCAGAATCTTGATTGCGACTGACCATTCCAAAAGGATTGAAGGGAATATTAACTAGTTGAAGATGGAAGGAAGTACATAGTAAGAATACAGGAGGAGAGTTCTTTCAGGAAGGTGGAGTCGAGTAATTTTCTTCCGGATTTCGATGTGTTGAGTGTTCATGATGACAAGCTTTCTCAAGTTCTTAAGGAGGCCCTATCTTTAGATTTGGGATCTAAAGTGGATCCTAATGACAATGGCATTGGGTCTTCTCAAGGTTTGGAATCATTGGTGGAGGACTCTATGGGCCTTCAATCTCTTTTCCATGAGACTTTTCTTGTTGAGCCTGTTGTGAAAACGAGAAGACAAGGGAAGTTATTAGATGTCAATTCGGGTGACTCGTTTTCGAGTGCTAAGGTGGCTTCAGAGGGTTCTGATTATGATGACAGGGATCTCGTCTCGAACGAACGTCTTATTCAATTTGTGGAGCACAAGCGCCATAAAAAGTCTCACAAGGCCAAGAAGGTTAATCATGGGCAAACTACATGGAGCAAAAATCCATTGAAAACAACAATGTGTTCTAGGACGGATAGCCGGGACAATTTTATGATCAATTCAAGGATGGGTTCGAAGATAGGAAGTGTTGATGGTAGTGTCGATGGGAGTATCAAGGGTCCCACTCATTCGTTTCAAGAGGAGGCTAGTAGCGACATTCGTAAGAGGAATTCGATTTTAGTCAAGGAAGCTCGGGAGAACATGAAGATGAGTGTTTGATTAGGTGTAAAATTTCATGGAAGGGAGAGCTTTAATATTAAAAAGCTTTTAGAATTGAAGGGAGTCGAAATTTCAGAACAGGAAATTAATGCGGAAATTAAAGCTCTTGATAATTTGGAGGGAGATACCTCTATTTCTATGGAGTTCTGATCTGTTGCTTGCTTGTTGTGGGAGTTTTCTGGCGCTGTATCCATTTTTTTTTTGTCTGGGTGTGGTAGTTCTTTTCGTTTTGGGGTTTTCGGCTTCTCTGGTTGTTTCAATGCTTCTGGTTTTGCTTGTTTTTGGTTGGCTTAGGGGTTGGAGATCTTTGGTTGTTTCTATTTCTTGCTGTAGTTTGTTTTTTTTTTTTTTTTTGGTGTCTCAGTTGTGGCTTTTTTCTAGTTTCTGTTTCAAGTTGGTTGGTATCTTACCACCCTTCTTGTTTTCCCCCTTTGGGCCTTTGGAGTTTTCAGTCTTGGGTCCCTTTAATCTTTGTAATTCGTTTTCAAAGATTAATGAATTCTTTGCTTAGAAAAAAAAAAATTGATAAGTACGATTCTAGCCCAAACAGAGTACAAATGCAGGAAGAAACAACGGAGAACCTAGCATCAAATTGGCTAGAAAGAAAAACGAAAGCTAGCATTGCAGAAATGACAGTCACCAGACTTGTCTTGATTGCAGCACCAAACCATAGCGACACACAAACTTTATCGGTCTGTTTAACGAAACCCATAAGGTTTTTATTAAGTATAGGAAAAGGAAAAGAACACACCCTTTAGTGCATTTTTCAATACATTTTTCTCTATTTTTATACATTTTTTACATATTTCAATACACTTTTTAAACCTTAACTGAAACTCACTGGGCTTCTTTTAACATTTTCTTTTCCCGTTGGGTTTCACCAATCTTTTAACATTACGAAATAGAGTAAGAGCAACTCCAATCATGCTTCAAATTTTCGTTTGGTTATTCAAATCTTCATTTAAAAAAAATTCTCTCCTCCAGTCTTACTTCATTTGAGTTCTTCAAAATGAAGAACCATTTTTGATACTTAATATTTGAAGGATACTTCGAGATACGAAGAACCTTATTCATTTTATTTCTCCATTTTTCCAATGGTATTGTATATTATGTTCTAATTTATTTAACATAAAACAAAAGTAATTAGAAAAAGATTCACAATACCTTTAGAATAAGACCAATCATCAAGATATTTAACAAATTTTTTTTAAAAGTTGATAATATTAAATTTTAGATGGAAAGTCGAGGTTTGGAGAGAAATGGATGAAATTTTGAAGAAATGAAAAATGGTGATTAGAGTTGATCTTGTAAATAATTGTATCCTTCAAAAATTTCTTTTTGAGTTAAATATAGAGTATTATTTTGACCTTTTTACTGTAGTTTTGACATCTCATTGCCAATGTCACGCTGCTAAGTCTTAAGAGCAACACCAATCCAAATACACCATCAAATAATGTGAGGTCTATACATATTTTGATAATTTGAGTCGTTCATTTTGTAGCTTTAGACCTCTAAATCTTTTATGCAAAAAATTAGATTGATCAAATATTTTTTTAAGTGTTTGATTCAAATCAATTGAATAACAAGAAGAATTTTAACTATCCAATTATCTCAAGGAAAATGTAAAATTTTTAAGATTGCTATGAATGTCCGATCAACATGATTTTTGGCATAGATAATATTCGTGCCTAAACCTATAAAATGAAACATTTCAATCATTAAAATGTGTAGTACTGAAACTCACTCCACGTGGTGGTGTGTTTTGATAGGTGTGTAAGTAGAATTACCATTTAGACCTTGCAGTGTGCTTTGGGACCGATACGTACGTTCTATGCTCGTTCCAACAAACACATGCTTATCCCCGATAAGAAAGAAAAAAACAAACACATGCTTATTAACTTAATTACAACTTGGTTTTTCTTTATGCAGCAATGGTTCTTCCAATAATTAGGAACATGTAATGATATGTTCCAGTTCCTTAAAAATAAAAAGGAACATGTTTAAGAACCCTTCTACCTGCACCGACGGGAATGCACCGACCGCGGCGATGCTCGACGCTGTTGTGGGTCCCAACCGATCGATCCGAGCCGTTCATCCTTCTCAAAGTTGAATTCTGAGTGGGCCCACGCGGGAATCAAGACAATCGCACAACTGTTTTGGATCGAGGCGACGCCGTCGATAGGCGGTCGGTGCATTCCCGTCGGTGCAGAAGGAATTATCGCATGTTTAAACATTTCCCATTGAGTGGTATAAACGTGCTGTACTTGTACGTGGGATGGACAAAATACTTGCACAGAAAAGCAAACGAGAATTGCATTGCATGTGCTGCCAGAAGGGTATTGGCAGAAGACCAACTTTATGGTTTTAAATAAATTGGCTTCTTAATGATACTCTTAACTAGGGAGCCCTACCCCTACTCTTTAAGTACAAATTGGATCTGGTCCTGAATTCTGATAGACTGATTGGCATCTTGTGCCATTACAAGTTTCTTTATCCAAAAAATCAAGTGCCAAAAAAGATACTCCAAGAGGTTTGAGAAGTGGGCATAAGATGTGGGCAAAAGGCACTCCAAGAGGTTTGAGGTTGCATGTTCAAATTCCATAAGAAATCGGGGGCCGTAGTGAGGGGACTCACTATAGGGGTGTAGTGAGTCTCATCCGGCCATTCATTTCGGCACCGACGGCAGTGGCGACTCCAGGAGTTCGGAAGTGTGGGGTCATCGCAGTAATGACAACTAAAAATTTTGTTCCAACAAAAATCACATTTAAAGCTCAACCTAATAAACAAAAGATATCATCAAATGGCATAAAATAGTTTTCTCTGTTTTCAGTTTTCACCACACACACACACAAATCTACACAATCTTCTACGATTGCATTCAACGCGGTTTCGAGTTCTGAAATCGTTGCATGATAGTCTCTAGGTCGATACTATCAAATAATCCCTCCGTCCCAAATTGTTGCTTTTGCTTCACTTTTTGAACCATTCAAACAATTATCTATAATCTTTAATCTATAATTTTTCTATGATTTTAAAATATGTGTTTGATAAAATTAATTGAGATCTATCAAATAAGATCCATATTAGATATATAAATCATTAAAAATCCAAACAATTTTTTTAGAGGTCCCAATTCTAAAATAGTAACTAGGAGCAACAATTTGGGATGGAATGAGTACTTTCTTAGCAAGACAGATCAACCTCTCCATATCATCAAAAGAACAAAACGAGTGATTAGGATTCAAACAAGACACACAAAGAGGGGGGGGATGAAAGTTGGGGAATTATCCAGTGGGGTCAGCCTAAATTTATTTCATTTATATATGAATTTCCTAAAAAAAATTAACATAGTAGTAGTATTTTTTTTCCGCCATGGGGTCGGCGGACCCCCCTCATTTCCATGTGGAGTCGCCCCTGACCGACGGCTCGGATTGCAAATTAATTTTGAGTTGGATATAAAGCTTCCATATGGTATCAAAGCGAATCCATTTCATCCTAAATTTAATAATAACGAAAATTAAATCAAGCCCACACCCCACCATGATGATAGACAAAAAAAAAAAAAAATTTGCACGATAATAGAACCCAAAAAAGTGGGAACACATGGCAGACCTAAATGCGGTTGCACGTGAAGGAAGTGTTAGAGAAATTGTCTCACATTGCTTGGGTATAGAATGTGAGATCACTTAATAACACTTGAGATATCTCCACTAATTGCCAATTAATTTTGAGTTGGATATAAAGTTTTTACATTTAATTTCAAGACCCCATAACTAATCGAGGTGAGTGTGCAAACTAACTTAGACATCTAGTTATTAAAAGAAGTACTACCATATAAGAGAGGGACTTTTAAAGATTTAGAATTCCGTAGCTGGATTGGAACAGGGATTTTTCTGCCAAAGCAGGCCACCACGTGTTTCTTTTAGTTCCATGGTTGGTTGTGTGGCTCTGGGTAATGAGCTTCAAACTTAATGTGCAGCTACAAAATGCTTGGGTTATGCTACACCAGGCGAACTAAGGGATTTTTTCAGAAATGGAATTATTGACTTAAACTGAGTTACTGGGTAAGTTTGGATTGATGTACTGTGTAAGAATGACATGTCTCGGTTGATAGATTAGTGTTGTAGAACGGACTCTCAGACAACGGAATCATGAGTTATACTAGACAAAGCTAATTTGAGAGAGAAATTTTCATAGAACGATTTTCCAAAATCGAGTTTGTGCTCTTCTGACGACAAGCTACTGCTGTGGATCAAGTTTCTTATAAGCTTGTGTACTCTGTTAGAGATTTTTTGACCTCGAGCTGGGGTATGAAACCTTCTACATTGAACAAGTCCATAGTTGTAAGTTGGGATTTGCCTGATTGTATATATTTTTAGCTTCTGTGTCTGTTTGGCCTTGTTGAAGGTCTCACTTTTGTTCCTTGTTGATTGGTTTCTGTTGGATAGTGTATGGTTGTGGCAGTGTATATGGTTTTGTTTGTTATATTGGGGTATGCCCTTTCCTTTGAGGATGTACGTGTTTGTGCTTTATAAATGAATACTAATACTTATAAAAAAAAATAAAAACTTTCTAAAATCGAATAACTAAACTTTTGAGAGTTTAGTAGAGTTGCGTGTAAGCTGGTCCGGAAACGAGGTATACAAAAAGAAAAAAAAAGGCTTTTGTGAGATTGTTATATAGTACCACATAATATTATTGTTTTTTTTAGTACAAGCAAGAAGTGTTAGTAGTTAATATGTTAGAGTTAGTACTGGGGAGCGCCTCTACTTAGGCTCGAATCTTGGTTCATCTTGTGGAAGGACAAGGAAATAACTGCTGGGCTACAAGTTTTTCCCTTGCAAGGACGGAGCCAGGATTTCATATCTGAGGGGGCCACAACATAGACAACAAAATTTTAGAAACACAATATCTAAGTGCTCTTAACAAAGGTCTTGATGGTACCCAATGCAAAACACAATATTTAAGTGCTTTTATGTCAGTTTACATGTTTAATTTAACGGTCAAGGATGTTCGGGTCAGTTTACGTTCACCCTAGTCTCTTGTCAAACGCAGAACATCCATGACGGGACTAGAGGGTTTACAAGAATTTTTGTCTCTTGTTTACTGGTCTCAAAAGGTTGCCAAGTTTTGAATCCTCTAGTCCCGGCCATTTGTGTTCGAAACATGGCAAAAAAATCTCTCGCGGAAGGCATAAAATCGGCCCAAGCCGCTATAAATTAAACTCATGAGTAGGTTCATTTGAATGGCTTCTACTGACAAAAAACTGTTTTTTCCAAAAATCGAGACATGTCATTCTTTCACAATACATCACATAAAAAACTGTGAAAAATCAGTTTATTCAAAAACCTAACTTAGTGGAACACCCAAACGCAAATTTCAATAGGTCAATTTGCACGCGGTTAAAATTTTTGTAGCCTGCCTTCAACCCGACCTAACCCGCCGTAGTTACATGTGTAAAACAAGAAGCCAGAGGATACTATCATACCAAAATGTTGACCGTATATCCTACCATACTCCACATATGAATTGCACCTAATTGTACAAAAAAATCTAGACCCATCTAAGGTTTAGAGATTTATTCTTTTTCTGAGCTAATATAAAATAGACTGCTGTTTGGGTTGGGGGGATGTCGTTGGTGGCGGCAGGTTGCGGTCGGAGGTCTTTGGGCTGTGGGGCAGTGGGAGTTTGTAGATGGTAACTAGGGTTTTGACCCCTGATACAGGCTTATAATTGTGGGGCTAGGTCTTTCGCTGTTTTGGGCTTGGCCCACTGGGTATTTTTTGGCTTTGTTTCAACCGTGTTTTAATTTCTTCAAATTTTTTTTTTTGAACGGCCTCCAACCTTGGTTGGAGTCCCCTCCCATTCTCCCCCAACTTCATGTACCCTTTGTCAAGTTTTCATCAATAAACTTTTTGCCTATCAAAAAATAAAATAAAACATGCAATCCATCCATTACAATATATAAGAGCATCCTTAATTGCCTAACGAAAATTGGATAACCAAAAGCTGCCACATCAGCTTTTAGTTATCCATTTAGAGGTTGCCCAACTTAGTAAGTCAAAGTTCCACATTGGTGTTTTTTTGTTCATAACAAAAAACAGTGGACCCCATCACTTTTTCAAACTTGGATAACCAAAATTTGTCACATCACTTTTTTAGACTACAAAAAATAGTTTTTTTTAAACAAACCAATTTTTGAAAAAAACAATTTAAAAAATAGCTTTTTTTTTTTATAGTAAAACGCAGTTTTAGAAAAAACAATATTTGAAAAAAAAAAGTTTTTGTTTTTTCACAAAAATTGGTTGTCAAAAAGCAAAATTTTTGAGTAAAAAAAGTGTGTAAAGAAACATTTTTTTAAAAAATAACTGTTATTGAAAAAAAAAAACAATTTTGAAAAAAAACAGAAATTTGAACAAAAAACAATTTTATAAAATAAATTTTTGAAAATATTGTTGAGAGACAGAGAGAAGAGAAAGAGAGAAGGTTTTTGGCTGTGTTCTAATGAGGAGTTTTGTTTTGTTTATTTTGGTAATGATGAAAAGATAAATAGGGAAATAATCAGAGAGATACAGGTAATAAGTTGTGAGAGATAGAGAGTAATAATTGGAAAAAGAGGGTAATAATTGAAAAGAGAAATAGGATAATGATTGGAAAACTAAACTAAACTAAAATGCCTAAACAAACACAAATCATTTTGTATAATGATAGGTGTACTTGATTGCGTAAATGTGGGACCCACTAAATTTGGTTATTGGCAAGAGGTTACTAGTTTTGATTATCCATGAGCCAAAATTTGGTTAGTTGCTAAGCGGTTCCTAAGCTTTTAGCTTGGGTATTCTAATATGAGTACTTTTTTTTAAACAAACATTGCTATCCTTAGCAACATTTTGGTTTTGGTTAGGTCATTAAGGATGCTCTAGAGAGCTAGAGGATGAACGAGATTTCATCCACGGGCGATGGCAAAATACTACCTTGCCCTTCCCAATAAAACGCCCCCAATTATTGCAACTTGCCCCCCATCTCTGTCTCATGAAATATATTATGCACTCAGCATCCAGAGCAACCATGGTCCCTTGGCTCCTCTCTTTTGCTCGTAGTTTCTGAGTGATCTCACATTCCAAGCACAGAAATTTGTTAAAACTTCCACTATTGTCGACGAAGAACTGAGTCTTGTGACGACGGTGGTTTAATTGGATGATTTTTGTGTGAATCAGTGAAGTTGGGCGAAACAAGGTATTTCGATCTTATTTGACATGTTCGTGCAATTACAAATTCAAGGAGTTCCGCCTTCAAGCGGTTCCCTGCGGGGCAAGTTACAGGAAAAAAAAGGAACTAGCTCAACTTAAAAGCTAGAAAATAGCTCAACTGACAGAAGTTACAGGACTTCTAAAAAGTTAGTAGAAAATAGCTCAATTCACAGTTCAATATCATAAGTGATGAATGAACCCTCATCCAAGCTAGAATTCAAGGCGTGGGTTGCTCGGTTGGTCCGGTTGATAGTTCCAATCGCAGAGAAATTGAAGCTAACTGTAATTGTCAGATTATGTGAATGAAGTCTTCTGTGTGCTGACTGGATGTGTACTAAGCTGTTCCATTTTATCTTGCTCGTCAAACCGTCAATGCTTGCCATCTAATGTAAGTAATTGTTGCTCGTGTTTGAAGAATCGAAAGAGAAGACAATTGCTAATTTGGCAAACTTTGCGTATGATCCTTAAAATTTTACCTTCCTATGCCAGGTTCCGAATCCGTGAACGAATGGTGAACAGTTTGTAATTTAACTCCTGATCTTGTTATGAACTACTGTTTGTTATTTTATACAGCTCAATGTTTTAGAACTTTTCTTCTTAGACTGCATTACCGAACCAAATGAGAAGCTTGTGGAATTTGGCATTGGAGGGATTTGCAATTCTTGTGTTGGTAGGCCAAAGCTCAAAACATTCTGCTGGATGCTTCAGTATGACTCTTATGCCATGTTTGATATCCGGGATTTGTTCATTGGAACATTTCCAAAATATTGAATCTATTATTAATGTTGTTAATGATGATAATATTAAGTTATTCCAAGTGGTGTCATTTTATACCAAGTGATGTCACTTTTGGGTACTAACCAGGACGTATTACTCCCTCCGTCCGGATTTGTTGATCCGTTTTATGGATTCTCACTTTTTTTTTTCAATTACCTTTAGAGTCTATTCATTTCCTATTTTATCCTCACTCTCGAAATTTTTGGATCCAAATTAAACTGTTAGTGCAATTTTATACTGTCACATTTCACAGCTTTTAGTGGAATTACCTTCTTACTCATTAAAAAAAGCTAAAAGGCTAAGTCTCAGTTTGCCTTGTGCGGGTCAGACCTCCTGCATAAGCCCCTTGACGCCCATTGTCATGGTACTACTTCGTGTAGCAAGACTCTTTGGGCCTGTGTCATCTGGGTTGGCTCCCACATCAGGAGTTTGAGTTGTGTGCGAATCAGGTCTCATGTAGATTGGGAAAGAAGCTGAAGTTTTAGAGATGTTGGACTCTCTGGGGAATTTGGCAACCGAGGCACAAAGGCATTTCTACTGTACGCAGAAGACAGGTCTAGACTCTAGCGAGGAATAAATAACTGGGGATCAAAATATTTATTGAAAAACTCTGGGAAGGTTTGAGGTTGAAAATAGGTTTGAGAAAACAACACGACTCAATGGAACAAAAATAGAAAAATAGTCATCCGAGGCAGTCGAAGGCTGACGGGTAGTCCCCGGATGTTTTTGGGCTGCCATAATGCCGAAAATAGGTTCAAAAGATTGTTTATAAGCCAATAGGAAAGTTGAACAATCCCGACTGGAGCCGAAATTGACAACCGGTAGGCCCTGGGATATATCGGGTATAGTTTCAGAATGTGAAAATGAGTGCAAAAGACGCGGAAGATCTTTTAGTAAAAATTTAAATTTTGCCGCCCGGAGTCGAAAAATGGTTCCCGACGGGTCCTGAAATATCCTCGATAGGGTTTAAAGGCTGAAAATAGGAGCTTGAGGCTCGAGGAGTATTTTGGTAAAAAGTTATAAAATTTGTTGTCGGGGCCGCGGATGACTGTTGGTGGGCTCTGGGAAGCTTCCAGGTTAACTCTGTATGCTGAAAACTCTGGGTATGACAGGGAGTATTTTGGTAATTTTGAAATGGACCCTAGAACACTTCATAACTGACTCTGTTTGGGGAGATAAGCCAAAGATGTAAGAAAGGGTATTTTGGTAATTTTAGGGAGAAGCTGATTTCGGGAGTAGAAATAATTTAGGATGAGCCCTACGACTCATGGGTATGCATGACATAGTCTGAAAATAAATATAGAACACTATATTAGTGATACCGTAAATATAATTCAATTTGTTGTCCGGATCCTGCGCGGGAACCCGGGCAGTGCAAAATGGTGCCCGAAGGCGATTTTTAAAAGTATTTGAAAATTTGATGATAATATGATAATATGAAGTTGGAAGAAAAGGTTTTGAAAATTTTGTGATCGAACCCTCATCTGGTTGCCTACGTATCTGCTACGCATAAGAGGAATCAGGTCACTTCGTAGTAGGGCTGTCCAGCAGATCATCCGATTCGCCAATCTGACCAATCCGAACCGATCCGAACCATCCGTTGATCCATCCGTGAATGTTCGGTTCGGTTTCGGATCGAGAATTTCTAATCTGGCGGTTCCGGATCCGGATCGGATCGGATCTGCTCAATAATCCTTCTTTAATATGTCAAATTCGCCCGATCCGATCTGACCCGTAACCGATCTGTGAATGTTCGGTTCAATTTCGGATCTTAAAAACCATAATCCGCTCTGAGCGGATCGAATCGGATCCGTATCTGATCCGTCCGGATCCGATTCGTGGACACCCCTACTTCGTAGTACAGACCTCGGTTGGACTATGAAAATATATTTTAATTCACTTGAATTAATCCTGATATTTTTATTTTAGGGTTTTGTATCACCTGTCCGGACAACTAGTCAAGTCAAGGTAAGCGACCACAGAAAGCACCGGAAAAGACCTAGTAGGAACACCAGGGTCCTCCGTCAAGCTTGCTTCAGTGCGTACACTGTGTTGACAGTCTTTCCGATATTCCTCGCCTCAAATCTCAACGAGACTGGCGCGATGCATTGCGACGGGGACACGTTTATATTATCGTGAATTCTCTCGACTCACAAACTAATTAAATGTAATAAAATGGCATATGAAACTAGACACAGGCACGGTCCACGGGCAATAGCTAGGCCGACACAATTCTAAATGTGTGATTTACTAGTTGAAACAAATGAGTAGGCAGATATTGATGTTTGAAATAGGTTACTGATAGACTCCCGGACTTGAACCCTGGGTTGAGAATTGGATAACGCTTTCGATGTGTATTAGAGGAATCGCTCGGAAAATCGGCTATAGCATCTGGCAAAAAATGGATGATTTTAGCTCGGTACTCGAGCAGAGTAATGGCAAGATTTATGATCTGGGATTCCTTTTGAGAGAAATCCGGTAGCCCCTTCGTATAGCGTTGAGACTCTGAGTCGCAGTCCGAGGTTATGGCAACTCTGGCCCGACAGACTAAGACTCGGTCGAGATATTCAGGGTTTTTCTAACTGAGAACTCCATGATATTTCTTGAAAAAGACAAAGTTAAGGTTTTTTTCGGACCAAATGTCTACCCCGAGCTTTCCTCGAACTAAAAGTCAGAGCACCGCGAAGGGTTGAAACTCCGGAGATTGGAAGGGAAAGAGCGCCGCTAAGGGACTTGGAGAGCTCTGAAGGTGTGCCAAATAATGGGGGGAGGGGGGTATTTATAGGAGAGGAGAGGGAGAGGGGTAGACGCCCCTTCCCAGTGTTGGGAAACGAATCCCAGATCCTAGTAATGATGCATACAGATTAGACAACCAAAAAAAAAAAAAATCGAAAACCCTACATGACAGAATTAGGGTTTACCTCTCCTCCTTAGACACGAACGCACAATGGACCGGTTCTTTTTTCTTTAAAATGATTAAAGCATGAACGAAGCTCGACCGTACCTTATGATCTTCTGCCCTATTCCCGTATGCTTGGAATCTCGTACCCGATTATGGACTCCAATGAGATCTTTTTTTTTTCTCTCTCACATCCCATTTTTTTATTCTCTAAAAAAAACGTGTGAGACCTAGAGAACAAGACGGTATATTTATAGGGCTAGGGCAGAGACCTCAAGAGAAATAGATCTGGGCTCCTTGTGTAAATAAGAAACCCTAATCCTACTAGGATTCTATTTCTTATTTCACAAATTATAATTCATACCACTAAAGAATTATATTTGCACCCCCGTCCTTTTCTCAATTATATTTCGAGCTCCACGTTTTTAAATACTTATTAATCTCCCCATGTTAAGATTACAGATACCCGTTGATGCCATTAAATTACTAACACCTACGACACCTGCCACATGGCAGGTTATGGTGGTAGGCGCCCCTCTCCAGGGCGCCTATGGGGGTTTCCCACTGTGGTACTCTACTACTGCGGCTCAGTTCGACTCGCACATGGTGTTCTTATACCCGATTGTGGACTCCAAGTTCGTCCAGGGAGGTTTCCCTAGGATTCTAACATGCTCTAGATATCGTGGCGACGTTTGTTTTTCCTGATTATGGTCCGAAGATTGAGAAATACGATCATCCGATTTTCAATTGAATTAAAGTGCAACCGATCCGATGACCAAATGAAGCCCGATCGACCTGAAATTTTACATGGAATTTTAGAATGATTAGAATGAATTTATAAAAGGTTTAGATTTCAAATTAAGGTTCCGATGTCCATGATCATGGATTCAGTCGCCTCGAAAAGCGCAGTGTCCCCGAAAATAGCAAATGGGCTTTGAATCACCCAAAACTTGAAGTGAGCTCTTCACACATCGTGTGGAGCCCAAATATGAAGTTTGGTATCATTTGAAGTAGTACAGATAACACCTGGGTCTTTTGGCCATGTTCGTCTGTTTTTACCGGGTAAAGGTAAAAGTGGGGTGATAGTTCAACAGTCTAATGTCCTCTAATTTTGACGTGACCTGAACCGATCACTCAGAAATATCAAAATGAGTGCATCTAATGGTCTTGATGTTAGACTTGATTTCTCAAAGATAAAGTTGGTCGTTGGCCCAAAAATAAGCTTTCGGGAGCTAATTTTTTGACAAAATGATGGAGGGATGGTTATGGTCTCCCTAAAATGGCATGCCTATCATCTAGGTTATGGACATGCAGATGTTGTTTGATATTTGAAATTGATATTTGTCTCACCGCTGCATCAATATGATACATACTGTAAAGGTTTACCTTTACCGGAGACTACGTGTTCTACACCGTAAGGCCTACTTGATTTCCTGATGGTTTAATGCCTTTTTTCCTGTGAGTGTCGGCATCATCGATTTGTTTTGATATATAGGGGTGAGGCAAAATCCGGTGTCAACAATTTTTATATTATACCCCAACACCATGTATAATAAAGAACAAATGGACAAATTGAACAAGTTCTCTCTCATAAGAAAAATAAATTTTATTGAAATCTCAAGTAATTATACTAATTTATTTTAGATACAATTACAAAGGCTTAAAAAAAACACAACTATACTAATTAAGAACAATTTATTGAACTCTCAACAACCTCAACAAGCCAACAATGTAAAATATTTTTATACACAAATTTTCAAACTTTTTTTTGCATCTAATTAAAGATCTCCATTAGTAGTTTAATTTGATGCAAAAAAATAAAAATAATGGTAATAAAAAATAATGCGTGGAAGTACCTTTTTTTTTTATTCGAAGAAAATTGCAAAGGCAACCCAAGAAGCCAACAATGTAAAATACTTTCGTATACAATTTTTCAAATTCTATCGCATCGAATTAAAGATCTCGATTAATAGTTTAATTTTGTGCAAAAAATTAAAAAATTATGCGAGGAGTACTTTATTTTTTAATTCGAAGGAAATTGCATTGGTAGAGTTTTTGGAAATGCGAGACACGGGGATATCTAATTAATTTGGGTGGGCGTATAAAATAATAACAGGGGTCAGACTGTTATAATTAGTGAGGGAAGAGGGAGATTGAGGGGTACTAAATAGGGAGGGAGGGGGATAACTCATCCACCCCTCCCAAAACTTCCCAAACCATGCATGAGGGGTGGACTTGGAATCAGTCATCCGAGTCCAAAAGTAATACCCCTCCTCATCCTCCATTCAATTGAGGGCTTAATTAGGAGAAGGTTTCTTGCTTGTATAGACAAAAAAAAAAAAAAAAAAAAAAAAACCTCATAAATTTGTGATAAAAAGAGATTTAAAATTGCAAATGGCTGGCTGGCAAGAGAAAGAAAATGAGTGGTCCTGGCCACACTTCCCACTATTTGGGGTGCCTTTGCCTAATATGCCCATGTTTGACCAAAAGGATGTTTGCGTGTGGGGTATAATCACATGGCCAGCGGCGCAGCAGCCCTGATTGAGATTTGAGACACAAGCCTCTCTTCTCTCTAATATTTTAAAGGGTCTTGTTAATATGTGTCTACTAGACACACAATAAAGTTACAAAAAATGAAGAAAAAAAAACACCCCAATGCAGCTTTATACATTTCAATATATTTACATTTACTTTTATATATTTTTCAATACACGTTTTAAACCTTAATATGAGCCCTCTTGGGCCTATTTTAGCATTTTACTAGTTTAAAACACATTGTTTATGAAAATACTACACCTTCCGTCCCATAATTTTGGTCCATTTTTCCCTTTTCTGACGTCCACTTTCCTTTCTTGGATGTCCCAAATAGATTCAGTTCATTTTTTGCCATTTATCTCCACATTCAAATTCAAACACAAAAATGGAAGGAAAATATTTTGAGTCTAAAAGGGTAATCAATGCAATTCAAAAGTTTATATGTTTTAAAGAGTAATGATTGTATTTTCTTAAAATATTGAATTCCTAAAAGGAATTATAATTTTGAGACGGAAGGACTAAGTCTGTGATAAGCCCCTTTGCTTCGCAGGTTTTTTTCAGAAAACATAAGGGAACCGACCGTGGTGAACCGACTACGTACCGACGGCTTCGCCGACGTCATTGTGGGTCCCAACAGGTCGATCCGAGACGTTCATCCTTCTCAAAATCAAATTCCAAGTGGGTCTACGCGGGAATTGAGGCAATCGGACGGCTGTATGAGCTCGATCCAAAATCACCCCCATTTCGATCCAAAATTTTGAATGAAATGGGGATGATTTTGGATCGAGCTTATACAACCGTCCGATTGCCTCGATTTTTGCGTAAGCCCACTCGGAATTTGATTTTGAGAAGGATGAACGGCTGGAATCGACCGTTTGAGACCCACAACAGCGTCAGCAACGCCATCGATACGTGGTCGGTGCACCACGGTCGGTGCATATAAAAGGGTTCGGTTTTTTTTGGTCGGAGCTTTGCAGCTTATTTGGTGGACCTAGGTTACTTTAATGTCTCGCTATTAAAAAAGTACTTGTATATTCTATTTTCTATTCAAGATTTGTCTCAAATTTGCAGAATAGACAAATAAGTACTTTCTTGTCAAACAAGTTCGTTTATTTGCATTATTTAATCAATTACAACATGTCCAAAATAAGCAAAGACGCACAAATTATTGCCAATTGCTGATACCGACGGCAGGGCAGAGTACATGGACACGGGTTTAATTCCACTCTTGCTTGGATGATTCGAGCCGATCATCTTATTCTTATAGAACACGATGTCAATCTCAACTGCATAAAAAAATTTATATTGATTGAATATTGTTAAATGCGCAGATAAAAAAAATATCGTTAAATACTTGATCTAGACATATTGTCTTGAAAAACACTGAGAGTCATAATTCTTGCTGCCTATTTTGTTCCTTTCAAAATAATTGTCTTTTGTTCAATTACTCCACATTTTTATCGTACAAATGAGTTAAACTATGTGTTCTGTGATGCAAACGACTCAGATAAATTTAAGTGAGATTGACGGCCTTGTTTTCCATTTGTTAAAATGGGAATTTCATAAAATTAAATGGGTTGATTTTAGCAAATAAGGAAATCATTTCTTAAAATCAACCCATTTAGGAAATATATTGATTCCTAAATGGGTCAGATTTTAGGACGGGTTAATTTTAGGAAATAGTTTCCTTATTTGCTAAAATTACCTTATTTGATTTTATGAGATTCCTATTTTATCAAATGGAAAACAACGGAGTACCGAATAGCTTATGTCATGAGAATATAATCCGGCAAACCAAATAATGACCCTAATTTGTGATTAAAAAAAAAAAGAAGAAAATGTTCACTTGGCTGAGACATAAGATTATACGATGCTTTTTATTTCTGGCCGTTGGATTCTAGAGGTGGAACCCGAAGCTGGGACATCATCTGCCACGTGTCATCTTTTTTTTGTTTCTAACACCTTCCGTGACGAAAGGGACTACGATGAAAAGATGAGGTGAAATCTCAGGAAGTCTCATCGATGAATGAATCAAACAAGGAAAAAAATGAAAGCAAATTCAACTTTTTCCAGAGCCCATTTAACTCTATATTTGTGTAATCCTTTCCATGTTTTTCTCTCTCTGGTTGGTCGTATATATGAGTATTATACACGCTTATATGCGTATATATATTGGTAAAAAAACAAACAAACATTTGTTTCTAGTATTTGAATGTCCTCCTTGGCCTTCTGCTGTTGGAATTTGGTTGGGTTTGAGTCCTCCTTATTCTCAGTTCTTGTCTTCTCCTTGGAGCCCACGCATCTTTCTCTTTCTCTCTGCGCACAAAAATCAAAACTTTTTTAGGTTCCAACAAGTTGTGAGCTTAATCTGATTCTGGGTCAGATCAGGGGAAAAAAAAAGGAGAAGGAAAAGACTGTTTCTGGGTAAAAATCAACTTTTGATGGTGGGTACTTTAGTTTTTACGAGTCTTTGGAAATAGATATGCCGAACACTTGGGAAGAATGGTTGAAGATCCTCTACGTTGTTTTTGCATTTTGTTCAGCGCTCTTTGTGGGTGCCCTTAAAAGTTAGTTCTTCTTCTTCTTTTTAAAATTTCCTTGCTTTTAATTGTTCTGTTTATTTATTTGGGTCTGATTTTGTTTTAATTTTTACTTTCTTCCATAATATCCTGAGATTATTCATCTAATACTGGGTTTAAGCACTGATGTCAATATATGTGGAGATTATTGATTTTTTCACCCCCTTCACTGTTGCAGGTTTATTGGTGGGTCCAATTGCTGGTCTGACACTAATAATAGGGAATATTGTGGTGATTTTGGGTCTCTTTCCTTCACATGTTGCCTGGACAATCTACACACTGGTCAAGTAAATATACTGATCATTCAACTCCCCTTTTTTTTTTTTTTTTGTGTGTGTCAATTCCTTTCAATGACTCTTCTTCCTTTTTGGGGGTATTAGGTCAAAGAATGTAGAAATTTTGTGTTTAGTGGAATTTTTCAACTTCTTACCCATAAATGAAATGTTATTGTCACAGGACTAATAGGTTTGACGCTCCACTTAAAATAGCTTTCCTCTTTGCTTTGCCTGCTTTATTTGCTATTTGGTTGGGTCTAAGCATAGCTGGTAGTGTTCTTTTGGGAGTGGGATATGGGTTTTTCAGTCCCTGGGTTTCTGCTTTTGAGGCCTTCAGACAGGAAGATGAGTCCAAGAAATTCTTCCATTGCCTTGTGGTAACCTCTTAATTGCTCCTTTTGGTACCATTTAGTTTATTTTTGGAATCTTGAGTGTGATGTAATTACATATGTTATCTTACTGTATGTTTTCCTCTAATTAGGATGGAACTTGGGGAACTATCAAAGGAAGCTGTACTGTGGTTCGAGATTTTGCAGATATTTGCTATCATTCGTACCCACTCTACTTGAAGGAATTGCGTGAATCCCCGTCTACTAATGAACTTCAACCTCTAAGGTATTGTTTTACGGGTACTTTAAACGAAAACCATTTCCTTCGTGCGATTCTGATGTTGAAAACATTGCATGACTCTCAAATTTTAAAGTGGGTTTGGATTTGCCTTTGAATACTTGTTTGTGACAAATTGAATGCAACATATTTGCTTAATTTCTTTAACGTAAAAGGACTATAAAAAATTTACACTAACATGGTCATGAAATCAAAATATTCGGTGCGTTTGGTTAATACGCTGTCAATAGGAACTATTACTTTGATATGGGCCCATATAAGTTGATATAAGTTTTTATTGTTTCAATTAGTAGTTTGAATCAAAACAATTCCTTTATTGCCTAAGGATGTTGATAAAGTTCATGTGAACGTATATAACTACAAAGCTGGCATTGGATTTGAAAACTAGTGTGGGGAATAATTCATATCGACTCAGTGATCATTCATGAATGCAAAATATTTGGCACTTGAATTACTTAATTCCCTATCAATTGTTCATTTTGGTGGTAGACGGGCTTGGGGGAAGAAAGGGAGCCTATGCATGTCAATGTAGTTAACCACCTTCTTCATACCATGGGGGCATTTCTCCATAAACTCCGGCTTCTCACTTCCCTTTTTTCTCAAAGATTGGGGGGTTCACTGTTCTTGGGCTTTGGATCCTCTTGAAGCAAAGGAACCCATGCTGTAGTGATGAATTTGAAAACCGTCCGTATTTGAATTGCTTAATACTCTGTCAAAGGAGCAATTACTCATTTGGAAGCTTCTTGCAGGTTTATTCATGTGCCTGGATGTATTTTTGTTGGGGTGATGGGACTAGTTGTGGAGATTCCTCTTTACACGGCTATTGCCATAGTAAAGAGTCCATACATGTTGTTCAAAGGGTGGCACCGACTTATACACGACCTAATAAGCCGTGAAGGCCCATTTCTAGAAACGGCTTGCATCCCAGTTGCTGGTTTGACAATCCTTATTTGGCCACTTTTTGTCATTGGGAGCATCATTATGGCTGTTTTCTCGAGCTTCTTCATAGGATTGTACGGTTCAGTTGTAGTATACCAGGTTCATTAACTTTGTACCTATAAAAAAAATTGTCAGATGGTGATACTTTTTTTTTACCTCTAACTTGAACTTGCCCATAATCCTTGACATAATTGTAGGAGAGGTCAATCAAAAGAGGAGTTGCCTATGTGATTGCAATGGTTGCAGAATTTGACGAGTATACTAACGACTGGCTTTATCTTCGAGAGGGGTCCATCCTCCCAAAGTAATCATTCTATCAACCATTTCTCCTTTTCATCCTCATAAATGATGCTTGTATTGGTGTTTGTCGAAACTCAACTTATGGTAAAAACTATTTATTAAAAAGCACAAGCCGAAAAATCATTGATATGGAAAGTATAAAAAAAAAGTTTTCTTACCCAGTTTTCAAAGTTATTTTTGGACAAGAAGCAGGACTCAGAAGTTGTGCCAAACATGACACAGCTTTTGAGACAAATAGATGTCATAAGTTGCAGCTGTTAAACAATTCATATGGCTTGCTTATCATGCTGCTTTAGTTTAGTACCTCCCTTCTGTGATCTTCCCTCATTGACCTTAAGTATCCATTTGGTTATGGCCAGGCCCATTTACCGAAAGAAGAAAATCTCTCATTCATCAGAGTCCTCTGATGGAGGAAATCCTTCGGGTGAAGTGAAAACGAGTTCTGTTATCACAGAAACACCAGCAATGCTGGTGCCAAGCATATCACCTTCGAGATCAGTCAGAGAGGCCATACAAGAAGTGAAAATGGTGCAGGTATTCTCTTCTGTGCTAATATAGGACATAAATATAGCTTTTGTTCTCCACCCAGAGCGCATAAACATGATACATTACATGTATTGCTGGAATATTGCTTCAATAGAACTTTACCCCTATCCTATGCAAATTTATTGTGTTCAGTGCAGTTCACATGCACTGGATAAAAAATTCTACTCCTAGGGCAGGGTTGGGCTTTGACCCTAAGTATATTTGCAATACGTCAACCTCATCACCACCGTCCATATAGTCAATCTGTTGACCTATTTACTTAGATTGGAAGGTAATGTGTTTTGCTTCTTAATTTTGTTTCTTGGGCATAGGAGCAATATATATATATTACCCAATTTGATTGGACCAGCTTTCAAATTATAAAAGAGTCCAGCGCAAGCGCATTTGCTCCTAATTTGCCTTTTCCCACTCTTCTGTTATTTAACTCTTTTCTCTTCCACTTTATCCCTTTCTGTCCTATCGTCCTTAGAGGCCTACATGGTCCGCAGGGTGGTCACATGAATACCCTGAACTCCATAAAAATGTTGCTGGCTAGTCGATATTTTAAGGGATGGTTTTTCCTTTGAACTCCCTCAAGCCTCCATGCTGAACACACTCCACATGTAATCCAATCCTTTGCTCCCTTTTCCCTAGTGCTTATCCCCATTTTTCTTCATTTACTAGATTAAGGCTTATTAACTTGTTCGTTTAGCATTGACCTTTTGATACTAGTTTCATCTAGTTTATCAACTTTCAGGCTAACAACTAGATCGCTTGGTATCATTTATAAATCAGCTTTGACGACTGCAACTTTTTGGATTATTTGCTTAAAGGATTTCCAATCAGTTGGAAATTTTACATGCATCTTTTAAAAATATAGAAAGATGTTCAACTTGGTTATTGATCTTGTCAAATGGAGACTGGAGACTGAGGGTTCCAATATGTCGCAGGTTGACTAAACTCCTTAAATCAAATAAGGTCTGCCTCATCGGGGTTGATCAACAAATTTCCGTGATGACAATCGTGGCCGGTATTTATGGAGCCGCCTTTAGTCTTAAGAAGAGAATTTCACACCGATACACGCTTGACTTAATTACATGCCCTTTTGTTTATGTTGTTCTTATCCTTTCCTCAATTTGATAAATCTCCGACCTCAAAATGGTCATTTGATGCGTACACCTATGTGACAATGTTGAAGTTTGAGTGATACATGATGATAGAATGTTTGGAACTCCAGACATCAGCTGAATTGAAGTAGCCAGTTACTAAAGCGCAACTGAAAAGAGGCTAGTGCCTGCCCTAAATACTAGTGTGGGTGGACTAACTTGATAAAACATCAAGCACAATAAGTGTAATAATATTGTCGCCACAGAAGTTAACAGAATATCTTGCTTCTCCAGTGTTACCCTAGTGCTTTGAAGATGCTTTGATGTGAGCTTATCCGTAGCTGAAATGAATTAACATGAAAAGCTTGTCCAAACCTATTCGCTGTAAATAAGCAATACCGGCCTTTTTTGGACTAGACTGATTTCTCTGTCAATGAATAGTATTTCCCATGGGGGTGTCAGGTTGCTTAAAATGCACCAAACCCAGTGAAGTAAGATTGCATCCAATAATATGCAGAATGGTAAAACTGAAAAAAATAAAAGAATAAAAAGTTCTTTTTACTGCTTTTATAGGTAACTATTGCATGATCCACCAAACACTATATGAGGGAGTTGAAGTCATCTACATTCTACAGTAGGTGGGCAAACAATTATATCTTGTTCGTGCTTGTTAAGTGTTAATAACTCTTTTTTTGTTCTGCTTTGATGAGTTGAAGCGTGCATTTTATGTTGCATTGAAATATGACAGATATGGGGAAACATGATGAGGGGTTGTGAATTGCGTGGCAAGGAATTACTGGATGCCAATGTAATAATGCCAGATGACCTCTATGATTGGCTGAAGGCTAAAAGCAGTACTGAAGCATCCATTGTTGGTGTTGGGCTACCTTGTTATGCATTTTTGCAAACTCTTCTTAACTCCATAAAAGTTGGATCTGATGGTTTATTACTCCTTGATAATACTGAAGTCACACATCTGAATAGACCCCAGGACAGATTGTTGGATTGGTTCTTCCAACCTATTCTGGTCCTTAAGGAACAGATAAGGATCATAAGATTGGGAGATGGTGAGGCAAGGTTCTTGGAAAAAAGTGTTCTTTTTGGAAGCAATACTCAACGTATGGAGGCTTGGGAAAATGGAAGTTTGGTGCCTCAAGATGCTCTCAGAGCCGCTCAAATCCAGGGTATTAGCAGAAGGTAGAAGTTTTATAGAATCGTCATATCTCTGTCTTTCATGCATTTCTAAGCTTTGGCCATAACAGAGGGAAAGGGAAGCTTTCATATTGTTGATTAAACCAGATAAAGCTGAAAATGTGTTTTTGTGCATCCCATGAAAATGAAATAGCCCAGTTCTTTCTTTCATAATACAGATGCAAAGATCCACCTTCATTTCATGTAATGAATGGTATCCTTTTCTCGAGTTGTCTTAGCTCTCCAATTTTTGCCATCTGGGTCGAAGTATTTATGTGTCGGCTGTCAATATTTGGATTCCTTTCCTTTCTAAGTTGGGTTCATAATATGATCTTCAGCACTTTCTCACTTTTTTTTTTCAGGATGGTGGGAATGATAAGAAGCGTATCAAAGTTTCCCACTTATAGAAGGAGATTTCGGCAGATTGTGAAGGCCTTAGTTATATATTCTTTAGAAAAGGAGGGATCCAACAGATTCGTTTCTGGGCGATCAGTTTCCTCCATTGAACTGGTATAAGAAAAACCATCAACTTGATGTAACTTTCCCCATTGTTTCTCTTCTCTTTCTTTCTGTAAATTCTTGTAGTTTTGAAATCCTTAGGCTGTGATGTAATTGATGTTAGCATTACAGAGTCATGCCTTGACTCAAGGCGTTGCGCCTGGAAATCAATTCAATGATAGAGCAAGCAAATGAGATCATCCCCTCCTTTATCTCAAATCTTCTGAAAATCATTGTCTCTGTGTGCGTGTATATGTTGGTGTTTTGGGGAGGTGGTTCACTCTCAGAAAATTTCAAAATAGAACTGAACAGCTGGAAGGAAAGAAAAAAAAACTAACGGACGATATAAATTTTTTTTTTTTGCCATTCGTTAGTCCTAATCTACTCTATCCTAGGGGAGGGGGATGAGTACTTACGGGAAACGAACCCTGCCCATGAGCATGGGAGTATAAGGGCATCTCTAGTGCACTACCTAAAATCACTACCTAAAGTGCCCTAACTAGTTACCTAAGAAAAACCTCAAAAAATGGTCTCTAGTGCACAAAACTTGGCTCCCTAAAATCCTATGTGGCACCCCTCACTACCTAAAGTGCCCTAAGTGACTACCTAAATTTGGGGAGGTACTTAAGGAGAGAGAAAGAGGAGAGAGATAGAGAGAAAGAGGAGAGAGAAAGTTTAGGGAGTATTTTTAGGGAGCCCATTAAAGTTTAGGGAGTATTTTTTGGTTATGAGGCCCACTTAAATGGGTCTCACATACACTTTAGGGAGTATTTTTAGGGAGCCCCATTAAAGTAAATTTCTTCTTAGCTAGCTAACTAAGTTCTTAGCAAACAAAATTGGGTCCCACATGTGCTTAGGTGTACACTTTAGGGAGCATTTTTTAGGTAGTGCACTAGAGATGGCCTAAGAGGCACCAATTGCACTTCACTCTACTTGCTAACGGAGGATATAATGGTCTCGTGGCATTAGATAGGAATCTAATGGTCCAGGTGGCGTTTCATGTGAAATACTATTACTCCTCCGTAACTTTTCGGACAGAGGGGCACTGTGTCCCTTGCTAGGGACATCACCTGCTGTCCCCAGCGATTCCGAGGAGTTCCGGTCTCATGTCGATGATCGGAAACGTTCACGTCGAAGAGCTCGCCGAGTAGAACAAGTGTACCAAAAATTAGCTCAATCGGATACTATTTAGTACCAACTCGGCAATAATGGGTTTTAGTGGGAATGATCTAGTGTTTTGGATGCATTCTCTTCAAGATAAAAATGTTTCGATTAGGTACTAAATGATATCCGATTGAGCTAATTTTTGGTACACTTGTTCTACACGGCGAGCTCTTCGACGTGAACGTTTCCGATCATCGACACGAGACCGAAACTTCCCGGAATCGCTGGGGACAACAGGTGCTGTCCCTAGCAAGGGACAACAGTGCCCCTCTGTCCTAACTTTTCAATAAACCTATGGGTACCGAAACCCAATGTACAGAAATTGTACTAATCGGCATGCGGGACCCACTTTTGGGTCCCACACAAATGATCCGAACCGTTCAATATTTTTAAAATAATTTTCCGAGTGTTCCCAGCAAAAAAGCAGCTCAATTGGATATGCATAAGTGCTTCATCCAAATTTCAAGTTTTTCATTCAGAACTTAGGATCCTGAATTCTGAATGAAAAACTTAAAGTTCGGATGAAGCACTTACCCATACACAATTGAGCTGATTTTTTAAAAGGACACTTGGAAAGTTATTTTAAAATTATTGAACGGTTCGGATCATTTGTGCGAGACCCAAAAGTCGGGCCCACAAGCCGATTAGTACAATTTCGGTACATTACCCTTTGGTACCCGTAGCATCGTCCGTAACTTTTTAAGTGTTCAACTTCGTAAATTTAACTTTTTATAGAGATGTCATTATTATGCTTTAGTTGGTGTGCGCGCAAGCTGGTCCGGATATTTGGTTATGAATTAAAAAAAGAGCTAAACCTAGGCCGGTCCAGTTTTTTTTTTTCAATGGAAAACAATCACCATAACCAGAAGGCCAACTGCTTTTATATTTACATAGTATTAATTATTCAAGTATATTTTTTTAACATTTTACATCCAATATATACATATATATTCAGCTTTTACGATTTTTTTATTCATCGGGGCTAATCAAAACAAACAATTTTAACTCAATAACGAATAACGATTGACAAACAACTAAAAAAAAAAATTCGATTTCCAGAACATGTTAAAATAGTACAAATTCAGGGTCCACTATAGTACCACACTGTAATAAGGTAGCCCTGCTAATTATAAATTACCATTGCCATAATATGTAATGGGTCAGGATCCAGTCAAGACTCCCTGATTTTGTTAAAATCCGAACCTCCCCTCTTCCAACCATTTCCCGGCCAAATGGTCGGTATCCGAACCGTTGGGTGTGTTTAAAATGTGTTTTCAAGGGCCTACGCAAAGATTCGGCAAAAACAATGACCGGGAAGGGCTTCATCCGAGCAGTTTTTCTTACAAACCGTAGGATATATATTTCATGAAAAAATGCTCGGATGAAGACCTTCCGGTTCATTGTTTTTGCAGAATCTTCGCGTAGGCCCTTGAAAACACATTTTAAACACATCTAACGGTTTGAATCCTGACCATTTGGCCGGGAGAGGTGAGGTCCGTATTTTAACAAAGTCAGGGAGTCATGACTTGATCCTCTCTGAATATGTAATATATGGTATATATTTATTTGGGCAAATTGTTTTTGCACCACTCTCCTGTGGTAAAAGATTTCCAAACAAATTTCCAATGTATCAAAAAAGAAAGAAAAAAATTCCAATAATGGCTGTAAATAGTGGAAGTCTGGCTGCTTTTGTCCAAGCATTTTTTAATAGAATACTTTTTTTTGGGGGGGTAAATTTTAACAGAGTACTTGTGCAGACATAAAAACAAAAAAACAGAGTACTTGTGGAAGTGGAAGTTGACATAGGTATATAAAAGTAAGTCTTTATCATCAACTACACATACTTTATATCCACAAACTCCAATTGGAGGTGAGCGTTGTGACGTGTCCTGCCGTGCCTTTTTAGTGTCATTTTGTGTATCGTGTCTTCTCGGATTTTGTGTCAATTAAAAGACTTGTTAACATAAACGTGTAAAAAATAGACACTAACCCGACTTACTTAAAATCGTGTATTGTTCGGATTAAAACTGTTTTTGTTAATATGTACATCAAATTATATACAGCTAACAATATTGCAAATGGAAAACTTTAATCTACTACTTAATTAAATTACTAGGACATGTTTTCTTATAAGTAAAAAAGAGGACATTTTCAATACCATCATAATCACAGAGGTAATAAAACCAAAAAAAATTAGTTTTGTGTGATATTTAGCTTTAATAATAAGAAGGAACAATGAACTATCAGATAAATCTTGCGAAAAAAACTGTACAATAAATCTCAATTAAAATTTTTAACCTGCTAGGTGGAAGGCTTAAGGAGGAATATCCTAATTGATGTGAGTTTTTCCCCAGAGTTTGATATATTTATCAGAAATTTTGCTTAAGAAATAATTAGGAAAATAATCGGAGTAAATTAGTTAATTTTGGACTTTTTAGCATGAAAACACAATGATTAGGAAATCAATATTTAGTTAATTTAGATCTTTGAAAATTAATTTTGTTGAGGGTTATAGAATAACCCTTACCATGGAAAATTATTTTTTCATTAGTAAAAAATAAGGACATTTTCAATAACATCATAATCACCAGTGGCGGAGCCAGGATTTACAAAAAACAATTTCTAATGGCCCTACTAAAAATTAGCTTAATTGAATATGCGTAAATGGTTGATCTAATATTACAATGTTTCGGATCATTCGTGCAAAACCCAAAAGTGAGCCCCACAAGCCGTCGATATGATTTTTGTATCTATTTGTTCTCATTCAAAATGTATATTCGAGTCCAAAGCCAGGGACGAAGCCAAGATTTGGCTAAGTAGGTTACACTTTTCGTTGGAAATCCACTGATAATTGTTGTATTTTGTTCGTGAAAATGCAAAGCTAAAGTGTACCATAAAATCAAGCTTTATCTTAAGTTTTATTTTTTTTTGTTTTTCAAATAACAAATGCTTGATTCAACTATCTCATGGTCTTTAATGAAAGTCATAGATAGAGATATTTATATGATTGGAACCGTTTATTTTTTCAATTACAATATTTCCATTGTCTATGTTATAAATCAAGTTATTTGAGTATCGATAAGTACTACATTGACTTCCATTAGTGTAAAATAAAATTGTTTTTTGAGAACCGGGGGTGGCATGTGCCACCTCCACCCCCTATGAGCAGGGGAGGACTCACATGGGGTCACGTTTCCCCACTCAAAATTGAAAAATCTCACTTATGCACAAATATGTTTTGAGTAATTGTATAAAGAACACCCAAAATTAAATATATCAATTGAACATACATTAAAAATAATCAGATTTATCACATTTCATGCATCAATTTTTTTCCACAACCTTGTTTAATTTACAAATGTCAATTTATAAATTGCTACTGTGGTTGAGGTATAGACTTCTTACTCATTACGATACTTTCTATTATAAAGGTCTTGCTAACATTCGCCCATTATGCAGAGAATAATATGACAAACAAGTTCGGATATCAATAACGGATATCAATACACTTTTCTCGGATACCAGTACATTTTCTACACATTATCGCCCACCCTAAGGGTTGGTGTTAGTATTTCCGTATTATGAAACAAGTTTTTTCGACATGGTCAATTAAGTGCTTCTACTACATCAAATTTTTGAATTCGCCACTGCCTATGAGCTTCCATACCTGTCCAAAGCTACTTGATAAACACATCTTCTGATAGTATTTTTTTGATATTTCCATGCTAAAGCATCGCAAACTCCAAGATAACAATGCACATTTAACGGATATCACTAATTTGGATATTAATGCAAATTTTATGGATATCGATCACTAGTTCGGTATCAATACAAATTTCACGAGTATCAACATATGCTTTTACAAATATTAATACACTTTTTTTCGAATATCTATACACTTTCTACTTATTATTATCCTCTTTCTACTTATTATTATTATTATCGGATCTGGAGATCCCGTAGTACGCCTCCGCACTACGGGGTTGTAGGGCGGCCAAAACTACGCCGTTTTGGGTGTGCAAAGAAAACACCACTACTTAATCCCTCAAAACTACGTCATTTTAACCTAGTTTATTTGATAAATTTTAAAATGTGAGCACTTTTAAGTGGGTGTTTATTTTCTTCAAAATCAAATTTGATTTTCATTTCTTCTACACGTGGACATAAAAGTCACTTATTTTAGATTGTGGTTGGTTTGTTTTTTTATTTTATTTTAGGAGTAGAAGTTTTTTCCCCTAAAACCTGGTTCTCAAAACAAAAAGTCTACAATTAAACATATTTTTAAACTTCTTAATTTTGGGCTTCCTTAGGTTTTGTAGAACTAATGCCCGTTCGAGATGAGAAGGGGTTACAGTGTATAAGAATAAGAGTCAAGATGTGTAAATTGTCAATTGTGTATATAAATTCTAAATTATGCCACTTGTTATATTTAAAGGGCTTTTCACAAAAACACACCTACATAGTACTAGTGAATGTCCGTGCCTAAAGATACTTTGTAAAAACTAGTACTCAGTATTTCTAAAAAATAGATGAATTTAATTAGCTAATGTTGTCATATACAAATTTAAAGTCACAAACAATTTTCTAGATTTTTAAAAGCCCACAAAAAAAAATATTAATGTTAAACTTGACATAATCCCAAGTGAGAGAAAATGATGTGATTCTAAATCTTTGCAAACTCAAAGTAACGTAATTTTGGCCGCTCTAAAACCCTGTAGTGCGAAGGCGCACTACGGGATCCCGAGTCCTTATCCTCCATTCTTTAGGCTTCTGTCAATCTCGCCGTTAACTCCACATCAGCCCGATTCTTCTTGAGTCTCACTTGACGGCGTCGTTTGTCTCCTGCAAAATTCGTAGACCCAGGACCAGGAGACTTTAATTCAGAGAGAGAGAGAGAGAGAGAGAGAGAGAGAGAGAGAGAGTTTATGGCTGACAATTTTGGATCAGGGTCCTTTTGAATTTCGAATTGAAGAGAGGAGAAGAAGAGAATCAAATTACACGTTGATGATCCCAATTCCCATTTGAAAACTAGCATACTGCAAATTCAACTTCAAAACGTTAGAAATTTCGAAATCAACAAAAACAGAGCAATTTATGCACAAGAATCGAAAATTCAATTTTAACAGAGTGGTGAATTATGCCATTCTTCAGTGCCTGTCTTCTCGAATCTCGCATACCTCTAGATCTACTACCATTCCAACACTCTTATTAGCCACGTCGTCTACACGCTTTACTCGAGCAACACGAAGCCGTAGCATGATCAAAAACTGAATTCCCTTGAACCACCGCTCGACGGCGGCTTCTGAGACTAACGACGTCGCAGAGAATTTCGGTTCTCCAGCAGAAATCTTCCTCCTCTTTGCTTTAATTCTAGAGCTAGCCTCAGCCGCCATGGACAAAGCTCGACCTCTCGTCCTACCGGCTACCGCCGACAAAATTAGCCACCTCCATTACCGCAATGTCTCCAATTCCCTTACGCTTCTGGCTTACGTGCTTCCCCGTGAATCTCTCTCTCACTCTCTCCAGGCTAGATGTACTTAGAATTTTTGTAAAGGAAGCGCAGTGAATTTCATCTTAACTTTGGGGTTTTTACTGTTTTGTTAGTTTAGAGAGAGAGAGAGAGAGATGATGGTGACGATAATGACGACGCGGATGGCGACTGGCGTTAACGTGTGGTCCCAAATCCGTTTGCAGGGACGGGGTACAGGGTCATTATTATAGAGATATTTCAGGCACTCTTTCTGTTTGTCATTTCAATTTCCAGATTTATTTACGGACAGTGATACGGGTACAGAACGGGAGGGACCGAAAATCTACCGATCGTGTTCGGGGACCCATTTTTGGGTCCCACACGAGTGATCCAAACCGTTCATTGTTCTTAGAACATTTTTCCGAGGGGCCCCACCAAATTTCAGCTCAATCGGACGGTTGGAAGTGTCCAACCAAAGTCCCACCGTTCGTTGACCCAAAAGTGGGTCCCCGAACGCGATCGGTACATTTTCGGTTCCCTTTGTTCGGTACCCATATCTTTATTTACTCCTATATTTTATAATTATGTTGGTAACAACCGCCTCTCTCAAATTTATGGGGCAGTTAAAAAAAACAACAACAAAGTTTTATGGAAAAGAAAAAAAAAGAAAAGAGAGAGAGGGTAAGGATTAGAATGTCTTTGAATAAAAAGAGCATGTCACAAGTTCAGATAAATATCTTTCGAACATTAGGTTTTGAGTTTTCGGTTAACTTGATTTTTGACATGTTTGGATTTCTCTACAAGATTTATAAAAAGCCCTAAAAGAGCTAAACCTGGATCGGTCCATTTTGTTCTCCAACGTAACAGGTGTATATACTCGGGGTGGGCATCACCTATCGTGTAGTGTCGTGTCGTGTTTGTGTTAGAATTCTCTCAATCCTATATAAACCAACCTGTTTAGTTTTTTCCGTGTTATCGTGTTGTGTCATATTCGTGTTCCGTGTCAGAAATATCTAACTCTAACCCGCTAATGTCGTGACGTGTTATTGTGTCATTTCATAAATTCCCACCCAACGTCACCTCGTGTCTTGTTCCTGTCATGTCATCTCATGTTGTTGCATGTTAAAAATAGTTGATCCTAACCCGCTAACTTCATGTCGAACTCGTATCTTGTTCTCGTGTCGGATCGAAATTCTCACCCCTAATACATACCCCCTCTTCTCATAATGCAGCCTTTTCACAATGTAGTAGGGACCACTGCATTATGTAAAGAGGGGATATAGATACACAAAACATGAAATACCCCCTCTTATTTGGAGATGATTATCTTCTTACACGGAATAATATGGAGATATTTGGTAATTTGTTGCTTTGATTTCAATGGAAAACAACAATAATCGCTTAATGCGTTCAGGCAGATCCAGGTCCGTCTCAATGGCATTGCCCCATCTTGTCCTTTATGTGATTCTGAAGAAGAAAATATGGATCATTTGTTCTGCTCTTGCCACCATTCCCTTATGGTTTGGAATGCTACTGAATTTCAGCAATCTGTTCAAGCGGGCACTTCTTTTAAGGAATGGCTTTTAGATTGGATTATCCTCCTTCATTCGAACAAACATAAACTCTTTTCTCTTATTGCTCTGCTTTGGGCCATCTGGAAAAATTGAAATTCTCTAGTATTCTCAAATACTCCTTTTTGCAGAGATGCCATTCTTTCTATGACAAAGGACAATGTTCATTGATTCCATAGGGCATCCAACTGGCTAAAGAAGACCAAGCAACCAGTGCAACCTTCAGGCCAACCTACAAACAACAAATACCCATCTCTTATTTTAAAAGCTCACCCTAATTCTTCAACTGTCCAAAGAACATGTGTGCTTCATGTGGATGGGACGTGGAAAAAAGGTAGTTCATGGAGTGGGATAGGTTTCACAGCTAGAGTCCCTAACGGAAGCATACTTGCGCAACACTCCATAACATACAACAATAGTCCTGTCCAAACGAAATCCAAGCGATCCATCATGCGATTAAATGTGTTTTAAAACACCATTTTATTGTTATCTATATTCTTTTTGACTGTTTTAATGCCATTATGCAGATAGGGAGGAGGAGTGAGTATCACTACCAAGACACTTTTTTGATACGCAACTTGCAAGAGGAGATTGCAAAGCTGAGCTTTTGTCAAATTACTAAAGGAGCGTGGAAAGAAGTGCAGTGTGCGCATCTCTTTTGACCAAGAATGCACTTGCCTACTTTTCCTCACCCAAACACTGCGATGAAAACCCGTTTAGTTATTTCACTTTGTTGTTTTGGTTGTTCGTAATTTCTATGTTTAGCTTTCAGCTTGTAGGAACTCAGTTTGTATCAAGTTGCATTTATTAATGATATTTCTATCCCTTTAATAAAAGAAAAACTATAATTGCTTAAAATGCCAAACCAAAAGTTACAAATACTTCAGTAAAAAAATTGAATTAATGAAAATTTGTACATTCAATATATGCATATATGCGTTGCTTTTTTTTTTTTTTTTTTTTAACTTTTTCCACAGGGACTAAGCATTGAAACTTAACACGTATAGGTGTTGGTACGACGAACATAGAGCTGCCAGATTTGGAGGACTTTTTCGGGATGAAAAACAAAGTTGGTGCCTGGGATATTTTGGAAGAGCCACATCCAGTTCAAGTCTTGAAGTTGGTGCCTGGGATATTTTGTAATATTGTTTGGCCCTTGTGGCTAACTCTGTTACTGCTCTAGCTTAATTTTAAGATTTCCGAAGTACCAAAAAAAAAAAAAAAATTTAAAACACACAATTTTCCAATAAATAACTACACTAATAACGATTCACTACAATGAAAAAATAAATTGATAAATAGGAAAATGTGGGTCCTCCATGCTACCGCCACACTCATGGTGAGTATATATTGTAATGGAAAATGCGATGAGTACATCATTGACGCCCATCAAATACACACAAAGCTAACTCTTCTAGGTAAGAGTTAGATTCTTCCGTGTAAGAGTTAAACTCTTCCATGTAAGAGTCAATTTGGTGCGCTTTTGGTGGGCGTGTGTGGTGTACCCGTAGTATTTTTATATTGTAATTTAAGGTATCCCTGCCAATTCTGAAATTATATGATTAATAATGCCACATTATTTTGGATTGGAGTTCTTTTGTTAAATGTTATTGAATTATTTTTGCCTTACTCCAGGGGTAAAAGATTTCGAATAACGGCTGTAATAATAATGATAATAAAAAAACTACACCCCCATTTCAGTATGTATTCTGTGTACGAAAAACAAATAAACAGAAAAAATACTCTCTCTCTCTCTCAAAATATTGGCCCAAAACATTGGTCGAGCATTTCATTTTGAAGTTGTCCCAAAATATTAGTCTCTTTAAAAAAATTAATGTACTTTTTGATAAGTTTCAAATTTTACACTTCCTTTTTTTTATATGACAAGAATCATTTAAATGCAAAATTGTAACAATTATTTGCAAAATACAGAAGACGAAAATGGAAAAATGTACCATCTCTGTCCATGTTTGTTAATTCATTCTAGGGTTTTTAACTTTTGGCAAATTCTAAAATCAACCCATCGAGTTGCCGATCAAAAAAAAATTTTTTTATAAAGTATGTTGAAAAGTGTATTATAATAAGTGAAAAGTGTATAGGAATAATTTTTTTTTTGGTCTTTATGTGTCCATTGGGCTGACAATAGAAAATCCGCTATATTTTTTAGTGAACATCGTGATTGCTTTGTATAATTTTTATTTTTACTCTTCAATCATGATTTGATTTGTTAATTAAATATTTAAAGACAAATCTAAAATAGTGAAATTGAACCAATTTACTCATTGACTTTTAGACAAAACAATATTAGAGGGACGAAAAAAAAGTGTATTTATGGACCATCAAATAAAGACAGTAGGAGTACTAATTATATCTTAAAAAAATTGAAATTCCAAAGTTAGCCTAACATTTTGGGACAGAGGGGCTACTACACATGACATATGTGGTGAATGATAGTCGGGTGAAGCACCCCAAATTCCCATAATTCTCCGCTGTTAACAAGAACATCTGTTCCCAAAATTCTCCTTCCTCAACGACTCACACTAAACCCGACTTTGGTTCGGTCTACCGGCACAACCGATCTGCGTGCGTCTTGTAGTATGTGTTAGAGATCTTGAGGCTCATGTCTTGATGTTTGAGAGAGCTTCTTATTTTGTACGTTATTGTTTTATGTCATGTTTTTTGGGTTGTTTCTCACTAGATCTTTATCGGTGTTTTGTGGACGGAATCGTTGTAAGTGCCGTTATGGCTTTTCTAAGAATTTTCGGGTTCTGATAAAAATAAAACAATATATCCGAAAATTGTTAGGTTATTGGGAAATCAACAAAAAAAAGCTTTTCAGTGATAAAAAGAAAGAAAGAAAGAACAATGCGATGGCATGCATACCACGCAAGCATACCAAATGCACACCAAGTTGACTCTTACACTGAAGAGTTGAACTCTTACCCTGAAAAGTTAGCTTGATGTGAATTTGGAGTTCGCTTGATGTGAATTTGGAGTTCGTAAGTGATGCACCTATCGCGTTTTCCTAAAAAAATTGT
Organism: Vaccinium myrtillus; assembly: GCA_016920895.1. NCBI lineage: Eukaryota > Viridiplantae > Streptophyta > Magnoliopsida > Ericales > Ericaceae > Vaccinium > Vaccinium myrtillus. Next base: position 13,131,231 of record CM029277.1, read on the forward strand.
ACCAACAGTGGGAAAGATGACAGAGTTAATCGGGGGAAAATGATATGGGTACACCACATATCCACCCCAAATGCACACCACCCTGAGGTGGCAAATGAGGAGAGGCCCAAAGTGGGGCTTATCCAAAAAATGGGTCTCTCATCATTTTCCACATCAGGATGGTGTGCATTTAGGATGCATATGTGGTGTACTCATAGCATTGTTGTTAATTGGGGGAAGAAAAGGCTAAAATAGCTGACTCTGAAATTTTTTTAACCGTACTGGGAGAAAGAACAGAGAAGAAGAGAAGCAGCAGCAGAAAGAAGACATTAATTTAAGGGCTTAATAAGCCAGTAGACCGTACCCAGCCAGAATAAACACATTGAGCCTGTACATCAATTACTAGATGACATAATTATATAAGTCCTGGAAAAAAAAATTGAAAGAAGCCTTACGACTAAATCCACCAGTGGCCGTACTAATTTTCAAAGAAGCCGACTCTTCTTCGTCTTCTTCTTCATGGGTTTAGCTGAATCCACTCGTAACGACCTTCCAATGGCACGTCCTTTGCAGTGTCATAGTTATACCTGCAAAATTGAAGTCAGAGAGTACTGAGCAGCTATGTATATGTCTCAGTTGTCAGTATTGAATTAGGGTTACAGTCTACCTACACCAACTTACTTCTCCGTAAATTTTTTCTGGAGTTTTTTTTCTGCTGCCACGAAGAATTCTTCTAGTTCAATTTCGGACGGCATAACCCCAGCCGACGATCTACGGTGGGCGTTAGCTTCCGTCGGTCTCGCCGTTGATTCCAGCTCGCCTGATTCTTCTTGAATCTCACTTGACGGCGTTGTTTCTCTCCTGCAAAATTTAGAGATCCAAGAGACGGTAGTTCAGAGAGAGTGAGCGAGAGAATTAATGGCGGACCGTTTTGGATCAGGCTCCTTTTGAATTTCGAATTGAAGAGAGGAGAAGAAGAGAATCGCATGGAAATGCGAATTAAATAAGGTTCGTGGAATACCTTCCTCTGTTGCTCAAGTTTGACGTTGATGTTTCAATTTCAAAACTAGCAGTCTGCAAATTAACTTGAATACATTACAAAATGAACGGAAACAGAGCAATTAATGCACGAGAATCCAAAATTCATTCATTCCAGAATCGAGAGAGAGAGAGAGAGAGAGGTGAATTTGTCGCATACCTCTAGATCTACTATTTTCACACTCTCGTTAGCGACGTCGCTGGACGCATTACTCGAGCAACACGACGCCGTAGCACGATCGGAATGCCCAGACGCCGCTGGCGAAGCTGAATTCCCCTGAACCACCCCTCTTCGGCCACTTCTGAGATGACTTAACGATGCCGCAGACAACTTCGATTCAACACCAGAAACCTTTCTCCTCTTCGCCGCGGCCGCCATCGACAAGGCTCGAGCTCTTGTCCTGACTCCCACATGAGCCACCTCCATGACCGCAGCCTCTCTAATTCCCTTGCACTTCTGCTTCACGTACTTCCGCATCAATCTCTCTCACTCTCTACACCATCTCGAATTCCTAAACCGAACCTCTCTCTAGTCGAGATGTACTTGAATTCTTGTAAAGGAAGCACTCTGAATTTTCATCTTAGCGTTTTTTTAGTTTAGAGAGAGAAAATGTGGAGAGAGAGAGAGAGAGAGAGAGAGGGTGATGATGATGACGACGCGGATGGCAGGGATTCCGTTCAACGGTTTCGGATTGGGTTGTTATTACTGGCTCACCAGAATGATTTTTTTTTTCCCACTAGAATGTGTGTTTTGTGTGTGCTCGCGTTGGGTGTGGTCCCGCGAAAATTATTTACCGTTCATGAGGCAACGTGACGGTGGAGTATATTTTTCTGTCATTATTAAAAAATATTACATTTGTTAATTTTTGCGTCGGTTTTTTTTTTTTGTAGATTATAAGTTTATTTTGACGAGAGAAATCTAAAAAATAAAAAATTGTCATCAACATTAAAAGAAGTTCTCTAAAGACAAAAATAATTCAATTTTTTATTTATTCACAAATATTTTAGTTTAATTGAGTAATATTTTACTGTTTAGATTTTTCTCGTTGATACGAACCAATAATCCACAAAAACAATCAATGCAAAACTAACAAAAACTATTTAGTGCATGATGGTATCCCAATACCAGGGTTATGTGGCAAAAATAATTCATTTTTTGGTTTTTATTTAAAAAAATTGCATTTATTAGTTCTGCGTCGATATTTTATAGACATTTGATTTGTCTCAATGAGAGAAATCTGAAAAATCAAAAATTATTATCAACATTTTCAAAAAGTTCACTAAAGACAAATAATCAAATTTTTTTTTAGATTATTGGATTATTTTTGTCTTTATTCATAAAAAATTTAGTTTAATTGTTAATATTTACTCTTTAGATTTTTCTCGTTGATATGAACTAATAATCCAAAAAAAAAATCGATGCAAAATTAACAATTAATTTAAAAAAAAATATAGACTCCAAAGCAATCAGTATATGAACCTTACAAAAGAAAAATGGGTGGTCAATAAACGTGTTGTGGCACTATATGGCAGTGGCTTGGGACCGGGACGACTGAAACAGTGATGGGTTCTTTGGTGGTAGTGAAACGAATTTTGACGGCGCCGATACGTAGATATGTTTCTTGTTTTCTGTTTTTATTTTTTATCGTCGTTACGCAGATCTGGTTGGGCTAGTGTGAGCTTCTGCTGCGTGACTGCCTAGTCCTTGAACGGCACGTGTCCTTTGTAGGTACCTTTTCGTATAAATTACTTTTAATTTTAAGGTGAGCAGTTTTTTTTATGAACCCTTACACCCCGTTTGGATGGGGGATAACCCTCCCTCATATTTTTTCACCCCCTCTTAAGAGAGGGGGGCCCCACACTTATCCCGTTGTTGGGAACGCATGTTGGCCTCCCTGATTTCCTTCACCCCCTCTTCGGATCCATGCCGCGACCTCCTCCTCCCTGATAAAATTTGGGCTGCCTCCACCCTGGCCAAAAGCTATCGCCTTGTAGAAGGGGAGGGTTATTGATGAAAACAACCCTTGTTATCCCTTTTTACGACTCCATCGTACATCATCTGTGCTAGGGTTGTGGTGTTTCGAACAGAGGATGTGATTGGGCGATTTCTTGGCGATTCGTGGATTTGCAATCAGGTATGGCTTCAAACGTTACCTACGTATACTCTGTACGTTCGATGACTGAGATCTCCATTTCTTGAGTTTATCCGAGCTGTTTTGGTCGAATTTTTCCAGATCTGTTGGCATTTTGTGTTTGTATAACATATATGAAGGGGTTTTTTTTTTGGGTTATATATGCAGTTATATATACATTATTAATATACATATACATTATATATACACTACATACTGTTATATATATACATTATTATATACAGTATTATATACACAGTATTATATATATACAGGTGATATAAAGGTGGAAAAAAATATACATTACATATAACAGTTATATATATACATTATATATCAGTAATATTTATACATGTGATAATTAGGAAAAAAATTATACAGTACATTTATGTAAATTAAGTCATGTAATTATATAATTGCATTAATGCATAATACCGTTTGGTACACCACAAGGGCAAGAGAGTCATTTTATAGCTTTTTCCATCTTATACTCCCTCTTATTTTCAAGTCATCCAAACCAAGAAGTTATCCTTCTATTTAATCCCTCATCCAAACCATCTACTTTTTAATCCCCTTCCATAAATATCACATCAATGTGAGTCAATCCTCTAAAAATAATACTCTCTCTTATCTTATCCCCCCTCTAAAACTTACCCCTCTGAAAATAATACCCCACCCAAACGCGGGGTTTATTGGTACCGACCATCGGGATGGTGCACAAATCTGCTCGCGAGGCCTAATTTCGTATACAAATGATATGCATTGTTCATTAATTTTAAAATGTTTTTTTGAGTGGCCTTAACAAAAATAGCTGAATTGGATAACTAGAGGTGTTTGATCCAATTAATGTATTAGCTTTTCATTTAGAGTATAGGATTCTTATTTTCAAGTCATCCAAACCAAGAAGTTATCCTTCTATTTAATCCCTCATCCAAACCATCTACTTTTTAATCCCCTTCCATAAATATCACATCAATGTGAGTCAATCCTCTAAAAATAATACTCTCTCTTATCTTATCCCCCCTCTAAAACTTACCCCTCGAAAATAATACCCCACCCAAACGGGGGGTTTAAACCATCGGGATGGTGCACAAATCTGCTCGCGAGGCCTAATTTCGTATACAAATGATATGCATTGTTCATTAATTTTAAAATGTTTTTTTGAGTGGCCTTAACAAAAATAGCTGAATTGGATAACTAGAGGTGTTTGATCCAATTAATGTATTAGCTTTTCATTTAGAGTATAGGATTCTTGATTTTGAATAAAAAAAATTGGTATATTAGATCAAGCATTTGAAAGTATTCGATTAAGCTGATTTATTTGGGGGTCCCTCAAAAACTTTTTAAAAATTAATAACGGTGCGGGTTATTTTTGTGAGACCAAAAAATAGACTCTGAAAGCCGATTTGTGCTCGTCGTCGGTGCCATAGAATTTAATGCCCCAGAAGGTTACTTTTATCCACCGTTTTAAAGATTTAATTTAGAATTTTTATTTTGGTAAAACCATGCATTTAAAATTACCTGCAAAAACTTTGCATTTTTCATTGAAAAATAAGACGACTTACAATTGATGAATAAATTTTTGAAACATAAAATATAATTTAAAATTAATTTTCATAAATATCGGAAACACTTCGGTCATCTTTCTTTCTGTTTTGCTTACCAAAAAAGACAGTTAGGCTTAGTTTTCGATTTGTTAAAATTTAGTAATATTTGATAAAACTAAGTGTTGATTTTAGCAAAATTTTTCCTCGTTTCCTATAATCAACACATGATTTTATCAAATGTTAGATTTTAACAAATAGAAAACTTTGAAGGACTACTACGAAAGTACTACCTCGACGGTAGCTTAAATTCTCCCTCCGTCTGGATTTGTTAGTCCATTTTAGAAATTCGTGCCATTTTTCAAATAATTATATCTTGTAATTTATAATGTTTTATGTAATTTTAAAAACATTGTCTTATAGAACTAATCGAGATCTATCAAACAAGATCCAAATTGAACATATAATTACTTATCAATTTAAATATATCACTAATTTTTTGTCCGGTTACAATAGTACGAGGGACAAATAAATCCGGACGGACCTGAGTAAATTTTTTATTACTACTAAAAAAAGATTAAAACAAGTGAAGTCTTGGAGATAAAGAAATTGAGAATGTGGGGCGACGGAGACATGCTCATTTAATTAAGACAATTATTTGTGCACAACATCCGTTAGGTAGGTAACCAATTTAATGCAAACAAACAAAAATGTCCAAATCGTCCATTCACGCTTTCAGTCTTCTTCTGCTCGTACTTAACAGAGTACGCGTTCCAGTCGTCTTTTACTTAACAGAATACACGCATTGTAGCCGCAAATGTTTAAGGGGTGTTTGGGAGACCCTTTTCTATTTTTTATTTTTACATTTTTGGGTTTTGGATGTTTGAGAGACTTTAGCCAAAATGACTTTTAAGAAAATGAGTTTTCCATTTTAGACTTTAGAAAGGAGAAGTGAAAAAAAGGTGTGGGGGAGTTTTTTGACTTTTCATTTTCCACTTTTCTCATTTTCGTTAACAAAAAGACTCACAAAATGTATTCTCTACGTACCTCCCAAACACTAGTCCTGTTATAAAATATATTCTGCACATTCTTTCAAAACATTTCTACCAAATTCAAAATACATTCTGACCTTATTTCAAAAAACTAAAACATCAACAAATTGAAAATGAAAAGCCAAACACCCCCGTAGTCTAGTAATGTGTAAAAAATGTATCGATAACTAAAAAAATATATTAGTATCCTTGAAAGTGTTATTTTTCACAAAAATGACACAAACACACCCTTTCAGCCACACTCTACCACATCCTCACTCACGTCACATGTGGTGTGAGGGCCACATGTGGGTGAGAGGACCACATGTGACGTGAGTGAGGGTGTGGTAGAGTGTGGCTGAAATGATGTGTCTGTATCATTATTCTTTTTTTCATGAGATGTGTATTGAAATCCGAACTTTTTTGTTTTTATGTACTTATTACCCTCTGCAGTGTATTGAAATCTGAACTTATTTGTCTTTGTACCTATTACCTTCCACCTAATGGATGGAGATTCGTAAGACCCTTCAATTATTTTTCAAGATGGTCAGTATTGTTACAAAAACGATAGGAACACAATTGTATGGACACAATACCAAATACAACTCTAACATACACGTGGGTCTCATTCACATTTATTTCGCGGGATCCACGTGTATGTGAGAGGTTATGTTTGGTGTCATGTCCAGATGGTTGTGTTTCCAACATCTCTCGTATTGTTAGGCAGAGTTTCTCGTTTTTAGCACCCATTTCTAAAAGTTACTCCTTGGTTTGACTTTTAACACTTCAATTAAGGAGAAATCAAATTTTTAGCCCTTCTAGGCAAATGACTTTTAGCTAATGGGAAATTGAAATGCTAAAAGTCATGGTAGCTAAAAATGGAAAACTCAACCTTAGAGTTTTGTAGTTTTTCAAAATGTTTTGTTAGAATGTGTCATAATTTACTATACATCTCAACAAGAAAAATCTAAGAATATAGGAAAATGAACACAAATTGAGAAACAATTTAGATGGGACAAACAAAAAGAATATTACAAAAACTTGCATTTCTAAATATTTTTTTTTCCGTTTTTAGCGAACGTTCTTTTTCACTATTTTATTTTGAATCTCAGAATTCAAAAAAAGATTTTTCAAGTAAAAAGGGACAACTATTTCCGGATTGATGGTCCAGTTTTTGAGAATTACAGTCGCATGTGAGAAATATTTATTCGTTGCATATAAATGAAAGTTTGGAACGCATATACCCAAATGATGTTTAACTATGCCCGTGCAATTCCCCCGAGATGATGCCTCTCATGTCATTGCTGGGACTTATGTGGATTTGCGTGGAGGACTTTTGGCCAATTAGACGCCTAGGTAGTTTTGTGGAGACGGCTTATTCCATTCGCTATGGCTCAATCAGACATTCCATAATGGGTCGGGAAACCCAATGGTCACGCCCATAGAGATTGCTACGCTGGTCGCTCCTTCCTATCTTGTTGCACTTTCAGAGAAACTAAGGAAACCAAATTGCTGTATGTGAATTAATCAAGAAAGTAGCACAAGAATAAAAATGACTGCATTGTCATTATGTTGTCTAATCAAAATTTTTATTCTTTTTTGGCATCTAACTCTTGACCTTTGATCAATCATTTTTGCACGGACAATGCTCGACGTACAGAAAAAAACACACAGAAAACGCACAGATCGCGTTCGAAGACCCACTTTTGGGTCCCACACGAGTGATCCGAACCGTTCATTGTTCTTAGAGCATTTTTCCGAGGGTCTCCACAAAATTTCAGCTCAATCGGACGGTTGAAAGTGCTCCAACCAAAGTCCCATGATTCGGATCACTCGTGTGGAACCCAAAAGTGGGTCCCCGAACACGATCAGTACGTTTTCTGTACCAAATGTTCTGTACCCGTATCTTTATCCTTTTTGCACCAGTGAAACGACATTCCTCCATATGAAACCAAACCAACATAGCACGAGAACGATTGAGTTGTTATCGTGTTGTCTAATCAAACCTAGTTTTTTTTTTTGCGAAACTAACTGGTGCTTTGGAAAAAATAAATCATTTGGTTTAATATATTTTTTTCTCTTAATTCAAATTTTTTTTTGTGCATTTATTAGTTTTGCGTTGATTTTTTGTGAATTATTGGTTCGACATGACGAGATAAATCTAAAAAGTCAAAAATTATTATAAAGATACTAACAAAATTATCCAAATGTTTGTGGATTATTGGATTGTTTTTGTCTTTATTAAATTTTGATTGTTTTTGTTTTTATTCACAAAATTTTATTGTAGGTAATAATTTTTTACTCTTCAGATTTCTCTTGTCGAGATGAACCAATAATCCACAAAAAATTGACGCGAAACTAACAAATGCAATTTTTTTTGAATAAATTTTTTTTTTTTTTTGCCAAAGCACCCCTCATGCATCTTAACCTTGTTTTACCTCAAGTGAATATAAATTGCTCCCTATGAAACCAACATAGCACCAATGGTAAATTTGACCAGGTAAAATTAAGAATACCATGAAATTGTCAATTTGTCAAAAGTGGCCTATCAATACAATGAATAATGGCTCTTTTTCGTCTGAAATGTAATTTTCCCCCTTTAATTTGCATTGAAGTGGGTTCATGTATAGATGGAAATCAATCACTGGTTTTGCCAATTTGCATTCAAAAGTTTCAGAGCTAATTTTTCATCATTGCTTTTTGTGCTTGTTCCTGTCAAAGTACCATATAAAGCTGGGAAAAAACAAATCCCACTTTGCTTTGGTAGATGGGACTACGTAACCATGAAATGCTGTCAAAGGAAACAACAAATGGGTCCATGTATAAATCATTGAATGCAACTGTGATTTAAAAATATAAAAAAAAAAACCCATCATTTTTTCTTTAGAAAAATTCTAAAAATAACTCAGTAAGTTGTCGTTAAAATTTAAAAAGTAGATTGAAATATATAAAAAAATGTATAAAAGTGTGTGAAAGTGGATTGAAAAATGTATAAAGTACACCGGAGAGTTTTTTTTTTTGTCTTTTCCTTATTGTCAGTTCAGTGGGCTATTAATAGAATGACCATTTCCTTTTCCTTTTTCGTGTTTTCCAATGTAACATAGAAATCAGGTAAAAATAAGTTGAAATCTGGTAAAAATAATTGATGTCCCAGTCTCCATGTTGTCAGCGTATAACTATTCCTAGCTTCTCAGATAATCTCTTAGCTCAAAAGGGTACGTATAGATTTTCGCACATTATCATATGAAATTGAACACGGTATTCTTTTTTTTTTTTGGTACGTCGGAAATGTTAAGATTAAGCTAGAAGAAGTACAGAGTTGTGACACCGCTTTGCGGGCATAAAAACATAATACAAAGCATCCTAGAGGTTAGTCCAGATACTGTCTAATACTAGGTTGTTCTCATGTGAATTGCTTGTCATCCCCAAGTACAAAATGAGATCTTGATGATTGTCATATTTGCTGTTTTTTGTTTCTATAATTTGAGTATGTAACTGATTTACACTCATCTTGATTAATCTCTTGAGTACCAATTCTACTGTTCACTATAGGAGGGCCGAAGTAACGCTAGCAAGCCCATGGAGGGCCGAAGTAACGTTGGCAAGCCCTTATAGATTGACCTTATTAGAGTTGATAACACATCTTAGTAGAGTTGATAGAGCAAGGGGCCCATGGAGGACCGAAGTAATGCTGGCAAGCCCTTTATAGCTAGATTGACCTTATTAGAGTTGATAACTGTTAAGTTGTGGGTGTATATGTGTAATTAGATTGTATATGTCTACTATTGCAATTAAGTTAGTAGTTTAGGGTCATAGTGTAATTTACCTTTTTTACTCTTGTATTAGTACTACGTAATGAGAACAGAACCCTACTTTTTGCCTCTCAATTGTTTTGTCTAAACTTTACATGGTAAGCTTAGATCCTTTACCGATTGAGTTTTCTTAGAGTTTTCTGTTCATAGTCTTTCTCACGCTGTCCTTGCAAGGGATTGCCCATGGATACCAAGTAATTGCCTCCGCTGATCGCATCAACCTTTCGAATAAGACTAGATCAAGACTCAGATGCTCGCATGATAACACAAGATCTCGACTCTCAAATCAGTTGAGTTCTCCCATCTCGGCGAACCCAAAACGAACACCCGGCGAGAGTTGGCGACCAGGGTAGCACTCGAAATTGTAGAAGTTGATTGGAGAGTCTAGACATGATCGATAGGCTTGTAAAGTTATTTCGTTATTCTCGGTTTGAACTCCGTGGTACTCAAGTTTGACAAAGTGCTTGGACTTGTTTGATTTTTTTTTTTATTGGGTCAGTTTATAACCCTTTTCGGCATTGTTTGCATCTAATTGGGTGGTGATTGTTCTTTGTTTGAAGGTTTGACCAAGTTACATTGATTTTTGTGCGATTTTACCATGTCTTCGATTGATTCAAAAAAATTGAGAGAAACCTCGGTGCTAAGGATGGCCAATTTGAAAGGAAGTGGATAATGTTCCTCTGGATATTTGTCCCATTAAATTAGATGGTACAAATTATTTGCTCTGAGGTCCATGACTTCACTTTGGCTATTGAAGCCAAAGAGATGTCAGAATTTATAGAACGTCAACCTAAGAAATGCTAAGAAATTTAAGTCTCAAAGATCTTTGTAATGACTGGTTGTTCAACTCTATGAAATCGAAATTCCCATAATCTCCTTGATACTCCACACAAGATTTGACAGACTCAAACATATTCCGGGGTTGATCTGGTGTTTTGAGTTGAGAAGCTAACGTTTTAGATCAACATCAGATGATTTTGCGGAGTTTTGTCGATTTTTATCGGGGATTTGTTCATTTGTACCGAGGATGCTACTAATTGGTTGAAGAGGTTAGAGAAGAGCGTATTTATGACTTCCTTGCTTTGGCCTTGACATGGAGTATGATCAAATTAGAGTGCAAGTGTTGGGTGAGTTTTGTCCGCGGGTGACTTCTATGCTATTGTTCCTAGGAGGGGAGCTATGGTGCATGCTCTATTTTTATCGTTACGCCTTGTCATCCTGGTAGCTTTGGTTTGAGGGCTCAGAGTGGAACATTTAGCAAATGTGGGTCTCACGTGAGTCAAAGTGTGATTATTGCCATAACACCGGTCAATAGGGATTTTTTTGGAATACATCGTGGGCGTGGGGGTGGACGTGGTGGTCGTGGTTGGCTACGTTCTTGCATGCTCATGTCTCGACTCTCGGTTGCGACCTTCCGAATTTAGTATTGGGGACAGTGACTTATCATCCGGTGTTTTTTTCTCGGGGGAGATGCAAGCTCTCGGGCGCCTTATGGCTCGGGCCGATTCTTCATCTTACTCCCACTTCATCCTATTTTTCCCACAGGTATCTTCAAATGATCTTTCGCTATCCAATGGATTATAGATTTTGATCATTGAAGTTGTTCCATGTATTTGATTCTTACTCTAAAAGGACAAGGTCGAATTATTTTTTCTGCTATTGCGGGGAAAGGTTCCATTCACTATTCTCCCTCTAATTCTACATATTCCAAATTTTGCCACTAAGCGTTAGTAGTCTGCATTGGCAAATGACGTGACCTTTTTCCTACTCATTGTGTTTTTCAGAACAATGGGCATGGGGAAAAAGGTGGTAGAACACATGGTGGCCTCTATTTCTTGGAACATGCACCTCGGCCATCTTTTGTCATGTGGTCTAGCTCGCAAATAGAATGAGTTGACTTTTCTATGATACATGGCACCGTAATTGGGTCATCCCTCCTTTGGGATTTTAAGTTTAGTTAAACATTGTTCTAGGACAGTTTTTTTGCTAAAACTGTGAGCTTGGTAAACATAAACGTTCTTTTTATGCACCTATTAATAAAAGGAGTGATTCTCCGTTTATGGTTATTCATTCCGATGTTTGGGGTCAACATTTCCATCTCTTAAAGGTTTTCGGTGGTTTGTCACTTTCAAAGTGATTCTCGTATACTTGGGTGTATTTACTTCTCGAAAAGTGAAGTGTTTTCTTGTTTTTAATGTTTGATATGAGTATTAAAATTCTTAGGAGTGATAATGGCACCGAATATATAGATAAGGTTTTTCGGGCTTTTTAGATGCAAATGGTATTCTTTTTAGACGACTTGTGTTGACACTCCACAACAAAATGGAGTTTTGAACGCATAAAAATCGTCAATGACAAATCGCTTTATTCAATGAATGTTCCTAAATATTTATGGGGAGAAGCCATTTTGATTCAACATATCTTATTAACCGCATCCCTTCCATTTTCTTAACTTTAAAACTCCCCTTGAGTGTCTTCCTAGCGTTTTTTGCCCAACTCTTCCCCACGTGTTTTTGGTTGTGTGTGTTTTGTTCATGCTCCTCATCCCTTAAGCTAGGTCCTAAAGCCCATAAATGTGTTTTCATTGGGTACTCTAACTCGGTTTACAAATGTTATGATCCTCATTCTAGGAAATTTTTGTGTCTATGGATGTCTTGAGTCCTTTTTTTCTCCCTCCACTCCATCTCTTGGGGGAGCATAGGCGGGGAGGAAGAGATGTTTTATGGTGAGGGGAGCAAGCTTTTATAATCATGGTGAGGGGGAGAAAGAAAAGTTGGGAGGAACAAATAATCGAAAGAGCAACTCATGACACAGGTGGTGATGATGAGGCATATATACAATGACAAGGTCTAATCAAGACCTACGGCGAGAAACATGTGAAGTCCTCTTGTGTGATACCACTTTGTCAACCACAATCACGGATTCTTGTGACTCATGGTAATGACTCCTCTCTCATTGAACCTCCTTTGATAATCATGATCTTCCTATTGCTCTCCGAAAAGGTGTTAGATCATGTACTCAACATCCCATCTCCCGGTTTGTCTCTTATGATCGTTTATCTCCTTCATACAATGCCTTTGTTTCGTCTCTTTCTTCTATATCTATTCCACAGAATTGTCAGGATGCATTCATGATACCTAAGTGGAAAGGAGCTATGGTAGAGGAGATGACAGCTTTGAAAAAGAATGGCACTTGGGAGCTAGAATCACTTCCGGGAAGGAAGAAACCAAGTGGGATGTAAATGGATTTTCACCGTTAAGCAAAACGATGGTACAGACTTGAGCGATACAAGGCGAGGCTTGTTGCCAAGGGTTTCACTCAAACCTATGGTATTGAACGATGAGACATTTGCGCCAAAAGAGCAAAGATGAATTGCGACGTGTCTTTGCCAATTTTGATTTGATGTGAAGAATGCATTCCTCCATGGTGAGTTGGAGGAGGAGGTGTATATGGCTATCCCACCTGGTTTTTCTTCATCTCAGACTGAGGGAAAGGTGTGTAGATTGAAAAAGGCTCTTTATGGGTTGAAGCAGTCACCTAGAGCCCGGTTTGGCAGATTTTCGAAGGCTATGTTGAGATTTGGATACAAACAAAGTCATGCAGATCATACTATGTTCATCAAGAAAGGTGTTGGTAAGATTCTTTGTCCTTATTGTTTATGTTGATGATATAATAATGACAGGCAATGATGTGGATGAGATCCTTAATCTCAAGTCAAAGCTCAAGAGTTTGAGATTAAGGATTTAGGATCGAGATACTTTCTCGGAATGGAGGTGGCAAGGTCCGATAGAGGTATTTTTATCTCCCAACGGAAGTATATACTTGATTTATTAGAAGAAACAGGTATGTTGGGTTGTAGAAATGGATTCTCCTATGGAGGCAAATCATAAGCTTAGTGGAGACTCGGGATGATAAGGAGAGATATCATGGTTGGTCGTTCGATATACTTAGCCCACACGAGACCAGATGTCACTTATGCGGTGGGCGTTGTTAGTCGGTTTATGCATGATCCTGTATCTCACACTTGGGTTTATCATCGAGGTATCTCAAATCGGCTCCGGAAAAGGAATTCTATTCTCTAATCATGGTCACACGCGATTGGAGGCATTTAATCGATCTTTGGGGTTCTCGTGGATGATAGACGCTCTACTTCCGGCTATTGCACTTTTCTTGGGGGAAATTTGGTTACTTGGCGAAGTAAGAAGCAATCGCGTGGTTGGGTCAAGCGCAGAAGCCGAGTATAGAGCTATGGCTCATGGTGTTTGTGAGCTCTTGTGGCTCCAAACTTTATTACATGATTTGGGTTTTTTGATAATGGTCCGATGAAACAATACTGCGACAACAAAGTGCCATAAACATTGCTCACAATCGTTCAACATGATGAACAAAGCATATAGAGGTTGTGAAACTTCATCAAGGAAAAGTTGAGCGGGGTTGATATGTATGCTTTTTTGTGCGATCCGAAAATCAATTATGATATTTTCACAAAAGGGCTTGGCAGCAAGAGTTTCCACCCCATTGTGTTCAAGTTGGGCTTGGTTGATATCTTCGCACCAACTTGAGGGGGAGTGTTAAGTTGTGGGTGTATATGTGTAATTAGATTGTATATGTCTACTATTGCAATTAAGTTAGTAGTTTAGGGTCATAGTGTAATTTACCTTTTTTACTCTTGTATTAGTACTACGTAATGAGAACAGAACCCTACTTTTTGCCTCTCAATTGTTTTGTCTAAACTTTACAATAACACATCTTAGAAAAGTTGATAGAGCAAGGGTCCCTGTAGTGTAGAAAATGCATTACAGTGTAGTGGCATTAGGCCGTCAAAATGGATGGCTCATTTAATCCAAAAGTATTCGATGAAATGATGATAATTCAAAAGTGTATTGCAAAATGCACTACACCATCCCCGAACCGAGTTGATAACACATACGTATAAGATTTCGAGCCTGAACCCTATAAGCTAGGGAGCAGATTCCCAAATCTCAGACCAGACTTGACAGACCAATCCTTGTCATGGTAGCTATTTTAGAGATGATGCTTTGTCTAACTGCAGTATTTCTGGAGTTGCATTTCTGAGAAAAATTAAATGAGAAAAAGCTGAGATTTGTCCGCTTGACTTCTTCACCTCCACTCTATACTTGTCATGGTAGCCATTTTGAGCTAAGAAGTGGAACGTTTCAATCACTTCTTGGTGAATGCTAGAATGGGAGCATATCCACTAGGTTGGCTCTTTTTAGGTATTCCCTCCTTCCCACAATTGTTAGGACAATTATTATTTTTATTTTTGGAACATGATGATTACACTTTTTATTTTTGTTTTTCATTTTGCCAATAATCATTACAACTTTGCATTGGAATGATTCCTGTCATATCAAAAAGGAAAGGGAAAATCAGAAATTTATCAAATAAAATATATTGAATTTTGCAAAGGGTCGGACTAATATTTTGGGACAATTTAAAATGAAATACTGGAACAACATTTCGGGACAAAAGAAGTACAAAAGAGTGATATCTTAAACTACAATAGCTTGGTGTTAATGTTAAATGTTGTCGTGATAAATTGTGCTAAAACTCGGCACAAAAATTAACACAACGCAATTCATACATACTATTTCCGTCCCATTTTCATACTTAGTCCCTTTTGGAAATTTCAAATTTTTAAGGGAACGTAATCATTACTCTAAAAAGTAACTCACTTTTCAATATGTCATCCCGATTTGAAATTTGATTGATGAAATAGTACTAGCTAGTTCCATTTAAAAACAATGGCAAATAATGACATTTTATCAAGATTCTATTGATACTCCATCCGTCCCAAATTGGATGTCCATTTTTTAAACTCGTGCCATTTTTCGATTGTTATATCTTAAGATATAAGCGATTGAAATTGGCACGAGTTTAAAAAATGGACATCCATTTTGGGACGGAGGGAGTATTTTGAAAAGTGGACATCATTTTGGAACGTTTTAAAATGGAATAAGGAACCATCAGACGGAGAGAGTACTTTACAATTGAAATAGTACTATATGTGGGGCCAGTCCACACACGGATGGCTATGCACATCGCCTAGTTTCAATCATTTACGGCTAGGACTACTGGGTTTTCTAATCTCGTTCGCTCCCCTAGCTTTCGTCTCTCAATGCCAGTGTTGGCCCAGAGTACGTGTTTAAATGGAATTTCCACTAATGGACGATGAAATTAGAGAGATGTACGACTACAACTCCTAGACTTAAAATAGTCCTCGGTGTACTTTAGGGTTTATCATCACTGTAGGAACCCTTCTACTGGTACAGACCATGGTGCACAGATCGTGCACATATGGGTCTCGGGGACCCACATACGTTTGGGTCCCACACAACGATCCAAGCCGTTAGATCATCTTAGAATAATTTTCCAGGGCCCCGCGAGAAATCACCTCCATCGGACTTGTGTAAGTCGTTCATCCAAACCCCCCATTTCATTGATTTTATTTGCACACACAACAATGAACAGGTTCTCTGCATTTTTGGGCCGTCTATTGCTCGGACGGACGGTCCAGATTTTATTTGCACACACAACAACGAACGGTTCGGATGTAAAGGTGCCAAGGTGAAATATATACCGTCCATGGGAGCAATAGATGGTTTAGATGTTCACAACACCTGCTGTGCACAGCAACCCGAGGTCCGGCTAAACCAATCATGATAAGTTCTCATAAAACGTTACCTTGTACGGACGGACAAAAAGATGGCTGCATAACAATACTCGAGTGACAGGTAGCTTATGAAGAAATAAGAAAACCACGCAATGAAAACAGAAAGGGAAGGAAATTTTAGAACTTTTCTCACCTACTTCGGAAAAAGTAGGGGTGTTGAAGAGAAAATAGAAATAAATTTCAACTTTAGGATTTCAATACAAAATATTCGTATTTCAAGCAACAAATAAATTCGTATGCATATTTTGGAGTCACTTCTCTCAAGTCCATGAAAATGTAATGAATCGTTCAATTGGCCTGTTTGTAGGCCATTCCATGGCCAATTTTGATGATCTAGACCATCCATAATTTATAGCTCTTTGACGCGTCAAAAATTAGATTGATCAGATACCCATTAATATAATTTTGGAATTCATTGGCCTCGAGATAAACGAGTTTTGATTCAGTATTGTAATATATATTGTTATATTCTAAGACGAATGGGTACCAAAATAATAACAAACGGTATCTGATTAACCTGATTTTCGGCGTGACTAATGCTTTTGGCAAACTCTAAAATACAAACGGTTTGAATCATTAAAAGAGGACCCAAAAATGATTTACAAATGGGCCAATTAAACGATCCAGTCCATTTTCATAGACAGAAGAGAAGCTGGCTCCCATACTTTAATGGCTTATGGTAGGAATATCTCAAAAGCTACATTGGGTTAAAATGCATAGGAATATCTCAAAAGCTACATTGGGTTAAAATGCATAGGAAAAGAGAAAAGTGGGAAGCAAAAGCCATCGACATTATAGAGACAGAGTGAGATTCTTTTCCAAAACAAATGGTCCACTCAAATTCAAAAGCCTTGCCTTTTTCTTTCAAACTTATGCCATCTCCAATTAATACTGTCATTTACGTACATAATTGGGTCATATTTTTAAAATTTTAACAAAAAAATATCCTTGATATGGGCTTCCGCATAGAGAGTTAATCCATTGCTCTTGGAGCACCGTCACGTAATGCTTCAGAGACGTTTTCCATCACACATAAGTGTAAGAATCACGTATGAAGTGATGGAACTCACACAACTGTGTCGTGTATAAAGCTCGTGGACGAGCAACATGTGCAAATAATAATTTCTTGCACGTACGGAAGGGTTTTTGGTCCTCTGGGACATGAGAGTCATTTGTTGGAAATTTCTCGGAAATTCGGTGTGAATGAAACCGGGCATTCGGAGGGTCTCTCGAGGCAACCGAAAGGACCCACGTAGCTGTTTATTACACGCGTTGATGGCTGAATATTATGGTGTTAATTGCTGGTTATAACACCTCGTAACCTTCCCATGATGGAGATTGAATGGCTGTCAATTTTCAGAGTTATTGTGGCAGTTTCTTCCACAATTCATTGCAGAATTTGAATTCGTATTCAATTGGGAGGCTCCCCATTGATTCACGTATTCAATTCCCCAGCTCCTCCTTCAGCTATATATTGGTACCTCTGCCATTTGGTTCAACACAAGAAATTCGTCCATCACTATAGCTCTGAAATTCGTCTTTGAGAGAGAGAGGCAGACAACAGTCAGTTCGCCAAGGCTTCCAGCGGTGGTGTTCCCGGTGGTCGTGGTTCTAGCCGTTGTATCCTGGGACGAAGACGTCGGTCCAACCTACAACACCCACGGTAGGCGGCACATCTTTGTTAAGGAGAGTGTGATCTCACACGACTCGGCTGTTTGTATCTCTAATTTACAATTCTGTTATTTTTCCAGTTCTTGTAATTTCTTTGTAAACAGTTCATGTATTGTTATATCAACAGTATTTGTTCTTTGGATCTGTGATTGCCACTGTAATTTTTCCAACATCATTTTCGAGACCCTACTGGTATACGAAAATAAGTGACACTTTTCTGCGAAATTAAGCAGAAAATTTTCTGGACGACTGTGGTACGTACTGTAATGATTTCTTATTAAAAATAAAAGGGGCCCATAAAAGAAACAGTAAATTAAATGCTACTCTTCCTTGCTTCTCCTAGTATTTCTATTCCATTCCAACATATGGTCTGTACCTTTCTCAAAATTGGACACTCACCAATTTGGACCACCTTGTCATCTTGTGTGCGACCTAGAAACTTTTTCCGGTAGATGTTGCTGTCACCTTATTAAATTTCATTTTGATTTTGCATCTATGAAGGAAAAAAAAAAAAAAAAAAGAAAAAGAAACAAGAATACAACGGTTTTTTGTAAGGCTCCTCTCAGATTGGGTAAACCTACACATACATGAGACTCACTTCTTATGGGAGGTCGTTACAAATAACCGTCATATCAAATTTTTTTTTGAGGAATTTCGATCACCTGACTCTTTCTCTACGGTTTTCTTTTTGGGTAAACAATGGGTAGAAGCTGACAAGGTTCTTATAGTGCGCCAATGCACTACCTTACCATAGTGTACCTCGTAATTGGACTCTATCGATATCTCTCATTGTCATGAGTTCGTTTTATAGAATGTGTCAACTCTACATTTGTACTAATAATCAAGTGAAGCAAACATTGATAATAACCACATTATCAACATAGGATGTCTGGTATTTTATTTTGATTTTTTTTTTTTTTTGTAACAAAGTCTGTCTGAAGTTGCTAATGATATAATCAAATAGTTCCAACTGGCTATGGACATCCTTATCAGCCTCACAAAAAAAAAAAAGCAAATTTAACCTTAAAAACACCTTTTATAAATTAGCAAATCACTTTTCCAAAAACTCACAAAATCAGACTTTCTATTCTAACTCCACTATACTCCATTAAACTATTCTCATTTTCTACTCCTACTCCCTCCCCCCCCAAAAAAAAAAAAAACTCAAACCAAGAGAGAAGTTAGGAGAGAGTGACGGAAAAGTAACTTGATGCGTGAACAGTGCCTACTCAATTTTGAGTAGACATTGTAGCAAAGTTAGAGTTTTGCAAATTTGTTCATTCATTTGATGTGCCTGATTTTGGAGTTTTTTTTTAGTTTAACTTAACAAATTAGCCATCAGGGGGGTTTGATGCCCCTGATGCTGATGCTCTAAGACAGTTAAAATAAGGACTTTAGGAGGAAGCAATTGTTGGGGTGTTGTCTAGCGCGGGGTGTAGGGGGCCAACGATATTTTTGGACCTCAGGTGTAATTTCGGCCATAGGTCCCGACCTATTTATTTTGCAGTTTGATAATAATTAGGGCTATCAGTTTTTAGAGAAAAACAGAGAGAGACGAGAAAACGCACATCTTAGAGAGATTGCGAGAAGACTTGCACTTCTTGATTTCGATTTCATAGTGGACTGGTGTGGCTCCCGTGATTTTTCCTCGTGTTGAGATGTTCCACGTATATCTTGTGTCTCATTTTAATTTTCTTTTACTTTTTTCTATTACGCATGTTTGTTTGTGGTTTCGTTTGGTGATTCATTGTTCCCAAGATCCGTAGAGGTATTGTAAGATTGAACAGGTGTTCTGGAAATTCCTGTGGTGGCTCCAGGAATTCTCTTGAGGGTGTTCAGAAATTCTACTACGGTCCTCTAGAAATAATTTTTTATATAATTGGGTGGTCCGGACTATCCTGCGCGCACTCATGTGTAAAGGGGAAAAAATCTAAATTGAGCAATTTTGTTGTGAAAAGACGAAGACTTGAGTTGACCCATGACCTGTTTGGCTGTTTCCATCCCACCCTCCTCCACTTGCATTTACTAACAGAGAGAGAATAGACCAGGGATTGATCTTTCTAAACCGTATTTCGAACACATAAGGAAAGGTATGAGAAAATGGTGTCATTCGACAGGGAAATGCTACTCTCTAGTCTTGATCCATCTAGTCCCATCCAATTTTAGGCATTCGTGGATCTTTTGTCGGCTTACAACGGTTAATCCAAACCATTCAATTTATGAATCCTGCATTGGATATTATTATTGCAAAAACTGTGTGGTTAGACACGATAGTTGTGAGAGCATAACACATTTAACACCTTCGTGCAAGAAATTTAAAAAGGATGGCAAAAATGATGTTCTTGCGTCCAACTTTTTTTTGTTAAATCAAAACATTGTTGCCACAAACTCATACTACACGACAGTTGGGAAGAACATAATTTTTCAACTTGTATTAGTGCTAGATTTGAATTTACAGTAGGAAGTTTGTTTTACATACATCTATACCTTTCAAGTACTTGTGGATACTAAACATGACGTGGATGGAGGAGAAGAGAAGTTTTAACTTGAAGACAGAGACCATAGACTTGGCTTTTGGGGTCCTGTGTTGTGGTCCTGACCTTTTTTCCATGGTTCCAACTACCAAACAAAAATTAAAAAGAATCAAACCTATGAATGACCTATGTAATAATCCAAATCTATTGTGTCTATATACCCTCTGTGCATATATATTAAAGTGTTTCACAAAAAAAGATAGCGCGCATATATTAAATTATTGATCTATATTTTATAATGTAATGAGTAATCATTTGGAATAAGTATAAATAGATTAAAGAGAGATAGTTAAAAGTGTTCTTATCTCTTTGAGCTAAATGTGTTGAGACAAAGAAACACCCAAATTCTCAAATATCCAATTTATACTATCCTCTAATGGAGTATGAAATAGTGCATGGTGAATTCCGTCATTAGGATTGGGTGTTCAAAATTTTTGGGTAATGTGTTCAAACATTTTGGGTAGAGTGTTCAAATATTTTGGTTAGGATGTTCAAAATAACAAAAATTAAAAAATAAATAAATTTTTACATGTATTTTTGAAAAAATTATTTTTTTCAGAGTGTTCGAACCACCACCTTCCGCTCTTTTTAGTGCCGCCTTTGGGAAATTCTAACAACAAACTTACTTCGCTACCAAGCCAGCCCCTTGGGTTACATTCTCGCTTGTCATTGTATTTTTCCTTTATACTTATCCAAACAAAAAAGTTCGCCCAGTGCGAAGGTTTTACAGGGGGCACTGCTTTGATGTGAAACCTTTAGAAATAGACTTCTCACCAAACTATTAGGTTGGGGTCTCTATCAAAACGTAGGGGCTAAAACTTGAGCAAGGTGTAGGAGGCACATGGCACAGCCAGCTATAAGCGTTTTAATTTGATCAAGTGGTCCATGACTCGAACCATAGCTAGAAAGAGCTGCAATTCAAATGTGAGGACATGGGGAAGATGTTTTTTTTTTTTTTTTTTTTGTTTCGACGGTCAGGGATGTCCGGGCTTACGTGCACCTCGATTAATCTCGTCTCCGGTCCGGTCAAAGGTAGACCATCCATGCCCCGGCTAGGATTCACAAGATATTATTTTATGAGTCTTTCTTTCACAAGGACATGATATAAGGGTCTGTCATCCAAATAGAACACAAACTAATTTCTTAATGCCAAGATGACAAATCAACCCCACATTACAAAAATGTCCTTGGTAGCCCATGAAAGTGCCTAAATACTCAAAACCCTATGAAAATGTCTAAACCCCCAAAACGTATGAAAGTGCCTAAAACTTCTAAAACCCTATCAAAATCGTATGATACCCTACCCCAAAGAGCCTAAACCCCCTAAAATTAAACCCCAAAATTGAACCCACTCCCAAAATCAATGTATGGAACTTTGATTTTCATGGCGTGAAGAACACTGCTACGTGTGTAGTCAGTAGAATTTGCCAACCTTTTTGTAAATTACTACTTTTGTAGGTTCTCTTTAATGATTATAAAATGAATGGGTTAGATGTTCTCTATCCTTTTTATCCAACGATTGAGATCCATTTAGCTTCAATGGATCCGACATTTTACAAATACTTAAGCTGGGCTAAATGAGTTTTTGAGCCCCTTTTTTGGACCTCAGCCCAATTGTTTGTTACTTTATTGCAGCCTAACCTCCCCTCCTTTTCTGCCAAAGGCTTTTTCCTTGTGGTCTGCAATGCAAAGTGTCCATTTTCCAACCAAAAAATAACTGTGGGACATATGCATGTTTATGTTAGGCGTTTGTACAAAAAAACCCAGGAGTCCCAGGCAGTCCAACGTCTTAAATCGGTCATTTAGAAACAACTTACAAATCTGAAGGTCTAATATTCCCTTTTTCACTGATAATGCGTGTTGGTATATCGATATTTGTGTTTTGTAAGTGGTCACAGTTATCGAACATTTGTAGGGTGATCGGGGGACCTGTAGTGAGCATTGCTCATTGCAGTGAAGGGATGAGTATTAAAAAAAAGTGTCTCGTAGGGTTCCTCGTTAAAAGCACAAAATACAACCCTAAAAGCAAGTCCAATGGTTAGCCAAAATGACTTAAGCCATTGTGATCTTACTTTGACAAATGAATAGTTGACATTTTGCTAGAAAATAATAATGTCGGTGCAGTGCCATTTATAATGTAATTTTTTTTTTTTTTGCGAAATCTCCTTTGTATCCATTTTTCAACTAACTTTCATCAACGATGCAATGCTATTTGGATTTGATTGTTGGGTGTGATCATTGAAAATGTGGCACAACCGAGGGAGTATTAAAAAAAGTGAGTGAATCTCAAAGCACAAAATAGGATGCGCAATGAATGCATCTTGGCCGTTTAAAATCTGGATTTCAATCTTATTGACAAATGAATAGTTAAACTTTTGCGCGAATAGTTTATTTAAAATGCAGTGCCATTTATACCCAACACAAGAATATTTCAAACCTTTGTAGTGATTTTCAACTACGGCGCCCCCTCATCGAAATGACAAAGCCAACATTTGCCATTTGATTGTGTGTTTGAGTAGGGGTGTCCAAGGATCGGTTCCGGCCGGATCGGTTCGGTTCTCGATCCGATCCGCTCGTGACGGATTGTCATTTTTAAGATCCACAACCGTCCATGGGTGACATACGGATGAATCGGTTGTTGCGGATTGAGCGGATTGCGGATTTCGGATCAAAGAAGGATTATTAGGCGGATTGGGTGGATCGAGCGGATACAAAACCCCAACCAACCGTATCCGTCAAAATAAAAATATTAGGATCCCAACATTCTGCCATTTTGTGAGTGTGACGGATCGTGTGGAGGATCAAATGACGGATGAAAATTGTGCCATTTTGTGTGTGTGTGTGTGTGTGGAGGAAATGGCATGAAAAATGGTCGAGGCTAAAAATGACAGCACAAATAGAGGACAATCGTGGCACCAACTTTTGCCATTTTGGGCCAATGGCTCAAGTCATGATTGCACAATTAGACTTTATCTAGTCACCAGACCAAGGACTAGAAAGCCCGTCATCAGTTCATTCTACATGGGCTAGATTAGCCCCAACCCCGGCGGATAAATTGGATTTGAAATGAGCCCAAGTTCTGTTCAAAGGTATGCTGCAACCAAAATGTCTGGATCCAAGTCCACAATAATATAGGGTCATGCTAACGGGTGCCATAGTGCACCCGTTAAGGGTACAAAATGTATACTTTTGTGGGTCTCATTTGTACAAAAAAGTACACTTTAAAAGTACAATTATACGTTAAAGTACACTTAAAGATGTGCTTTAAAGTACAAATGTACTTTTAAATTGTACTTTTTTGTACTCTTATCGGGTGCACTATGGCACCCGTTAGCATTTTCCTTTTCTTTTTTTGTAATTTTCAAAATATATGTACTGTTGAGTCTGCTACAAAAACTTGAAGATATTCATTTCCAAAAGCAGAACTAAAGAACTTCATATCCATGACTTACAAAAACAAAGAATATTCTTAAAAGAGATTGTTTTACAATATTTACAAAAAACAACAAACATTACCTAGGAAACTGTTAATTTTATAAGCTGAACTCTCTTGTGAGATACAAATCCTAGATTCGCATGTTTTTCTATGATATAACAAACCTGTTATATGCTAGAAACATATAACAAAGCAGTTATATATGTTTCTACCATAAATTTTAACAAATTGCAGTTATATATGTTTCTACCATAAATTTTAACAAAGCAGTTATATATGTTTCTACCATAAATTTTAACAAAGCAGTTATATCACATATAAATGAATCCTTGCACAATCTTAAGAAATAGTCATATAATATAGGAAAAGGCTACAATACACACCCCTTATTTGGGTGCGTATCATACACACCCCTATAAAAGTTACAATTTTTTTGTAAAAGTTACGATTTTTTTTATAAAAGTTACGAATTTTTTGTAAAAGTTACGATTTTTTTTTATAAAATTACGAGACACAGCAAAATGTTACGAATCATATTCCTGAAAAGTTACGAAAAACTAAAAAATGTTATGATTGCCAATGAGGTGGCACAATCTGAACCATACAATAGGTGCATATGGTACACCCAAACAAGGGGCGTGTATTGTAGCCATTTCCTATAATATAACATCCAACAAGTTAAACTTACCAAAGATGAAGGGTAGAAACATATCTAAACGAAAAGAATATAGAGAAATTGTTGGAATTATGCCTTGAATTTTAGACGTTCGAAGAAATGTGCAGTATTTGACGCGTTAGCAATTTTCAATTTGGACCAAAGAGTTTTGCTGCTGGAAAAACTACTCGGGCGGGCGGGTTTGGCAGATTTGGGTCTTCGGCGGGTTTTTGGAAATCCCACCCAGGTGGTTTTCATGAGTTTGACTCATTTTGACGCGGTTGCACGTTTTGGGATCGATTATTGACCTAATTTTTTTATACTTTCTTATAAATAGCAGACTTGGGGCAGTTAGGGTTTGAACTTCTTGAGCGAATCCTTTGAGGGAGGCCCCATGGGGTTCCCCATAGAGTGTTAGGGTTTCTTGGTTGTTCCATTGTTATTATTTAATTCTTGGGATTGGGTATTAGGTTTTTTGTGTCTCTTTCGTGTTCTTGAGGCTTTGTCTTGAGATATTTGTTGGGTGTTTCAATGGGAGTTACGGGTATAGCCGGCTCTTTATATTCTCTCATGTTCTTAGTGAATCCTCTCTCGCTTTCCGTCCGTGGAAGTACCTTTAGAGCTTCGTGCTTGGGGGCGTGGTAAATCTTGTGTTCTTGATTTTCGCTTGTTGGTTTGATTTCTCTTCTTCGTGGCATGTCATAACAAATTGGTATTAAAGCTTAGGGTTTTAATCCGAGGTCTTTGTTTTCCGATGTAAATTCTTTGTTTTGGGTGATCGTATCGATTGCAATATGAAGACTTGATACAAAGTTGAGAAGTTTGGAGGGTAAATCAGCAGTGCCAGCATATGGCTTATGGAGTTGCGTGTTTTGCTTGTTCAACAAGGATTATTCAAGTTGTTTTAGAGGAGGAGCGGATGATGTGCTTGGAGAGGTTGGGGAGGAGACTACGGTTGTATTTGAAGCAGTGCTTTTACGCATTTCGTATGAAGGAGGTATGCCCGTTGTGGAGGCCGTTTGGGGTTCTTCATGTTCGGTATTGCCATGGAGATTTGGGTTTATAATTCGGTTTCAATTATTTGGCATGTGCGTTTCGCATATTAACTCCGTAGGTAGTTTAAACAAGTCTATTGCATCAGTAATTGATGCGTTAGGAGGACGGTGCCCGTTTGAAGACTATTGTTCGTTTGGTCCATTAACTCCATGGTGGAGTTCGATGTTTAGCTCCGGGTGGAGCTTGAGCAGGATCTTCGCTTGCATGCTTAAGGGATGTGTTGGGTGGGAGGTGCCCGTTTGAAGATGGAGGCTCAATTTGGAGGCATGTGCGACTAAGTTTTCTGAGTCGTGTTTCCAAGGTCAAACAGTCGTGCTTGAGCCTTGTTCGTTGGTGCTGTTGGCGATCCCCCGTGTGGGGCTTCCTTGTGAGGGGTGTCTGGAGAAGAGTGTTGTGGCGAGAGGATTGCTCTATGGTGTTGAGTTCAATGGAATTCAAGTCAAGGTGGAGAATTGTTGGGATTATACCTTGAATTTTAGACGTTTGAAGAAAGGTGCAGTATTTGACGCGAGCAGTTTTCAATTTGGACCGAATGATTTTACTGCTGGAAAAACCGACCGGGAGGGATTTAGGGCCGCCCGGGTAGGTTTGGCAGATTTGGGTCTTCGGCGGGTTTCTAGAAATCCCGCCCAGGCGGGAATCAAAACCGCCTCAAAACCGCCTAAGCGGATTTCACGAGTCTAATGTGTTTTGACGCAGCTGCCTAATTTTCTATACTTTCTTATAAATAGCATTCTTGGGAACTGTTAGGGTTTGGACTTCTTGAGTGAATCCTTTTGAGGGAGCCCCCATAGGGTTCCCCGTAGAGTTTTAGGGTTTCTTGGTTGTTCCATTGTTAGTCTTTAATTCTTGGAATTGGATATTAGGATTTTTTTGTGTCTCTTTCATGTTATTGAGGCTTTGTCCCTAGATATATGTTAGGTGTTTCAATGGGAGTTACGGGAACAGTCGGCTCTTTGTATTCTCTCCTGTTCTTAGTGAATCATCTCTCGCTCTTCGTATATTTGTATCTTTGATTTTTGCTTGTAACCTCCTTTGAAATAGTAGTTTTTAATCCACAATGATGGATGATAAGTTTCTGTAAAATTGAAATCTTGAGACTAACGTTCAGAATTCAGATGTATCTATATTATCTATATTATATAGAACTAGCATGAACCCATGCTATGCACAGAACGATTTGGAGTAGCTTTGCAATAATAGTATTAGATAGATTAGATACATATTCTTTTATGTTACTGCTAGCAGTGACCTGTGCTATGCACGAAATTGCATCGTTTAAAATGAACACATACTATATATGCTAGCACATGTTTGTGCTAGCACGGGTTCATGTTAGCACTTAGAAATGAACCCGAGCTATATATGCACAAGGCGAATCAAAATACATTGAGTTGATGTAATTATTGAACATAGTTGAAATTATCACACACCTCTCAGGTGTGCTACCATAACATATGTTTGATAATCCGATTCGTTTATTGTAGGTCACATGCATATAGTTCATGTAAAATATCAAGTTGGCCAGATAGTGATAGCAATCTTGAGAATTTATATTTTCCTAGAAAAAAATGATTGTTAACATAGCAAATACAATTGTACTCAGTTTTTTTTCTATAAAATGTCACTTTCTTTTATTGATATAAAAAAATAAAATTGTAGTCAGTATGACCCCAATGATCATCCACCATGCCTATGGCTGATAAAAAAAAGAAGTAAAATCTTCTATAATTATACAACAAAACTTAATTCCCCACAAAATGCATTAACATAGACTGCGAATGAAACAATAAAGAAAGAGACAAATAATGTACATCAGATATGTAAATAGAGCAATTGAGCAAATGTTTGCAAAGATAAAGTTCGAGTACCACTTTATGATGCTCTCCTTCATGGTGATAGAACCTATTAGTGGTGAAAATCAATTTCATAGCTGTGATTGTACAAATTAAAAGCTGAAATACATAAAGATTCAAATGGTTATATTTTGCTATATCAAAAGCTTCGTTGATCTAATGAAATATACTCCAACATTTGTCAAGACTATCTTTAGAACTTGCAAAAATAACAATATGTCAGAAATTAAAACAAAGTCGATAGCATTAGTCGAGGTTGAAGTCAACATGAGATAATTTTTTCCTAATCATGCCAACTGATATTTGTTGAATGGACCATGAAATGAACATACGGGTATGAGCAGAAGAATAAAAACTGACACCATATTCAAGTCGAACAAATGGAAAGGTGTGAAAACGCATATATTGGATGAGTGATATAGAACTACATTATGAGGTCTCAATGTCACCTTCACAGTGTAGTCGATAATCAATATGTTTATGGTTGATGTTTGACATATAAATCCAAGCGCAAGAGTACATATTTTGGAAGAATGTTCATATTTTTTATTTGTTCCTAGTTGATTTGCAAACAAAAGGTTACTTAAGTTGAAATTTTGAATCTGCCGATATAAAAAAAACCCTGTAAGTTTGAATTTCCAAATCGTATTCCCTCCGTCCCATAATTTAGTCCCCTACGAAACTACGTTTAATTTTCAAACTTGAAATTAATGTAGTTATGAAAATAATTTTTGTAGAAATATGGATCTTGTTTGATAGATCTCATTGAGAACTTTTGAACGTTAAAAAAAATTCCAAAAATTATTTTTGCAAATACATTAGTTTTAGTTTAAAAATTACACGTAGTTTGGTAGGGAACTAATTTTATGGGATGGGGGATTATATTATTATTTCACTTGCTTCACTTAAAATGTTACATGACAAACCAATCAATACACAACACTTGTCACAACCACGGCCCTCCTCACTTGTCATTCTACAATACTATATTAGATGCTACATGACAAACCAATCAATACACAACACTTGTCGCAACCACGGCCCTCCTCACGAAAAGTGATTCTGCAATACTATATTAGATTGCAGGGGAGGTTTTATGAGAAGGGCTCTGAGTATGACAAGTGGCAAGAATTCATTTGGTAGTTATTTAAGTTTTAAAGTGAGACATGTGAAACAATTTGTTCTTATTTGGCACTTTCAGTGGTGACTCCAGGAGTTTGGAAGCGTGGGGTCATTCATAAATATCAAATATTTTTACTGACAAAATTAAAGAAAAACAATACAATAATGGGAGCTAAAAATCTTGTTCAACAAAAATCACATTTAAACATTTAAAACTCAACATAATAAACAAAAGATATCATCAAAAGACATATGGAGTACCAATATTCTTTCTTTTCAGTTTTCACCCAAAAAAAAAAAGGTACACTAACTTCTATGATTGCATTCGATGGGTCCCATTTTTTGGAATTGTTGCATGATAGAAATTTGACAAGTATTTAACAAGTATACAAACTTAAAAAAAAAATCAAGTACCTTAATATATATGCTAGGGGTGTCCACGGACCGGTTTTTTGCGGTTTCGGTTAGAACCGGAACCGAACCGCTAATGGCGGATTTTCATTTTCAACATCGCAACCGTCCGTGAGTGATGCGGATCGATTGCGGATTGGTTTGATGGTTTGTAAAAACATGCGGATGAGAGCTGAAAAACATGTAATAAACATAACGTCAACATTGAAAACCAACTCCCATGAATCTCTCCAACTTTAATTATATTACTTGTCACAAGTAGAGTGTCCACGGAAAGGTTCTTGGCGGTTCCGGTTCGAACCAGAACCGAACCGCTCATGGTGGATTTTCATTTTCAACATCCGCAACCGGATAAACCGTCCGTGAGTGATCCGGTTGCGGATCGGTTCGGTAACGGATTGGACGGTTTGGGCGGTTTGGTGGATCGGGTGATCCGCTGGGCACCCCTAATATATGCAATCCCTAAACAATCAAACACCCAATATCCTAAGTTATGCAATTCCCAACACTGCCTACATATATAATATATTAATTAGTACACACACACACTCACTCACTCTAACGAGTTCACAGTTTCCCAAAGACAGAGAATATATAAATTATGAATTTAGTATTATATGATTCATATCAAGAAGCCAAACCCTAGAATGTTGAAAATTTGTGAGTAAATCTGTAAATAAGAGGAGAATTGGAGAAATAAGAAAACATTTACCGATTGAAATATTGAATCTGTCGACCCACTCAATGATTTTGCCGACTGGTGATTGGCGAGTCTAGTGACAAGGGCAAAGGACGTCGGCAACAAGAGAACATAGGAGTTTGAGATGAGAGAGAACGGAGCCTTTTCCTTTTTTTTTTTTTTTTTACTCCATGTATGTTTTAGCTTTAACTTTTAGGGGTTGAAATTGGGGAATTATCTAGTGGTGCCACCACTAAATTTATGGGGGTTCATTTATATATTTCTAAAAAAAAAAATCAATATAATAGTAGTAATTTTTTTCCCCATGGGGTCGGGTGACTCCAGTCCTCCTGTATTGTCGTCGCCTATGGGGACTATCCTAAGGTGCTGTTTGATAAAACTAAAACTGCAAAATTAAGTTCTGAAAGTTAAACGCTGAATTTTTCAAGGTGAAAAGTTGAGTTTTATCCAAAGCTGAACCTTATCTAATTCCTACATTGGTGTTAGGATTAAAAATGGCTTTACACTTGTTAACCTACACCAAGGTCAGATGCAATATGACAAAGAGCCTTTCAACCTTGCTTTGCAATTGAAACAAGGTTTTTTATTCAACAGACTTCGACTCTTTCAATTGGTATATTGTACTAAAGGCAACACCTAGGGGTTTTTATGACTTGGAAATGTACGAGAAAATTCCTGATACATTTTCTAGGACGCAAGATGTTTCAGCAATTGGTATAGACGTTGACAATGATGATGAAGAAACAAGTAATGCAAAAGAGGATTGTGAGGGCACACTAGTGTGATTCATGTAATTATTGAGTTAATGAAATGATATTCACAACTTTTGTTTGTTGTTTCTATTTTGAATTCTCATGTCATTTTGAATAAGTTATATATATGGTTACTCCATTTTGTCATATCTGCAATTTTATATGTTACATTGTTGTATCTATTTCTTTCAATACTGAGAATATAAGAGTTTGTGTTACATTTTGTACATGTATTCATCTCATTTTATGATATGTTGTGTGTATTTCATGATATTTCATTTTATGCATTCAGTAACACTCTTGCGCTGGAGTTCTTGTCTAAGAGATTGAAAGGATATGAAAGGAAAATGCAAAAATTGATTAAACAAAACTTAATGGAAATGCGTGCTTTGGAATCGAGAACCCGTCAAAGTTCTTGTTTGTGTCAAATCAAGAAGTAAAGGTATAGGTACTGGTAAGAGAAAAAACAAGATTGGGCGTGGAGATGGTGATGAAGACTATGAACCATTTAGTGGTGAAAAGGGCTGAATTCTGATGATGACAATGATGATTCCTTGAGGTATCAAGCAAATTAAGTAATGAATGTTGTTTGTTGGTTGTATTTCAAGTTATGTATAGCTTTGATTATGGTTTTCATTGCATGTTTAGATGAGTGTTAATTATTCTGCCTATTACAGTTGTACTGCGAGCTCGTAACTCTATATCTTACTATTGTTTGTTTTCCATTAAGTCTATGAATCTTGTTTTTGGATTCAACTGTATTTGGGGCTATACTTATCCAAATCTTCTCATTAATAACTCATTTTCATTTTTAAACCACGCATGCATTACTTCCTTTTTTTTTAAAAGTGAAAAGTACAGATGCAAGAAAGAAGAATGGCTGTCCTACTGCTTAGGAAGAAGATTGTTGCCCCCACGAAGAAACCCGAGCTTTGCAGCTCCCCACCTCACCTATTGAACAAACTGATCCATTTTGCAGCCCACATACGGTCATCAGAAGCTTGGCTGAGAAATATAATGTTGTACAATCACATACGGTCTTCTTCTCTTTTTATAGAATAATCCTGAAGTACAATCATATCTAATGCCAAATTCTCCAACAATTCATGCCGTACTTTTATGTCCGTTGAAACCCAAACGTAAAAGAGGCCCAACGAATCGAAAACCCATTGATATACATGGAGGTAGTCGAACTAAGGTTCTATTAATGAGAATGGTCTACTGATTGGTTAGGGGATCCGTTACAGTGTCTTCTTTGTATGGAGCTCTAGTTAGGGAGATTGTGCCATATACACTTTTGGATTGGCTAAAACTTCCTTCGAGAATGGCTGAAGTCCTATGGCAATCCATTCAGGTATGGTATACACGTGGAAGTAAAAATGATAGAATTCTATCATTCCATGTATGTTACATATACATTTTCAAGTAAGATTCGAGCATGATCAAGAATGGCAGAGAGAAATTGTTTTTCAGAAATGATTGAAGCTTGGAGAGCCTTAAAGTTGATATTAATCACAAAAGTAAATGCTGCTTCAAATGAGGAAGAAACACTAAAACTGCAGCCTCCTAACAGCAAATCACTACATGATTAGAAATATTTTGTGAAGGAAAAGACAAGTGAAAGTTTCAAGGAATGTGCATTTTGGTGTTTTTGTATATTGCAGCATTGATCATGTAATCCAAGTTAGAATAAAGCTGAGATGTGTCCTCTAGGTGAGTATCTTTATCTCTAGTTGTTTTTATCTATGATATGTATCATACTTTTGTTGTGATGATTTCTTCTGTGTATATGGAAAAAGTGAACAAGTTGGATTCACTGTTCAACAAAAACAATTGTAGTTCATGTCCTTGTTTTTCTCTAGGGATCTCAATTTTTTTTTTCTCCCCTGTTGTTCTGCTGATTATGAACTCAGACACCCCTGCAAGCACCTCTAGAAATTGTCCATTGTATGAACTATAACATGGAAGTTGAAATTGATCCATATTGCTATATATTGCTATGAATTTTTCCTTGTTATCTCTTTAAATTTAATGAAACTCTCAGTTGTTCAAAAAAATAATGGTGCTTGTCATTTTTGTTGTTTAGGTTAAAAACAACTTTAACGAACTTAAAAACAACCATCTGAAACTTCAGCATACAATGAGTCATAAGGGATATGAACGATTGACCGTTGAGATGGTAATACCTTTATTATGTTGTTCACTATCAAATATCATCACACCTCCTAATCAATCCCCCTCTCTCGCTCTCACACACAGTCATATGTGTCTCCCCCTTTTTTTTTTTTTGTGCGCGCGCGCACACACACACACACACACAGAGAGAGAATGGATGGATGCATGCAAGGGTATAGTTGTCAATAAGCAAAACAAGTCGTGGCCATATCGCCACCCTAACTTATGTTTCATTTTGATCATATATTTGTTTTTACTCCAGAAAGCAAAACGCAAACCCATAAGTAGAGTCGTTGTTTGGGCCAAAGGACATAAGAGAAAGATTGGTCAACCCGAAAACAAAAAACGTTGAAGCTAAGATTGTCAGGCCAAGGCTCATTCCTTATATTTTTGTTTTGTTTGATGTACATGTTGATTGTCACATTAGTTGTGGATACCCCTCCTCAAAGGAATTCGATTTTGGTTCACCACCCGGGTTTTAATGGATTATTCCCGAGGAACCGAACTCGAATGACTTGTGCCTCATTTTTGATAAGGTTTTAATTATGATCCATCGTCACCATAATGCAATGGAGTTTGGGTGGATGTTGTAAAGAAATATGAAGTCTTTTTATGGAGGCCTACGACTGATATGGTTTACATTGAACGAGTGATATGGTTTACATTGAAGAAGCTGTTGGAACTATTGTTGCATGGCTTGCTGACAAGGTTCTTATGGACTCTACGCAAGTGTAATGCACTTTTTTTCAAATATTTATAAATTTTTTTTGAATACAATCCGTTTACTCCTTTGTCCATAAGTTTGGTTTTAAAAAAAATTTATGGCCTTCTGAAAATATAGAAAGAGGTGACACAGGTTCATTACATAAAATGCATGGGATCGTGGAGTATGTAAGGGTTCCAGATATATTGCATATGTACTGCTAGTTTGCTGCTACTGATATTCTTATATTCTCCTAGATACTGATAGGAGAAGATTATGATCAACTCTTATATTGTTGTTGTTGCTTTGCTGGATAATTAAAATAAGTATGAATACAAACAAATCACATAGGATAATCTGTCATACATTATAGATTGATTTGTTTTGATAATGAATGAGAACCATTTGCCAGATATCTCAGATGCTTTTGAAAAGAAACAACCTTTGTCCAATTGGTGACCAAATACTTGATCAAAAAAATGTGCATGAGCCAAATACAAGAATGATTTTGTGCATGTGCAGTGAGCAGAGGCATTTCCAGCAAGCTTTGGCTCTAGCAAATCACTGCTTTTCTTCTCATGAGACTTGAGTCTTAAAGCTATATAACATTCTAATCATAACTGTGATGTTTGATTAAAATTGGAGAGGTTTTACTTTGTCTGAACTGAGACGTGTTCTGATTGGCTGTTATATAACTTGAACCTTATAAACAACCTAAATTGGCTTGATAGATATTTAAGTACCACTGCAAGTAGGCTCCCGATGATGAAAATGACACCCAAATGCTTTGCGTGGACTCACGTGAATCCTAGAACCTTTATGAAGATTTGTACCAAAACCATCCAAAAGCTAGCAAAAATATCGGCTGGTATATTCATTAACCGGCTGATATATAATTCAAATTTTTTATGATTATTGGATTAATTTTTCTTTATTCACAAAATTTTAGTTTGGTTATTTTTTTTTCCTTTTAAAATCGTTCTCATTGAGGCGAACCAATAATCCACAAAAAATTGACGCAAACTAACAAATACAAATATTTTTTTGAATAAAGACAAAAAAAATGAACTTGATTAATTACTTTCCCTGAGGATCATGGAGTACACGAATATAGAGTAGTTTTAACATAAATTCAACGTGTACGCACATAAGTCAATCCTTTGTAATTTGTTTCTAACTTTGATCGAAATTATTATTATTTTCTTTCGATCAACGATTTCCCACATTACTTGTACTCCCTCCATTCCAAATTTCTTATCCATTCAAAAAAGTTGACTAAAGAAAAAATAATCCAAATTTTTATGGATTATTAGATTATTTTTATCTTTATTCACAAAAATCCAAGTGAATTATTTTTGCCAAAGCAACCGCTAAGGAAATGTTGAAGGAGGGACATATTTTGTGGTACAAAGAATTAGAGAGTTCCCAATTCGAAAAAGAGGAGAGAGAGGTTTTTTACTTTCATTTGATCAATAGAGATGGGAAACATTGGGAAGGGTTAAAATGTCATTTTAGTCCAAAAGATAGGAGCACTTTTGGATAGGGGTGAGCAAAATAATTGTAAAACCACAAGCCCAGTCCAAACCAAATGGTTTGGTTCGGTTTTTTAGTAATGTGGTTTGGTCCCGATTTAAAAAAATTAGAAACCGTGTTAAATGGTTTCGTCTGTGGATTCACATTAATGGTTTTGGTTCCAAACCAATCAGAAACGTATATATATACATACATATATGTATCTGCACATAGATATAGAATCCGATTTAAGTACACTAAATAAACTTTTTTTATGGTTAATTAATTTCATAATCTAATACTCTATTCCACTGCCTTACTCTTTCACTTTCAAGATTAAATTTTCCTAAACTTCTATATGATCATACCATATTCATACGATTTGAATAAACTAAATATGCACGTTTGTTGAGCTTAGTCTAATGTTTTTTTTAAAATATTTTTCTTGGTAACTAATTTTCCAATCTAATGCTCTATTCCATTGCCCTAACAATTCACTAAGTACTGGTATGCTATTGTTCTTTATTTGGTTGATGCTACTAGTAGTTTTGGTGATTTTAAGAGAATCCGTTTTGATATAAGTTTGGGTTTATCTTTGTAATTTTAAGTACTTTTAAATAGTATATGAAAATGATATCTCAATCTTAAGTAAACCGTGGTTCAAAACGGAAACCAAACCGTTTA
Organism: Vaccinium myrtillus; assembly: GCA_016920895.1. NCBI lineage: Eukaryota > Viridiplantae > Streptophyta > Magnoliopsida > Ericales > Ericaceae > Vaccinium > Vaccinium myrtillus. The sequence continues at coordinate 13,166,728 of CM029277.1, forward strand.
TTAATGGTTTAGATTTGTTTGGTTTTAGGAATGTTATTGTTTGATTTTGATTCTCCAAATTCAAATTCATAATCTGTAAGTAGTGATTTTGGTCCTTGGTTTACTATAAAACCGGATTAATCTGGTCCATGCTTTACACCTAGTTTTGGACAACCGCCACTTGAAATTAGGGCTGAAACTGGTTCGGTTCGGTCCGGCTCAAAGGAGATTTTGTGTGAACCGAGTAAAATCGGTTTTCAAAAATTTATATTTCTACAAACCGGACCGAGCCGGTCAAACAAAAAAACCGAATTTTTTTCCCGATTCGGTCCGGTTCTTTGTTTTTAATTTTCACCCCTACTTGAAATGGCCTCAGATCCAAAAGGCGGAAAAAAAAACCGTGAACGCACTACACTAACGTTTGCCTACTGGGCCTACGTTAGCTTTTCCCAAAAACATATCATCCAAATAGTAGTGGTATTATTAATGGGGTGTGGACTGTGGGTAGATGGACGTCCCAAAAGAAAACTGCAATTCCCCATACGGAACGAGCTTGGCAAGAAGTCACACGTGACTTGTGGTAATCTGAAACGCGAGGACACTCCTACATTGACAGACCCTTTCGTCCACTTGTTCGTTTTCGTCACACATTCACATCATTCAATTCGTAACACTATTAGAGCATCTCCAGTAGATTACCTAAAATTAGTGGGCTACCTATATATATATACTCCCTCCGTCCCAAATTACTTGTCCCTCGTGGGAGTGCGTGCATTTTTGTACGCAAAAAATAACATGTTTACGAAAACATTTTTGGAAAAAAAATTACACCAAAATTTTCTTCTCAATGAGATCTTTAAATTGGTGTAAAGTTTGTTAAAAAAAACATTAATGCTCGTACATTATTTTTTGAGTGAAAAATGCACTCACTCCCAACAAGGACAAACAAATTGGGACGGAGGGAGTATTTATTAACTTTAAATCTTTCCTTTCTCTCACCTCTCTCACTCTCCCTAATTCTCTCTCACCTCTTTCCCTTCTCTCTCTATCTCTCCTCTTTCTCTCTCCTTAAGTCTCTCCCCAAATTTTTAGTTGTGACTTAGGGCACTTTAGGGAGTGAGGGGTGACACTTATGATTTTAGGGAGTCATTTTTTTGTTCACTAGAGATCATTTTTTGATTTTTCCTTAGGTAACTAGTTGGGGCACTTTAAGATACTATTTTAGGTAGTCCACTAGAGATGTCCTTATAACCTCTTTGTAATAGTACACATTTTTTCGACACGACTATAGATACTGGAACAAAGGGTAATGAAAATACAAAAACGGTTTGTGGGACCTATTTTTGAATTCCATATGAATAGTTCAAACTATTCAATAATTTTTTGGATGAACTTGTAAAAAATTAGTTTATTGTATATGAGCAAATGGTTTATCCAAACTTCAAATTTCTAAGTGATCTAAATTTTAATTTCTCATTCAAAATTCAGGATCCGAAATTGTAAATTAGAATTTGGATCACTTACCTGCGCATATTCAATTGAGCTGAATTTTTGAAGGAACATTCGAAAAATTCTTCATGTAGAACCTAAAAGTAGACCCTGCAAGCTGTCTGTATATTTTCGATACCTTTGCTTCTATACCCTTATCACATTGTTTTTGTTTCGAAGCATCTCCACTAATTGCTTCGGGCAAAGTTAGGTTATTCACGCCTGAACTAGTCATTCATAAAAGAAATTAGTACTCCCTTGCAGTTATCAATCAAGAATCGAAAGTGGTCGTAAATAATGGGAAGTTAGGTTATTCACGCCAGAACTAGTGGTTCATAGGAAATTATTTTCTTGTGGCTATCGATCAAGAATCAAAAGTGGTCAACAGTGTGGAGAGCAAATTCACCCCTCCTAAGTTTCCACTACATTATTTTTTGATACTTGTCAACAGATTTGTTGTCTGTTTTCACCCCTCAAAAGTTTCATATTTCATAATCTATAATATTTTTACGATTTTGAAATTTTTGTTTTAAATAATTAATTGAGATCTATCAAACAAGATTCATATTATATAAAAAACATTATAGATTGAAAGATATAGAGCGAGCCTCAACCAAATTGGGACTGGAGTATTAGCTGATTTTTTGTGACAAAGATAGTCAGCCTCAACCGGACTAGACTTGGCGCTGATTGATAGGAGTAGACACTTCACCGCCGTATGTCCCCCCTCCAATCCATTCTCTCCTTGCCGTCTTTCCTTCATCCACCGTATCCTCTCTCTCTCTCTCTCGGAATGGAATCGATGCCTGTGAATTGGGAAGCTCTGGACGCCCTAGTCATTGATTTTGCCAAATCCGAAAACCTAATCGAGGATTCCGCAGTTTCATCTCCCTCGTCTCCGTCGTCTTCACCTTCATCTTCGTCTTACCATTCCCGAGTGCTCATTCGTCAGGTTAGACGGTTGTTAGAGGTCGGCGATATTGACGCCGGACTGGATCTCCTCCGTGCCCACGCGCCTTCTGTCCTCGACGATCACCGACTCCTCTTCCGGTTACAGAAGCAGGTGAAATGAATAACCAATTTTCAATTTCAGATATCTATTTTTTTTTATTATAGGTTGTAATGCACTCATACGTAATTAGGAAGCTTGTAGTCTGAATTCAATAATTAGGTGTTAATAGGGGCGGCTCCGGGATTTTAATTGAGTTCAGTGCGGTGAGAGATACGTACATACTGTAATTTTTTACCGCACAATACATTATACTCCTTCTACATGCTTCCTCACAAATTTCAGTGAATTTGGTTTATTTGGACTCGATGATCCAATGCACACAATTTACAGACAATACTAAAGAACAATCATGTTACATATAAAAGTAATACAAAATTTTCGTGCATATTTTGAACCTGGCCCTCTCCAATTGAGAGGTAGAGCCGCCTATGCTGTTAAACTGATTAGATCTACGTTTTATCTAAATTTTAATTTTATTTTGCTTATTGAACTGGCTGTTATTTTTTCTGTCAATTGTTTATGAAGAAATTTATTGAGCTTCTGCGGAGAGGAACTGCTGAGGACCGTGAGTCTGCAATCAATTGCTTGAGGACAGCAGTTGCGCCTTGTGCCCTTGATGCCTATCCGGTATGCTAAAACACTTTCTTTGTCTCATATGTTGACTTGCTTTTCTTAAATTGCCTTTTCTTCTTATCATGTTGGACTGGATACTGATCCTATGACCAGGGGTTTCCCTACATTAGGTTATAACTGTGTTACCAGTAGCTGTAGTAACCTAAGAAATTATGTTTTAGATGTTCGTTTATAAGTCTAAGTATACCTTTGTTCCACAATGGGGAGTTTAGTGACTCAAGAAATTCCTAACTTTTTTTGTTATTTATTTGCTTATCATTTTGCTTAGAAGAAAACTATCAAATGTAAGAAGCTCAAAATTTAGAGGCAGTGGGCCGTTGGACAAAATGCACAAATATTGGTCATAATGATCCTAGAATTGTGTTTTGCACGAATAAATGGGGAAAATGATTTTGTCGAATGTTTGTTGCTTGAACCAAATTGATGAGGGGTGGCATAGTTTATAACCAAGGCATGTTCCCTTCTTGGCAAAGAGAGATATTCTTGTATGAATTATGTGTCACATGTGGTGTTCAGAAGCAATAAATGCGAGTAGTAAATGCGAATTCTTGATGTCGGATCTTCATTTGTTGCCTCATCCTGTTAGTTTGGACCAACTCTTTTGTGCGTGTGGATGAACAATTTGGATAGCTTATACATCACCTAATGGATATCTTTCCCGTTGTTCTGATTCAGTTTTTACTTTTGTGTTTCTTTTAAGGAAGCATACGAAGAATTTAAGCACATTCTTCTTGCCCTTATCTTTGACAAAGATGACTGCACCTCTCCAGTTGCAAATGAGGTAGGCTACAATTTATGTATGTATTTCAATGACGCATGTTGACTTTATGCTTGTTCGGCGTAGTTGTTTTCATGGATGACATTTTTGAATAAGATCTCCACTTGCAATTTTTTGCCTTCTCTTCTTGGTTTACTTGCTTTTTGCTTGGGTGTGCCTTCGGGTGCACTTGATGTTTATAGTGCATTGTTGTCAAACAAGAACCTCCAATATACTTGCTTTTGTGTACCTTCAAGTTTATTTTTGCCGTTTCTTGCCGCTTCTCAACTGTGCTTATCCATACCATAGACATTAGTTGAGATAGTTAATAATATACGCGAAGGGTTTGTGTACATACATTGAAATAGGAGGGGTCCATCTTTTAGTTTTCAATATAAGTACTTGACTTCAACTATTTGCTAGTTTCTTATCTGTGTGATTGTATTAAAGAATTAAAGAAACCATTTTTTAGTTGAGCAAGTGAAGTGAAGAAAGGCCAACAGTGATTTAGTACATATTAATAGAGGCTAGGATCATTTTGATGCATTGGGTCATATTTTCCTTGCCTTAGTTTCCAAGTCTTTTACTATAGTTGCCCAATATTTAGAGTTTTGGACCCATGAAGTCCCAATTTATTATTATGGTAAAAAGCATTGGTATGGACTAAAAGCAATCTGAACATTATTAATATTTCTATTAAATTAGGGATAAGACAGGAGAAATAATACATACATTATGGAGATATAATGATAATAATAAGGAAAATGCTAAAATAGGCCCAATGGGATTTTATGTTAAGGTTTAAAAAGTGTGTTGAAATGTGTGATAACCGTCTCAGATGACATCATCCATGATGTAAGGCGTGAACTGCCTCCCGCATTTCTCATGAGTCACTTTGGGTTTACCCGGCTTGGGTGACTCGTCTGGATCAGTGCCGTCTCGGCCTGGATGCTAGCTCGTGCCGATTTGTACAATATTGGTGCAATCACATTTGGCTCGGATTCTGACTTGGCCCTTTTAGATTTAGAAATGGGCTTCGCTCCGTTTGGCACTTGGGTCTTTGGTCCGAGCCAACTGTAATCCGTCTGATCGTTATATTTCGGCCCACTACAGAGTACTTCTACTAGATTAGATAAAAAAAATCAATTATGGTATGTTTGTTTGTTTGTTTATAAGGTATGGAAATATCAACTTTTGAAGGCATCTCGGGATTATAATTGCATGTACACTAACAAATTAGCTACCAAATCCAAGACAAGGCAATAGAAAGCTCCAATCAACATCCTAATCTTTCTCAATATCCCGGTTGCAAATAACCTCTAACATGCCAATGCTGAGCCACCAACTTATAATAACACACACCAACATAAATGGAACCAATGCCTTAACCTCCTCTGCGGTCATGTTCCATCTCCCAAAATAATTTGTGTAGCCATCCATTCGAACCAGGACCTTATCTCCTTGCAATTTTGTTAGGTTGCTAAACCCCTCTTTTGTTAACTCTTTCTAGCTTTCTTGCTTTCTGCCAAGATGAACTAGGAGTCTATTGTCTGGATGATTTACAGGTGTCAGAGTACAACCTTTCAGTTTCCTTTAACCATGGATCCATTATCTTATGCCTCCTACTAATTTGCCCGTCAGCGGATTCAGCTCTCTATTCATCTGGACTCCATTGATGCAACCAGCTTCACTGTACTTCATGTCAAACAATTTATTAGTGCCAATACATATAGCTTTGTGAGTTACCAAATTCTTCTTTTGGTATCTTCTTTTAGCCAGGATTCCTCATTAGCCAATAACCATGCTATAGAGTCTGCAAACTTTTCAGAAAAATTGCTTCAGTTGCCTCTTATGTCATTCTTGTTTTCTTCCAATTCCATTCTATTTTTTCCCCTAAGGATTTGCCTTGATTTGGATAGTAACTTTGAGCTCTTTTAGCTACTCACTTGATGGTGTGATCAGGTTTGACACTGATCATGCCTTCTCTCCAGTGGATGTTCAGTCGTTGGACTTGTTTTAGTGTTCTTGATGGATATATAAAATGGTTACATTGATTATTTCAGTGGTCTGAAAGGAGAAGGTTTGACATTGCTGGGTCATTAGCCTCTGTTTTGAGAGCTCATTTGCATGCATATGATCCAATCATTTCGATGACATTGAGATATTTGATAAGGTGATTCCTTGATTTCACACTTCTCCAGTGAGTATTATCTATCTCTGTTACTCTTGCTTGTATTTGTTGTGATCTTGCCTTGATGTTCTCCCTATCACACGCAGCATACACAAAGGATTTTGCTTACGTCAAGGAATCTCATCACCCATTTCAGATCTTACTGAGAGGTTGCTCCTTGAAGAACGTGATCCCGCTGCAACACCCCAGGAGAGTTTGTATGAGGCACCTCCATTTGACGAGGTTAGTTGTTTTACAGAATCCCGTCTATCCTTTGATGTCAATAAGGGGATAGAGGTTCATGTTTCATTATGTGTTAAGTCATTGTCTCCTTGGTTGCTCATGTATCTATATTTGTATCCAAGTTCATAGTTTCGACTTGTGTGCCTTTTGACTTCAGGTGGACATACAAGCCCTTGCACATGCTGTAGAGCTAACAAGGCAAGGGGCTGTTGATAGCCTGAGATTTGCTAGGGGTGATTTATTCCAAGCATTTCAGGTTACTCATGAAATCTTATATCCTTTATATATTGCTGTAATCGTTATTTTAAAAGTCCATCGCTAAAATCTTATATCCTTTATATATTTGATTCGCTAAAATCTTAAGTATGGGCTGAGCAGCTGTGATATTTTGAGATTGTGCTTGTATGTCACAGAATGAATTATGCCGGATCAGATTGAATGTTTCGGTGTTTGATGAGCTTGTTCACGAGTACTGCATGTACAGGGGTATCGTTGACTCTGGTTTTGCATCCCATCCTGGTGAGGGCTTAAACTTTATCATCTTTGAAATTCTGGTTTTTCATTTTGTTAATTGTTTTCATATTGTTCTCTTGATTTCTATTGCACCAGGAATGCAAACTTTGCCCGACCCTTGTAAAGTTAATCAGCCAGAGCCTGAGTATGGTTCATCAAGAAACAGTTCTCTTGAAGTTGAGTGTGCCACCAGCAAACATTCAGATGGCGAATCTTCCATTAGTAATGCTCATATGGATGGTTCTCCTGAAATTAGTACTGATGTGGTGAGCATGCAATCCATGGATACTGAAGAGCGATACCCTTGTGAGACGAGAAACAATCATGAAGACTGCAGCACCAGTGATACTGATCAGATTGTGATTTCAAGGATGCTGAAAAAGAATAGAAATCATGACCTTAGGGAGAGGAGCAAGCGAAAGCGCTGGAGAGGGAGAGAAGAGAAGATTGATGTCACTCCTGAAGTCATCAGTGGAAGCAGCAACCCGGAGCTTAGCACTGCTACACTCTCCAGCACCACATCGTTGAAGGAACACCAGGTATTTTGTCGCATTCTCTTTTCATTTTTATTATTTCCTGCTAGTGGGTTGTTGTTTAAAAGGTTTTGTTTGCATAGGTTTCTGGTTCACCTACTGCAATGGAAGTAAAAAGCAACCGGGAGGATAAGTATGAGATTGTGCTGGCGGTGAGGGAATTAGCTAGCAGGGGAATGGCTGCGGAGGTTGTAGAAGAAGTAAATGCCATGGACCCACATTTTTTCATGCAAAATCCGCATTTGCTATTCAAATTTAAGCAGGTAAGTGTGGTTATATTATATAAGGCATGATGGGAAAAAAGTGGAATGGATTTTCCTTTCAGGAAATATTCGGGACAAAACGTTCAGATTTGGACTTTCTTCTGGCGCAGGTTGAATTTTTGAAGCTGGTCTGCTCCGGTGACCATTCTAGTGCACTAAGGGTTGCCTGCTCTCATTTAGGTCCTTTGGCAGCTAGTGATCCAGCTTTGCTGAAGCCCTTGAAGGAGACATTGTTGGCTTTGTTGAGACCTAATGAAGATGCATTTGGGGGAGGGTTGCCCTTGAATTCTCTTGCAAATTCCCTCCAGGTATAGCATGTCCTGCTAATGAATTCAATCACCAATATTTAGAAGTGAGAAATGTGGTGTTGATATCTCTAACATGCTGTATAGGAAAATAGATGTTCCTAATATTACTGTAGCTTTTACCTCAGTCATCTAGGTTTTCTCGTTATTAGATTATGGTCATGTTTGTGTCTACAAAATATGGTTGCACTTAGAACTGAATGGCCGTGTCGGCAATGAATTTGGAGCTGCAATCTCCTTGAGTTGCCTCACACAATTGTGTCAAGTGGCTCTTTTTGTCTGGAAATCAGGGGTTGGTCTTGTATGCCTGACAGATATCAAAGACAAGTCTGCAGTGCCAACCATAGGCTTACTAGATGCTTATATTTCTAAGGATTTTGGATCCTGGTTTTGTGGATACCATGCTCCTCTCGACTTCTAATTCATGAGCGTATTCCTAATCTATTTTTTTGTTATTTGAAAGGATCATTGAGAAATTGGTCTATTGTATAGGGGTAAATCTCTCTCTCTCTCTCTCTCTCTCTGAGCTCTGTGTGTTCATCTTTGTGCATGTGAGTTAACACCGAGACTCCCTTTTTCAACTATGTTTGTTTGCCTTTGTGCATTTATGCTACTACAAATTGAAACTTATCTATTACCCAAAACTATGGTAGTGATGGTCAATTATTTGATTTGTGGACACACCCATCAAGTTGTTACACAACAATGTTGGTATTATCCCAAGGTGTAAGCATAAAAATGTTGGTTATGTCAATTGCATCTGTTTAAAGAAGAAAACAAAAGAAAATGTAGAAAGAATATAAACGAGGCTTCATCAGTGCTAGAGAAACTTTGATATCTGTTATCAAGGTGGGTCGAGGTTAGAGGCTTCTGAAAGTGGTCGGCAGGTGACAGGTGGATGGAGTTTGCTCAAGTTATTGGATTTCAGAGGTCAAGGGAGAACACACAAGGTGGTTGATTGCTGATTGTCCCTATCAGAGGTGGGTTTGATTGCCTGGCCAAAAATCTTATTGGACGGAAAAAGTTATGGAGGAGTTGAAGAGAAAGCAGGCTGGAGGGAATGGAGTTGAGGTTTCAATGGGAATCAGAGAAAGAAGGGTGGATCATGGATGCTGGTAGAGGATATGATTAAGGTTGGGGAAACAAAGATGTGAGAACCGAATTTCAACGGGGGTTCAGTTGGTGCTGCGGTAAGTTTCATGATGGGAACAACTGTACTACAAAGCTTTTTCTGTGGGGGGCTATGATGAAGGATTTCCTGCTAGGGAGTTGGGGGTGATGACAGGAATGGTGGAGCATGGTGGAGTGTGGTGTAGTACTCAGCTGAGTGGGGCTGGAACTTGATTGTTGGTTCGTTTCGTGGAGATCTTTGTCGCATGGATGTTGTATGATCTCGGGTGTAGTTATGCATCTACATGTAGGATTCTTCTAGTTCCTGTATCGAAGGGCATGCAGATATCATAGAGTATCCTGGCGATTAATGACCTTTATCTATTTTTAGGGTAAAATGGTACTCCGTTTGTCTGGATAACTTGGTCCACTATTCCTTTTCTTGATGTCCCATAATACTTTTCTAATTTGACTACTCAAGGAGAAAAATTTGAACCATTTCCTTTTTGGCCCTCCATCCCCATATTGACATTGAGTCACAAAATTGGAGGGAAAAATGTATTGGAGTCCAAAAGTAATTATGGGAATTCATGTGTTTTGATAGTAATTGATTGTAACCTTAATTTGTAGGATTCCCAAGAGAGAATTTTTGGGATGAAGGTAGTATTTACGTGGTTCTATAGGGAATCTGATGCTTAATAGGGGAGTTTTTTTTTTTTGCGTTAGTTTATTGTTTAATCGACTTATAAAGTTTTCTTGAAGGTGGATATCCAACCTTTTGTCAGACACAACCATTACCACAAGTGTCGAGCGTCCGACATGGGTATTTCATGCATTCAGAAGAATTGATGTATCATTTGTGGAAAGATGTAGTAGAGATTGCGGTTGCGCGTCGGAGTTCATATATGGTGTGAATCGGTTTTGGAGAGGTGGGATAGATGGAGTTAATGGGGAATTGTGGAAGCCATTTTTTTAAAATTGAAAAATAGTGGGGAATTGATTGGGTATGTTGGAATGACGGCATGTGTTCTCTTGGAGAAGTCCGACTATCTGAAGAATAAGGCGTTTGGGCTCTATATTCTAATATCTTTAAGATGGTTGGTGGAAAGTTTAAAAAGCCTACCTTATTGGAAAGATCTCTATTACAAAAGGAAAAAGGCAAAGGTGGAGATTTTGTTGGGGCATGCTAGGAAGTCATGGAATGCAGAAGGGATTGGGTGTTACTGATGGACAGACTGATACTAATAAAACGCTACTTATTATATTTATGGCAGCATTGGAAGGTGGAGCAGTGTGCTTGAAAACTTTTAATTGTTAGGGTGAGCAGAAATATGTCTTTCATTTCTTTGACTTGAGCTATTGAAGATGTTGGACCTCAAAATGTGGTTCAGGTGATTGATTACCCACAATGATCCTATATTCCTATTAGTTCTGCAGCTGGTGCACTCCTTGCTGTGTAGTGGTCAGCCTTCCCACCAGAATGCCTCTGTAGTCGTAGTCTTGTAGTCGGCATTCTGAGGTAGGAGGAGGCAAGCAAATGAAGGGAGGCATTACGGTCCGACTACAAGAAGCAAAGTTTCGTGAAGGCAAGTATTCTGAAATTTCTGGACTCCTTGCGTAGTGCCCACATTGAATCTTGCTCCTAAAATAGTTGTGCTCCAAAGCAAACTGGAGATACTGTTGAGGATGCAAATGGATTATACCTATTGTTGAGGATTTGGGGGATTTTAAGAACTTCATGTTGAATAATTTAGTGAGAGAAGCAATTTTCAATGAGTTCACGCCCTTGAAGTTAGTTGTTGCAGAGCATCTGCTGTCTGTGATGCTAAAAAGGGTTAGACTTATAAAGCATGGCTTACAATCATGGGTTATAATTTATAAGTTAAAAATGGCTTGCTCTAAAGGAGGATAATGATGAGAAAGCTGAAGCGTTGAGGGAATTATTGTTCAAAAAGAGGGTGGTGGCCTTGTGGGGCGATATTGATTGCATACTTTCTTTCACCTTTCCAATTTATGAGAAGCTTAGTGCTTGTTACACCGATAAACCATATCTTTACTCAGTTTATGAGATGTGGGATGCAATGATTGAAAAGGTGAAGGCTGCTTTCTACAAGCAGGAGAACATGCCTCAAATTAATGAGCTAGTCCTTTATCGTTTGGTGCACAATATCCTAGTTGACAAGTGGGCCAAAAGTAACACACCTCTTCATTGCCTTGTGCATTTATTGAATCCAAGGTAAGAAATCATTTCTAAATTCTTACCAAGTAACATTCAGATGTGGCTAAGATGATTTGATTTTTTCGTACTTCCTCACTTTATTATCTAGGTGCTATAGTACAGTGTGGTTGGGTGAAAATCCTGAGCGTGTTCTTCGTCATAGAGATGAAGAAATTTCAACTATGAGAAACAAGTGTTTCCAAAGGTACTTTTGAAATCCATACGAGAGAAGGGTTGTTAATATGTATGCTACGTTTTTGGGTTGCTTGGAAAGTTTTGGAGATTTTGACTTAGAAGTGATAGAAGGGCACTAGAACCACTTATGAAGAGATTTTGCATATGTGTCTCACACACCTACTCCAATCTTTAGCATTGAAGTTGCTTAGCCCACTATGTTTTCGTCATGTTGCAAAAGGAATTGGAGCCTACTGTCATTCTTTCCATTAAAAGGAACAAAATGACACCACCACGAGTGGGTCTCCTATCAAGGAGAACCCGAGTATACATGGAAGGAGGTACCAAAGTAGGGGATGCAGGTGGAGATGCAATTGATTCACTTGAGGGTGCCGGTATGCTTGAAATTGCAAGTCTTGCCCTTGATGACTGGATATTCACAGATGAAGGTCAATGGGATGAAATTGATGCTAATAATTGAAGATTGAAGTTGATATGAGTGGAAATTAATTGTAACTTTCACTTCTTGTTTTGGGCTTTTGGCATGTATTGAATGCTTCGTATTATTGTTAGCTTTCTTTTTGTTTTGAAAGACTTTGGCAATGACATAATAACTGCTTAGTATTAGCAATTCAACTACTCTTTTGCTACCTCTAGCTTTAATTTTATGGTTAGTACAAGACTTATGGTTATGAAGTGCTATAGATTTTATAAGTACTTGTGACGTATCCGTATCTGTATATGTATTGTAGTTTTAGTTTTCCCAATACCACCGTCTCAATATTGTGTCGTATCGTATCCTGTATCTATATCTGTGCTTCATAGCGGCACAATGAAAGTTTTTAGCGATGCAACTGACAGATGATTAAATACGAAATTGGGGAGGTGAAGATAGAGGCGGGATATCAGCAGATAACTAAACATCACACTTATGACAAATCGAGGAGGTGGTTCCATAAGCAAGGCAAGCAGTTTGATTATAAGGACTTGGGAGAAAAAAAATACGACAATCACTGATCATATGATCATTGCCTCCATTAACCACAACCCAAGTAGGTTTCTCAAGCCGAACATGAAAAGCAGTAGAACGACCCGTTGCAAAGGTCACAGTGAGAGGAAGATACTCACTCAGCACATGTAGTAAGGGATTCGAGCTGCTCCTGCAGTTGAACGATCGGAGATTGAAGTTGGCTAAAGTCTGACGGCGTGGGAGATCTTGAACTGCCAAAGTGCTCGGCAACTGAAGCAGTGTATGAAGCAGTTGAACCCTGAAGAATGGGTTTCAACTCAGGATGAAGCTTGAAGTTGCAAGGCCTTAGTATGCTCACATTGTCCCAGCTGGTAGTTGAGTTTTCAAACTCGCGGCAAGCGCCATCTGATCTGTCATAGAAGGAGACTCAGAGGCAGACAGAAAGGGATAGCGCAGTTATCCATGTCTCATGGAGCATGCTTAGGATCACCATCTTTTTGGTTGATTCTCAGTCCCTAGAAGCCACCTTGATTTGCCTTTACCGATGATGTAGAGCCGGAAAGATTGACTCCATGCAGCAACTTTTTTTTCCAAATATTCACTAGTAACACGATGAGCAGGTTGAGAAAGAGAAAAATCTGATTTGGGTAGAGATTCGCCACACTTTTGTCACTTGATTCAGACATATCATGCAATAAACCACACTCGAGAGGGTATTGTTACGGATAAAGACAACGAAGACACGAGAAGAACAAGAGCACTGCTGCCGAAGAACACCGGTAGCCCCAAATTGATACGAATAACCACAGAAATGCTTATGACATCAGCAAAGTATTTAACTCCCTAAAGAGAGTATCCATCGGATAACGGAACACCGAAGGGGCTGGATGAGCCTCATAGGGACAGACGAACCAACCCGGGTAGGCAGCTGGTGGTGGGCTGGCGATGAGGGGTTCACGTGGGCTGGAGAAGAAAGAGCGTGATATTAGCTTGCCTTCTGTATATTAGCTTACCTCCAAAGAAAGATTAGGATATTTATAGTACCAATGTAGGTTGCAAACCAAGGAAAATAAGGAAACAAATCAAAAGCCGAAAGAAATCAAGATGGACTGAATCTCTCTCTCTCTCTCTCTTCCCTATGACATCATTTGTTTGCTCTTATAAAGTTTTGGTCTTAGAGGAAAGGTCAGCCATGATCACCTGGTTGTGCGTAGGGGATTTCTAGAAGACCAATTCACAGTTTATCTTTTGTTTTTTCGGTTCCAATGTACATATTTTTGCTTTTTGTAGTTCCATAGCTATGGATGGAAAATCTACCAAAAAAGACTAAACTGGACCATGGAACTATTCTGTCTAATTTATGGTTGTGTTTGGTGGTGGCCAGAATGTGGCCTCCCGGTTCTGTTTAAAGGAAAATAGCCGAAGCATAACCAGCGATACTTGTCCATATCCTAGCAGGGTGTTCTCTTCTTGATGCTTACTTCAAAACTACATCATCTTGGTTCTTATTTAGATTCCATCGAGTATTAGGTGAGACTCAACTTTCTTCTCCTTGACTGGAACATAAACACTTATTTGGTGCGCACAGGTTGCAATAGGTAGGAGGCTTGGAATCGAAGAACCCCAGCTTATGAAGATAATGAGAGCGACTCTTCACACACACAATGAGTGGTTTAAACTTCAAATGTGTAAGGATCGGTTTGAAGGACTTCTAAAGATTGACTCACTGAAAGACGTTAGTAATCCTTTGCTTACCGATGCTGGAGTTGCTAAGTCAAATTTAGATACTTGTACCTATGGATCTTCCCAAGTTACAATATCTTCAAGCAGTAGGACGCAAGAAGATGGCAGCAGTCCGACACAAGTGTCATCAACAGAAGTCATCTGTGATGAAAATGCAATAATTAAAGTAATGGTAAGTTCATCACCCATTTTGAAATTCACTGCACCCTCCATCCGCAATTGTTTGTCCACTTTTCTCTTTTTTGATGTCCCAAAATGCTTGTCAATTTTCAAAAGTCAATGTGTGCCCTATTCTGTTGAATTCCATTTCTGCCCTTTTCCTCTCTTTTTTTTTTAATTATTTATTTATTTATAAATTGGGATTCTAGAATGCATTTTCTACTTGAAAAATGTTGAAAGCTGGTTTTGGAAAGGCGAAACATTCTTGGTGCAATTATAATGATGTTCCTTTAAAGAATTGGATAACTTGGTTCCCTTGAAATGGTAAAACAGTTGGGGCAAAGGAAGTGCATTCCATCATGTTACATTAATGGTGAATATGTTTCTTCTCTGTTTCCATGTTTAAGGTCAAACATGTTCCTTTTGAGTTTGTATTATTTACTATGCACGGTAATGGAATCTTTTATATTTTCGAATTGGAGGAGTGCGTGCTTACCACGGCACAAGGAAAATAAAAAGTAAGCTAATGTGTACAAAATGTAATACCTAATGTGTAGAACTTTTTAAGCTAACATTACTCTGGACCTTAAGTGACTAGTTAAGATAAAAGACAAGAAACTGTTAGTATTAAGATGTAAACTATACACAAATGTATGGGATCGAAATGTCACTAAATTTAAAACACATCTTTGATGCTTGATTTACTTACTAATGTTTTTGTATCTGGGATTGGTGCAGGAATTTCTTGCTCTGCCTCGGGCAGACGCCATCCATCTTCTTGCACAGTACAATGGAGATGCCGAGATTGTCATTCAGCAGATATTTGCTTAGTTTGGAGTGTATACACTCTCTAGTCGAAATAATGTTCTCTCTTCATTTTCATCATGGATATCATGTCACTTGTGCACATATTTGCAATGCAGATATAGAAAACCATCAGTTGTTAAGGTAAAAGCCCCTATTCTGTACAATTTCACTAGGTTGTTTCTTTTATAGATATTCTGCCAATAAATTATTTGATTGATTTTTTTTCAGGGTTAGTCGAGGGTGGAACATTCCTGTTATTTTTAAGGTAGATTGACTTGTAATTTCGTAATTTACCATGTGCTTCTTCGACTCAGCTACGTTTATATTCAACCCTTGTTTCGGTCATTAGTCCCTGGAGGTGTTCCATCCTGATCACCCATTTCATGGTTTTTAAGCCTTGCGTCAATTTTGTCATCCGGGCGTCGTTCTTTGGTTTGTCTTTTTATGTTCTGATTTTACCGCTATGTCGCCCCTGCTAACACCTAGTTTCACGGTTTCATTTCTTTTCAAATATACCAGGTCTAAATCTGGGCATATCAACTTGAGGAGAGTGAGGAATGATTTTAACAACTTGTTTTTCTGTGCATCCCTGTAAACCCTATTGGTGCATGTCGTCGTTTTCTCTGCATCACAATTTGTCTGGTTGCCTGGATCTCAAGCCCTTGGTGGAAGTAGGCTAATAAAGGAGCCGAACAAGTTAAGCGGTTGATTGTCCAAGTTTGGTTTGAAAACTCTATGAGCTTCAAAATGTGTTCAAGCATATTTTTGTTTTTGGTGAGATGAAACGTGATTAATTGATCCAATCTTGAGTAGCTTCGATTTTTTTAAATAGTCTATGCCGAATGAGCCAAGTAATAACTTGTTGAAACTTTATTTGAAAGCTTAACGAGCTTAAATTTTTTTCTTTGAATTGATTCATTTATGTAACGAATCAATCTTGATAAGTTTTTGCCGAGGAACTAAAATTGGCCAAAACTCTAGTCTCTAACATGTTTTTTTCTTTAGAATACTCAGAAATTGACCAGAATTTGATATCAGTGGTTCAGATTCACTCGGTAATTTCAAATTCTGGGCAAATTTCAAGACAAAGTTTATGAGTACTTAGCATTAGATCATTACCAACAAAAAAAGAAAAAGAGAGAGAGAGAGGTACAATCAGACAAAAAGCAAATCTCTAATGCAAAAACATATTTGAAGGGAAATGACGGGTAGTATGGTACAGGAAACCAAAACATGAAAAGGCAGTACCAAAACATGAAAATGAACATGAAAAGGCAGCAGACGCCCAACAGACAACCAAGCACGCACCAAAGGTTCACCAGTTTACACCAACTTAAGAGAAACACTGATAGTTACTAGGACGACGTGCCCTCGGTGATATTCGACTCCCGGAATTTCCTTTCCTCTGAAAGCTTTATCGCAAACCTGCAAATATGTGAACGAAAATGTTAATCACTATTTGTGAGTATGGGTGTAGCTCGACCGGTTTATATAGGGTTCGATCAAATTGACCTTATTTGATAATCCGAATAGTTCAATTCCACTGAAGATGAATTTACTTTGACAAAAAATATATTCTGACTTTTCAGATTCAGAAGCGACGATGTCCATTTTTATAAGAAAGAATTGGAACAATTGAATTATATGCCCAATCAAATTGACCTTTGCAGAAATAATTTGCTACTTATATATATATACTATGAGGACAAATAAGTGTAGAACGAAGGGTTTTATACGTACGCTTTGAGTGCCTCTTCATTGGTGCCACCATTTGGAATTGGTTCGTTGAGACCAGTGTCGATGTTCACCCTTGAAACTGGTTTCTTCAACAATTCCTCACCAACTTTCACAAGATTATCCAAGTTCTTCGTTGTAGATACGTCAACTGATGATAATGTCCCGCTTAATGTATCGTCCTGAAAATTCGTATTATTTGAAAACTCTCTTTAAATAACTTGTCAACGATCAATGTATACATTGAAACACAGTGTCATGTTTATGTACTTTATCCGTTGCTTGAATAATTTTTGTGCAGTCAGGAATTCGATGAAGTTAGTTTGTAACCCAAAAATTGCGTTTTTGGAAATAATTTTTATACTTTTACACCACTCAAAATTAAATATTTGATTTAGAACTTTTTAACTGTTTAAAAATACTCCTTCATCTCTAGAAATGCATTTTTCAGGGTTAGAAAATGGCACAACTCATGCAGGACAAAAAAAAAAAATGTGACACAGCGAATAATAATTCATTTATGTAATTGGCTTCTGTTGTTGCCAAATTTCTCCTCTCTTTCAATTCTTCAAGTCCTTATACCGTTTTATTCAAAGCTATTTATATCGATGAGGATACCATCAGTTTTGTGTGTGCAAGAAATTTAATATATTTTGATCTATGGAATTGGGGATGGAGTGAGCGGGGTTTGAAACCACAACCTAGTGCATAAAATTATATCGTGTCTATCACTATGCTACCACTTCACTTGCTTGTTAGAATTATAAGAACCAGATTTGTTGACAAAACCCATGACTGACTGTGGGGGACTCGGGCGGGGTAATGTGCACCCCTCGGCCGTTGGATCGAGTTTTGGACGGCTCGGATGCGTTCGGCAATTTTTCTTTAATTTTGAATTTTTTTTACCGGTAAAATATCAAAACACATCCGAACCATCCAAAACTCGACCGATCCAACGGCCGAGGGGTGCACATCACCCTGCCCGAGTCCCCCACAGTCAGTCATATGTTTTGTTAACAAATATTAAAGAATTATTTTGGGTACTTGAACCATTTATCTTGTAAGTGAAGTTCCAAAAAAAAAAAAAAAAATTAAAGAATGATCATGTTGGTGGAGTATCATTGTAACATTTCGGACAACAGATATAATTTTGAAATGACTGTTTATTTTTTACGAAAAATATACTTCAATTGTTGACGATTGATATGTGATCAATTTTATTTTTTGTACGAATATTTGTTTTGGATCATCTAAATTTATTAATTAATTAAGCAACGGTAGGCCCATCAACTGTAGTACTGTACCATACGTGCAAGCAATAATTCCTTATCCAGTGTTATTCTATACTCCATCCGTCCCAAAAAAGTTACACGTACTTTTACTATTTCGGTACTATGAAAAAATTGTTTATATCTTTTAATTCGTAGTGTTTATTTATAAACAATATCGATCTCGTTTGATAGATGTCAATTAGTTTTATTAGACAAAGTTTGGAAATCAAATAAAACATAAAATATTTATGAATTGAAAAGTATCGGCAATTTAAAAATAGCACGCAATCCAAAAAGTGTAACATTATGGGATGGATGGAGTTTTTTTTTGAAGTGTAAATGATCGCAAAGATCTTCATTATTTTGTTCAAGTGTATTTTTTATTTTCTTTGACCTTATATCAGGTAGTTGGTGGATCACAGTCTACAAAGTTTATTTCGAATTTCTTCCAATTCTAACCAGAAAAGCAAGGTGTCTCCAATTGTTCTCCGTCAACCAAATTATATTTTTATACTTTAGACTTTTTGTGAATTGTTTTAGGGTATTTTTCTCAGTGAATTGAAAATCCTGTATTCGAATGAAAAACCGAAACATTAGATTAAACACTTACAAATATGTGATTGAGCTGATTTTTCTCAAAATCACCCGAAAATGTGTTTTAAAATTAATGAATGGCTCGGATAATTTGTGTGGGACCTTAAAGTGAAACCCACAAACCCATTGGTGCCTCCTTCGTCGGTACCCATAAAATAATGGAAACAGCTAGACTGAGTACACAGTACACGCATACTCAAATTTGGCTAGAAGGTCCACGTGCACTGCAAGTCACCATCACATTGGTAGGGGGTCCATGCACGGCACTAAGTATTTGTGCACACACTCACATATTTGTAAAGGTGACTTCCTTGCGACATTCATGGACCCCCTCTTAATGTGAGTGTTTGTATGAGTCTTTTGGTTTAACCGTTTCAATGATAAATTAAGCGAAAAGGAGTACGCGAGCGGTTACGACTTACTTGGATTCGGAGGTAATTTGGTTCGGATTGAAGAGCTTCAAAGACCACAGAAAGGTGGTAATCAACCATATCTGAACTTGCCTGATTGAAAACAGTTATCAGAGGAGTATGCCCCTTATTATATAACCAACCAAAAATCCCCCACTTTGCAGCCATTGTTGCAGTGTACGGATGGTCATTCTTTTGCGTTCCTGTCCCTACTGATATCACTAGAAAACGATTATATTCCAAGGGCTTCATCGGACAGAAGTCTGGATGTTTGAACACTTGTTTTGTCACTTCACCAATTGCAACCAGAGCCTGCAAGTTTTTACGTAATTCAAGCAAAAATTTAGTATTACTTAAACAAAAAAATGAAAAAAGAGCAGGGAATCAACACCTCAGTACGTCACGTCACATAGGTGGATTGGATCGTCGAGTACAGATCGATGGTCACATCAAAAGTCTTACGTTGATTGTTTGTGTTTTTTATGGAGGTTACTATGTATAAAAAAGAAATCAGGTTGATTTGATAATTGTAGGCACATGATTTTATCTAATTAATATACAAAAATATGCATGATTTATTTTGAAAGCATAATTGGTATTTTTTTTTTTTTTTATGTTAAGACATATATGTATGATAAAATCACGCATCTATGATTACCAAAGTATTTAATTTGATGCAAATAAAAGCCCTATATAAAATGGATGATTGAATACTTTGATAATCTCCAATCAGAATTGGTCTTTTTTTTTTTTTTTTTTGTTTCACTATAACAATGTGTTGATGGCTTGATAGTAGTTAAGCACATCATGCACAAATTTTTTGATTTAAAAGGATTGCCACCATCCCACCTTACAGCTGGTTCTTTTTTGGCAGTAATCGGGTCTATAAATGATGTATTTTGTGTCAGAAAATTATAACCAAATTATTTCACCAATCAATAACTTTCAATTTGTTTTTTATTACAAAAATAATTTTGAAAATCATGAAAAAACGAAGTAGTAAATATATTTAATACTTTTACCTCCCTTATAAAAAGACGAAAAAGAGAATAATTCTTTTGTTTGTTTATGAATGGATGACAAACTTTTACCTTGTTAGTGCAAACCCTTTATAAAAAAAAAAAAAAGTAAAAATGTTATAAATATGGTTGCTAAAAATACCGAAAAAAAGAGAATAATTATTTTGTTTGTTTATGAATGGACATTACTTATTACAACTTGTTTTATAAAAAAGTAAAAATGTTATAACTATGGTTGCTAAGATACCAGTGTCACAAAATTTGTTAAATTCTTTGAGACTCCCATTGTTTTTTAGTGTTCGTAAAATAATGTCGATCATGTTGAAGATATGGTTTAGTGTTCGTAAAATAATGTGCAGGAAGATATGTTGGTGCTGCCGAGGTGCTGATACATATATCCGAGAGATTCACATCAATTTCCGGATTGTTTGTCACCTGCAATTATGACATTATGAGAAAATATTGTTTCATATTTTTTTGATGGTTTAATTTTGTCATTGACAAGTTGTAACGTACATAATTAGAGTATCAAAAGTGACCCATCAACTTCTGATAAATTCCAGAAGTTGACACCAGTAAACAAGCCTAGCAGCCAACCCTCGTGGGTTGACCAATCAGTTATATGAACAGAGGAGTAGTAGCCGGCCAGTAGGAAAGAAATTGATGGCAAAGGAGTACAGCCTTATTAAAAAATTAACTTGATCGGATATTGATAGATATACAAAAACTTGCATTTTGGTTTCTAAAATGGATAGTCATGAACAGTTTAGCCCGTGATATTGGGTAGGATAAAAACTTACGTGGGAGCTCCACTTGGGACCATGATTTAATTTACTCTTATAATAATTATTTTTTTGGCGCATTTCTGATATTAATCAGTATTTTCCTCTGGTGTACTATTTGATTCGATTTTTATTTGCTCGTGGGGAGAGATAATTAACCTCTAACATGTTTGAGTTTTATTTTTAATTTGTGGGTTTTTTCCCACATAGATTTACCATGTCAGCAAACAAATATATCGATAAAGGGGAGAAAAGAGGTTACAAAATTAGGAGTAGGCACACGACAAGGTATAGTAAGGGGGAACACATCCCAACGAGGTTAACATCTGATCCCTTACCCATATAGAATAAGCGATTTGGAACTAAACAAAGCTGGTCGCTTCATCTATGATATGCACGTGTTTGTGTGCGCCATTGTTGTTAAAATCCTACGATACATAATATGCATCCTACAATTCGTATCGTCTCCTTAGAAAAACTATAGGTATCCCATCCCGTATCTTTTCTGTATAGAAATCCTACGATACGAAAGCATATCCTACAATATATATATATACACCGGCGATCCTGTCAAGGATCCCGGATTTCCCGGACCAAAGCGTTTTGATGCTTTTCCCAATTGTTTTTGGGAAATCCGAGCCGTCCAATGTGTTCAAAAGGTGTTTTCCAAGGCCCACGCGGAAATCTTCAAAAAAATACCGGAAGGGCTTGAAGAAAGCGGTTTTTAACCATTATTTATTGTAAGAAAGGAATCAAACCTTCCCTATTTTTTTTTTTTGAAGATTTGAATCGTGGGCCTTGGAAAACACCTTTTGAACACATTGACCGGATCGTCAAAAATATCGGGAAGGTGGAGTCCCGGATCCGGGACTCCCGGACTAGATAAGGAGTGTATATATATATATATATATATATGAGTCCCGATCCAGTCAGGGATCCCGAATCCGGGATTCGTAGTTCCGGATCAAATTTTCACGATCCGAACCGTCCAATGTGTTTAAAAGGTGTTTTTAAGGGTCCCCGCGAGAAATCATCAAACACAAATACCGGAAAGGACTTGATCCAAGCAGTTTTTCATAAAAAAACTGTACATCGGATCATGCAAAAACAATTTTTAAAACCTCGAAATTAAAACACCATTTTTTCTTTAATCCGGGACAATCTGGGATCCTTGACAGGATCGCCGGTGTATATATATATTCTGATTCAGTACATATCCTATGATTACTTAATGAAAGAAATTTAACCATTATTATTGTAAGAAGAGGAACCTCAAACGCATTAATCTAAGTCGTTTAAGCGACAATCAAACCATTTGAAAGATATCTAACCTTACTGTAGGGCTTGAATAGAAGAATAACTATACTTCGATCGTGTTTGAATTGATATCAAACCATTTCTTTTCTGTTCTTGACTAAGATTGCAGGAAACCTCAATCTGATAAATCTCAGTTGAGAGACTTGAATTTTTTTGTAACTTAAAAACTTAGTTTATTAGTATTATTAAGTATAAATACTTGTTAATTATATATTAACTATGGTTAACGTCGATACGTACCCCGATATATTGTATAAAACAAGAAAAATGATACACGGTATGTATCCTGAAATGTGAGAGAGAGAGAGAGAGAGAGAGAGAGAGAGAGAGAGAGAGAGTTATGTTTAAAAGGAACCTGAAATGTGCTGAAGATGGTCGGCTCTAGTTTCTTGATGTCAAAAGCTGGAATAACAAGGTTTGTCAAGGACTGGTGCAACTTTGTCTCCCCTAATATGCCCTTGATCAGCTGATGGAGATACTTCCCGTTGTATTTAGGTCCCGTTAAAACTTTGAATAAATCTATTATCCCAGCAAAAGGTCCACTGTATTTTTTCAAATAATCCAGAAATGAAAAACAAAAAAATTCGAAGAAAAAATAGAAAGCAAAATAAAACAAAATAGTCGCATAAATTTTAAGTCCCCTTTTTATGTGTTTGTTCATTTTGTGCTTACCTTACTTGGGGGAATATTTGGGGACAGTTTTGAAGATAAAAGGGTACTATTTCTTTTGCAGCATATAATGGTCGATTATCCTCCTTTTTTGGTGCAGTTACCATTGCTGCTATTAGACCACCGGTACTTGTTCCTGAGACAACATCAAAGTAATCTGCGAGTCTTGCATCCGGTCCATCGAGTTCCTAATTAACAATCTTTATTAGACACATCGAACCTACATCAGTAGTGATACAACAACAAAAACAAAAACAGAACTCATTTAGTCCCCAATCATTGGGATATAGGCGGGGAATAGTTGGAAACAGACCTAACCTTTGGCAATATGTTCACAAAGTGACTTCTCTCAAAATACCACTGAAACAGTGGCCCTCCTAAACCTTCAATGATTGAAAAGCTAAGAACGTTTTGCTGCAGAACCATGCCCCCACATGAAAGCCGAAAGGCATCAGAGAGGACATGCTTAGAGATCCAAATCAATTTTTGTGTTCATTAATTCCCATGCTTCCTTCATTCATAGTTTAGAGCATCGGTATAAGCAATACAGTATTTGCTAGAAATTAAAGCATACCATTAATTATGATCCTTAATATTATTTGGTATTTCTCAAATCATCTCTCTATTATACTATGAATGATTCGATCAGGTAGTACACATAATGTGTCTGACTATACAATCTTAAATTTTGAAGATGGACCCGGTTTATCAACAATTGCATCTCGGTTGTCCATCTCAGTAATCGTTCACCTAGATAATAGGAAGACTCGATTTCTTACTTTCGAAGAGAGTCTTTTAACAAATCTGAACTGTTAAAAAATCCTTTTGAAGTTTTTTTAAAGAAAGCATAACTTACCTGAAGTTGTGATTCTAGGTAAGAGAGCACAACTCCGGGTATGATTCCTCTAACCCCTCCTCCATCAATGCTAAGTATTGTAACAACATTCCCAAAATTTGGTGGACGGATTTGTCTAAGTGGTTCCCCCATTTGAAGAGGAAATTAATGAAACAAGAATGAGTGATAATTTAGAGGTGATAGAGAGTTTATATATCGTTTCAAAAGACTTGACCCGGCCAATAAAAGATTATCAGTAGAATTTGGAGATGGAGTATTTGAATAAACCATGTTTGATTCAACTGAAAGCCATTAGATAAAGACTACATTTTTATCAAATGTTTAATTGCTGCAAGCTATGATCTGAAAGTAATGTGACCTCTCATGGGAATATTTTTTGGTCAATGAGAGGAGGGTATGCAAATTCCATATGCTGAGAAGATCAAGCCCGGCCGTAAGGGTAAGGTAAGGCCCAAGGTACCCGAGCCTTGGGGACTCATATTTTTGACCTAACAAAGTGACCTGTCATGGGAATAGCAGTAGTTTTTCCACAATAAATAGACGAGCTCTTCTTGATGCAACTGTTAAATGAATGGTGTCCACCATTTGTGTCCAAGTTCAAATCATGTTCCTAACACTTTCTTTTTAAGTGTTATTAGTGAAAAAAAAATTCCATCGTTGGAATTTGGAGCTACCATATAATGAAGCTAGGGTTTAGGGTGTGTGTTATGCACACGTTATGGGGACCACTTCGGGTCCCATATTTGATGTGAACCGTTCCTTATGTTTGTATCGTCGAGTACTAGGTCCTTGCAAAATTTCAGGTTAATTAGGCATCATTAACGATTTGATCAGTGAGCATTTAACTTACAGCTTTATTAAAAAAATCTTCTACAACAGTTTTTTTAACTGTTTTTTTTTTATAAGAAAAATGCATCCTGAAAATATTGTTACCGATGTCCGATCAATCTGAAATTTTACGTTGACTTACTCAACGAGACGAGCAAAACAAACAGTTTGCATCAAATAATGGAACCCTAAGTGGGCCCCATAACGTGTGCATAACACAACATAGCACATCAAAAACATCACATCACATCACACACCTTGAACCCATGAACCTATGTCACAGACAAACCAATGAGACATCTAAGCCGTTGAAACTGAAACATAAACATGTTCATTATTTAATACAGACAAACATAATTATATACACAAATTTCTCAATGATTATGCTTTAATTGTAAGAATATATATGAGGCAACTTGGTGATTGAGCCTACGGCCCCAAATACCTTGCGGTTTGCGCCGGCCCTCGTAGTTGAAAAAGACATACTCAGCGAAAATCACGAGCACAAAAAAAAAAAAAAGGGGAAAAAAATACACAATCGGGGATTTTTTTATTTAATTTAGGCGGTTGAATTGATCTTAGGCATTTTTAAAATAAGACGGCAAGCCTATTGATTCAAGATACATATTATTTTAATTGGGAGTGGAATTTTCCTTTCAAACTTTTTAAGGATTATTTAAATAATCATTCTATTTGACAGTATTAGTACTTTTTCATCCTGTCATTTTGAACGATTATGTTTCTATTCTTTTTGCTTGTGAAATACCTTGTGTAGCCTTAGTTTCTTAATTAAAGGGATTCGATTAAATTTACATAAACATGGTTTCTTAATTAAAAGGGATATTATTCGACTATATTTCAAATGTCACTTAAACATGATATAACATGATTTCCCAAATTCAAATGCTATTTCTTCAATTGACAAAATTTACCATAAATTGATATATACTTATTTTTTACTATAAGGAGACGGGATCACATTATTATACTATTACTTTACTTATTGTGCATATGTTTACCATGTAGTTATATTTACCATGTTTACTATTGTAGGGTGATTTTTTACCATCATTTATGGGTGACGTACCCATTGTATCATATATATACCATGTTCATTTGAAAATTTATCATGATTCCTGGTGCACATGCTTTTTAATCACTGTCATTAATTTCCTCTATTGGCCTCGTTTTAGGTGTCTTTACCTCCTCTTTTTTTTTTTTCACCTTGGCAATTTCGAATGTCGTATTATGATACATAAATCAATAACTTCAAGTAAATCGTTGAGCGAATAGTACAAACATGCTACCATCAAAATCCTATTTCAACATAACATAGAAAAAGCAAGGAATCGCATCCCTATATTTCGCATTCACCAAGAGATTCATCAAAACACAAACAGAATAAGGAAGGAAAAAAAAAAGGGTTAAGGATATATGTAGAACCGCTTTCGAACTCGGGCCATGATACATCATCATTCATAGCCAACTAGAAGTGTAGCGGCCGGGGGATCCGGGGGATCACCTCCGCCGAGGCAGCTCAGGGGGGGTTCGGGACCCCTAGTCTCGGCTAGGAAGCCTTCCGGGGTGGACAGTAAATGTCATAGCCGGGGTCCCGGCGTCCAGGGGCCCAGGACTTGGGGCCGGTTCCCGAGCGCCCCCCGGGACGAGTCGATTGACCTCGGTACCGGGGGGTGGGGGGTCGAGTCAGATGTCGGGGGCTCGATCGAGGCACGCCTGACAGTCTGAGCAACTTGTCAAGTGGACTCAACCACCCACCTGCGTTGCATTTATGGTGAGCCACCAACCCTGCAACCTATGCCTGGAAGGGGGGTGGGGGACTTGATTGATGGGAATATCGGTGACAGGTGACGACTCTGGGGAGCGGCCGAGGCGCCGTTTGAGGGACATACGTCAATCCATGCATTCAATGCGATGGTGAGGATGGGGCGCGTGAGGCCCCCGAGGGGCGTGCGGGACACGCGCCCCCACGCCTATAAATATGTCCCTCACCCCCCTCATCCACGGACGTCTCTCTGAGGTTTCTCTCTCTCTCTCTCTACACCTAGCTCTCAGCTGCACTTTCTCTCTAGTTCTCCACTAAACTTCTCCCTCCGTTGCTGACTTAGCCATCATAGTAGTACCTTCCCGGACCACCACCGTCCGGGCTAGGTACTAACGTGGTCGCTCCCTTGTGCAGGTCCTCCTCCGGCGTACCCTAGGAGCTCCAGCCCTCTTCTCCGACGAGTCCCTAGGGATCCAGCAAGGTTCAGCCCAACTCCTCCCCCTCCGTGCAGTGTCAAACGGGCAAAGAGGACATTCCGGTGAAGGGCGCCCCCACAAGAAGTTTTCAAGTGAATTGTAGCTTGGTGATGGAGGGTGGGTTGGAGGACAATGACCGCGATGATCGACGGAGATGTGGGCGGAATGTGACGGTGATGGGTGTCGAGTGTCGACAATGAGCAAGAGAAGAGAGTGGGATTTCAAAAGCTTTGTAACAGATAAATGGAAAGCATAGAATGAGGTATTCGTTAGATGTGTATATCTCAAAATAACAAAAAAAGACCTCCAAGTTTATGATTTAGTCCTAAAATTCTGTCTATATAGTGTGAAAAAAATGAAAAAAGGAAAATATAGTGCAATAAAGGCAAAGTTGAATTTGTTTAAATATAGGCGATGAATACATAGCTCCCAAAACTAGATGGGATGAAAATATAACCCATTCCAGGATGGAAGACCAATACTTAAGTACCCATTTATTTATTTACCTAGCGATGTGGAAATTTGCAATCCGTCCAAAACTGTTTTAAATGGACTGTTGGTTTTTCAAGTGAGTTCCTCTTGTAGCTAATTAAAACAGTGAGATATACTGGTTTAAATAGAACTACAACACTTAAACAATGATTTCTCAACAAATATTTAGGGATGGTGCTAATGCCAAAACCGTTTCTATTTGTACCAAAATTGTAGTGCTTAAAAACTTTGTACCATGTGCAAGGTACAAGCCTTTTATGCACTACAGTTTTGGCACAAAAAAAAATGGTTTTGGCATTATCATTTCCCATATTTAGCCTTCGGTTATATACTCCCTCCGTTCCGAAATGTTTGTCTTACTTTTAAATTTCACCATTTTATGTACAATACAAAATGGTACCTAAAACTTATAACTTTTCAAGTTTGTCCTTTTTATTAGTTGACTCTAATAAAATAGGAGTTAATCAAGTTTTGAATTTAAATTATTTTCTGGAAAGCGGAAAGTCTTGCCGCCAACGTAATCAGAGAACTTCAAAATTTTAGAGCGCACTTTAAACTTTTCAATTGTTCTTCTTTTGGTCTCATTGTTTTGATTGTTAAAAGCATCTCAAGGCCAGAAATGGAATTTTACCAATTTTCTTTTGTTCAAAATTTTCAATTTGTCCTATATTTTGGGACAGCCAAAAAAAAAGTAGAAGAAACTTTTTGGAACGGAGGGAGTATTAATTTTTGTTGCCAAACTATTTTAAATGACAGTGTTCCAAAAATTTTGGCCAAACTTTTAGCGATTGCAATTTACAGTCGCTCACTAGCTTTAAAAGACATGTTCAAAATGAGAATTGGCCGACTAAACATAACTTATGCATGGAAAATGCTAACACATGCCTAATAGGCACACGTTAAGATTAAAAAAAATTTGTTTCAATGTGTGAAAAGTATATAGAAATATATAAAATGTAGGAGTATTGAAAAGAGTAAAAGGTGAATTAAAATTTGTGTTTTTTTTTTTACTTATTGTGTACCCATTAGGCACACGTTAGCAAGACCCTTGTCTATTCTCGAGTAACAGATCTTAGCCGACCAGATAAGGTGATCTCCACTGTTTGAGACGAGGGAATGATTTCACCAAAATAGATATTAAAAAACAGCTCCATTTAGAAACCACGAAGCTTGGAAAACAGAACAGTTCCAGGTTTTTTTCCATCTTCAGACAAGTTTTTTTGATGCATATGACTAAAAATTACAATGGTACGAGCTCCTCGTCTTAGTTGTAGGGTGACTGAAAATCGCAAATATTACACTGTATCCAACATTATATACGTAAAAACTACATAGGCAAACTCTTCCAAAATTCTACCTTCTAATTACAGCAACACCTGAAAATACGATTCTAAACTTGCCAAAGCATTCGAGGAATCTAACTTCTCTCCAGAGGACGAACCCTCAGCTGGTACTTTGGTGGCTACAGCAGTCGAACATTAAAAGTTTTCCCAGATTGATCTTGTACCAAAGATGGCAAGGATCAACAGCATCTCCAAGGGAAGAAGTCATCAGCAAATAATGTGACATATAAAGATAGATCCCCTCCACTTTCTTAGAACCAAACTATGCAGTAGGAATTCATCACCACCACAGGGTCGTATATACACGTATACATATTCTTCATGTGTGTGTATCTACAACCGACGTGTAGGTCAAGGGTACGGAAGTCATGTCTCAAGCTTTGTCACTAAGATCGTAGTTTCACTTTCTTCTGCTATAATAGATTCCACCACCTGAATAATGCTGAAAATAACGATTCCGTGATCCAGCACTCCCCCTCCCACCGTGTCCGTCCCAAGCGTGGCCCCGACCGGAAACTCTACTTCCTCCACCACTTTGCATCCATCCTGTCGGTTGTGTCCCTACCCCGTTATGCTCCTCCTCTTCCCTATCATTATATTCCAAAACCAACCTCTTGATGTCTTGTTTCTCTTCCAGCTCAGCTGCTTCTTTCTGTTTGGTGCTTTGCACAAGTGAGCAGTCCCGAGGAATATACATCTGTTTCGTTTGTTGCTTGCTCCCTCGCTTCACGAGAACTTTGACCCTAACCTCCTTGCTTCCTCCCGGCTCCTCGTCCAACATCTCGTCGCCGCTTTCCACCTCGAAGCCCCCCCTTCCGTGATGATCTTTTGTGGGGCCCTCAAAGATATTCATTGGTATCACCATGTTAATAGTTGGTCGGGCTCGCAATTCTAGCTTTCGCGAATCCAAGCTCTCCTGCATTTACAGTTCAAACAAAGGTTAATTAACCTTTGACAGCAAGCCCACAAGTTACTCATAGGCTGGATAGAACATACTGCCATCAAGGACGGTGTCAAGGCAAGTTGCTTTAGTGACCACTTAATGGTTGAAGGAAGTAGACAAAATAGAGATTATTTGCTAATTGTGTCTCAGCCGAAGAAGCGCAAACACTTCTAAGAAGGTGGACTGACACAATAGGACTATTCTTCTAAGCTCAGACACTTCTAGATGCATGTTCGCACACTAAAACAAACATATCCCACTATTCTTTTCTTTTTTCTGCAACATAGTTGAAACTTTGGATATGCTTCACACACTTAGCCAACACATCTGTCAATTTAATACAAAAGACACATTATAAATTAACTTGGAAGTTGGAACACAATGATAAAGGAAAAAACACTAAATTCTTACATATTTCTCCTCCTTAGACTTCAGAAAGTAGTGTACTAGTGTCACATTACAGTTTAATATTTTCATTTTAATTCAATATCTCAATACTTGACGTATCATTATAGTTAAAGTTAACTATGACATTACACAATTTTGAAAAATATTTTGCAGATGTCCTCCATCGGCCGTAGTTGTAGTCAGCGTTGACGTGTTGTGTTGTATCACTTGTCCTTGTCCGTGCATCTTATTTTAGCTTAATCAGAGATAATGAGTACTTGGAATTGTCTTTCTTCTATCTAATAATTACAAGGAAAGAATATGCCACCAGAATTGCACCAAATAGCAAATCCCAACACCTTACCTGCATCAGAGCCTTAAGTTCTTTTTCAAACTCAGCTTCCTCTAGAGGGTCTACTTCTATCACCCTCTGCCGAAAGTGGACTTCTTCATCCTCGTCATCCTCTATTCCGTCCCCATCATCATAATCATCCTCACTGTCGCCCACATCATCATGATCCTCTTCATCCAAATCTTCTTCCTCGTCGTGTCCCTCTGGGTCAATGGTACTACTCTCTGAATTACTGTCACTGTCCGGAATTCCCTCATGAACTCCCCCATTTTCCTCAAGAATACCATTCACAAGGTTTTGTCCATTCACTGAGGTGCTGCCAGACGTACTACTGCTTGGAGGTTTTTCCACGTCTGAATGCTTCTCACTGTTGGCCTTATCTGTGGATACAGAGCGCTCATGCTCCTCAAGTTCAATCAGAACAGCATTAACTTCTTCAATAGATGAATATCGAGTCATTTTTGGTCGTAAATCCGCAAATAAGTCCTGCAAATTTCAATTATAAAATCAAAATAATAAACAAAAGGGGGTGGTTCTCAAAAGCAAAAGTATCGAACAGTAATCAAACACCAGCTATTTCTTCACAGTGTTCTAAAAGAAGGTCTAGAAGGCCGAGTACTCGCCGCCTAGGCGCTAGAAGGACCCTCGCCGACTAGACTGATTATCCCGACTAGGCGCCGAGTACTCGGCCCTGGAAGCTAGAAGGTGCCCGGCCGCCCTGGGAGCGCCTAGCGAGTTTTAGAACCTTGTCTTCACCCATATTTCTTTCGGGAGAAAAGTATGAAGAAGAATAATGAGAAAAGATACTGGAATTTTAATGCAGCTCTTCAACAAAAATATTCAAGTTTTACAAAATTGAAGTGATTATTGGCTACTACAGCACAAGTTACCATTCCAGTTTCTTATTTCCTGCTGTGGTTGGCCACTAGGATTCAGGCATTGGGTTTTATAGTTGGAAATTCACATTGTTTGATTATCCAGTGACTTGCTTTACTGATCACTGCATATTACATAGAAAGTTGAAATCCAAATAATCCCAAGTCCAATTTCAATTATGGTTACAGAAAGGGAGCTTTTACATTCTTAATTTTGTGAAAAGGTTAGGAGGAGATAGACTCTGATCTTGTCCCATGTGGGTAACATGCCCATATCCAGACCCTGCTGCAAGAAGGCTTACTTCAAACTACCACCCCAACAATAGGTCAGAGTAGCACTGCAATGAGACCCCGTTGAGATCACAGGCTGAAGCCGCATCACGATGTTGCCCCCTACGCGACATCACCTTGGGACCTCCATATCCTATGAGGGCAGCTTAGGGCCACTGGACCACCCTTTGTGATAAGTTGCAACTATTATTCTATGCTTAACACCGTAATCCAAGCGCATTTGACAATGAGAAATTCTTGATACTCCATCTGTACTATCATTCTTTCAAAATAAAAATAAAACTAAATTTGAATGACCCCTCCATTTTTTTCTTACAAAATCCAAGACATGAGAAATTATAAAGCCCCAAACTCTAGTTCATCGAAGGAATAGCTATGAAAGGGTTTGAGCGGATTGAAGAAACAGGGAGAGAAACAGACGTAAAAAATATGCTGGATACTGGTACCAATATGAAATTGAATTGGTTTTCCCGGGACAATGAGCTTCGGCCCCCGCGCCCAAAAAAGGTGGGTTTTCAGCAACTATATTATTCTTAATGGCTAAAGCAATGAAGGAAAACCTAAATTGGAGCAAAAGATATGTAAGGCTGACCTGTATGTCAAATTCAATATCCAGCGGTAATGCACCTTTGCTGAGGATGTACCTCTGGAAATAAATCAAGAACCGATCAAGTTTCCTCTTTGAAGAACCTCGATCGAAATAATGTCCACAAGTTTCCAGAAGTGTAATGACCAATCTGGCGCGAAAAAAATCTTCAGGTGGATCCAACATATCTTGCTAATAAAAAAAAAAGTACAAACTATTAGGATTCGCAGAACTCCAAAAGCAAAACAGAACAGAGATAAAGCAAAGATCATACTGGGAAATTGAACTTTCTACTTCCCAAAACTCTACAAGACTGCTCCCTCCCTACATCAATTGAAAAATCTCTCCATGCTTGAGAACAGTGGTGCTGGGTGACAACTACTTTTTTTTTTTTTTAAATTCTTGGTATATTCGTATAAAGACATGCGAGGTGTAGGAGCAATCATTGCTTCCATCTCTTTTTCTCCTTTTTCCTTTCTACCTCTTCTTTCCTAGGAACCCTAAATCAAGAAGAACACTTCTATGTATTTGGTTGTAACAAACTATTTAATCAAAACAGGTACTTGATTTTGTGGGAAATATTTCACCAATTTCTAAATAACGAAATCAAGTGACTGAGTCGCAAATGCATGCTCCTATTTGGTTTCAGATTTCTCCAATAATTTACATGTATGGAATTTATGTAGGGATCAAGGCATATGAAAGCATATCAGAATCTACATTTGATGAGAAAAGGTTAAGAGTGAACTTTACAGAACAAATGCAAACCAAATTAGAGACTATCCTTCACTCAAGCCCATAAACTACACCATTTCAGAGGCACATTAATTAAATAAAAACCAATTCAAGAAACATAAAAATGGAGTTCGGACCAAACAAAATCATAAACTACACACGGTATGCACTGCCCGTCTAGGGCATTCAGCTCCATGCACGGGGATATCTTCTCTAGATAAAAAAAAATTGTGTCTACGCCGTTTCATTAAGGCAGGACTTAGTTTGTCTTTGCCCCATAAGCGACAATCTCACATAACCAGAGAAACAACACATTGAGTGCAAGAAATAATCATAAAGAACTAGTTCTTTTTCAAAAAGGCAATAAATGCAAAGAATAAGTTAATGTATTCCTTTGAGTTGTTTTCTTCACTGTACAGACAAGATTCTTTTCCACAGTAGGGAAAAATTGTTCACTATGATGTACGTAAAAGCCAGAGAACCCTGGGACTTAAAAAATATTCACTAATTGTAGTTTACATAGGAAATTTTAAAAGAGGGACAGAGATGCTGGAACCCTTCAAAAGAAAAAGGAGGTAACTGAACCAAGATGTGGGGATTGGGTACAATCTCAATGGGAAATTTTGAAGAATCTCTTACAAAACTGAAGCTAACACTGCATTTTTCGAAAGGTCAGTGGAGGCAATTTCTCAACTCTTGGTAGCTCTGCCCTTTGGTGTTGACTAAAATTGAGCATATACAGGACAATATCCACAACTACTGTCAAAATGTTCTAAACTAAGCTATTAATAACCCATACCTCTGAGGTCCCATGGCCAAAAACGAGAATCAAGTAGAGTGTATCAAAAATAACAGATGAATCCAATTGTTCATAGTTGTACAGCTCCCCTAAGAGCCGCATTTGAGCAAGGCGGCGTTGTTGCATTTCAAAGTCATTCAACTCAAGTCCCACCCTGATTTCCTCCAAGACCTGAGAGTAAAACAAGTTGACGTTGCCACCAAAGCACAAATTGATTGGAAAAACGTGACAAAATGAGCGCATGTGGTGCAGCTAACATATTTTTTTCCTTTGGTCGAAGATATCATGCAACACAAGTGCATACCCAAAACTGGTCTTAGTGCAGTCATCACAGTTGAGCCACATTATCATCATGCAAAGAACTTATATATAAAGAGAAAATAAGATGGCCAAAAGAGGAGCAAAATGCTTGGATGGGCTATATTAATGGTGATCACCCAACAAAAAGGAGCATCTTTTTGGCTCTGCAAAGCCGGGGACATGTTCAAAGCGCCAAAAGGAGGAATCTCACTCTATTGCAGCAATGGACATGTTTATAAGAGAAAAACCAAAATGCTCTCCAATAACATTTTAAAGAACCAACCTCATCAACAACAGCAACTGCAAATTCATCATGATAGCGACTTAAGCCAGCAGTAAGTGATGCAATCAGGTGAATCTGACCATACTTGCCCTTGTGAACCTTCATAAAGCATTTTAGAAGGTACGGCTCGCATTCATTCCATGGTAGTTTACGAAGCTGTCTTAGCACATGCTCAATGGAGGACTTATCGAGATCTGAGAAGAGCAGTTTTCTGATATACTACAATGGTAACCAGAAAAGCCACTCAATGATCTGTGATATCAAGGCATATAAGATGCAAAATCATTGAACCAAATAATAGTTTATACCTGATGCAATGGTGGACGGACTTTCGAGATTCGTGCAGATCTTTCCGGTGGTTTGCACAAGTAATATGCATTTTCCACTAGCGTGCTGTGACGAGGATCCAAATTTTTTACATTTTTTAAGCGCATTAAAATCTCCAACATGTTGGCCATGCGTACAGAAGTTTCAGGGGACCGGTAAAGAAAACGGCCACATGTCTCAAGAAGATTGCAAGCAACATCAATGTTGTGATGGGTAAAGTCATCCAAACAAGTCTGGTAAGAAAGAACAACTGTCTGCCATAAGTAAAACAGCAATACCTATGAAGCACGGGTACGGCAAAAATGGTGCCGTATGAGTACCGGGTACGGGTACGGGTACGGCTGGGTACCGCAAAAAACCTACCGGGTACGGCAAAAACGTACTGGGTACGTTTGAGTATTTTGGGTACGGGATGGGTACTTCGTCGGTACGCCGATGGGTACTTTGGCAGGAGGAGGAGGGAGGAGATAGAGAGAGACAGCAGAGAGAGAGAGAGAGACGAACCTGGTGAGAGAGTAATCGAAGAGAGCGAGAGATGGAGATGGACCTGGACCAGAGTTAGGTCGTCGGTGCTGCAGAGTACAGCAACAGAGAGCTGCTGTTTGTTTTGTTAGGGTTAATGCCATCTAATTTTGGTTTGGGTCCTATCTACTATCTAGTACTTTTAAGGTTGGGCTATCTATTTCTAGGTTGGGCCACTATCTTTTTAATTCATTTGGTCTCTCTTTTTTATCTTTATGGTTTGGACTTGGGCCAACTTTGTTATTTAGTTGTTGGATCAGAACTTATGTTATTAAGTGTTTGTGTTAAAAGCAAAAAAAGTACTAGTTACTAAAAAAATTATTCAATTTTTTTGTAGCAAATATATAAAAATATGTTTATTGTACAAAATATATTAAATATTTTTTTTTTATTCAACGTACCCCAACCGTACCCATACCCTACTTTTTTAGGTTTTTGCCGTATCGCGTACCCGCACCTGCACCCGTACCGGTACCCGTGCTTCCTAGAGCAATACTAACTATTTGTCTCAACCTATAGGCTATAACTACAAATCTTTCTCAAATGCCAATTGACATCATAAAATTCCTGTTAACGTGCAGATCTTCCCGGTGGTTTGCACAAGTAATATGCATTTTCCACTAGTGTGCTGTGACAACGATCCAATATTTGACATTTTTTAAGCGCATCAAAATCTACAGAAGTTTCAGGGACTGGTAAACAAAATGGCCACATGTCTCAAGAATATTGCAGGTAACATCAATGTTGTGTTGAGTGAAGTCATCCAAACAGGTCTGGTAAGAGAGAACTGGTTGCCATAAGTACAAGAACAATAAAAACTAGTTGTCTCACCTATAGGCAGGAAGAACAAATCTTTTTCAAATCCCAATTGACATCATAAAATTCCTGTTAATTTTGCAACAAAAATAATCCACGACATGGGTAGCTTAGGCTGCGGGACATACCTTCAAACAACTAAAAACGAGGCCAGCTGAAGCAATCTTGAACTTGCAGAGTTCTCCAATGAACCGAATATTCCTGATCTTTGACTCAATATTTATTTGATCCTGGAATAAAAATTGAAGTCCACCATAACATGATGGTTGGTAAATCAAGAAACAAAACATAGCCGCTAATTCAAAAGCAGCCTCTTTTATCAAGAAAGGCATTGAACTCCTGAATAGACCTTCTTATTAATCAAAAAGTTGAACTCTTCCTCCAACAACTGCAAGAGCATGGAAGAGACGTCCTTCATGCAAGTTGACAAAGTGGCAACCATGCGTGAGTAGTATGGCAGCAGTTCTAGAGATGTTCTTGAAACATTAAATAAAGCCCTCACAAGCTTTTTCCGGTTGGATTTGGAATTTAAATAACAAAACTCCACCTGGGAAAATAAAAATAAAATTATCAAACAGTAAGGTGCAGGGATACATGGCAATACGTTTTAGAAAGCAGAACAGAAGAAACACAAACAGTAAGGCTTAAGCAGGAATAGGTCCTTACAGTCAACTGATCAATAAGGTCACGGCTCACACAACTGGGCAGCCTCTGCAATAGACCATCCAAATTTGTCCCTTCGAGACCTTTAGTTTTCTCCTTTTCAGATTCACCCTTTCTTTCAGCATCTTTGCCTTTTCCTTTCTCTTTGTCTGGGTCTTTGGTCTTTTCTTTATCTTTTTCATCTTTTTCTTTACCTTTCTCATTTGGTCCCTCCTGAGAAGCTCCAGGATCTGCAGAGACTTCTGTCGAATCTGAACTAGCCATCTGGCCTAGGTCTGATTCAGGTGGCGAATCCTGCAAATTAAAGTTTTCTGTATAAGTAGCTACAACAGAATCATATAGAAGATGCAATAAAAACTTCCAACATATTCTAGACCCTCACCCATACAACTTCCATGAAACAGATCTTTTCAACATCAAATAGCATTAACAACTGCAATGCAGAAGCAAAGCAGCATACAGGGACATAATCCAGACATAATGGTTCACTACGAAAGTGGACAGCATCTTTTGAAGTTCAGGCATACTAGCTATCACTAACTTTTCAGCAGCACTTATATCCCCTTTGGAGAAAAAATAAAGTATTTGGGGTGAGATTTGGTGAGAAACAAAAACTATTACTGCTTACAATCTCACATATGTTACACATCCTGGTAGGAATAGTGTAGGATTTCCCCTTTTTTCATTTTATCACGATTTCTCACTATTCAAATGGGCTGTAAGGAGATATCAGAGGCAAATCATCGCCCAAGCATAACGAGAACTGAATGCATTAGAACAGAAATTGAAAATTCCTAACATCTTAGTATCTTCAAAGAAGCTGTGCTGAAGCTCAATAAATATCATCATAACACAAATGTTATATACTATTATGACATCACACATGATGTCATGTGGATGACCTCACCCTTGAAGCGATGAGGCGGCATCACACTTCTTCAGGCGGAGGATTATATACAGTTCTAGTCCCTGCAGTATTTTGGAATTACAAGTTTAGTCCCTGGAGCTGCATCTATAAAAAGGAACCTCAGTCCTTAGTTTCATTCGTTCATTCAAGAATAGAAAGAGCTCCAATCGTAAAGAGTTCAGCACAAGATTGTGAGAAGTATACCAATAATAATTTGGTCGGTCTTGGAGATCAATCATTTTCTTGATAGTTCCCGAGCAAACTAACTTTTCAACATCCGTTGTCCTGTGGTTCCTTTATTTCTTAAATTTATAACATATACACTAGAGTTTTTCATACTGATGTGCAGGGGCAACAATAGCTTGGGAACGGAAGAAAATTTACAGAGAAGAGAAAGGAACATGACAAAATTCAGGAAGATCAAGGGCATCAGATTGGTCAGCAAACACGGTTATGGAAAAGCAGCTACTATGAAAGATGTTTGCATGGACACACGGACAAAAGACAAAAACTAAGGGCAGGCCACAAATACATATCCTGCAATGCTGGTGGTATCTCTTGACACAGAACAATCCGACACTCACGACCATTTATTCTATGCAAATCAGGAATTACTAGGATAATGAAACAAAAAATCCAGATACAACTTTTAGAACATCCTCCAAAATGTGGAGACATGAAGCTAATAACGTCGAAAGTAACTGAAAAGTAAGACAATGTATTTCAAAAAACAAATGCTTGAAGCAAAGGAAGGAATATGTTGCTGTTCTGCATGAGATTGCGAGCAATCAACATATAACAAAGAACAATTTGCCAATAAATGATAAACTGATTCAATATGCATGCGACTGTAAGCTACTAGAGAAAGCCCAATTCAAAATAAAATCAGTTATTATCAGTAATCTAAGTGACGAAAGAGAAATTACGGCAGTAAAATGAGCACGACTCTGATTCCTTACAGATGATTGTTCTTGGGTCTTTGGAGATTGCTCATTCACCTTCGGTTCTGCTTCTCCCAGTAATACTGCTGGAACAAATGCTCTGGGGGAAAAAAACCACAGGATGTATATCAGTAACCTCAAGTTGGAGACGCCTTCACTTAAAGTGCCATTGCCAAAAACTAGAACTATCTAACCAAACAAATGAGTTGAATCTGTTTAACATGAATTACCGTGGATACCAGTCGTGCGACCATTACATATGACATACCTGAGATCTGGTAAGCTTTCATAAAATGCCCTAGTATCTTCATCATCCCACATTGCTTCAAGAACTGAAGAATCTTTTCCAGCACCAGGTGATGATGTGTCCTCCCCAGATGTGACCCTAGTTGTGTGACCATCCTCTGGCAGCACCGGAGGTTCCATGTCAAGAGCTTCAGCTAAACTGTAACATGAAAAATTTACAACCACCAAATAGATTATAGGAAATGAGAAAATGTAACTGACAAGGGATTTAACAGACATTCCGAGCAGATAACAGAAACCCACACAAAATCTGCTCCCTTGGTGTTTTTAATAAGACAATTTTCTGAAGAGAGTTTCTAATTTTAATGGAGCATATCAATTACAATTGCCTTTTTTAGATTTTCTCCTATAGAAGATGCTAGCTAATCCTCTACATTAAGACAACTTTCACAGTAATAACTGCAAGCAAACGAAAACTTCGTAAGAACTAGGACAAAATATACATATCTAAGAAATAAAGAAACTAATAACTGTCAAGCACCGCTCACATTACAGTAACCACCACTGCTGGCATCGACCCTCCAATTATTTTAGAGTTTTGGAATGCTGGGTGTCGATTGAAGAGGACCAAGAAGGCTTGGAGAGTTGGCTCCTTCATGTCTACTGATGACAGGATTAGAACGACTTTTGAGGATGTTCAAACAGCTTTTCACAAGCTCAAGCTGCTATTCACCAGGACCTTAAGAATTTTGGCTCAAGTCGGATCTACGTCGAACCACCTCCATGTTTGTTGACTTTCTAGGATAGCTTCACTTTGGACAGGGTTTAGAAGTTCTAATTTTTGTGTATATAGCTTC
Source organism: Vaccinium myrtillus (assembly GCA_016920895.1). Lineage (NCBI taxonomy): Eukaryota > Viridiplantae > Streptophyta > Magnoliopsida > Ericales > Ericaceae > Vaccinium > Vaccinium myrtillus. The sequence continues at coordinate 13,206,209 of CM029277.1, forward strand.
CCCATTTGTTTTAAGCAGGTGACACCCCCATGGCATCTCTTGTTATACACAAATACTTATCAAAAACAGCATGACATTAGCCTCATAACCAATGTACGTCATCCCGATACTAGTTACTCCTGCTTGGATGTAATTTCAATCTTCTAGATCTATGTAGGCCAAACAATCATGGGACTCCAATTTCCTTATTCTTTCACATGACAGTACTCTATGCTAGTAAAAGAACTAAACGCAATTTCTCTGTACTCTCCAGTCAGATACATTACTTGACTTCAAGAGATCAACGTATCTTTGAACTCCAATTCCCATTAGTATCACTGATGCGTCTTGAAAGAACCAAAAGTAGACTAATCAGCGCAACAAGATGAACATGCTTTCTGAGTCTCTGAGTGTGGTCATCAACAACTATTCCAGATGACTATGTATCATAACGTCATAGACTTAAAAAGAAGTCCCAAACATGAAATACTGAGATGACTAATCTCATAATGACCATCTCAAATGTCGAGACTCAAGCAGGCTTGCCTTGTGGGCGTGCCCAGGCTGCTACAAGGCACCCTGCTTGCCATTATAATTGTCCCAAATAAAGGCTACACAAATACATTCCTCATATTTAATGGCTTCATCCATTCCTCATATTTAATGGTGTGGTATGGTGAGCCAGTTAATTTTCTACCAATTCTGTGGTATGTGACTAAAAAGCTTACAAACTTCTGTTGTCCTCATTAAAAGAGGTATGAATAACTGAATAACATGCTAAGAAGAGTAACTACAGCTTGAATCATCAGAACGAAGAACTTACACCGAGACACCACGATACAGATGGTCATAAGATTTTCGCAGCTTTTCATATGAAGTGGCATTTTCATCACTTAGCTCTCCTTTTGCATTCAGGATCTTTGCATTTTCATGCTCCATTTGGCGAAGTGACTTCAGTTCAGCATGGTGGGGGCAACAAAAAACAATTACACCAGTTAATAGAAGACTATAAAATGCAAGAGAAAGAGATCAGATTCTCCCATCAAAAAGGGACATCAAAGGACAAAACCTCTTAGCACCTTAACCTTAAAGGGGAAGGAAAAAACTATCAGAACGAGATCAACATCTTACACTATGCTCTGAAAGTAGTAGTCCTGCAGCTGCTTCATAATATGCATAAAATGACTTCCTGAAAATTTTCTTCTGATCGACAGTGATATGGAGGCCCTTAAAAAACTGAAATATTTTGTCAGGACAGATAATAAAGCATAACAGAATACCTAGTAAAAGAAACCCAAAGACAAAAGGCCACAAGATGTGGAAAAAAAAAGAAAGACGTCAATGAAAGAAAATAAAAGAGCTCTGCATGGGAGAAGCGTACAATACCTTGGACTTTGAATACATGTGTTGTATGCTACTATGCTTTCGAAAACCCTTGATTTGTTTTAAAAAATTGCAGAACAAATGAAAGGAAGGGCAAAAATCAAAAGCATTTTATAAGCAGGAAACTATCAGCTTTAAGAACACTGGAGATATAAGGTTAAGATGAACCCAAATTGGCAAGAACTAATTAACATACGAGTAAGTTAATCATGAGTCACAAACAAAGCTGAGTATTCTTAAGAATATCGAGCACCCTATAGAGTTGAATATAGAGAACTAGTGCTACTTCAGCTTAGAGAAATCCAAATATTGTACCAAGTCCTCTTATGAAAAATTTGCTCCTCCCAAAGATCCAGAATAAACGAAATAAGAAACTAAAATTGTAACCATGAAACGTAAACCAGAATTAAGAAAAATTTATAGAAATAATAAGGCAAAGAAAAGACAAGAAGTAAAAGGAAGGGAACCAAAAATAAATGAAAGAAATATTGCACCTCGTCAAGAAGTTCTTGTCCAGACTGTGGAAGTCCCAGGAAAGTTCTCCCTTGTCGTGCAAAACTGGCAAGAAGAGAGAGATTTGTCTGGGTTGCATCTCGATCCTTGAAGTGATCTACGTTAGTAAGGTCCTTAATAATATTAACGAAAATGCCACTGTCTTCTGTGACTCCAACGTAGAAAAGTTCCAAAAGGAGTTTTAAAGAGCTGCGTTTCTTCATGGCTCTTAGATTCCTGTCTGCCTCAGAATCATCCCCAGACTTCCCAGGAAAGAAGACTTTTAAGAGACCCTGAACCAAGCTTGACGAGAATTCTTGGTACCTTTGATGAAGCAAAGAACATATCTGCAACAAACAACAAAGGGAAAAACTTATGTAAACATACATGCTTGATACAGAAATTTGAGGAAATATAGACATGACCTCACTAAAGTTTTTGGACACATTTTAAGGGAATAAATTCAAGTTCTTGGGATAGCAAAGTGGTTAATTTTTGGCATGGAACCAAGAGGGTAGGGTGACATTTGCATTAATGAAGCAAATCAAGCTACAAATAAAGGCTAGCGATACTTAATGGAACAAAATAACTTTAGCAGACAAAGTTCAGGCAAAAGAGGACTACAAGGGAGGAAAAAATATGAAGACTCAGAAAAAAAAAAAACATAATGCCATATGTCCAAAATGCAGCAGTTCAAATCAACATGTACCTGGACTGCAGCTTGTATATCTGAAGATCTAAGCTTGGCATCACAAATAGCTGTCACTGCTTCGCTAACAAATTTGCTCAAGTTGACACTTCGCAAATCATCCATCAAACTTTCCCGTTGCTCTTCATTAATCTGCTTGAGTTTCTTAATAACTGCGGTGTTGCGCTTAATGCTGGAATCTAATGATCTGAGAAAACCAGAGTCTGCAACCAAGAGAATATCGTAACAATGTGTGCACAGAAAACCAGCACATGTTAAAGATATTAATACCTTTTGCTGAAATATATGACAAATCACATTCTCAGGAGCTGCATAATTTGCTTTTTTTTAATAAGTGATAATTTTTTATTGAAAAGGCATCAAGGGGATGCCACCCATGTACAAAAGAAATCGACGGATACAAAAGAAAAGGTCAAATTACCCATGGATCTTCTTAGAGCTTGTCCCACATTGGTTAATTATAACCTCCAAAACTAGTATATGATCCTAGGCGGCCTCTTCATTCATTGCCAATTGGTTTTGAGTTGGATGCTTTAACATGGTATCAGAGCTAGGCTTTTGGACAAGACTCTTTGTCGTTGATGGTTGGTTCCCCCTTTGTTTGTGGTTGATAGTTGATAGTTGCCGCATGTGTTGAATCATTTGTTTACCTCACCAAAGTTAGGGGTCGCACGTGCGAGGGAGTGTTGCAGCTCGTCCCTCATTGGTTATAACCTCCAAAACTAGTATATGATAGCAGCCATTCATTGCCAATTGGCTTTGAGTTGGATGCTTTAACAAACCTATAGACCCCTCTATATTCCAAAAATACCTAACATCTAATAGAATTGACTCAAGGTAGGGTTGCACTCCCTCGACACCCAACTAAGCGAAGTAGAAATCAAAAGACTCTTAATTTTTGCAAAAAGGCCTATCCTCCCCATCAAAATATCTATGATTCTCAAAATATCTACGATTCCTTTCTCTCCAAATTGACGGGATCATAATCCAAAGCTTCCGTCGTCTTCTACCCACTCTAGCACCATACCATTCTTGAATAAGCTCCACCACCATCACAGGGAAAACCCACAACATGCCCTGCGAAATAAGAACCGCATTCCAAAGCTCCTTAATTTGCGGTATAGATTCGCTTGTATTATCCATGAGCAATTTATTGTATTTCATTTTAATTATGTGTCATGAGCAATTTATTGTATTTCATTTGAATTATGTGGTCATTATTTGAGCATAGCAAGCAACTTGAATCGTATACGTCATGCAAACAAATGAATAGTGGAACTAACTTTGTACGAAAAATCTATGATTTTATCACAGTCGACAATACCCTCAATTTTGGGCACTCCAATGGCATTGTATTCTCTGTGAAAAGTCCTTTCTCCTCTATAATATCCAAAGTTACTGCATTTAAAAGCATGCGTTTGAAAGCATCATTTGAAGCCGTTTCAGGGAAAAAAAAAATTTGTTTGAAGCAAGGTTTTTAAACGGTTTCTGTACCGGCTGGTACTTACCGTTTTGGAGAGAAACCAGAATTGCGGAGGTTCGATTTTGTTTCGTTCAACTCTCTTAGGCGAGTTTTGGCCGTACTGGCAAGTATTTTCCCGAGTTCTGGCCTTCTAGGCAAGTGTAGGCCATGGTTACCGGTCAGCACAAAGAATTGAAGAAATGCAAGAAAAACATAGAGAGCGAGAATTTCAGAGCTAATTCCACTCCGGCAAAGTTCTCTGTCTAGAACTTCCTTCCAAGCCTCTTTAAGCTAATGCTACTGACTTTTTTTATGCTCAAGGATAAAGAGGACAGTGGAGATTTTTTGGAATTAGATCAAGGGTAGGTGGAGTGGGAAGAGGAATAGTTGTCTTGGACAGTGCAATCCTTTATCAGCCTAGCTTCTAAAGATTAAAATTGTCTACAACCTCATTCAATACAAAATGATGCATGTATATCCATTTGGTCAATCAAATCTTTTACACTTCACAAGAGCGGCATGTAGGTCACAGGTTCGATTCTCACTCTGCTTGCAAGGGTAAGATTGCGTACATTAACTCTTCCCTAGACCCCGCATATGTGGGAGCTTTGTGCACTGGGTACGCCCTTTACACTAAACAAGAGTGGGTGCTAAAATATAGTTTCAGTTCATAACATATATCTATTGTATATATATTACTTTAGGCATATATTTATTTTATAACGAGGAATCCGAAATGGCACCGGTAACACATCGGTACGGTACCGTACCGTACCAAACTACCAGTAACAAAACTGGTAATCTATCCAGTACGGTATTCAGAAACTTGCTTTCAAGCACCCAAAAGGGTATATTCAGCAAAGTGAAAATGGAGAAAAAGCATCTGCACTCCAAGGCTCTGACATAAAACCCTAACATCGACTTCGATTATACATCCTCTCAATGGTATCATCGAAAGAAAAAACAATCTAGGGGTTACTACTCCACGACAATTTCATTAACAAATCAAGAAAAAATAAATAAATAACACATTCACACTCCACTAGGACCAACTTAAACAAATCAGGACTTCTTTTAAGAACTAGAATACCCTGATTTCCAACCGTATAATTCATCCAACTCCCTCTTTCCCACTACACTCAACTGATGGAGTAGTCCTCTTCAAGCTACCCTATATTCTACCATACGGCACTATGGGCTTTATAGCCTATCATTGTCATAGGAGTTCTAGTCAACATCTTCAGCACTTGCCCACTTTAGTTTGTTGATTTCACCCTAGTTCTATGACCAACATTGTTTCCTATAAATCCATTCAGCTGTCCACAGTTTCCATCTTTGCTGACAACAGTAATGGTACATTTCTTAACTCCGACCGGGAGTTATCTTAGAAGTCCTTCCATGGCATCTCGGGACGAACTATTGATCTGGATAAACCATCATTTTTTTCTCCCTTAATATCCCAAGACATAGTGGCCTCGCTCTTACTTCCCAAAGTGGTATCCCCCTGATAGCCAACAACAACAACAGAACCCATTTAGTCCCCAATCATTGGGGGTATGGGCGGGGGATGATTGGAGACAAACCTAACCTTTGGCAAAATGCACAAAGTGGTTGCTCTCAGAATACCATTGAAACAGTGCCCCCCCTAAACCTCCAAGAACCGAGGAGCTACGGGGACGTCATTCATGGTATCCTGCTGATAGCCGATTTGGATAAATACCTAGGGACCCCCAACCCTCCTTTAAGGAATAATAATTTAATAGAGGGCATTTCAACTATAGATTAGAATCGTCCAACATAAGCCTTATGGTTGGAAAGCTAAAACATTATATCTTGCTGGCAGAATCACCGTCATTAAATCAGTCACTTTTCCATACCTAATCATGCGATGCAAACTGTTAATTTACAGCGCTATATGCAATGATACTAATAGACTCAACCGTAATTTTCTTTTGGGGTGATACCACTACTAAAAAGAAAACAAATCTCAACAAATGGGACACTGTTGCATGAGGAAGGAGGTAGGTGGTAGGTGGTTTGGGAATTAAAAAAGCCAATGACCAAAATATGGCTTACTTTCCATATTCGGCTGGAAAATGTTGATTGACAAGGAAAGTTTGTGGTCCAACATATCATGGGCCGAATACCTCAAAACCAACTCTATTTTTAACTGGCAACATGGTAAAGGTGGTTCCAAAACTTGGAAGGGCATTTTTCAAGCTACGGGCCAACATTCTTAAAAAGGTATTAAATGGACTGCTGGAAATGGTGACTATTTCCTTCTGGAAGGACTGGTAGTGCGGAAATGGTCCTCTCTCCATCACTTCTTCAGGAATTCATGTGGAGTCTGACCTTTAAGTCTGAATTTCTGGAAAATGACAGAAACTGGAATCTACCCTCTATCCAAAATTGTTTGAAGCCGCAGACTTCAAGAGTATTCGCAAGGTTAAAGTGCCCAAGCATCTCTCTATTCCTAACTCTCCTCATTGGCAAAACTCCCAGCAAGGCAACTTCACTACTGCTGCTGCTTAAACATTACTTGTTGGAGAACCTGTTATATCCCATGACTGGAAATGGCGATGGAAATTGAAACTACCAGAAATTTTAAAAGGCTTACTATGGTTGTCTTCATGAAAGTCTTTCCACTAATCAAATGAGGTTCTCTAGGGACATGATTCACTCTGGGCATGCCCTAGATGTGGTTGCAAGTTGGAAAATATGGATCACCTGCTGAGCAGATGCCCGATACCTGGAAATGTCTTATGAACCGTAATTGGAATAGGAGAGATTTAACTCTCCCCTTAACTACTTGGAGATGCAGAGAATTTGACTTCATAAAAAACACATCATCGTGGGTTACCGTGGCGTGTATTGTATTCCATTATTTGGCAGATTTGGAAAGACGGGAATAGAAGACTTTTGACAATATTGACTATGTTCAAGAAAGCCGTAAATTAACTCGCCGGCGGGGGGTGGTGGTGGATGATGCTGGGATTCTATAGAAGATTGATACCTATGCATCTGCAATTGTTGAGTTTTTTTTTTTTTTTTTTTTTTTTTGATAAGTATCTGCAATTGTTGAGGCATTTGAATCCCCCCCTACATTCCGCTGGTTCTACTCCTATTACAGTAAAATGGTTTCCCCCTAATGCAGGCAACCTAAAACTGAATACAAATGGCAGTTGGTATGAAAGCAATGGGAAAGGCAGCTTAGGACCTTAGGTGGTTTGTTCAGAAATAATGAAGGTGGATGGATTCCTAGTTTCTATGGCAAGCTAGCATGCGATTCCAGTTTGGGCGCTGAGCTTCGGCAAATTTTATCGGGGGCTGACGCCTGACGACCATTTTGGAGAAAGGAATGAGCCACGTGAAGATTGAGACTGATTCTCAACAAGATGTTAACTTCATCCAGGAAGGGGCTTCTCCAAATTGCCCTCACTAAGGTGTCGTTGAAGATGCCAAATTTATATTGGCCAGGACCAGTTGCACACTTCGAGCATATTTATTAGCAAGCTAACCAAAGAACAGATCAATCAGCACGACTTGGAGCAGAGCAAGATGAAGACCTTAATATGTGTACGGAATTCCCCAAATGGAGGAGCTGGTTAAGGGATTAGCCTTTGTTGTTTCATTATTCTGTTGTGTGTGTGTGTTCATAAACTCTGTCAAACTTTGTTATCTGCGTCACTGGAAAAAAAAATGGTGGGTTCCGGATGAGCATTAAACGTTCAGCACATTGAATTGCTGATTCTTCCGCTATCCACCTTTGAATGCACTACCAAAAGCATATTAAGTTTGATTTCTTTATAAATGAGCTAAAAATTACTATAATTAATCAGAGTTGAACAAAGCATGAACAGATTGGGAATCACTGAGAAAATTTTGCCAAAAAAAAAAATTCAACACATGCCAATATTAGATATGTGGATAACATTCAATACAATGATAAAACTGAAACAACTACTAACCAGGCCTTTCAGGGTTCAAGTTACTCTGACGAAGAACCATTTTTGCTTCTATTGACTTCTTAAATTCCTCCTGTCGCGCAACAGCATCCTGGACACAAACAGAAAAGATCAAGCGCAAATAGAAAATTTTCACATCATAAAAGAAAGACCATATTGTAGCGTTTTAGGCTTGTACATAGAAATACATAAAACTTTCATTCAAAAAGTGTGATAGAACAGGACATACTTGAGATTATATCACTTAATCTAAAACAACCATAATAGCCCAAACGTATAACCATCGCTGCTGGCACATAGTCTCACAAACATTTCAAATCAACTTAGATTGAGATGTACAGTGAACATTTCAAACAAAAACCGCATAAATTGAAAGGTACAGTGAACTATCAGACATTTGAGCATTCAAGTCATTGACAATAACCTATCCATATCCAACCAGACCAAGCTAACCTCATCATCTTGCTTGCCATGATGTTCGCCTCCAACCCGACCTTCATCCTCAGGATGATCCATTTTCCTATAGTAATAGCAATAATTACCTGTTAACAAGGAAAACTAATTGAAAGACTAGCAAGCAAATACAAACCATAAAACAATTCCAAAGGAAGCATACCTAGAAATTTTAAGTCCTTGTATCTAACATCGTTAAAACACTGAAATGAAACCCATGGAATGGTATAAAAAAAAAAAAGCACACCGACTACTACAACATTCTGTGCATTGCCCTCCAGCTGGCTTCCCTCACCCAAATGTCATTCTGATGACTTTACCTTGGACGATCCATCGGCTAATTTGTATTACAATACGAACTCTGTCACTGTTATACTTCCTAGAAGGTCATTTTTCGTGATCGTCAGTCTCAGAGACAAATAGACAAAACTCTCTATTTTGTCTTACTTTTCAAATTTCAAGCATGTTCAAAAGCCTTCTAATTCTGAATTTTATCGTCGTATTCATTTTGGATTAGAACGGTTTCTATGAGCTATGTACCACGATACAGATATGGACACAGATGCAGACATGGGATTCTAAAAAATGGACACAAACAAACACGACGGGGATATGGCAATATATATATATATACATATATACACACACATGTTTTCCATGCTTAAATTGCAAAATACATACAGAGATACATAAACTGATATACAATAACACACCCACACGCATACATACCTGCAAAGATATATTGTATATATAGGTAAGACATTTATACACAGGCTACATACATATATGACACCCACAAAGACACACACAGAGAGACATACGAGAGAAAGAGAGAGAACATACGAGGGAGAGAGAGCTTATGCGAGTGAGAGAGAGGGAGAGAGAGTCGATCTGACGTCGCCTAGGGCTTCCAGAGAGAGGATCTCTCAATGATAGAAATTTTGGTGCGGTGGGAATATGTTTTCATATCCGAGGGTAAATTACACCAAATAGATTTTCATTTCTTTTACTTTACGGGAGTTATGTTTTCATTACCTTTTTAATGTGATTTATCATTATTAGCATTTCTTAATTATATAGATATAACAAAAAAATAAGGGCTTCCAAAAATAGTAATTTATTTTTGAAATGAATGTTAGTTACTTCTTTTTAGGGATTGCAAATAATTTGTTTGATCTTCTTGCCTAAAATTAAGGAATTTTTGAAATGGTTAATTATTCTTTTTCCTAAAATCAAGGAATATTCAAAATGGTGGAGATTCAAAATTAGGGATGATATTATTTCAAAATTTTAGTCCTCTGATCAACATATCACAGTTTTATGGTAAAATAAAACTAATCACTTGTAAACATGGTAATAATTGTTAAATTAAAAACTTAAATCATTAACATATCAACCACATATTCAACATTTCATGGTAAAAAAATGATAAAAAATCTTGGTAAAAATATAAAAAATAAATCCAGTTTTATGGTTAAAAACACTTAATAACTTGTAAACATGGTAATAATTATTTTATTAATATTTTAAATCATGGTTAATAAAATGTGTCAAAAACCATTGTAAATAGAGAAATTTATCGAAATGGTCCTTCTAGTTTAACCCCAGTCTCGATTTCGTCCCTCACCTTTCAATTTCACTCTAACAACCCCTGTAGTTTCAATTTTGGTCGAATTGAGTCCAAAAGTTAACTTCCGTTAGCAAACTTAACGGAAATCCCAATTTGGGGGTTTTTGAGGGGTAGAACAGACATTTTGTCCTCTCTCTTGCCCAATAACCAACCCTAACTCCTCCTACCACTTTTTTACCCTTTGCAAATCTCCAAAAACAAAAATTCATAAAATTGAGAGGAAATTGAACCACCACCACTCTCACCGGCGCTCCAAAATAGCGTCCAAACCCGACGCCGAAATATGCATCACTCCCACTGAAAGAAACCCAAAGGGAAATGGGCAAAATCATCAAATCAAAAAAACTAAATCTTACATCAAAATCATAACCGAAAAAGCCCCAACATGCATCACTCCCACGAAAAGAAAACCCCGCAATTGGCAATCACGATGATGACGATGTGCTCCTTCATCCTAAACGGACCCAAGTTCAAGCTGAAGGGACCACCAGGGCAACTTCCTCAACTGGGCACCTGTCGTGGTCCGCCATGTGCCCATTGAGTTTCTCGGCGTCGGGTTTTGACGCCATTTTGGGGCGCCGATGAGAGTGGTGGTGCTTCATTTTCCTCTCAATTTTATGATTTTTTTTTTTTGGAGATTTGCAGAGGGTCAAAAAGGGGTAGGAGGAGTTAGGGTTTGTTATTGGGCAAGAGGGAGGGCAAAATGTTTGTTCTACCCCTCAAAAAACCACCAAATTAGGATTTCCGTTAAGTTTGCTAACGAAAGTTAACTTTTGGACTCAATTCGATCAAAATTGAAACTACATGGGTTGTTAGAGTGAAATTGAAAGGTGGAGGACGAAATCGAGACTGGGGTTAAACTAGAGGGACCATTTCGATAAATTTTCCTTGTCAATAAGGAAGCCTTACTTAATATTCGTGGTTAAAATTCTAGGATACTATAGCCGCTGCGCGGGCCTATATAGATAAGGAGTATGCATGCTCTCCTTGTAGATACTGCTTATCTATGTAGGCTCGCGTAACGGCTCTCTTATAAAAGGCATGGTAAAAAAAAAATCACATAAGGTTCTGATAAAAAATAAAAAACAAACATGGTAAAAAAACAAAAGAAACATGATTGTTGGGGTATATTTAAGGATCATGATAAAACTTTTATTTCACTTCCCTTTATGAATTTAGCCCGACTATGCGGCTCCCTTAAAAATTTTAACCATGATTGTTGGATCAAGGATTTTGGATGAAAATAAATAACTACGGCAAAAATGATTTATGTTTTCATCCAAAAAATCTTTACCCTAAATTTGGGATGAAAACATAAAGAATTTTGAATGGAAACATTTAAAAAATATATATATGTTTTCATCCAAAAAAATCTTTGCCCTATAGGGCAAAGATTTTTTTTTTTAATGTTTTGACTCATGTCTCAATTTGGTCCCTCTTGTTTCAATTTCACTCTAATAGACCTTGTAGTTTCAATTTTGGTCGAATTTCGTCCAATTGATGTTATCAAAATTGACAGAAAACCCAATTTGGGGCTTTTTTTAGGGACAGACTTGTCATTTTCCCTCGCCTCCCTCCCAAACCCCTAACCCACCCCGATGATGCCCCCCAATGCCCTACTCCTCCCATTTATAACCCAAAAATCTGGGGAATAACAACCACCTCTCATCTTTCTCTCTCTCTGCCATTTTTCTTCTACGTCTGCCATTTTTCTTCAAAGCTTGCTTCAATGGACCACATGCTATGTCATTGTGGAAAAAAATCACCAGTCACCACCTCATGAACCGAAACCAACCCTGGCAGAAGATTCTTTGGGTGTTACAAACATGGGGTAAGTTCCAACCATGCCATTTCTCTTGTTTATTTGCTTGTCTACTAATCTAGGGAAAATAACATGTATTCTTTTACACTAAAACGTTTTCTGTCCTATCATTTTGTAGTCTCCTAATGCTTGCCACTTTTTTATGTGGGTGGATCCACCCATGTGTGCTCATGCTAGAGTTGTCATTCCCAGCTTACTCAGAAGAAGTCGAAGACTTGAAGACTAGATTCAAGTATTGAAAAAAAGAGAGAGGATTTACGTGGTTGTTATGATCTTCTTTGTTGTTGTTTTTTTCTTCTGGAATTGTTCCGTTGATGGTGGCTCCGATGTTGTGGAAGGCAGTGGTGGCAGTTGTCATAGTGGACTATGATGGGTTAGGTTATTGTAATGGTTAGGTTATTGTAATGGTTAGGCAGTGGTGGTGGAGGTAGGTTAAGTTATTGTAATGAAATGTTATGGTTGTTTAGGCTATTTAACAACCCATTTTGTGTAATCGGATGGCAATGGTTAGTCTATGTCAACGTGAAAAGTGGTTCCTTTCAATTTCCTCTTCTTTTGCAATCTGTGGTACATTCAAGTGGTTACAAATACATTCAAAAACCAGTATCAAGTTTGTGTTATTAAGTCAGACATTGAAGTGATACAATTCATTGCATTCACTGAGGCATTCCATAAGAACAAAATTCATTGACGTGATACCATTCATACCACTCAAGCCGTGGAAGTATCAGTAGCCAAATTGCAACAAATTGACAACTTTAAGACAGATACTCTTTATGATACATTTGAGAAAAAGTTGACAGTAATATCAACCAAAACATCACATTTTCAGAGATAACCAGCAACAGTCTCAGTAGCATCAAAATGAGAATCAATTAAAACTCCAAAGCATCAACCATTATCACCATAAACTGTCCATCATACCATTCAATGCAATGACTGAGTCATATTCACTGCATGGACAAAAGGACTGTCTTAGTCAAATACAGTCATAACATTACCCAAACACAGTGGGTGTCCACATAACCCAAATAGTCAAAACATAATGGGTGGTCTCTTAGCCAAACAGTCATAACATAATAGTCAAAACATAACAGCCATACCCATTACCCAAAATACAGTCATAACAAAACATAATAGGTGGTCTCTTAGCCCCTAAAAGCCAAATACTGCATACACAAAAGGTCATCTCTTAGCACCTAATTCCTTCCCCCAACTGGTGGTCCCTTTTTCCTTCCCCTGGACCCAACTAATGTACTACTATTGGTAGGTTGTGGTTGGGTTGAACTTTGTTGGGCTTGTCTTTGGCTTCTCCTAGCTGGGGTACCCATTGTTGGTTGACTTGAACTTTGTGGGGATTGCCTTGAATGTTGGGGAGTACCACTTCTATCATTACTCTTGAACTGTATAGACAACCACAAAATCTTAGTTAGATGTCAATAAAAAACCACATAAAGGAAAACTAATGATGGATGGGGATGGAATACTTACTGGTAACTTTTGCCTTCTTCCACTTTCATTCCTTGCCACTGGTTGGCCTTTGCAACTTCTTTTGTTGTGTCCAAGTTTACCACATTGACTACATGTGGTTGTAGTATTCCTTCTCTTCAACTTGGTGTTATCCCTAGGTTCATCATTTCCCCTCTTTCTCAGTTTTTTTGGTCTACTAGGCTACTTTTTAACATTTGGAAGAATTGGGCCAAACACCCCAGTGGGTGTCCACATTTCTACACCATTTAATGGGTAAACAATAAGTTCATAGCTTTTCATGTAAGTTTCCTTCCTAAACCATTGGGCAACATGGTCATCAACATCTTCATGGCACTCATTAATGGTTGCAATGCCATGAAGGCATGGTATTCATGTGAGGTCCCATTTCGTACATGAACATGTGTGTGTGACAAGGTCACATGTGAATTGCTGCCCATGAACATGTGTGTGTGGCAAGGTCACATGTGAATTGCTGCCCACTAAAGCAATGGACTTGGTATAGCTTATCCCCTAACTAGTGAGCAATGCAATTGTTGCCTCCATCATCTATTCTCTTATTCAACCTAGCTCTTATGTTAGGACATAGCTCACCCTCATATGCCCTCGTTTCTTCCCTTTTTTTTTGCATTCTTAACATCAGTATGACCCTAATCTCCTCTAACATAGGAATAATGGTCTTGCCTCTAAGATTCTACCATTGAAACTCTCACACATGTTATTATCCAACACTTCACATTTGCTGTGTGTGCAGAAATGGGATCTAGACCAGTTTAGTTGTAAGTACCCGTAATTTTGCATAAATTTTTCGGAATAATGTTGGGTAAATGTGAGAAATTAAATTTTGACTTGAGGGGTCGAAGAGAGAGCATTTAAATGCATTTGGGTCTTTTTAATGTACATTTGAAAGTTTTGGGGTGAAAGTGTAATAGGGTGAGAGTATTTAAGCATTTTGTGCTTGCATTTTTACAAAAAAACAACCCTCTCCCTCTCTCTCTTTGCCGATCTCTATCTCTCTCTCCTTTCCTCCATTTTCTTGCTCAAATCACCCACAAATTCACTAAAACCTCAAGTCTCCTTCAAGAACCCCACCTAAAATCATCTCCTCTACGCGTATTGAAGCTTGGATTGCACTTGTTTCGCACCAAGAACCCACATTTCGGGTTGGAGCTCATTGGAGGCTAGGGTTTTCATTTACCCACTCATTTCAAGCTCAAATCTTGAGGTAGGAAGACAAATTCTACTCCCTCTAGTTGTATTTAGGTGATGTATAGCATATAACTTGTTCTTGCTACTCAAATCCCTTGAATTCATGTTTTGCTCTCATTGTGGGTTTGTTTGACTTAAATTTTGTGATCTATGGATTGGCTAAGTGTTTGATCTTATTGTTGATTGAATTACCCTCCCATGATGTCCATTTGTTGCCCTACATATCCAATTTTTTGGCCTAAGACTTCACATTTGTGTTTGGGTTGAAATTCCACACCAATAGGGTGAAAATCTGCTTGCTGCCCCTGTTTTTGGGCTACTGCCCTGTTTTCCAAAGGCTATCCCCTGTTTTGGGGTGGCCCTCGGCCACCCTTTGACGCCTGTTTGGTCCCCGATCGTCCATATCTTCGCATTTTTTACCCATACTACCAATTTGAACCCCGAATCCACTATGAATTCATAAAATTTACCCTTGGACACGTGAATCAACGAATTACATGGTTTTATGGATTGAAAACGCGTCGGTTGACACATTTTGGCGAAAATGGTGAACTTTTGGAACAAATGAGATTTATGAAAACTTTTGAAAGACAAATTATTTTGAGATGATATTTTTGGATAAAATGAACTCTAGGGATCACCCGTTTGGTGTCCCTGGCCATGGGTGCACGGAGCCCGCGAAATCCGGCAGGGGTGCACGGAGCCCATGAAATCCGGCAGAGGGATACTTCCCTAATAAAATTGATGAGTATTTCCTTATGAAATGTCGGTTTTGATGTATTTGGACTAATTTGGTGTACTTGGCTAAAATTGGTTTTGATATGCGAAAATGAGGATTTTTGGTAACTATTTGGACTTTAGTGGGATACTTAAACTTAGTTTGGGACACTTGAACACATTTTAGACACGTGAACACATTTCGAGTACTTAGTGGTTGAGTTAAAGTCTTTTGTTCATCCTAACCTTATACGTTGGTCGTGTCCATCATCATACCCACTCATTATGCATGTATCATGTTTATACACCTAGCGGTGGTAGAGTAGTTTTCCTACTGGGCTAGTGAGCTCAACCTATCAATTTTCAGGTACTCGGCATGGAGCATGAGATGTGGTGATTGTGAAGTGATGCATGCATGGAGCTTACTCATGAATGAAGTTATTTTCCCATCTTCATGCATATTTTTGGAAAGATGGTTTTGTAACTTCTATAGCTTATCTTTTTGACAATGTAATAACTTTTAAACTTTATATTCATGTATTTCGGGTTATGGACGCTAGTGGATAAAAATTTGTTTATTCGGGATGGTGGAATCATATTATGTTGACTTTGATTATTCAACGGGAAATTGTGAGACTTTGACTTGTTCCACGTGGATTTTTATTTACTTTTGAGTTATTAAAATTGAGGGCGTGACATTAGTTGTGGGTGATCATTCAACCAAGTCATTGCTGCTTCATCAGCTTCATTCATTTCTTGCACTTGGCCACATAAGTGGCTTTGCCTACACTGAACAAAATCTCCTTCAAATGTATGCCCTTGTTTGTTTCCTTAAAGCTGTTATAGAACTGTCTAATGCAAAACTTGTGTTCTGCATATGGGACAACCTTTGCAATTGCTGCTACTGTAGACATTAAAATTTCGTCATGGCTTAATCGCCGTCCGATTAATTGAGATGAAATAAATAATCTTAGTTAATCAAAGTCAAAATTGGTCAAAAGCCTGCAAATAATTATCGGGCTCGGCAAAGTGTGGGTTCAAAAGATGTGGGCTAGACCAAAAGAATGTGGACCCAGTCAATTGGCCAGACTAACCATCAAATTGGGCCAACCCATGAACGTAGGCCCAACCAAATTATCCTGGGGCCAGAAAAATATTTATAAATATGTGTTTTTATATACATATATATATAAATATATATCTTGAAACAATTTATTTCCATAAAGAGATGCTAATTTACTCTTATGGCAAGAATCAATGAAGAATAATATATATGTATATATTTGACCTGATTTATTTCTTAAATGGGAGGCTGATTCACTCTTCTTTGGAAAGGCAATCAAGCAAAAGAAACTTTCCAAATTAGAGACCCCTCCCCCTGAGCCTATAAATAGAGGCTCTCACTAAGAAGAAGACATCTGCAGCCAGGGAAATTCCAGAGCACTCTCAAGCAGTTCTCAAGCCTTCTCTGCAAGTTCTTCTCAAATCCCTCAAGTTCGTGTGGAGGATCAACAAGCACCCAAGCTA
Organism: Vaccinium myrtillus; assembly: GCA_016920895.1. Taxonomy (NCBI): domain Eukaryota; kingdom Viridiplantae; phylum Streptophyta; class Magnoliopsida; order Ericales; family Ericaceae; genus Vaccinium; species Vaccinium myrtillus. The sequence continues at coordinate 13,223,045 of CM029277.1, forward strand.
CGTGCCGATTCATCCATAACAACAACGGTCTACGCGTCAGCTAGCGAAGATCATCCTCAAGTTCACCGTTTGCTTGAGATAAAGCTGTTCAAGCCCTCGATCAAGCTTCGTTCTTCAAGCTTCTCAACTCGAAGATCTGAAAGAACTACAAACCAGTTCAATCCTACGACAAGCTTCTATAGCCGTTAGGTTGCACCATCAACTTCGGAGATCGAATCAGAGGAATTATTTTAATAGAGATTGTACCCGCATTCAATTCAAATCAAATCAATAAAATATATTTTGTGCATCGTATTCTTGTCTTTATTTAAGGACACGAATTTGTGTGTTACAAATTTGGCACGCCCAGTGGGACCACTCTACCTCTCATCTCTTTCTCCAAAGTCAAGTTCACACAAATGGCGCCGAAGAAGATTCAGACCACTTTGATCAGCAAGAAGGCTAACAAGAACGTCACTGTGGCCACAAACAGCGGCAGTACCTCTACTGGCCCATTGACGCGCAGCAAGGTAAAGGCAACAGCCATTCCAGCAAGTAAAGGGGTTGTGCCAAAAGTGCTTCCAGGCAAGTACCAACCTGTCGCCATGCTTCTGACGAAGAAAAAGGACGAAGAGGGCTCCCAAAAGCTTCCTTCCAATGCTGAAAATTCTGTCTCAGGGAGTTTGTCACCCCGCCCATCCCGCTCAGTTTCCGATGCAAACTCTAACACAGGTTCGCATTCTGGATCCTCGCCTTCTTCACCGAAGCGCTCAGATTCGCCAAGTCGTTCAGAATCATCTTACTCTGTAGCCATGCAAGCCATGACCACTGGCGCTGCGACAGTGGAAGAACAACTCGCTACAATGGCGCGCGCCATTGAAAAGCTCACCAAAACTGTGGAAGAAAAGGATCTCCAGATTGCGTCGCTTATGAACAAACTAGAAGCCCAAAATGTGGGAGATACTAGCCGAGATGCTTCGCATCCACCAGGCTTCACACCGCAGGGAGTCATAATTGGCGATCAAAATGGAAAACTTATAATGAGCGATCAAGACATAAGGCTCAAGCAGCAAGTTGACACAAATCGTGTCTCGTCGTCAAATCCAGGAGGTGGTGCTAAGTTCAATCATGCAACTTCTGCAGCACTAGGGGTTGGAGAAAACGTTCAACCCACCTCTATCGCTTCGTTGTCTATCCAACAACTCCAAGACATGATAGCAAGTACAATTAGAGCACAATATGGTGGGCCAACACAAAGTAGCTTTATGTACTCGAAGCCTTACACAAAGCGCATTGACTACTTTAGGATGCCTGTTGGTTACCAGCCCCCCAAATTTCAACAATTTGACGGGAAAGGAAACCCAAAGCAACACATCGCCCACTTCGTTGAAACATGCAACAATGCTGGGACAGAAGGGGATCTCCTCGTCAAACAATTTGTCCGTTCTCTCAAAAGAAATGCTTTCGAATGGTACACAGACCTAGAGCCAGAGTCAATAGATAGTTGGGAGCAGATGGAACGCGAGTTTCTCAACCGCTTCTATAGCACTCGCCGCACCGTGAGTATGATGGAGCTAACCAACACCAAACAATGGAAAGATGAGCCAGTGGTCGACTACATCAATCGTTGGCGTGCTATAAGCTTAGACTGCAAAGATCGACTCTCCGAACTCTCTGCTGTGGAGATGTGCATGAATGGCATGCATTGGGGTCTCCTTTACATTCTTCAAGGGATAAAGCCACGCAGTTTTGAGGAATTGGCTACTCGCGCACATGATATGGAGATCAGCATAGCAAATCATGGTGGCGGAAATTCTCCCACAGTCGAGCACAGTAAGTGCAAGAATGGGACAAAAAGTGATAAGTTGTCTGGTGCCTCTACTGAAGAGTCAATGGCAGTCAGCATGGTCCCGGTCAAGATACCGAGAAAAGACAAGAAGAAGGAAGAAAACACTAGGGACAAACGCCCAACTTTGAAGGAGCTGCATGAAAAGAGGTATCCTTTTCCTGATGCTGACGTGCCGAGCATGTTGGAAGATCTGCTCGAGAAAAATGTCATTCAACTACCAGAATGCAAACGTCCTGAAGAAATGGGGAAGGTTCATGATCCAAGGTACTGCCATTACCATCGGATTGTCAGTCATTCCACTGAGAAGTGCTTCGTGTTGAAAGAGCTAATTGCAGACCTAGCAAGGAAGAAAAAGATCATACTAGAAATTGATGAAGTTGCAGAGTCCAACCACATAGTCATTACAGTCGAAGGCCAAACTTCAAGCTCTAAAATACAGACTGCTGAATTTGCAACGACTCCAGCGCTGGGGACAATTTTCAAATCTATACGATTTGGTTTATTCAACCCGATAGCAATCCAAAGCTCAAGTAAATGTGTACCTACTCATCCTCACCTAAAAGGAGCGCCAGGTGCAAAGAATGACAAGGAGTGGATCCCAATCCCCCCAAAGAAGTCGATAGAAAACAACCACAAGAATCATCCTCATCAAGTCAAGAAATGGCAAGTGAAGAAGAACTCTCCTCAATTCACTGCAAGGGACAAAGTCAACGATAAGAAGGAGAAACTGATTGAGAAGAGTTTTCCCGCACCAATCACCCTACATGACTTCATTCTCGAAGGGTACTTGAACAACGACTGTATTCAAACAGTTTACATGATTTCCGCCAATGAAGAGGATGACATAAGTCAAAGTTCCACACATCGAGTTTCAGCCTTTGATCGGATTGAAGCTCCTACTGCTCATACTTCAGTTTTTGAGAGATTAGGCAAGACTAACCTAGAAAACAAGGAAGTAATCTCCAAGCCACGAAGGTCTGCATTCTCTCGTCTTAAAGATACACGAGCAAAATCCAAAACAAAACACAAGAAACGAAAGGTGGAAGAAGCCATGGTTGACTCAACAAAAGAAGATGAAGAGACTCGAAGCTTGATCCCGTCTCGCATGAAGCGCGTAACATCAGTGGAAGTTTGTCACGACGGTCCACTCAAAGTCAAAAGGCGTACCATCGTCTTAACTAAATCAAATGAATCTCAAGTGGAAGATGTGAAGAAGGAGCAAGTTGTCTCTATTATTCCTTGAAGATAGTCAAAGTTCAAGACACTCCTTGACATGAGCCTAAACTGTCTTCAAAAAAAAAAAAAAAAGGAAAAAAAAAAAAAAAAAAAAAAAAAAAAAACCAAAAAAAAAAAAAAAAAACAAACAAAAAAATCTCCTCATCGCACGAGTTGAAACTGCATGATGCTCCTGGCCCACATGAGCTAAAACTGTGTACGACACAAAAGAAACAAAAAAAAAATCACTTCTGAACTACTTTTTGACTTGATCCCTTCAAGGGTACGTAGGCAGCTTGAGATTCATCGCAAGCTCAGTCAACCAACTTAAGAAAAAAAAAATCTTTGAACTTCGTCGTTGAAGAGTTCCTCTTGGCGGCATGCACAAGTCAAGGAGGCCGTCATCAAATCTTCAAATACGGAGTGGTGGTGTGCAACAAATCACAAAAGCTCTTTTGTGACATCAAATCTCATCAAATGAGGATGAGTGGCTACAAGCACGAAAGCTCTTTCACGTTAGCGGATCTCTTCAAGTGATGAGGAGTAGCAGCATGCGCAGAATCGTAGAAGCTCTTCTATAGTCTCCAATCCCCTCAAGTGATGGGGAGCGTCGTCGAGGCAGCGTAGGGAAGGCATGAACAAAAACACAGAGGTCCTCCAACCGTTCGAAGTCTCTCCCAAAAGAGCGGCGTCGACGGCAACATAGGGATTACGAGCGGAGGTCTTCCAACAGCTTGAAGCTTCTAGAGCGGACGTGTGGAGGTCTTCCCATCGTTCGAAGTCTCGCCCAAAAGAGCAGCGTCGACGGCAACAAATGGATGGCGTGCACAAAAGCGCAGAGGTCCTCCCATTGTTCGAAGTCTCTCCCAAAAGAGCAGCGTCGACGGCAACATATGGACGACGTAGCGTTGAGGTCTTCCAACCGTTCAAAGTCTCACCCAAGAGAGCGGCGTTGACAACAACATAGGGATGACGTGCGGAGGTCTTCCAACCGTTCGAAGCCTCTAAAGCGGCGTGGACAGCAACATAGGGGCGACGAGCACAAAGTCCAGAGGCTCTCCAACCGTTGTGAAGTCTTCACCAACAGCGAGAAGCAGAGCACGTAGGACAACATGCACAAAAGGCGACGACCCTCCCACAGTCTGAAGACTCTTCGAAAAGCAAGCGGCGTCGAGGCAACGTAGGGACGGCATGCACAAAAGGCAGCAGCCCTCCCACCGTTTGAAGTCTCTCCCAAAGGCGAGCGGCGTCGAGGCAACGTAGGGACGTCATGCACAAAAGGCAGCGGCCCTCCCACCGTTTGAAGTCTCTCCCAAAGGCGAGCGGCGTCAAGGCAACGTAGGGACGGCATGTGCAAACACAGCGGCCCTCCCACCGTTTGAAGTCTCTCCCAAAGGCGAGCGGCGTCGAGGCTACGTAGGGACGACATGTGCAAACACAGCGGCCCTCCCACCGTTTGAAGTCTCTTTTGAAGTGAGTGGCGTTGCATGTGGAGTAGAGGCTACTTAGGGACGCTGAAGTGAGTGGCGTTGAAGTCTCCCAAAGTCAGTGGCGTTGCATAAGTAGAGTCGAGGCTACGTAGGGACGGCATGTGCAAGCACAGCGGCCCTCCCATCGTTTAAAGTCTCACCCAAAATAAATGGGCACGACGAGCTCTCCCTTCATCTCATATTGATCACTATTTTTAACAAGTCCCTGAAAAGAAAGCAAAATACAGGGAATATCAAATAGATCAACAAGAAGAGATGGGGAAGTTACCTGACGAGTAAAGCCTCTGCAGTAAAAAGAGCACTCCTTTGAAAAAATTGGGGAACCCCGATTTGACGACTGAAGCAACCAAAAAAAAAAAAAAAAAAATTCAATACTCAAAAGTTAATAAGAGGGCGGACAACTCGAGGTTGGCAACTTAAATCCCAATGGGCCAAACCACTTTTTGATTGCTGAGAACAAAAAAATCAAGTGCAACATGGGAGAGGTCTAAACAAGCCATCAGTTTGGTCACACTGAGCAGCATGGGCAAAATGCATAAAAACACGGAGGCTCCCTTGGTCTTCAAAAGCTCAAGGATTGCCAGCGTGAATGTGCACACAAAGTGTCAAGTTATGTTCATGAATCTCTTTGAAACCTGCCAAAAAAAAAAAAAAAAAAAAAAGAAACCACAAAAAAATGGAGCGATAGCCGTTGCTGGTGGGACACATCAGATTATGGATGGTGGATATTAAAAACAAAATATGCACAGTCAATGTGCATTTGGACACGAAAGTTTTTTTTTTTTTAGGTGGCTGTGATTTCACACCACTACGTCTATATTAGGGGCAAGCTACCGTGGGCGAAGAGAAGCCATCCATATTACAAATGCCAGTGCAGTAAAAAAAAAAAAAAAGAAATAAACGAGGCTACAGGATATAAGTGGGATACATTGCAAGAGATGATGAAGAGCTTTACCTTGAAAGACCCAAGTCTGTGCTTTGATAGCTCACGGCAGCGGTGGTGAAAGATGTAATTAAGGCGCAACCGCAGGTATAATTGGAACTGTACCTTTGCAAGACGGGTCATCAGAATTTATAGCAGAAGGGAGCACGTCTTGCCAAAGAAATCATAGGGCTATATTCCATAAGTGCACAAACTTGACCAAGATACTTCAGGAAACTCAAATCTTTAATGAAGGAATTTTGGCAAGACGTCATATTTCACGAGCAAATCTGATTAATTTTTCCAATTAAAGTCATGACGCCAACCATTCAGCACCACTTAGTGCATTATAAAATAAGTATCTTGCGGAAATCAAGGTTGATCAAAAGGATATACTTGCTACTAATTCCCATATACAAACAAAAAAATCCAATCTTTGGATTGGAATCGTGTTTACCTATGGGAAATAAAAATCACGAGTCAAAGGATTTCCTTGACAGGAAACCGAAAATTCATTCTTTGTTTCCTTGGTAATCAAAATCCATCCATAGAGAAGCTTGAACTTTACCATGTTTGGAGTCCACGTGCTGGAATATAGGGTGAACAAATTAAACTAATTCCTCCTTAGAAAGCTTTGAGGATTCTAAAAGAAATCAACTTGTCAGTTGATTGTTTTGGTATTTCCTTGTATGGCATGTGTTAACTTCGTGGTCGACATTTCAAGCAGCAAGTTATGCGGTTTAATTATGTTACACGAATTTTTCCAAAGCTCGTGTAAAACAGCAACGCTAAGCCAAGTACCAAGAAAAAAAAAAAAAAAAAATGTTACTTCAAGCCTCACTCACAACGCTCGCAAGCAAGCATCCGCCTGAGCCTCGAAGTGGGGGCAATTTGTAGACATTAAAATTTCGTCATGGCTTAATCGCCGTCCGATTAATTGAGATGAAATAAATAATCTTAGTTAATCAAAGTCAAAATTGGTCAAAAGCCTGCAAATAATTATCGGGCTCGGCAAAGTGTGGGTTCAAAAGATGTGGGCTAGACCAAAAGAATGTGGACCCAGTCAATTGGCCAGACTAACCATCAAATTGGACCAACCCATGAACGTAGGCCCAACCAAATTATCCTGGGGCCAGAAAAATATTTATAAATATGTGTTTTTATATACATATATATAAATATATATCTTGACACAATTTATTTCCATAAAGAGATGCTAATTTACTCTTATGGCAAGAATCAATGAAGAATAATATATATGTATATATTTGACCTGATTTATTTCTTAAATGGGAGGCTGATTCACTCTTCTTTGGAAAGGCAATCAAGCAAAAGAAACTTTCCAAATTAGAGACCCCTCCCCCTGAGCCTATAAATAGAGGCTCTCACTAAGAAGAAGACATCTGCAGCCAGGGAAATTCCAGAGCACTCTCAAGCAGTTCTCAAGCCTTCTCTGCAAGTTCTTCTCAAATCCCTCAAGTTCGTGTGGAGGATCAACAAGCACCCAAGCTACGTGCCGATTCATCCATAACAACAACGGTCTACGCGTCAGCTAGCGAAGATCATCCTCAAGTTCACCGTTTGCTTGAGATAAAGCTGTTCAAGCCCTCGATCAAGCTTCGTTCTTCAAGCTTCTCAACTCGAAGATCTGAAAGAACTACAAACCGGTTCAATCCTACGACAAGCTTCTATAGCCGTTAGGTTGCACCATCAACTTCGGAGATCGAATCAGAGGAATTATTTTAATAGAGATTGTACCCGCATTCAATTCAAATCAAATCAATAAAATATATTTTGTGCATCGTATTCTTGTCTTTATTTAAGGACACGAATTTGTGTGTTACAAATTTGGGAATCCTTGAATCCTTGAGTTTTATATTGGGAATCCTTGAGTTTTAACCGACCAAACGCACTCCTATATTCTATAGCGATTTGAAGCATAAAAAAGGTGGAGTTCCACCTTGTAGGACAATCAAGAGACAACTTTCTCCCATACGTAATTCCCAATTGACAAGTTGCATCTTGAAATTTCTCCTCTCTTTGGAGTTGCTGTCCAATATGCAACACTATCCCTAACCTTTTCAATCGAAAACTTGATGACCTCTAAACCATCCTTCACAACCAAGTTAAAATTATGGGCAGCACATCGTACATGAAAGAAACTCTTAAACCAAATATGATCACCTCCAAATTTTTCCAACAAAAGATTAATTATTGCATCATTGCTTGCGCCCTTGGATTGTATTCCAATATTATTTCCCCAAGCGTAGGGTTTAGGCCGGCGATAGCATGATACCGGTAAGACTGGGTCGATTCCATAATGCGCAGCGCGTGATGGTTGAATCGCGAATGATGGTTTTAGCCTTAAAGCGGAAAACTTGGCTTTTGGAATTTGTTTAGTGGAATTCTCTCGACTTCGAGAATGACTCGGAGATTTAAAAAAACGACAAATTGAACTAAGACAAAGTCTAGGGGTATTTAACTACCATGACTCGGGTTAATCCATCCCCTCTTGATAACCGGCTCGGGGCATCGTTAAATGCCCCCGAACGGAAGATTTAGATTTTAAAACCATTTACAAGAAAATGTGTTTACCAAAGATTAGGGGTTTTCGGTTCATTTTGCAAACGGATGGGTTGACATCGCCCAAAGCATCACACGTACCAAGTAGTCAAACTCTTGTTTACGTGTGATCAAAGAGATTAACAAACCCACTCTTCGGTACATAAAAGTGCAACCCCAAATATTTGATAAACAAGAGGTGTATGCTATTTGTCGAGATGGGCGAATTAATCCCAAGTCATGGAGTGCTAATCACCCCATGACTAAGCTTACTTAAACTACTCACTCATTACACTAGTTAACAAGTCTAGAATTTTGAAGAAAACTAAAAACATGCTTAACAACTCTATAAACTGATTTTTAATGAAGATCCTAGGTTAGCCTACAATATTAGTACTTGAGAAACTAACTAACAACTAATAGAAATAAGAGTTTTCTAAGGACAAAGCTAGAAAAACATGAACACTAAATACTTGAGGGAATTGAAAATAAACTACATATATTGAAAGAGCTAACCACGAGGAACAAGTTTAATTCACGAGATAACTACGGGAGATAAACACTTACGGGAGAAAACTAGAGAGAGTTTCCAAAGGCTCTCCAATGGAGAGCAAAACTTAGCTAGGAAAATGAAAAAGTAAGTATGAGAGAAGGAGAGAGGAGAGCCTATTTAATCATCCAAATCCTCTCTCCAATAAATATCCATAAAGCTCTCACATAATAACAAAGTTTCCATTAATAGAAAGCACAAAAATAGCTGAAAATTGCTTTTCGGACTGATGTGGATTGATCCACTATGAGAGTGGATCAATCCAGAATGCTCTGGTGGTCATTTGGATGTGAGTGGATCAATCCACTATGAGACTGGATCGATCCACTATGCTCTGGTAAAATCTTGGAGTGGAGTGGATCGATCCACTCCTTCACTGGATCGATCCAAAAGGGCCTGATCATGTTTTGGACTTGAGTGGATCGATCCACTATGGGAGTGGATCGATCCAGAATGGACTGATGATGTTTTTGCCTTGAGTGGATCGATCCAGTGAAGGGATCCATCCACTATTGGTTTGATGATGCCTTTGGTCACTCCCTTGGCTTTCCGTGTTTCCGGACTTCCTTCAAAACACTAAAACGAGTTGTGTGATCCTCGGGGAGGTGTTCCTTGGTCTCGTGCATGCTTGGTTACTCCCGGATTCCACCGGGAGTCTTTGAGAGTGTGCAAACGGCTTCCGGTGCATCGGCTCGAATTGTGACTTTTTTGGCTTCCCGGGCCTTAGCCAAATCATCGTTTCTTGGCTCTCGAGGCCCGATGTTGGCGTGCCATGGGGCACGTGGCCCTCAGTAATGTGGCACGGTTCTCAATGCGCTCCAAATGCGCTTATTTCGCGAGTTCAACTTGAAACTTGACAAAAACACTACTACACGCATATCAAACATATAAGACGCGAAATCGCATGTGTGTGTGAGATAAATGAGTTGGATAAGCCCCGGATATTTACAATATTGGGGACTTATCAATTATTAGTAGTACAATTGTCAACGGTCAAAGTAGACAATTTCCTATCTATATTCTACTCCAAAAATGTCTCCATCAACAACTCACACAATACTTCCACCGTGTGCAGACATGGCACATACACAAACCAAAATAAAACACTAACTATAATCATTGAACGTAGTAGAAAATATTAATAACAATGACAAGGCTCGAGGAAACTAGCATAAATTAAAATACTTAATTAAGAATTTACCTTAGAATGCGGCTTTGTAACTTCCAAGAATCATCCACAAAATGTGTTGTGATAACCATAAACCCGTTTTTTTGATTGCTAGATGTCCATGTATCAGTTGTCAAGGAAACTCTACTTCTGTTCTTTTCCATAAGCCTCATTGACTTGACCTTCTCAACATCATATATCTTAAAAATATCCCTCTTGATAGTGCTTCGAGAAACCACTTTAAAGCCCGGTTGTGGAGCATAGCAAAATTTCCTAAATCAAATGTGTTCCACCATGCCTAGAGGGTATTCATGCATTATAATCATGTAAGCTAGTTGTTTCCTACCAAATTCTGGATAACTATAACTTCCAAGGTTGGCCTTTTTTCCCTCCCCCTTCATAAGACCAGCTATTAAAATCTTTTGCTTGCCATCAATCATTTTTTTTTTCGATACAAGATTTAACATGATCTCCCAAATATGTTGTTCCACTTTTAGGACCCCCAACCAATTTCTTTTTACAATACAAGCACCTTGTTTTATACACACCCGTTGCCTTAAGTATTATCCTCTGAAAAGGTGGCCAATGTTCACTCCTTAAAGTACGTTATGACAAAATTTCATCACTTTCAGAAGTGTACTCCTTAGGTTCATTAGCGGGAATTAACTCTGTTTCTGCTTCTGAAATTGAATTCGATTCAACTTGAGTTGACATAGAGTGAGATTCCCAAATCGGCAAACTGCATATTAAAAAAAAAAATCATTTTCACTCCCTTGATTGAAACAACTGTATTGTTTAAACTGAGTACGCTACTACACTCCATTTCAAGTATAAGTTCTGCTAAAACTATGACTAAAAAGCAAACAACTGGAAGAGAGAGAGAGTGATTACCTTAGCGAGCGTGGGGATCTTGAGGGTGGGGATCTCATATCCATTTTAGGCTTCTCTGAAACAATTACAAGAGAGATGGAGATATTGAGAGTAGAGACAATCAGACAAATGAGAGATAGAGAGAAATATAACAATAACAATAAGCTAGTAGATAAAAATGGGCCTATTTAGACTACTCATGGTACTATCATTCAAAACTCTCATCCTATTCTATTTCTCAGGTACTAATTCTATGACAATAGTTGTAGAACAAACCATGAAAAGGGATAGTTAGCCATTTTCCCATCCCAAATTTTTTTACTATGTGCTAATAAAAGTACCAGCCATGGCGAAACAAAAATTGAGAGTGAGCGAGAACTAGAAGAGAGGGTGATTACCTTGACTTTATCGCAAATCGAGAGAGAGTTAGAGATCGAGCATGACTGGCTGAGTGCGTGAGATCGAGAGTGGGAGAATAGGAAGGGTTTGAGTCTTGCAGTCTGTTGAGAGGGAGTGAGATATCGAGAGTGTGTGCGGCTAAAAAATGAAATACAGTGAAAGAAACAATACGTATAACTAAACCTTAAAACAATAATTACAATGAGACCCCATGTGTTTGGAGAAAATTTAGTGAGACCCCATATGTTTCATAACTCATGAAGAGACCCCTATATTTCGGGAATTCGGGGATGGGGCGGATCGGGCGGATCGGGGACGGGGATGGATTGGGGAATGAATTCGGTGCGGATTCGGGGCGGGGACATGCTTATCTCCCCCCCTACCCAATTCCCAAATATTTTTTTAAAAAAAATCCCCATATCCTATCCAATCTCCAAACAGCTCTCCATATTGCTGATCCATTCGTATTAGGGATCAGATCAGATTCGAACGGGTTGGATGAAATGGCCAATCCTATCTACATGCCCCTCCCCACTCAACATCTTTATCCAGATTTGTGTAAAAAAAAACCTGTCATCCCCACTCTCATCACATTCACTATCCACAAATTCCTCAATGCCTGTACTTTCATGACTGTCATCACCCCCATCCCCATCCTCACTTATACCCCCATCCTCACTTCCATCCTCATTTATGTGTGTCTCACCCTTATAAGGTGAGTGAGATTCTTCACTCACATCAGCCCTTTGTACATAAACATCAAGTGTCTTGCTTACCTTCACCCACGTAACCATTTCCAGGCAATCATCATCATCAATCAATTTTCTTAACCCATAATATAAAACCCTAGCAGGCACTCTGTAGTGATAAATAACATCCCCAATCACACCTACCTCTTTTACCATGTGACCTATTTCTATCATCCTTATTTCATCAGTGTCCACCCAATCAATGAATTTGGATTTACCATCAGCATAGCATCTATCATTTATACCAATCTTTAATAAACCATTATAATGTAGCCAAATGGTGAAAAGTTTTTCATCTGAACCTGATGAAAAAGGCGACAAAGCCACTTATAATAGGGAAGTGGGGACACAGACGCACAAACAAACATCTATATGTATACATGTACAAGTATACACAAAAGGAACCAAAACCATTAAACAAATATACAAAGCCCTTAAACAAAGAGAGAAAACATAAAAAAAAGCAATCAAAATTCATACCATAATCGGGTGCTTGATCTCCAACCCTAACGATCCACATTTTTTTTTGATCGGCAAACAAAATATTATTAGATAAGCTCAACGAAGGTTACATCAAGCGAGAGAAAAGATCCAACCAAAGATTGGAGCACCCAAAGGGCAAAGCCCAAACCCTAACGATCCACATTGGGTACCACGAAAGTGTTGAACGAGAGAACTTGATCTTTGATGGTACTTGATCTGTGTAAGAGAGTGAAATTGGGGGTTGGGGTGAGTTCGATTGGGGCTGGGTTGAGTTCGATTGGGGTGAGTTCGAGCGATTGGGGCGAGTTCGACTCACTCACCTTTTCCCCCCTCTTCAGACCAGGTAAGACTGGGTAGTGTTTTAGGGTTTGTGTAATAAGGGGGTAAATCGTTAGGGTTAGGGGTTTGGGCGAGAAAGGAGGGGAAAGATAGGTCTGTCCCTAAAAAAGCCCCCAAATTGGGTTTTCTGTCAATTTTGATAATGTCTGTTATCAATTGGACGAAATTCGACCAAAATTGAAACTACAGGGTCTGTTAGAGTGAAATTGAAACAAGAGGGACCAAATCGAGACATGGGTCAAACTAGAGGGACCACTTCGATAAATTTCCCAAAAAACTTTTACCTATATGCAACATTCGTTTTAGTCCTTAATCTCCTAATATATATATATATATACGCCACCGATCCAGTCAAGGATCCCGGAAATCCCGGATTGAAGCCTTTTTCGGTGTTTTGATGCTTTTAAAAATTGTTTTTGGGAAATCCGAGCCGTCCAATGTGTTCAAAAGGTGTTTTCCAAGGTCCAAGCGGGAAATCTTCAAAAAAAAATACCGGGAAGGGCTTGATCCAAGCAGTTTTTCGCAAAAATTGTACATTTACAGTTTTGCAAAAAACCGCTTGGATCAAGCCCTTCCCGTATTTTTTTGAAGATTTCCGTGTGAAAACCTTTGAAAACACCTTTTGAACACATTGACGGCGTTCGTCGTCAAAAATATCGGGAAGGTGGAGTCCCGGATTCGGGACTCCCGGACTTGATAGTTACTCTATATATATATATATACAGTGAGCTTCCCATCAGGACTCCCTGATGGGCTTCCCATTAGGAAGCCCTCCAATTCTCCTATTTCCCGATCAAATTTTCAAAATCCGAACCGTCCAATGTGTTTAAAAGGTGTTTTTAAGGGTCCCCGTGAAAAATCAGTGAAAAAAAATACCGGGAAGGGCTTGATCCGATCAGTTTTCGATAAAAATGATAATGTCTGTTATCAATTGAACGAAATTCGACCAAAATTGAAACTACAGGGTCTGTTAGAGTGAAATTGAAACAAGAGGGACCAAATCGAGACATGGGTCAAACTAGAGGGACTACTTCGATAAATTTCCCAAAAAACTTTTACCTATATGCAACATTCGTTTTAGTCCTTAATCTCCTAATATATATATATATATATATATATATATACGCCACCGATCCAGTCAAGGATCCCGGAAATCCCGGATTGAAGCCTTTTTCGGTGTTTTGATGCTTTTAAAAATTGTTTTTGGGAAATCCGAGCTGTCCAATGTGTTCAAAAGGTGTTTTCCAAGGTCCAAGCGGGAAATCTTCAAAAAAAAATACCGGGAAGGGCTTGATCCAAGCAGTTTTTCGCAAAAATTGTACATTTACAGTTTTGCAAAAAACTGCTTGGATCAAGCCCTTCCCGGTATTTTTTTTTGAAGATTTCCCGCGTGGACCTTGGAAAACACCTTTTGAACACATTGGACGGTTCGGATCGTCAAAAAAATATCGGGAAGGTGGAGTCCCGGATTCGGGACTCCCGGACTGGATAGTTACTCTATATATATATATACAGTGAGCTTCCCATCAGGACTCCCTGATGGGCTTCCCATCAGGGAGCCCTCCAATTCTCCTATTTCCCGATCAAATTTTCAAAATCCGAACCGTCCAATGTGTTTAAAAGGTGTTTTTAAGGGTCCCCGTGAAAAATCAGTGAAAAAAAATACCGGGAAGGGCTTGATCCGATCAGTTTTCGATAAAAATGCATATAAAAACACCTTTTAAACATATTGGACGGTTCGGATCGTGAAAATTTGATCGGGAAATAGGAGTCCCTGATGGGAAGCCCATCAGGGAGTCCTGATGGGAAAGATTTCGTATATATATATATATATATTTATATACATAATAAAGGGAAAAAATGGGTTTATTTGAATTTCAGGATGGAAACATAACTCCAAAAAGAGCATAGGATGAAACTCTAATTTGAAGGTGGTTGGAGAATGATTATTTAAGTGACCCATAAAAAATAGGGTCTGCACAAAAAATCCAGTGATCTGCGATTCCGGTTCGGATTGAACCGAGTTTTGTTTTTTGGATTTTAACCATGGATTAATGGTTTGGACGCGGATTTTGATTTTAAAACAGTGGATTTTGTTTTTGGTGATTTCACGCGTAGACCCTTAAAACATCTTTTAAACACATTGGACAGTTTGGATTATGAAAATTTGATCGGGAAAGTGGGGTATGGTCGGATGATCCACATTTTAGGGTGTAGATAGGAAGGGATTCCTATATACATATACAAGAACAAGAAATAATGTAATGGGTTTTAATTTTTTTTTAATGTATAATAGTATTTTCTAGTATTTCTGGTAAGACTAGAAAAAGTAATTGGAAGGATTTCCTAGTATTGAGTGGGGTTTGGCTATAGGAACGTAGATACACTAGTACATTGCATTAATATAAGCACATAATTATATATTTATTAGGTTATATATTTATTAAAAATAAAAAAGTCAAATTTATAAATTTTTATTTATAAAAAATTAGGGTTATTACATCAATAGTAATACTTGGCAATACAAAAATAAATCCTTAGTCACACCTATTCTATTTACACACCAATATATCTTACATTTTTTTTTTTATCATAAATTAGTATTTCTCAATTTTTTATACTTGCACCCCTAAAGTTAGAATGTATTGCATAGATTTCTCAGATGAAATTAGCAAACAAACATACATGTAAGTTACTAAAAAAGTATATTATCACAACTTGCAATTTTAGTTTCTTAGACATATCTTGACACACAAAATAATTACTAAAAGAAGGTAAGAAATAGTTACAATTTTATAACACGCATGCTCTTATATATTGAATTTAGATAATAAATGCAAAATTATAACACAATTAAACATCAAAGCATGAACCTTGATCCTGCTAATTATATTCCACAGATTTCAGGTTCGATTTTGTTTGCCATTAAATTCTTGGGGCCACCGGGGATTATGCCCGGTCTTTATCTTCAGGACCCCAGAATTAGTCGAGGTGGGCGCAAGTTGGCTTGGACATCCGGTTATCACAAAAAAAAAAAAACAAAAAAACTTGATCCTGCTAATTTCATTACACAAATTTCATCCGACGATTCATGTCAAATGGAAGTTTGATAACCACAAAATATGATAGATAACAACTGAGATTTGTTGTACCACCAAGTTCATCCTAATCCTAGTATCTAATTAATAGACTTATAACATGGCCATGTTAGTGCTCCATCTTGATCACCATATATTCTTGACAAGAGGAACTACAATCAAATCAAAATAAAGAAATTTCTCCTTTCACTCGTACCGCTAAAAGCATTTTTCCACTCCATTCCTCTTAAATAGCAAAACCTGAACTTCGAACATCTCGGACATTACAAAGAAGTAATACTCGTATGGTTTGAGATCATGAGAAACAACCAAGTAGTTGATAGGTGCTGAAAAGCACCCATTAATCCTTTCAATTTATACCTTGTTAGTTCGGTTACGTAGTTAGTTGATAAGCGTTAGTTGGTTTGTGGTGTTTCAGGCCTTAGAAGCTCAAGAACTTGGAAAACGTGTTTTGGAGTAATTTAATAGAGCTGAGGATGAGAAGAGATGTAAAAAAGGAGTGAAAACTCAAGTTGCAACATCTTTAGTCCGGACGAACACTTTCTTGGATCGGACCAACACTCAACACGACAAAACTACCTTGCAGCAAGCTCCACAGGCACTCTCATGAGGATTCCTACCACCCTTCGGTCACTGCCACTCATTATGAGATTAAAACCAGTGTGTTGGATGAGTCACCTTGTTTCCACGGGCACTCTCATGAGGATTCCTACCAGCATATTGATGAGTTCACAACCACAAGCTCCACACTTCAAATTCATAATTTTCCAAATAAGGTGTTTAGGTTAATTTTGTTTCAATTTTCACTAAAAGAGAATGCCAAACATTGTCTTAGTACCTTACCCGCAAACTTGATAACTAGCTGGGGGCAATTGCAAGACACATTCCTTTAGAAATATTTTTCCATTGGCAAAACGACTCAGATCGGAAACTGATTACTTTGTTCAGACAAGCTGACAATGAGCCTCTTTATGAGGCTTGGGAGAGATTCAGTAACCTCATTAGGAAGTGTCTGCACCACAAAATTGCACAGTGCCAGTTGGTGCAAAGTTTTTATGATGGGTTGAATCCCCATTATCGAATGATGGTTGATGCCTCATGCAGAGGCTCATTAATGAATAAGATGAAAAGTCGGCATGTGAGCTTTTTGAGACAATGAGCGACACTTCCCAACACCGTGCCATTTACCATCACAATGATAGGGCAACCATCACAGCCAATTCTTCAAAGCCACGAGGTTTGTATGAGGTTAGCCCCTCAAATGACCTCGCTCTTAAGGTTGACTCTCTTGCCTAGAAACTTGACCAAGTTTTAAATTTGAGCTCGACTTCTACTCCGCCTCCTACTTTTCATGAGGCTTGTTCTCTATGCTCTAGTCCAGCTCATTACATTACTAAGTGTCTGGCGAGAGACTAATTTCCAGGTTTTGTGGAAGAGCAAGTTCACATTGCTCAGGGGTACCCTAATGCCCAAGGTTTTCCCAAACCGGGTTATCCTTCTTCCAACACTTATCACCCAGGATATAGGAAACATCCTAACTTGTCGTGGACAGTGCCCCTGCCCCACAGTCTAGGCCATGGTCCACACCATTCAATCTTGCGGCCTATCGCTATGCGAACTACCAATAGCCACTCCCTCAACAAGCACCTGCCCAATACTCGAGGGACTCTTCTTTCGATGATAAGTTTCTGAAGGCATTTGAGATGATGATTGCGACCCAACAACAGGTGAATTCTCATACCCAATCCATCTCATGGATCGAGGCACAACTGGGCCAATTGGCTAACACACTAAACCGTAGGGAGGAGGGCCGATTTTTTATCGGGCGAGCGGGGTGCCTTAAAAACCTTCCCCACTCGTAACTTGGCCCCCGGATCCAGAATACTGTATTTTTGATAGACCAAATCTTTTTCCAAAATCAGTGGCACAAGAGTCATTTAATTCAAATTTTCTTTTTAATAGTTTCTCGGGTAATAAATCCTTTTTTTAAATAAAAACCCGGGTGGCGACTCTGAAAACTCTTTAACAAATTTTCCATGGCACTGTCCACAATTGTCAATAGAGAGGCCTTTAGTGAGACAGACTCACTGGCCGGTCACGATAGTTAAATCTGTTGGATTTGGGTCGTGACAAAATCATTACTGCCTTTTAGTGACAAAATTTTCTATTCCCTTGTAAATTCACAGCAACAATTAGCGAGGAATTTTTGAAATATGTCGCAAATACATTTTTGATGCCAAAGTTTTAGTGACAAGTATTAGTGAGGAAAATATGCCTTCCTCGCCAAAAATGAACGACTGTTGTCCCATGACCAAGGAAACGTTAATTCCCTCACCAATAGCCTGCCTTTAGCGAGGTTGTTGGTTTCCTCGCTAAATGCAAGATTTCTTGTAGGCTTCTTCTTGTACTCAGCTAGGTTTATCATCAACCTGTGTTTCGGTTTTTAGTCCTTAGAGGTGTAAACTTCCATCCTTGCCATGGGCGGAGTCAGGACTATAATTTATCATGTGCTAACTCAAATTTGTACATATAAATACGTAACATCGTAAATGTTCAAAAATGCCCAAAACAAAAGTACACTGAAAAAGTAAAATTGAGTTGCGCTAAAGTTAATTCCGCTAGAATTTACATAAAAATATTTTTAATTTTTTTTCATTTCTGAACCGCCACCTGAGCTACAGCCCAATATAACCCATGATTAGCTCCGCCTTTGATCCTTGCCCATTTCATGGTTTCTAAGCCTTGCCTCAGTTCTGTCATCCGGTCGTTGTTCTTTGGTTGTCTTTTTATGTTCTTATTTTACCGCTACTTTGCACCTACTAATCCGTAGTTGCACGTTTTCATTTCTTTCCAAATATATGAGGCCTAAGGCCCTAAACCTTGGTTTTAATTAGAAACTTCAGGAGGGTGAGGAATCCTTGTGGGAGAATTCTACGGTACACACCCCCCACAAATATTGTGGCTCTAAATATGAGATTTTGTGGCTCGAGGTATGAAAGAGCGTACGGTATGCATCATCATACGGATAGTCACAAAATTTCATATAAGTCCACACAAAATCTCATATTTGGAGCCAGACAATCTCATATTGGAACCGTGCAGACCTGGTGCGGACCATGCGGACTTGGTGCGGACCTTATACAGATAATCACAAAATCTCATATTGGAACACCAAATCTCATATCTAGTCCTACAAACTCTCATATCGGTAATCACAACAATAAATATTAGGCCCGTCACAAAATCTTGTATTGGAACACCAAATCTCATATTTAGTCCACAAACCCCCGTATCGGTAATCACAACAATAAATATTGGAGTCCACAAACTCTTATATCGATATACATACTATCTCATATGGTCAATGGTCAAAGGTGACACAAAATCCCGCACGACATATGTAGCGCAATCTCGGTCGTCCATCCGTATGAGGTGCATACCGTACGCCCTTTCATACCTCTAACCACAAAATCTCATATTTGATGCTACAAAATCTCATATGGAGTAATTTGCAGGGAGAGTGTGTACCGTAGCAACACATTTTTCATGATTTTGACTTCTAGTTTATCTATACATCCAGTAATCCTAGCTAGTTGGCACATGCATGTCTTAGTTTTCTGCATCACATGGTGCCTGATCTCAAGCCGTTGTTGGAAGTAGGGCTAATAGACTAGCTGAACAAGTTAAGCAGCTGAATGTCCAAGTTTGTTATGAAAATTCTGTGAGTTCCAAAATATGTTTAGAATTTATTATTATTATTATTATTTTTTTTATGAAACGAGATTAATGGATCCAATCTCGAGTAGCTTAGACTTTTTTGAATATTCTAAACCAAATGAGACGCGTAATACTCACTTTTTGAAACTTAATTTCAAAGCTCAACGAGTTTTAAACAAATATATTTGATTGATTTGTTTTAAAAAAAAATCCATCTTGATAAGTTTTCGAAGAGAGAACTAAAGAAAGTCATTCAGTCGCAGTCCTCGACAGTAAACTATTTTGTCAAAAATAAAAAATAAAAAATCTTCTTGTTTGAGAGAGAGAGAGAGAGAGAGAGAGAGAGAGAGTAATCAGCCAAATAGTTCCCTCAAGTGAGATGTGTAATTGATTGTGTGTTACACTGAGACAAACCACAAATCTCATGTAAAAACGCATTTAAAGGAAATAAAAGTTATTGATTGTGTGTTTTACAATAGGACATACAACACATCACATGTAAGAACAACAAGAACAAGTTCAAAGGGAAGAAAAGTTACAATTTGACGAACAACAAACATCTCACGTAAAAAAACCATTTATACAGAAATAGCCCACACGACGCAGACACAACCAATGGAAAGACTCATAAGTTACAAGGATTCATCGCCTTTCGTGAATTTTGACTCCCGGAATTTCTACACCCCGTAGGGTACCAACGTAGTAGTTGGTACTCGTAGGGGGTTCACCAGTAGAGAGTCGTAAGTTACAAGGATTCATCACCTTTCGTGAATTTTGACTCCCGGCATTTCCTTTCATCTGAAAGCTTTTTTGCAAACCTGCAAATTTATGAAGGAAAAATAGTTGAAGTGATTTTTTCGTTGTGGACCTTTAATTCCTTGATGATCCGAATAGTTCAATCCCATTGAATATAAACGATATAGTCTCACTTCTCATAACCAAAAGTGACGATCGTCCATTTTTATAAGAAAGCAAATTATATGTCCGTTAGTGTTCGATCGATCAAATTGACCTTTTGCAGAAATAATTTGTTATTCAATCAAATTGACGTTTTGCAAAAATAATTTGCAAACCATCCTCTAGTAGTTGACATTTAATTACGATAAATAAGTACTGTAGGATGAAGGTTAATTATATACGTACGCTTTGAGTGCCTCTTCATTGGTTCCACCATTTGGAATTGGTTCGTTGTGACCAGTGTCGATGTTTACCCTTGAAACTGGTTTCGTCAACAATTTCTCACCAACTTCCACAAGATTCTCCAAGTTATTAGTCGTAGATCCGTCTACTGATGATAATATCCCGCTTAATGTGTCGTCCTGAATATTCGTGTTGCATAAAACAAGGAAATCATAAAAATCATTAGGTCTAACTTTTTTAAAACTTCCAACAGCTTGTAATTTTTGGAAGAGTAAATGATCAGAGAGATCTTAACTATTTTGAGGAAGTGATATTTTGTTTTCTTTGACCTTATATCAGGTAGTTGGTGGATCACAGTCTACACATTTTTACTTAATTTTTTTCCAATTCTAATTAACCAGAAAAACAATGTGCCACCTAGTGTTCTTCGTCAACCAAATCATATAGTTCAGGTTATTGTTCTCGAAGCATTTAGGATCGATCCTTCATTCTGAATGAAAAATTGAAAACATTCGATTGAAAAACATAAAATACCGGAAATGGGCCTAGACACCTACGGGTGCACCCTTCGCGGTACCATAGAATACTGGAAATAGTTATGCTCATGAGTACACACCTAAACAAGCACAAGGTCCCACTCACCACGCTGCAAGTCACACTTACAGCAAGATAGTGTCTATCCATGCTGCAAGTATTTGGGCATGTTTGTAGACACAAGTCCACTTTACATACACACTCACATTTGATTCCGGGTATACTACTTTTGCAGCACGCGCATGGATTTCTATCTCATGTAAGTGTGGCTTGCAACGTACATGGAGTCGTGGACGGTTGCATGTGTGTTTCGGTTTGATTGTTCAATGATGAAGCAAAAGGACTAGTATAGAGAATTATGGCTCTTACTTGGATTCGGAGGTAATTTTCCTTGGAACAAAGAACTTCAAAGACCACAGAAAGGTGGTAATCAACCATATCTGAACTTGCCTGATTGAAACAACTTATTAAAGGAGTATGCCCCTTATTATATAACCAACCAAAAATCCCCCAGTTTGCAGCCACTGTTGCAGTGTACGGACGGTCAATCTTTTGCGTTCCTGTCCCTACTGATATCACTAGAAAACGATCATAATCCATGGGCTTTATCGTATGGTGGAAGTCTGGATTTTCCTTGAAAATTGCTTTGGTCACTTCACCCATTGCAACCAGAGCCTGCAATAAAATTATATGCCAATCCAATAATTTTCGTAATTCTAGCCAATTAAAATTAGAGTGGGTTTCGACTAAATTATTTTTTTAGTTAACTTATAGTCATAATTATTTTTGGTTTTCGTCATAACCAAACAATTTCATCAATAGAAATTTTCTTTTTAGACGAAAATTAATTTTGAAAATCATCATAAAGAGAACATGTTAGAAGAGCGATATTACAAAAAAGAGAACATGGTAGTGCATGCCCCTTATGGAAAAGTCAAAAGGCTTATAAATATAGAGTCTTCAACCCATGGTTTCAAATTGGATATGCTACATTAATGTTTTAGAAAACTTATGTGGCATTTAGGCGTCTCCAAATTTAATATCAAAAACCTCAATCTCCAATTTTGATGTCAAATTATAAGTTTTAAAGTAAAAAAAAAAAAAAAAACTTTTTTTTAATATCAAAATGTTAAAAATGAATTTTGAACGATGAGTCAAATTTGAAGCAAATGGAGACAAATCCACGTTTGATTTGACATTAGAGTTGAATAAAAGGAGGATGACAAAAACGGTTTCTACTCCAAGTAGGATTTGAAGCATTAGGTTGGAGATGCTTAATATATAGGATATCAACGTCACAAAAATTTAAAAAATAGCATTAATTAACTATCATAAAATTGGGTTTTATATACCGGATTATTGGCACAAACACCACCGTCGATCATGTTAAATTCTTTGAGATTCCCATCCTGGTCTTTGTTCGTAAAATAATGTCCAGGAAGATATGTTGGTGCTGCTGAGGTGCTGATGCATATATCTGAGAGTGCCACATCAGTTACTGGATTGTTTGTCGCCTGCAATTAATATACTATGAGAAAATATGAAATATATCTTTTGAATTTAATTTTTTCATTTTTTTGGCCTCCATTGTATACATCGGTGGGGACGTTAGAGTGCAATTAATAGGTTAACAATCAAAGAAAGTTTGATATCTATCTATAGACTCGAACTCTAGTCCTCCCCTTCCAAGCCAAGTTAGTTTTGTCATTAATTAAAAATTGTAACGTAGTACATAATTGAAGTACCAAAAAGTGACCAATCAACTTCTTATGAATTCTGTAAGTTTACACCAATAGACAAGTGAAGTAGCCAACCCTCGTGTGGTTGACCGACCAATCAGGAGAGAGAGAGAGAGAGAGAGAGAGAGAGAGAGAGAGAGAGAGAGAGAGAGAGAGAGAGAGAGAGAGAGAGAGAGAGAGAGAGAGAGATTAAATTATAGAAACCTGAAATGTGCTGAAGATTGTCGGCTCTAGTTTCTTGATGTCAAAAGCTGGAATAACAAGGTTTGTCAAGCACTGGTGCAACTTTGTGTCTCCTAATATGCCCTTGATCAGCTGATGAAGATACTTCCCATCGTATTTAGGCCCATTTGAAATTTTGAAAAAGTCTCTTATCCCAGCAAAAGGTCCCCTGCATTTTTCTAAAGTTCTCAGAAAGGAAAAACAAAAAAAATCGAAGAAAAATATAATGGAAAACAAGCTAGATACTAAAAATGTTAAATTCCATGGAGATCTCCTCATCTATGCCTCTTTTCCACGGAGACTTCCTAACGTTTAAAGTGTCTAGACAGACCCCCTCATCTATGTGAAATGCAAAAACCTCTTTTCTCCTTTAACAGAGTGAAGGGAATGACTATGATACCCCTTAAAAATTAAAAATCACCCACACTCATCCCCTCATCTAACCATAATTCATATTTTGAAAAAGAACTACTTTTTGGAAAACACATTTTGAAAATAATTTTATTGAGAAATTTAAAAACGGTATTTAAAAAAAAAACATTTGAAAAAGAATGTTTTGAAAAAAAACATTTTTTAAAAAACAGGTTTCAAAAACAGAATAAAACGTTTTTGGAAACAATTTAATTTAATTTAATTTTATATGAAAAACCAGTTATAGATGAGGGGGCCTGTCTAGACGATTTTAAACATTAAGGCGTCTCTGTAAAAGAGAGGCATAGATGAGGATGTCTCTATCGAAAACTCACTATAAATTTTAAGTCCCCTTTTTATGTGTTTGTTCATTTTGTGCTTACCTTACTTGGGGGAATATTTGGGGACAGTTTTGAAGATAAAAGGGTACTATTTCTTTTGCAGCATATAATGGTCGATTTTCCTCCTTTTTTGGTGCAGTTACCATTGCTGCTATTAGACCACCGGTACTTGTTCCTGAGACAACATCGAAGTAATCTGCGAGTCTTGCATTCGGTCCATCGAGTTCCTAATTTACAAAAATCGTTATTACAAATCAAAACTAGATCTCTAGGGTTAGGGCCACAAATTAAAACTTTTATATACAATTACCCATGGTCGACCTTAATAAAAATTGATGTCTCAAAATCATATCTCTATCATACAATGAATATTTTGATTGTAGTATACATAATGTGTTTGAATATACGATCTTAATTTCAAGATGGAATTGCAGAGAAGTTCCTGCAATTGTATCTCGGTTTTCCATCTCGGCAATTATGGTCTAGATTTTAGAAAGACTCTTCTTAGAAATAATGTATTCTTTTCGGAAAGTGTCTTCCAATATATGATGTGAACCATTAAAAACACCTTCGGACTTTCGAGATTACACATGCAACCCCCGGGTCCAAAAAAATAAAATTATTTTTGGTTCAAAACCCGTACTTTATTTCTGGTATTAAGCATGTTGATGAGTGATTAATCAATGAAGATATGCAATTTTTCAGTATAATGGATGTAAATGATTGATTAACATTTGAAAATCTACTACCTTTTCGAGTAATAATTAAACTTTGAGGTTTGAACACATGCAGTTTTTTATACTAATTACTCTTTCCATCCGTAAGGATAGTTCATAACCCAAAAAAGTCCAATTTTTTAATAAAGAAACAAAGCACCTCCGTGCACAATTTCTTACCAAATTGAAGAACTAATTGAGATTTTTATCCAAAAATTACACAGCATATAAACAACACACTATCTTTGTGGAACAAAGGTAAAGAAGATATTTATTTTGAGTGCCACCTTCGAATCGGAATCCTGGCTTCATTCCTGACAACAGACAGAAAAGTCTGAATAAATTGAAAAATATTACTCACCTGAAGTTGTGATTCTAGGTAAGAGAGCACAACTCCGGGTATGATTCCTCTAATCCCTCCTCCATCAATGCTAAGTATTGTAACAAGTTTCCCAAAAACTGGTGGACGGATTTGAGTAAGTGGTTTCGCCATTAGAGGAAATTAATGAAACAAGAATGAGTGAGAATTTAGAGGTGATGAGTTATAGGGAGATAGTGGACTTTATATACGGTTTCAAAATAGTTGACACCGCCAATAAAAGATACTCCCTCCGTCCCTTTTTAAATGTGTTGCTTCGTAAATCTAACTTATTAAAAAAACATCATCATTACACCTTTCACATCAACTTTTTCACTTTCCACATCAACTTTTACCTCTACTTTCTAAAATTATCCTTCACCCTTACCCATTAACTTTTTACCCACTAACTTTTCAAATGGGCAAAATGATAATTCTACAAACTTTTACCCATTAACTTTTCAAAACACACACTTATTAAGGGACAGCCCAAAATGGAAATGTCAACACTTAAAAAGGGACGGAGGGAGTAGTCAGTAGAATTTGAAGATATATTTGAATGTGGATTTGGAAAAATTATGTTTAATTGAATGACCTCGTTTGTTTGATCGGAGATAAATTGATGAGATATGAAATCCCTTGGGATATGAGTAGGATATGAAATCCTTGGAATATTGCTCAGGATATCAATGGATGGAGAAAATCCATGTACAGTGTTTGTGTTTAACGGGATATAGCCATTCAAAAACATTTTTTTTGGGAATGGGGGGCCCTGTAGTGAGCTGATGGGTGTAGTGAGTAATATGGACCGTTGATCTCCACAAGCATATTTTTTTTTAACTATTGAAAATTCATATCTCATCCAAATCCCCCGTACGGATTGGCATAAAAATTGGTGAGGTATTTCAAATCCCATCCGAAAAAAAGTTAACAAACATGGAATTTTGGGTCCCACTCCATCCTACCATCAAATCCCATCCCCAAATCCACCAAACAAACACGGCCGAAGGGTATAGCAAGTGGTGGCTAGCTCATGCGGTAGAGCTTTTGGATGCCCCACACTGCATTCTGGAATCGAGTCTCATTCCCCCCTCCTCTATGTACTAGATTAGCAATAACGAATGACAAAAAAAAAAAATAATAATAATAATAAATAATTGAAGGGTACATTATTATCAGATGTTTAAGTGCCGCCAGAATTTATGATCTGAAACTATGAGTTGTCCTGGGAATATTTTTTGGTCGATAAGAGGAAAAAATATTGCATATGATGTGAAGAGGCCACCATCTCACCGCTTCGTAATTGAAAACGAAGTTCGATCTCGCCGAGAATCTTTCAATTAAAAAAATGACGGAAAAACGTACCATTGTATTTTTTTTATTTAATTACGTTAGTTGTTTTAAAATAAGATGGCAAGCCACATGATTCATGATACATTATTTTAATTGAACGTGGAAATTTTCTGACGAAGATCGTGTTTGCGCACGATAAGGGGACGTCGGTGCTGTTCAAGGTGTTGTCGGCGTTCGCCTTCAGGAATATCAGTCTGACGAAGATCGAGAGTCGGCCTCACAGGAACAGGCCGATCCGGCTCGTGGACGACGCGAATGTGGGGACGGCCAAGCACTTCGAATACATGTTTTATGTCGATTTCGAGGCGTCCATGGCGAAGCCGCATGTACAGAACGCGCTGACGGAGGTCCAGGAATTCACGTCGTTCTTGAGGGTGTTGGCCTGTTGGGGAGTTATCCCATGGACATGACACCTTGGTGCCCCTCACACGGTGATTAGAAGAGAAGGAGGAAAAAACCTCCTTTTTCTATTTAATTTTATTTTGTTTCCTTTGGGTTTTTTTTGTATTTTGTAATGGGTTTTTCGTTTTAGCAGTAAATTTTTTTATTCATCAACGAATCAGGGGACCAACTAGAGTTGGGGGAGAAAAAAACACTATTTGATGTGTTGGGGTATATATGGGGTGGGTGTCTACATTTTTCTGTTGTTTGGATGAGTTTGTGATGAATGTACTCTGTTTTATTAGTTCAGATAACCACCTCTTATGAGTTTAGATAACCACCTCTTGCAAATCAAGATAACCACATCTTGTGTGTCCAGATAACCACCTCTTGCGATTCCAGATATGGTTATCTGCGCCGGAAACTTTTCCGGCGGAGTCCAATTTTCCGGCGACTTTTCCGGCAGCCTTTTCGGCGCAGGCGACTTTTCCGGCAAAGGTATATTATGTATTAAATTTAATGTAAGGGTACATTTGTCTAGTAAAAAAATAGAATGGACCTAAGAGAATAAAAAAAGTGGTTTGGTGGATTAGAGATGTTATGAAAACATTAGGTGGACTAGAGGTGTTATAAAAAGCTATAATGGACCCTATAACAATTCATTAAAGATTTTATTCATTTGGTCACCTTAAATGAAAAATGAAAACGCAAACGGAAAAGACATCTTCTATCATGAGACAGGACTCACTTGTGTTGTGCCGCGGGCTCCTTAGGAACCCAACCGTAACCCAAAGATTATTGTTGGCCATGATATTGGAGAAGTAGCAAACCAATCATATGCAAAATCAAACGGAGAAACCAAACCAAAAGATTAAACAAATAAGAAAGACAAGATTTTCGTGGTTCGGCTTACAGATGTAAACCTACTCCCCGGGGCAAGCAAACAAGAGAAGATTCCACTATGTGACGAGAACATGGTCCGAAGAGCTACAATGGTGACAAATAAACAAAGCTCTCGTAAGAGACACTCACTAACCCCAAATTCAAGTTCTCTCACCAAAACAAATTCTCTCTCATCAAGTCTCACAAAACCGCTAGGGTTTTTTGACCAAGAGACGCAGACAAACAGATTCTTCAGACGTGACAGGAAGTCACACAAATACAGATGATTCTCACGAAACCGGAAACCCTAAGGTTTCAACCAGAAAGAATCGCAGAAACAAATGATCTTCCAGATGGCCGAAGGCCTATAGAACCCACGTGAATGGGAAAACCAGAAACTGATGAAGATCATAACTAAGAATCCTAAATTCTACAGATGAGACCCCCTAGAGGCCTCTCAAAGGGATGCACTCAAGCAGTCCAAACCTTAATGGAGAGAGCAAGACTATATTTATAGCCACAAAATCCTTCCTAAAACCAATACTTGCCCAAACAGATTTCCTTGCACCCCAAGACATAACCAACAAGGAAATAAATCTTTTGGAAGTTTAAAACCCAATCAAAATAGAACATAATTGGCTAAATTGCGCAAAGCCGAACCAGCTGGTTTGGACCAAGCCTTTGGTGGTCCGGACCAGACATGCTGCAGCCAAAACTAACCAACTAGATTCGGTGGTCCGGACCTTCGTTTCGGTGGTCCAGACCAAGGGTGCTGCGAAGTGCGATTTTGTCCAGAATTGCCCGAAATTGCTTGGTCCAGACCAAAGAAGCCTTGGTTTGGTCCAACCATGCTGTGAACACCAAAATCGAGCCGAAATTACAACAATTTGCTCAAGACACCTATCCCATGCACATTGTGGTGGTCCTCAAGACATTAGCTACAAATATATGGGGCTACTGTAATTCTTACTATTCTGTTACGGGAAAGTTAGTTACAGCAGTTAGAAAATAAGTGGAGGAGACTTGTATGAGAATAGCGATAAATAGGCTTTAGCCTCACTTAACATGTATGTCGATTATGATCAATAAGATTCTCCTGTGATTCCCTTCTCTCTCTCTCTCTCTCTCTCTCTCTCTCTATCAAATTCTGTTATTTTCTATTTTTCTTCCTAGCCATTACATTGGTGTCAGAGCAAGGCAATTCTTGGCTTGTCAAGATCCACTGTAAACCACCATGGCAGATGGAACTAGAGCAGCCCAAAAAGCCCAGAAGATGGAGGAAACCCTGCGCACTTTGAAAGAAGGCAATGAAAGGAATTCCCTGGAAATTGGAGAAATCAAGAATTCACTCAAGGACTTAAGCGACATCAAGGAACTCATTGCTGCAATGAACACGAAGTATGATCAAGTAGCAAAGCATGTGTTTGGGAAACAACAACAAGATCAAGTTGGGGGTTCAAGATTGTACCAGCAGGAACAAAGTCCAAATGGGGGAGCACGAACGCAACACCACGATCAACCTGGGGCATTAGGGTTTCAAATTCAGACTGATGTACCTTCAAGATTAGAAATTAGTCCCCATTCTTCATAGAGGCATGCTAAGATAGAGTTTCCAAGGTTTTATGGAGAAAACCCTAATGGCTGGTTACATAAATGCGAAAGATTCTTTGAATACAATGGTACAAAAAACTTGGATAAGGTAAAATTGGCTTCTCTTCACCTGGAAGATTCACCCCTTCAATGGTTCCAATGGTTTGAAAAATGCCATCACCATATCTCTTGGGAGCTGTTTAAACATGGGTTAATTTCTAGGTTTGGACCTAATACGTATGAGGATGCAGTTGGAGAGTTAACTAAATTGAAACAAACTACTACTGTTAAAGCTTACCAAGAACCATTCGAAATTTTGGCCAACAGAACCCAAAATCTTCCTGAGAATTTCTTCATTAGTTTCTTCATTAGTGGTTTGAAAGAGGAGATCTAACCAGGGGTGCTCATGTTTAGGCCCACGTCCATAACACAAGCCATAGGGTTGGCTAAGTTGCAGGAAACTAGCATTGAAGCTATTACCAAGAAAACCAGATTGGGGGCTAGAACTGATGGCATACTGCCACTCCCCCAAATAAGTCATTTGTGGGCAATGACAGCTTTGTTAGGAAGGAATTAACCAAGGAATTGGAGGAGAAAAGGGAAAAAGGTCTGTGTTTTAAATGTAATGAGAAATATACAAGGGGCCATATCTGTTAGAAGAAACAACTTTTTACCTTAGAAGGGGAGGAAGAGGGTCAAGAAGAGGTGCAAGATCTGGATGATGTTAAAGGAGTTGGGGATGAACAAGTCTTGGAAGAAGAGCTGCAGATTTCTTCAAATGCACTAACTGGATCCATTTCCAACAGAACTATGAGGGTCAAGGGAAATGTTAAGAATAAACTCATTATCATCTTGATAGATTCCGGGAGTACACACAATTTTCTGAGTCCTGAGATAGTTAAAAGGGACATCAAGATTGAATGCATTGATTCACTGCCAGCTTCAGTGGCAGATGGCACAAAGATGCTAAGCACAGCTGTATGCAAGGACTTCCAGTGGGAGATGTAGGGGGTTACATTTCAGGCAGACATGAGGGTATTGCAGTTGAAGGGATGTGATATGGTTCTGGGTATACAGTGGCTAGCAACATTAAGACCAGTTAAGTGGGATTTCAAGAACCTTAGTATGGAATTTCATCTCAAAGGTAGGAAACATGTTTTGAAGGGGGGGGGGGGATGATTTAGTGATTGTGGATCCAGAGAAGATGACTAAAATTCTGCAAAAACAGCCCCAAGGAGCCATAGCTCAGATCTACTTCTTACAAGCTAATGAAAATGGTGATATGGTCAAGGACAAACCACATGAATTAGAGGACTTGCTTATAGAATTTGCAGACATTTTTCAAGAACTCAAGGACCTTCCACCCTCCAGATCACATGATCATTGTATCCCATTCAAGCCAGGGTCAGAGCCAACCAATGTCAGGCCATACAGGTATCCTTATTTTGAAAAAGCTGAAATTGAAAGAAAAGTAAAGGACATGCTAAATTATGGAATAATGAGACCTAGTGTCAGCCCTTACTCTTCCCCAGTTCTTTTAGTTAAAATGAAAGATGGATCCTGGAGAATATGCATTGATTACAGAGATCTTAACAATGTCACTGTTAAAGATAAGTTTCCATTACTAGTTATAGATGAGCTCTTACATGAGTTGAGTGGGGCTAAGTACTTTTCTAAGCTGGATTTAAGGTCTGGATATCACCAAATAAGGGTACACCCCTCTGACATCAACAAGACTGCTTTTAGAACCCATGATGGTCACTATGAGTTCCTAGTGATGCCATTTGGACTCACCAATGCACCATCTACATTTCAAAGCTTGATGAATGAGGTTTTTAGACCTTTATTGAGGAAGTTTATTTTAGTATTCTTTGATGACATTCTGGTGTATAGTCCAACATGGGAGGATCATTTAAAACACTTGGCAATCTCACTACAGCTGCTTAGACAAAACCAATTGTTTGCCAAAATGTGTGTTTGGCAAGACTGAAGTGGAGTATTTGGGACATTTGGTCTCAGCTCAAGGGGTTTCTGTAGAACCAAGTAAATTGCAGGCTGTAAATTCTTGGCCCCTACCATCTTCAGTCAAGGAGTTGAGGGAATTTTTGGGTTTAACTGGGTATATAGAACTATGGAAAAATATACACACCACTACATGAGTTGCTCAGAAAAGACTCATTTGTGTGGAATCCTGCAGCTACAGTGGCATTCAACCAACTGAAAAACTCTATGACTACTACACCTGTTCTAGCTTTACCTTATTATAGTAAAAACTTTGTCTTGGAAATAGATGTTTTAGGCATGGGGCTAGGGGCTATACTCATGCAAGAGGGACACCCAATTGCTTATTGGAGCAATGGTCTATCATCCAAGGATCAAACCCTTTCAACATATGAAAAAGAGCTTATGGCAGTGGTTTTGGCAGTGCTCAAATGGAGATATTATTTGTTGGGGAGACATTTTCTTATAAGGACTGATCACCAAAGCTTGAAGTACCTCCTAGAACAGAGAGTGGGCACTCTTTTCAACAAAAATGGGTTACTAAGTTGCTTGGCTTTGACTACACCATTATCTACAAGACTGGAAGGGATAACCAGGCTGCAGATGCTTTATCTAGAAAGGGGGAACTTCCTACTACAAGAGAGTCAACATCAACAATCCATGCCCTTTCTTGTGTAACTTCTAGCTAGTTGGATGAAGTTAAGCTAAGCTGGGAACTAGATGCCCACATCAAACAGATGATCATAGATTTACAGCAGGGAAAACACCATTCTGGGTATGAATTGAACCATGGCATCCTAACTTACCAAGATAGGTTGGTGGTAGGACAATCCCGTGTGAGAAGGAGATTAGTTCAGGACTTCCATTCCTCTCCTTTGGGAGGGCATTCAGGCATTAGTAAGACCACCAAAAGGCTCCAAAGAACTTTTTATTGGAAGGGTCCCCAACAGGATGTAGCTCATTTTATCTATGAGTGTGATGTCTGTGAGAGATACAAGAGTGAAAATGTGCCATACCCAGGCCTTTTACAGCACCTTCCTATTCCACAACAAGTTTGGATAGACATTTCAATGGACTTCATTGAGGGCTTACCTAGTTCCCAAGGAAAAACTGTCATTTTTGTGGTGGTAGATCAACTGACTAAGTATGGCCATTTTATGGCATTGACACATCCTTACAGTGCCAAGGATGTAGCTAAGGTGTTCTTTGATCAAGTATTTAGACTCCATGGATTACCTTCCTCCATTGTGTCAGATAGAGATGCTATCTTTACCAGCCATTTCTGGCAGGAACTTTTTATCCTACAAGGCTGTGAATTGTGCCTTAGCACAACCTATCATCCCCAATTAGATGGTCAGACAGAGGTTCTGAATAAATGTTTGGTGAACTACTTAAGGTGTATGGCTGGTGACTGTCCAAGACAGTGGGTGAAATGGCTTCCTTTGGCAGAACAGTGGTATAACACCTCATACCTTTCAGCCACTAAAACTACCCCCTATTATGCAGTTTATCGGCAAGAGCCTCCAAACCACACTTTCTGCATTTCCAAGCCTTGCTCAGTGGCAGAGGTGGATAATTGGTTAAGAGAAAGGGCTGCAATCACCAAACAACTTAGAGAAAATCTTTCACAAGCACAACAGATGATGAAGTACTATGCTTACAAGGTCAGGTCTGAGAGGGCATTTGCAGTGGGTGATTGGGTCTACTTAAAGCTACAACCTTACAAGCAAACTTCACTAGTTTACAGAGGAACATGAAGCTATCTCCTAGATTCTATGATCCATCTCAAGTCCTGCAGAAAGTGGGATCAGTGGCCTACAAGTTGCAGTTGCCAACTGCTAAGCTCCATCCTGTCTTCCATGTTTCTTTGCTTAAAAAGAAGCTTGGGAATCATGTGTAGGCTCAGCCAACTCTACCTCCTATTGGTCCTGAAGGAACCGTGGAGCTTGAGCCCTTGTCTGTCCTGGATAGAAGAATGGTGAAAAGGGGAAACAAGGTAGTGGTTCAATGGTTGGTTCAATGGGCCAATTCTTTTCCTGATGATGCAATCTGGATTGATCATTCTGAGTTGCAGTACAAATTTCCTCACTTTCAACCTTGAGGTCAAGGCTGTTTTTCAACCAGTGGGGAATGTTACATCAAGACATTAGCTACAAATATAGGGGGGCTACTGTAATTCTTACTATTTTGTTACGGGAAAGTTAGTTACAGCAGTTAGAAAATAAGTGGAGGAGACTTGTATGAGAATAGCTATAAATAGGCTTTAGCTGTAACACCCCGTATTTTAGTAAATACATATTTAAATATCGCTTATAAAATTATTCTATTTTTATTACATAAAAATGGTTCTAGTATTATTTTAAAAAATATATAATATATATTTAGGTATTTTTTTAAAGCTAGTTTTGTATCAGAATTAGCATCGCAGAGCAAAGCGGGACACGTAGGAAGGATCCTTGGTGACCAAGGAAAGAATAATCCGGAATGAGACATGTGGCATTCTATTATAGGGTGGATAGCTATGAAGTAAGTATGCCATAAATTTATGAGATATCCCTAGATTTTGTAAGAGTGTATCCGGACATTCTCCAAGCAAATAAGGTCTCATGGGATTCATTAGAATTAAGAAGATAATTCTAGATGCTATTGTTGCTATTAGTATAAATAGGCCTCACTTCACACACGTACACGGCACAGTAAGACAAAAAAATATAAGAGAGAAAAAGAAAAGGAAGGAAAGAAGAAAAAAGAGAGAAAAGTCGGTCATCGAGTCAAGGGCTCCGATTTAAGGTAAACCGGGTGGTATACAATATGCTCCTCACGTTATGCTTTTGTTAGATTCCATGTTACGATTGATATTGCTCTTTGTGATGTTATGATCACGTTAAAATGCTATGGGACTATTTGGTACGTTGATCGAGTGGACCTACCAAGATCCTGGCCCAGTAGCCGGGAATAAGCAAAAAGGAGGCTTGGCTCACAGGTAGCCGTGAATAAAGTAAAAGGAGGTTTGGCTCAGAGGGGGTGAGGGCGTCCATCGGTCATGTACCAAAAAGGGCCAATATGTGGTTCAGTGATATGGATATATTTTTTAATGAATTCATTGATCATTTCTTTCCTTTGCTGAGCTGTTGTATTTTGTCATATTGTATACTTCCCGGCTTAATCTATTTTTCAGGATGGCTCGGAAGTGAGAAGTGTGATGGGGTCGACTATTGGGAGTCACGAGACCGAATTCCTATTCGGAGAATTTGTAAAAGAACTTAAATTGTAATTTTATTTTAAGAAAAAAGTCTAATTTTTTTATGTATAAAAGAAATCTATTTTTTTTTTACGGCTCCAAAAATCAGGGTTGTTACATTAGCCCACTTAGCATGTATGTCGATTATGATCAATAAGATTCTCCTGTGATTCACTTCTCTCTCTCTCTCTCTCTCTCTCTCAAATTCTATTATTTTCTGTTTTTCTTCCTAGCCATTACATGATTTGAAGGGTGGACTGTCGATTTATGATTTCATAGTGGAAGGCAAATTGGTTCCAAACTCACACTCTTTTTCTTCGTCATGACCGCTTGATGGATCGATCCGTTAGTTTTCCAAGTGAGTTCCTCTTATAATACATTAAACCCAAATAAGGATTTTAAATAAAAAAATTGGAAATAAAATATAATAATACTAATATACCATGTTTCGTCTCTCACGTCACTGTACACAATATTAATTCTCGTTTACAGGCAAGATTATTTTAGTAGTTGATTAATTATTTAATTTTCTTAGCAGTTGGTCAATTGTATAGATTTAGGGGTGTTTACCTTAGCCTTATCCTATTTGGATATAAAAGAAAAATACAAAAAAGACAGATCATGCGAGACAAGAGAAGAAATCAATTAATGTATAGATTTATCTAAATTAAAAATTGTTGAAGAGTGACTAATTGGGTTAGCCTTTTTGATTGGCGATTTTAAAATAATGTGAAGTGTGAAAGATAAATGTATTAGGGGTGTTTACCCTAGCCTTATCCTATTTGGATATAAGAGAAAAAGGCTTATTGACATTTTTGGTCCCCCAAAGTATGCCCGAGGCGCCATTTTGGTCTCCAATATTTCAATTGCGCAATTTTGCTCCCCAAAGTTTGAAATTTGGGTTATTTTGGTCCATATTCCTCACGCCGTTTCTCCCCTCCGTCAAATTGAGGAGCACAAGTGGGTTAATGTGTCCATTTTGATTTTCACTTCTTCTTCTCTCTCTAAAATGAGCACTACATCAAGGAGCTTGCATGGGGATTTCAGATAACTCATGCCCACAACCACCATCAAACTTCTCTTTATCGAAACTATTCATGCCCATCTCAGGATACTACATCTTCTGCCACTGCTGTCAACCAAGCTTGATCAGAAAAAAAAAAATGAAAAAACCTCAGGTCCTTCCTTGATCTAAAGAAAGAAGCCATGATAAAAAAAAAACAAGAAAAACAAAAAAAGCCATGAAAAGACCTCGCGTCCTTCCTGGAGCAGGTAGAGAAGGTGAAGGAACAAATGGGTTCGATTCGGGTCATCTTGACCTGGCTCCAGGAATCCAACGAAGAGTCCAAAACCCTCCACAAACCCGAATCCGTAAAGGCCCTCGCCACCGGATCAACGCGGATGTTGGATCGTGTTTGGAAGAAGGGAAATTAGGAACCAGGTTTGACTGTATTTTGGAAATATAGAGGGAGAGAGGAATGAAAAGTGGAGATGTGGAATACCCCTTGTGCCCCTCAATTTGACAGAGAGGAGAAACTGTGTGAGGGATAGGGACCAAAATGACCCAAATTTCAAACGTTAGGGACCAAAATTGCGCAATTGAAACACTAGGGGACCAAAATGACACCTCAGGCATACTTTGGGAACCAAAAATGTTAATAAGCTAAGAGCAAAATACAAAAAAAGAGAGATCATGTGAGACGGGAGGAGAAGCAATCAATTAATGTTTAGGTTTATCTATTTACCTCTGGACCCATCAAGTAAAAAGTGTTCAAGAGTGACTAATTCGGTTAGCCTTTTTAATTGGCGTTTTTAAAATAACGTGAAGTGAGATATATATATGTATTATAAGTTAAAAAAAATTAAAAAAAATAAGCATTTGTGTTTGTGTGTGTGTACTGTACACGCTTATGAAAAGTTTGATTTCTTGAATGTTGAATAAATATTCATGTTCATCAAGAATAATAAACATGCGTATCCATATCTATATATGTATGAACACGCTCACGAGGAGTTTGATTCTTCAACTTTGAATAAATATTCAAGTTAATCAAGAATAATAAACATTTATATCTATAATATTCAAGTTGGTTTCTTGAATGTTATACGTGCACGCTTACGAAGAATTTGATTTCTTGAATGTTGAATAAGTATTCGAAGTTGATCATAGATAATAATTGTTCTTAAACTAGATTATAAACTCGACTCAGTATAAATTAACAAACATAGGGAGGACTCAAATTTAGCCTCTGAATGCAGAGTAACAAATTAAAAATGTGCAAGTTGAGTGGTAGTTCAGTAGTAAACATCATGTACGGTCATACACTTGACACGGACTCAAATTTTACGTACTCCAACTAACACCGCCCACTTTTACCAAGCAAAAAAAAAAAAAAAGAAGAGCCATTAACCTCATTTTAACCTTTTTTGTTTGGTGGCACTCTTAAGAGGGGATATAATGGTTGGTCCCTGAATACTCATATTTATACATGGCTGTATATTCGTCAATAATAATATGAAGATCAGCATAATGAAGGGCTTAAGAACGAGACATAACTATAAATCCATCAATTTTGTAATTTTTCATTTTCTTCGTCCTTTTTTTTTCTCCTATCATCGCTTTATTTGAGAAAACGAGTCCCCAACTTGCAGATCCATGAGTTTCCATTATTTTTGGAGAAGTTGAACATGTCTAGCATATATAGATCATATATTATATATTTTTGGTGATGTTTAATTTCATTGGTGACCGCATGTTTTAAATTGTGAGCTTATTGATCAATCTGGTTGGTTTGTGAGTTTGCTCTATACACAATTGATTAAGGTTTGATTTTTGGGGTCAAACTGCAAGAAATAATTTTTTGTAAATCCCTTAGTCTTAGAGCGGTTGGCCCGCCTTTGACCGGACTAAGGACACAATTAATCGATGTGTTCATAAACTGTGCCGATACCCCTAACCGTCAAACAAAACAATCAAACTCCCACTATTTGGTTTAGTTTTTGAAGGAAGTTTTTTGGATAATGTGAAGAGAGATGGATAGAGTAAATGGGAGTAATAATTGAAGATAAAATTTATTTTAATTATTCGCCCCATTTTTAAAAATTAAATTTATTAATTCTTTTCGTATTTTTCCGGTTTTTTTAACACATTCTATCACAGAGTTTTAATATATGTATTTTCACAGATGATGAAAACACATGCTCTGTATTAAACATTTAAACGTTACATTAAATGACGACAACTTGTTTTATGGTGTGGAGGTCAACGTCCTTATTAAAAGGATTTGCTATTATTTTGTACTAATTTACTTCATTTTTTAACAAATGAACTCATTAAAGTATTGACCTCATGGGGTATAACACCCTACACTGATTGTATTGACCTCGTCGATCTTATCTCATTAAAGTAATTTTAATGGAATTAGAGACCAATAATTGAACGATCTCTTGGTCACATATATCGAAAAAGAAGTTTTTGATACTTAATTTCAACAATGATGTACTACGTAATAATCTTGTCGATTGGAATTGTAAAGGCTCGTAAGGGCGTAGCCAAGATTTTAGCTTGAGGAGTTGAGGGTGGACCTAAGCGACATATTTTCACATAAAAATGCACTCGATCATCATTGTGAACTGATAGGCGCGCAATATTGTAAATATAAGCGCCTAAGTAGGGGGAGTTAGCGCGTTAGACGTGCGGTTTAATGGTTATTTTCCGTTTAATGCGTGCACAGTGGTGTTCTTGGTATTTCTGTGAGTTTCCAGGTATAATGGCGTTTGGCTTGTGTGTGTGTGTGCATGGCTTGAAGTGGAGACGCGGGAAACGAGGCTTGGAAGATGGATTTTGAAATGTTAGGCTGAAGGAGATAGGTATCGATACCCCTCACAGCCGTATCGATACCAATTGGTTATAAGGGGGCAATTTTCGTTCCAGAAGGTTTAGTATCGATACCCCTCACAGCCGTATCGATACCTACGTCTTACGGAGTCAACAAGTCAAACGTAACAGCTCGGTATCGATACTATTATAAGGGGTATCGATACCGAAGGCTTACGGGAAGGCAAACGATGGCGTTTTGATGTATTTTAAGGGTGTCTACTATATAAACGTTTTTCTGATCATGAATTAGGGTTCGAAACTTTTTAGATTTTTCTGCACTTTAGAGTTTGGCGGCTACAGTTTTCGGAGCTTTTCATCATTCAGCGTTCTACACTCAAGTTTATTTTCAGAATTTCTGCTTGTGGATTGGTACTGCGTATTGTTAATCAAGTTCAGTTCTTCTTTTGCAATCTACGGTATCTTTAGCTATCGTTTTTATATTTTATTCTTCTAGCATGTTTAGATCTAGCTTTAATTGGATTTCTGCAATTCTTATAATCATGAGCGAGTAGTCGCCTTGAGCGCGGCTGCGGGGCGAAGGCGCCTACGTCTAGACTAATCAATATTTCACCTCGGGGCCGAATTAACTCAACTTTCAAGCAATTTTGGGATCAAGGAACTTTTCTAACAAACAAACCCAGGCATTACCAGAATTCGAATGCGCACGGAATCTGGTGACAGGTGGTGCGCATTTGTTGGGAAACCTTTCTGGAATTCTAAAATCAGTAAAAAGAGGAATTGTGGCCCGAGTAAATATCGGTTAGACTAGTTACGGACGCCGGGTTCCCTCAGCTGTGCTCTCCTATTTAATTTGCATTCGGTCAATTTAGTTTAGTAATTTAGTTAATAAAATCTTATCAAATCAAGGGTGGCTACCTAAGAGCCAGTTAAACTACAATTTCACACTTTTGAGTCAACACTGTTTGTCGTCTCTGTGGTTCGACTCCGGTACTTCCGGAATATTGTGCTACACTGGTCGAGAGTCCTACGCTTGGGACGCGTCTTTATTCGTCTTATTTTTAGTCACCTGGTCGGTCAAGCATGAACACGTACTAGTCACATCTCGGGACGAAGTTATCTCAAAGTCTAATTGAGAAGTTCTAATGATGCGAAGGATCTGAAGGACTCCCTTAAAAAAGAAAAAGAAAAAAAGGATTGTGCAAAAAAATGTGCTTTCAAGAGTAAAAACGGCTTTTAACTCTATAAGATTCCACGGCTAGAGGCCACGGAATTGCCACGCGGCCATGCCACAATGTCTTCTAGAAATTTCAGGGAAAACACAATTTTATACTTTTATTATTGGAGTCACACCTAGGGACGGATCAAGGGGGTCATGCCCCTGCTCAAACTAAAAAAATAATAATATTAATATTATGTATGTAGTATAATTATGTAATATAATGCTATATTTAATATGTATACTTATATATCTAAAAAATAAATAAATAACGTAGAATTAATTTTGAGCCCTATTTTGATCACTAATGAAATGAAGAACTGGGGGCCAAAACCTTTTAGCTAGGTTTATAAATGCTTGATTGCACAACCCTCAATGTAGTACATCATTGTGCTCTCATTGTTGCCTAAGAAGAATGGAGGGAGGTGAATAATTTGAAGGGGCTGGGCCGACTATAATGAAAAGGCTTAGACTGGTAAAGTCAAAACTCAAAGAGTGGAATTTCACTGTTTTTGGTGATCTAAATACAAAAAGTGAAGCACTAAAGAACAATATGCATCTACTTGACCTTATTTTCAAAGTTACAAAACTAACTGTAGCAGAGAGAGAGGGGAAAGGGAAAGGATTAGATCTGAATTCTAGACTTGTGATAGACTGAGAGAAAGTATTTGGAGACAAAAATCCAGAGTTAAATGGGTTAAACAAGGGGATAGGAATACCAGACTTTTCCAAGCATATGCAAACAATAGATTCACAAGGAATTTTAGTGGAGTGGTGAAGGCTAATGGAATTCTAATTGATGACCCTATTCAAATTAAAGAAGTTTTTTTTTTGATCGGCAAAAGAAGAGATATATAAATACTCGATAAGGGTACATCGAGGAAGGAAGGGATCAACAAAAAGTTGAAGCCCAGAGAAAAGGAAAAAGAAAATTGCTACAAAGCAATTAAATGGAAACAAAAACAAAAAACAGAGATAAAAAATGAATTAGATCCTGAGATGTCTAATGGCGTCGAGATTGCCAATAAAATCCTCCACAGTGTAGAGGCTCAGATTGTTCAAACCTTTGACCCAGAGAGCAACCCTAATTTTCACCAATTCAGCACAATCTTCCCATGGAGAGGTCTTGTTATTGAAGATGAGGTCATTTCTTACTTTCCAAATTGTCCAAATGACCGAGAAGAAACAGCAGCTCCAACATTTCTTTTCCAGATTTTTGAAGGGGGTAGAGAACCAAAATTGGGAAAGGGATAGCAGATTTGGGGGACAAACCCACGCCATTTTCCACCATCTGAGAATTGCAGACCAAACATTCCAGGCGTAGTTGCATAGTAAGAGAAGATGATGAGGAGATTCTCCATGCGAAAGGCAAAGAGGGCACAAGTCTTGGCTGATAGATATGATGTTGCGACTAGAGAGGGTAGATCTGGAGGCTATTTTATTTTGCAGAGCTAGCCAAGCAAAAATTTCAATCCTGGCAGGGCATAAATTCTTCCAAATGTTAAGCAAGTTGGGGTTTTCCTGAAACTCTTGCTTCTCCCATTCTGAGTAGGTCGATTTCACCGAGAAAATGAGATTGGCACTCCAAGACCAGGTAAGACAATCGACTCTTGAGTTGTCAATGATGAAAGAATTCAATTGATTTCTCAAAGCAGCTAGTAGTTCTAATTCCCAATTGAAAAGGTTCCTTCTAAATCGTAAATTCCAATCGTGATTGATTGAGTCAAAAACTTCACACACCAATGATTCTTTCTGGGTAGAAATGAGATATAACCTGGGGTAAGTGAGCTTTAGGGGCATATCCCCAATCCAAGTATGAGCCCAAAAGGATGTCGCATTTCTGAAAATACCTTGATTCTGAAACCTCTTTGGATGATATTCCCAATTGCTGAATCTGGATTGGCGATTTCACAGATGTTTTTCCATAGTGTAGAAGTCCTTCTTTGATTCTGAGTTGATGGCCACCAGGAGGTTTGGAGATTATATTTCCCTGAAATTGTTTTGACCCAGAGAGATTCCTTATCTTTGTTGAACCTCCACCACCATTTGGCAAGGAGTGCAGTGTTGTGTTCTAGAAGTCTTCTTACTCCAAGACCACCAAATTGTCTGCCTCTAGTGATTTGGTCCCATTTGACTAAGTGAAGCTTTTTCTTATCAGAAGAGTACTCTCCCCAAAGAAAATTCCTTTGCAATCTTTCAATAGACTTAGCAACTGAAACTGGCATCTTAAAAATGGACATATAGTAAATGGGGAGGTTACCAAGAGTAGATTTGATCAGAGCCAAACGACCTCCAATTGATAGATGTCTTTTCTTCCAAAGTGAGAGTTTTTTCTTCAACTTATCCACTATGGGTTGCCAAGTGGATGCTTTCTTAGGATTGGCGCCAAGAGGGAGGCCCAGATATTTGATTGGTAAAGAGCCTTGCTTGCATCCAAAAGTTTGGGCAGCAGATAGAACATCAGCTTCCGGAATTTTGATGCCATATATCATGCTCTTATCAAAATTAATCTTCAGGCCAGACATGATCTGTAAAAACCTGAGAATTCTTTTTATTTCCTTGAGTTCCTCAAGACTGTTGTTGCAAAGAATAAGGGTATCATCCGCAAACTGTAGATGAGTAAGATTTATGCCATTTAGACCCACTTGAACCCCAGAAATAAGACCACTTGTTTTTGCTCTTTCAAACATCAGATTCATAGCTTCCACAACTATATTGAAGAGAAAGGGAGACAGGGGATCACCCTGTCTAAGACCCCTTTGAGGTTGGAAATACTCAGTAGGAGATCCATTAATAAGTATAGAGAGGTGTGTGGATGAAATGCACTCCAAAATCCAAGAGCACCATTTGTGCCCACATCCAAGATTGCTAAGCATATCAATAAGGAACATCCAATTGACACTGTCAAAAGCTTTCTCAAAATCAATCTTGATGATTAATCCTCCTGTGTTGCTAATATTCCAATGATGGATTACTTCATTGGCAATAAGCACCCCATCAAGAATTTGTTTATCACTCATGAAGGCAAATTGTGCCTCACCAATGATGGAGGGTAATACCAATTTGAATCTATTGGCCAAGACTTTTGACAGAAGTTTGTAAATGCAGCCCACCATACTAATGGGCCTAAATTCTGAAAAACTTGAGGCACCATCAGATTTAGGAATAAGAGCAACAAAGGTAGAGTTTATACCTCTAGGGAGATTAGGATTGGAGTGAAATTCAGAAAAGAAATCCAGTATATCCTTCTTCATGAAGCTCCAGGCCTTCTTAACAAAGGAAAAATTAAACCCATCAGGGCCAGGTGCCTTTGAGCTGTTGCATTCCTTGAGAGCAGCCTCAATTTCAGCCATGCCAAAAGGTTTTTCAAGAGAAATGACCTTTTGGGTTGATAACTTCCTGGGGAAAGGACCTTGAAGAGGAGATCTAAACTTGTGGCTTTCCTTGAAAATGTTGCAAAAATGATCCTTTGCAGCTTGTTTGATAAGAGCAGGAATTAAAGAAGTTGCTGTATGCTACTTCAAGAATAGACATTGTCTGGGTGAAGGTTTGAATGGTCAGATGCAAGAGCAGAAACTTAGGATGCTATAAAAAACCCTTTCCCAAGGGAAGAAATTGTGGAGGCTCTAAACGAATAGGACCCTTTCAAGGCATCTGGCCCTGATGGTTTTAATGTGGCTTGCGAAGAAGTCTTGGAAGGTTATAAAGAAAAATGTTTTTCAGTTTTTCCAAGAATTCCTTGCAAATGGGATACTCTGCAAAGGAATTGATGCGACATTTGTAACTTTAATACCTAAAATTGAAGGGGCTAGCTACAAAGTTCAAGGATTTCAAACCTATACAAGTATGATTGGATGGCGCTCTACAAGCTACTTGCGAAAGTTTTAGCCAACAGGTTGGTTCCTAGTTTTGTAGGAGAGACTCAGGCTGCGTTCATTGGAGGCAGACATATTTTGGATGGGGTTTTGATTGCCAATGAATTTTTTGATGGTTGGAAGAAAAATAGTAACTAAGGTGTGATCATCAGGGCCGGCCCTGAGCTAAGGCTCAGTAGGCCGGCATCTTAGGCCCCCCAAAAATTGAAAAAATAAGGCCCCCTAATATTTTTTAGCACCAAGTACGTAGGCCAATTTTAAGTGA
This sequence comes from Vaccinium myrtillus, assembly GCA_016920895.1. NCBI lineage: Eukaryota > Viridiplantae > Streptophyta > Magnoliopsida > Ericales > Ericaceae > Vaccinium > Vaccinium myrtillus. The sequence continues at coordinate 13,266,541 of CM029277.1, forward strand.
TGATGGTGGACGATGCTTTTGATTCTTATAGTATAATGTATTTTTTGGGGTTTTTTCGTGTTAAATACATGCATGTAGTTTTGAAACGGTGTTTATCGACTTTATATTTAGTTTCGCTAGCATTTTTAAGGGCCTTCATTTTCAAACTTCGTCTTAGACCCCTAAAATGTCAGGGCCAGCCCTGGTGATCATCAAACTTGACTTTGAGAAGGCCTATAACTATGTTAACTGGATTTTCCTCTTCAAAATGCTAACTATGATGGGATGTGGTAAAAGGTGGCCGGATTAAATCTTGTGTGTCCTCAGCTACTCTGTCTATTCTCATCAATGGATCATAAACAAGTGATTTTCATGTGGAGATGGGGCTAAGATAGGAGTCCAGATGGGGTAGAAATGGCTCTGTGATTTCTCACCTACAAGTCCTAGACGATTCCATCCTTTTCTGTAAGAAGGAAGTAAAAAACATTTTGTCCTTATTCAATTTTTTTGCATTCGTTAGTTTTGGAGGAGCTTAAAGTATAAAATTATGATTAAAGCCAATAATCCGGGAATTCTTCACTCATTTGAATAGATGTCAGGGCTCAAAATCAATTTTGCTAAAAGCCAAATCTTTTGGAGTTGGAATCCCAGAAGATGAAATGATTGTTTTTGCATGTGTTTTTTTAATGCAAGGTGGTAAATCTAATTAAATACCTTGGACTTCCACTGGGAGCAGATCAAGGGAAGAAAAGTTACAGTTCGACGAACAGCAAAATCTCTCATGTAAAAAACCATTTATTCGGAAATAGTCCATACAGACACAACCAAGCAAACAACGAAAGGTCAACCGGTGTACAAAACTTAAAGAGAAAGACTCGTAAGTTACAAGGATTCATTTCTGTTTCTTGAAATTTGACTCCCGTAATCTCCTTTCATCTACAAGCTTTTTCGCAAACCTGCAAATATATGAAGGAAAATGTTATCACTATTTGTCATTATGGGTTTAGGTCGACCGTAAGTGATTTGTAGACTTTGAAACCGGTTTAGGATTCAAGCTCATAGAGGAGCGTTGAATGCTGGTAAAATTAAACTAATTACTAACCCTGCCAAAGCTACCTCGTAGCGAATATATATACGTATTCAGCTTGCAGGGAATGGTCGACGATCTAATTTTTTCGTTGTGGACTTGATGATCCGAATAGTTCAATCCCAATGAATATAATCACGTTAATTTACTTTGACAAAAAATAGACGATATTCTCATAATCATAAGTGACAATCGTCTGTTTTTATAAGAAAGAATTGGACCAATTATATACGTACTCTTTGAGTGCATCTTCATTTGTTCCGCCATTTGGAATTGGTTTGTTGAGACCAGTGTCGATGTTTACACTTGAAACTGGTTTCTTCAACAATTCCTCACCAACTTTCACAAGATCCTTCAAGTTATCGGTTGTAGATCCGTCAACTGATGATAACATCCCTTTTTTTAATGTGTCGTCCTGAATATTCATGTCGCACAAAACAAGGAAATTATAAAAAATCATCAGGTATAACTCTTTAATTAACTTGTCATTATTCTATAACTTGAAACAGAGTGCTGTATTTTTTGGAAGAGTAAATGATCAGAGAGATCTTAATATTTTGTGCAAGTGATATTTTATTTTGTTTGATCTTATATCAGGTAATTGGTGGACCAGTCTACACATTTTTACACAATTCTTTCCAGTTCTAACCAGAAAAACAAGGTGCCACCTTCTGTTCCTCGTCAACCAAATCATACAGTTCTATACTTCTTGAGAATCTTTTCAGGGTATTTTTCTCTCGATGAATTTAGGATCCTCCACTCTGAATGAAAAATTGAAAAACATACGATCAAGTAATTCGAATTATCTCATTAGATAGACCGGCTTGGATCATTTGTGTGGAATTCGAAAGTAGACCCTAGATACCAATCGGTGCACCCTTCGTCGGTACCTATAGAATTTTGGAAATAGTTATGCTGAGTACACACCTAAACATGCACAAGCACTTACATATATGCCCAGATGGATACAAGGTACAGTAATTGGGGTCCTTCCACTGTGTTTTATCGGCAAGATAGGGGTCCATCCATGCTGCAAGTATTTGTGCACATTTGTATATACACAAGTTCACTTTGCATACACACTCACATTTGATAATCGGTAGGAGGTCCACGCGTACAATACTTGCAGCACGCGCGTGGATTTATATCTCATGTAAGTGTGGCTTGCAACATATGTGGAGTAGTGGACCTCCCACCAAGGGCGGCCCCGGGGGGGGGGGGCAGCTGACCCCTGAGCTGGAAATCCTCTGTGGAATATGCATATTTTTTTTTGGTTATTTTTGTAATTTTACCCCACAGGAGTATATCTTGTTATCTTTACGTTATGTTCCTTGCCCCACAAATAATTCACTTGCCCCAAATGTGCTGAAAATTTGCATGTAACTTAATAGGGAACCATCAAAATGAAACGAATGGACTAAATATTGTAGATTCTTGACCCCCCTAAAGATAAATCCTGCGTCCGCCCCTGCCTCCAACTTTATGTGAGGGTGGGGAATTTTTTTGTGCAAGTTTGCATTTGTGTTTAGGTTTGATAGTTTCAACGATGAAGTAAAAGGAGTGTAAGAGAATTATGGCTTACTTGGATTCGGAGGTAATTTTCTTTGCAACTTTGAACTTCAAAGACCACAGAAAGGTGGTAATCAACCATATGTGAACTTGCCTGATTGAAAGCGTTTGCTAAAGGAGCATGCCCGTTATTAAATAGCCAACCATAAATCCCCCACTTGGCAGCCATTTTTGCAGTGTACAGATATTCAGTCTTGGGCGTTCCTGTCCCTAGTGATATCACTAGGAAACGATCATAATTCAAGGGCTCCATCGGATGGAAGTGTGGATTTTCCTTGTAAATTTCTTTGGTCACTTCACCCATTGCAACCAGAGCCTGCAATAAAAATTATATGTCAATCCCTAATTTATGTTATTCTAGGAAAATTTTACTAGAGTGAGTTTGGACTAGATTAATTTTTAAAAATAGTCGGTATTATTTAACTTAGTTAACATTTTTTTTTATTTTTCATCATAACCAAACAATTTCATCAATAAGGATCTTCAATTAGTTTTTTTAAAGATAAAAATCAATCTTGAAAATCATCAAAAAGAGAACAAAGTAGTAAATTTTTAAGAGACCAACATTACAATAAGATGGAAAGAGTATAAGTATTTTGTTTGTTTACAAAAATAAATACAATTTCAAAAAGCTTATAATAAATACAGTTTCTAAAGATAATCTCCAACCCATGGTTTCAAATTGGAGATGTCATTTTTTTCTGAAAACTTATGACATTTTGGCACCTCCAAATTTGACCTCAAGAAACCACCATCTCCTATGTTGATATCAAATTATAAGTATTAAAGTGTAAAACACCTACTTTTCGAATATCGATCAAAATGCCAGCATGAGGTGTCAAATTTGAAGCAATTTGTGTGGAGACAAATTCACACTGGATTGACACTCCATTTGACATTAGAGACGCATAAAAGAAAAACGCCAAAAGTTACCGTTTCTACTCCACGTAAGGTTTGAAGTTTGGGGTTGGAGATCAATATATAGGAAATCAATGTCACAAAATTTTTGCAAGTAGCATTAATTATCACACAATCTTGTTTTATATACCGGGTTATTGGCACAAACACCACCATCGATCATGTTAAATTCTTGGTCTTTGTTTGTAAAAAAATGTCCAGGAAGATATGTTGGTGCTGCCGAAGTGCTGATGCATATATCTGAGAGCGCCACATCAATTACTGGATTGTCTTTCACCTGCAATTAATATACTATGAGAAAACATACATGCATATTTTTTGGGTTTTTAATTTTAACATTTTTTTGCCAATATTGTATACATATGTAGAGGATCGAGTGACATTAACAACCAAAGAGAGTTCGATATCTATCGATCTATATCTATAGACAGGAACACCAACCCTCTCCTTACAAGCCAAGTTTGTTTTATCATTGACAATTGTAACGTACATAATTGAAGTACCAAAAGTGACCAATCAACTTCTGATAACTTCTGCAAGTTTACACCAAATAGACAAGTGAAGTAGCCGACCCTCGTGTGGTTGACCAATCTGTTATATAATCAAGAGCCTCGTGTGTATCTAGATCACGTGAAATTTTCCATGTACGATTGATCAATCTGAATTTTTCCATGTCATTAGGTATCATTACATATGAGCAGGGGCGGACGCAAGATTACTAATCATTTGTTGTAAAATTTTATTTTTTCTTTTTGTTTGTGGGGAGAGGGAATTAAGTTCATCATGTTTGAGTTTTATTTTTAATTAATTTGTGGGCGTTTTCCATAGAGAACACATATGACATAGACTTATATACTGTAGTGGGCCAGAATAATTAAGCCCAATGCTTTTGGCCCAATGAACACGAACAAGCCTAGACAAGCCCAATCACCATCAACAACCCATATTTCAGAATGTTCCAAATTACAACCCGACCTACATCGTCTCGACCGGGCCAGATCTCACGGGCGGGTCATGACTGGGAGGTAGAGGTTGGCAAGAATGAAGATATAAGTCTATTTGCCTCGGCGTAGGAGCACCAATCTCCGCTCATCACGTGCTATCCCTATACGACCTAACTGCAGGGTGATATTCAGGGATTGTACAGTGCCGGCTACGTGACGCAGGTCTCATTGTGACACGTGGCTCAGCCGCGCACCGTACTGACAGAACAAGATCAGTTGTAGTACGGTTCGGGTACGTGGCAACTCTATTAACTATACATGTGTCCCCAAGATCACTCCAACCAACACACATAGCCTATGGATCATCGTGTGCAACATTCAGTCAAAAGGTGGTGGTCAAGAGCTGATTGTCAAGCAAAAGATGTCAAGATGTCAATGACATCATGCGATGTCTTACCCCTCAAGCCAAAGACACTCCTATGCTACTGTGATGAACCCTAACAGATATGCCATTCCTTCTTCCTCAAAGCTCTATCTTTTCCTTTTCATTCAAGCACTGCCATCGAAGTGTTTTCTGGTTGTCTTTGACTAGACACCAGTTCGGCATTAACCTGGTTCCTTGTTTTGTAGAGCCAACAGGAAGGAGGGCTAGCAACAGTCAAAATCTAACCGGCAAAGTCAAGACAAGGAAAGGATTGTTTGGACACCACCCTACCTATACTATTCCTATTAAAAAACTCTTGGAACCTGAAGGAAAGGATTTAGTTGTCCAATCCTTCAGCCGGTCCTGATAACTCTTTAATTTACTAGGCAATGTGGAACTAAGCTAAGTGTGTGTGTGTGTGTGTGTGTGTGTGTGTGTGTGTGTGTGTGAGAGAGAGAGAGAGAGAGAGAGAGATTTATGTTTAAACAGGAACCTGAAATTTGCTGAAGATGGTTGGCTCTAGTTTCTTGATGTCAAAAGCTGGAATAACAACGTTTGTCAAGCACTGGTTCAACATTATGCCTCCTAATTTCTCCTTAAGCAGCTGATGGAGATACTTCCCATCGTATTTAGGTCCACTTGAAACTTTGAAAAGATCTCTTATCCCAGCAAAAGGTCCTCTGTATTTTTCCAATGTTCAGAAATGGAGAACAAAAAAATTCAAAGAAAATAGGAAGGAAAACAAGATATAAATTTTAAGTTTTGTTCATTTTGTGCTTACCTTACTTGGGGGAATATTTTGGGACAGTTTTCAAGATAAAAGGGTACTAATCCTTCTGCAGCATATAATGGTCGATTATCGTCCTTGTTTGGTGCAGTCACCATAGCGGCTATTAGACCTCCCGTACTTGTCCCTGAGACAACATCGAAGTAATCTGCGAGTCTTGCATCCTTTCCATCTAGTTCCTAATTAACAACAACTAAATTTTTATCAGACATCGAATAAATCAGTAGGGTTAGGGCCACAAATTAGAACATGTACTACTATACAATTACCTATGATCCGTAATATTAATATATAATATTGATATGTCTCAAAATCATCTCTCTATCATACAATGAATATTTTGATTGTAGTAAACCTAATCAGGTCCGGCCCTGAGATTTTCGGGGCCCGAAGTGATTTATGACAACGGAGCCTCTACGAATTTGTATATATATTAGTTGTTTAATAAATGTTTCAAAAATGCCATCTGTTCTAGTGGCAATTTAATTGCTTTGAGTAACATCTAGACTCAAAATTTGCAAATTCCAATCTTACTGCTGGCAGTAGTTTTTTGTATAAGTTCAAATTATATTAGTGTAAAAAATGAAGATGGGGACTATCGAACTCAAGACCTGAAGGTTACAACAAGGAAGATCTTACCGCTAAGCTATTGAAGTCCCACATGCAAATGAATATATTAACTTCAAGATGGAGAACTTGCTGGAGTTGTAACTCGGTTTTCCATCTCGGCAATTAATATTGGTCTAGATTTTAAAAGGACACTTTTTCGGAAATAATAAATCTTTTCGTAAAGAGTCTCTGAACATATGATCTAAACCGTTAAAAACACCTTCGGACTGTCGAGATTACACGAGTTGCTCTCTGCATTCCAACCTCATACTCCAACAGACAAGCCTGAATGTATATATAAGGTTCTTTACAGTAAAGTTTGCATTACATACCTGAAGTTGTGATTCTAGGTAGCTGAGCACAACTCCGGGTATGATTCCTCGAACCCTCCTCCATCAATGCTAAGTATCGTAACAAGTTTCCCAAACGATGGCGGACGGAGTGGAGAAATAACTGGTTTCGCCATTAGAGGAAATGAAGCAAGAATGAGTGAGAATTTAGAGGTGATGAAGTATAGGGAGACAGTGAGTTTATATATGGTTTCAAAATAGTTGACCCCGCCAATAAAAGATACTCAGTAGAATTTGAAGATAACTGAATGTGTATCTGAAGAACTAATATTAAATTGAAGGGTAAATTTTTATGAAATGTTTAACAAAAAATCTACGCGTACGCACGTCCGTGTACGTAGCGTGCACGGATGATGCATCTCGACCGTCCAAAAGTGTTTTGGACGGTCTGGATTTTAAAGGCTTTATGACCGGTCATAAAGCTTTATTACCGGTAATAAATCCAGATCGTTGATTTGTTGTACGAACGGCCCGGATTTGTTCGTGCGCGATGCGTACGCGACCAATCCGTTCGCATCGCAGCGTTCAATGTTTAATTGCTGCCAGTATTTATGATCTGAAACTATGAGTTGTCTTAGGAATATTTTTTGGTCGATCTAAGGAAAAATTGCATATGAGTGAAGAGGCCACCATCTCACCACCTCGTAATTGAAAAATAAGTTGGATCTCGCCGAGAATATTTCGGTAAAAACAAATTAAGGAAAGAACTGTACCAATTAATGAAATTTTTTTATTTAATTAATCAGTTCAACTAGTAGTTTTAAAATAAGATGGCAAGCCATATGATTCATGATACATTATTATTTTAATTGAGAGTGGGATTTTTCTTTCGAATTTTTTTAATAATTAATTAAGCTAGAAATGTGGATAATTGTTAATTGCTGTTATTTACCACTTGTTGTAATAGATTTTATTTCATTTGGTCACCGTAAATGAAAAATGAAAAAGGTTGCAAACGGAAAAGACTCATCTTCTATCGCGAGACGGGGTGCACACCCTTAACCAAATTCTCGTGTACGAATATTTTTTGTTTTTTTGGGACAAATTTGTGTACATTGCGGTGATCTTGATTTGATGTGTGAACCTACAATAAATCTTTCATGTCAATTTAGGAACAAAAAATTCTATTGCATCATAGTAATTATGTATTGGTAACGGCAAGGAGTGTTTTGTGGTTTGTTGGCTGGACGCAGGTGGTGAGGCCATGGTTTTTCTCAGGCGGAGGCAGTGGTGGTTGCCGGACGGCTGGGTGTGGTTGGCGGCTATTGCTTTGTTTTTAGGGTTTTGATATTTTGAGATGATTTGGGCTTGGCCCACAGGATGATTTGGGCTTTGCCCATAAAGATGTACTTTTTTCCTTTTATCCAACCCTTTGTTGGATTTCTCTCCCCTCCCCTCTCCCCTCCCTCAACTTGATGTACCCTTGTCAAGTTTTCCCTTAATATATCTTCTTTTTCCGAGCAAAAAAAATCAATGATATCCTTGTATGTATGAGTGTGGGGATTTATCTAGGTATATTTGTGCCTTTTTTTTTTTTTTTTTCTCAAAATCAAATCAGCAACTATCTTGTTTGTCCTTACGATATGATGATGTATAGTGTAAAGCAAACTCTAATATTTAAACAATGATTAAAAAATTAATTAAGAAACTCAAACAATTTCTTAATCATGACCCGTGATGGATCCATTAGTCTTCCAAGTAGAGCTCTTTCTTGTTTGATTTCAAAATTTTTTTTTGTCAAAAAAAATTGGAAAATTTATCTATCTTGTTTGATTTGATTTTTTCATTTCATAGTTAAAAATCTGTCAAACTCTAATATTTACAGTTAATTAAAAATTGATTTTTAGAACTCATTCAATTTTTAATTTGACCACGTGATGGATAAAATTAGTCTTCCAAAGCTCCTCTTGTAATTGATTAAATCAAAATAAATTAAGAAACTAAACAATTTTAGAAGAAAAAAAAAAAAAATATCTAATTTGGATGGAAAAGTATTTAGTCCATTCATTTTGTGATTAATTTTATGATTTTTGTTGGTCGTTTTTTTTTTTTTCTGGGTGTAGGGAATGTTTGGCTACTAAACTCATTTGAAGCCATTTTATAAAAAACCTTTTATGAATTAAATTTTTTATGAATATTTTTGGCTACTGATTTTTGTGATGTTTTTATGATTTTTTTTAAGTTAAAAAGAAAGGTCACAAGTCTAAAAAAAGACAACTCAAATTGAAATTTTGTGATTGTTGCTAAAAAAAATTTGTTCCAATAACACATTTGTTGTTCTTACATAATTTTGTTAATTCAAAAAAGGCGCCTGATTATCAGTGCAAGATTATTTTAGTAGTTCATTAATTATTTTAATTTGCTAACATCTCTGTCTTTCATGTTGGCTAAAATCTGTGATATATCCCCAAATCTTCAGCATATTATTCAAAATCCAAAATCATGTGAGCTAGTACAGTACAAAGTCTGAGAAATTTGGAAGACTAGCGATTATATCTAATTTGGATGGAAAAGTATTTAGTAAACATCACCTCTTTACGAATTTTTGTGATTAATTTTTGTGGTAGGGTTTGGGAATTATTGGGGTGAGGTGATCAAGGTTGCGAGGAAACGACAATGTTTATCATTTGCAGTGGGTAAAGTCCCGATTAACACTTCAAGGATGGAATTGATAAATGACATTATGGAAGTCGAAAATAGAGAAGAAATATACAAAGTCAGGGTGATTGAGGAGCAGATGATACTCACTATTTTTCTCAAAGCTGACTCCACATGTCAGGGCTGCCATGTGCAAGAATAAAAAATTGATCTTCAGGTCATGAAAGCTGATGAGGAAGATGATGACAAGATCAATGAGGTGGAGAAAAGTTTGGTCAACAAGGATGTGGAAGATGACATGTCAAGAGTTGAAGATGTGGTAGAATCTATAGGAAACCCAAGGAAGGAGGTGGCAAAGGACAAGGTATAAGTGGCAGTTGATGACTTATCAAAGTTAGGTGAGGTGGCAGATTCAATAAGTAACACAATGGAAGTAAATACAGGGGCCATGAGGGATGAAGTGTTGGGGATTCTGTTGAGATGGTGGGCATGGAGTTAGGTGAGAATATAAGAAATGGTAATAAAATTGGTGGTGGCTGATGAGAGAGTTTCGAGAAGCCTATGAGAACATTCAAAATCTGTTAAGGAATTCAAGCACTCACATCATGCAAATTCAAAAACGTAGCTGGGCCGTAATTTGGATCCTACTAATAATGGAGCAGCCCGTATGGTGAACCTAATTATGAATACCACTGCTGGTCTCTCACAGTCTAACTCATGCGACCAATATTCTATTTGGAGTATTGTCCCATACAATAGAAATGAATTGCATGTGAAGAAAAAGGGTAATGAACCTTTAAAGGAAGAAAGTAAAGGCAAGTGGAAACAGAAATCCATTAAAGACATACTTGGCATTTCAAAAGCGAAAGGAGGAAAGAGGGGTGGGAAGAGTAACAAAAATAAGTGTGGAAGTTCGTTCAGCAGCAGCAGCAGCTGCATTATCAGTTTCTATTGAGGGCCTTACTAATAGAAATAGAATTTTGCTAAATGAAGCACAAGCTGTATGGACGGTAGCGAAAATAATGGGGGAAGACTTAGGGTAGTGATGAAGAGGTGATAAACAAGATAATGATCATGGAAGAGCAGGATGATGAGAGATATGACCGAATGATAAATGAGGGTGCTTGAAGTGAGGATGTAGTTGCTGGGGTGAATAGGGAGGATTCAAAGATGATAATCCTATCATGGAATGTAAGAGGTTTGGGGGGAAAAAGGAAAATGGGGAATACTAAAGCATCGGAGGGAGGTCTTGGTCATAGAGGGTCTAGTGGGGTGGGGATCTAGAGTCCGTTATGGGGTTTTCTTTTGCTTATTATATCTTGAGTTTTGGGGCTTATTTTAGATTTTGGTTTGTTGTTTAGTGTCTTGTAGTTGGAGGGTTGTGTGGTTCTTTGGGTCTTGGGGTGGTGGGATGGGTTTTCTTTTGTGTCTGGCTTTTGGGGCTGCTATGTGTCTGCTTTTGGGTTTTCTGTTTCTCCTTTTTGTGTCTGTCTGTAGTTTATGGGTTGTAGCCTGCTGTCTATTTTCTTTGTCTAGAGTCAAAGTTTGGGTGTTTTGTGGCTTGAGTTTTGCTTTTGATGATGCTGATTTTGCACCACTGATGCTTCTAATTTGCTAGCTGAGAAACCAATTTTGTCATGTTCCATGCAGCAAATGATATGTTCTTATGTACTTTTTCAAGGTTGTTTGAAGAATGTTGAAATGAATAGATAACAAACATCAGAGGTTGAATTGATGTTGGATGGTGGTTGTGACAAACATATCTTGGGCAACAACTGAACCTACGAATAGGAAGGAAACTAATCAACTACTAGTATGGGATGCTTTTCAACTTGGATTTGCTTAATCTGGTCAGATGCTACCATGGTGAATTTCTTTTCTGGGGGGAGATCTCATTTGTCTGTAAACGATAAACTCTAAGGCATTTGGTTGAGTGTAATTGTTTATAGCACTCATGTTACTTGTTTTTCTTCTCTTAAGTTGATTGTTTATCAACTTTCGTTAGGGTGTAGTGTGGCATATATTTTCACAAGGTTAGGGTGTTAACATAGTTGGGATGCTAGCTTTGTGTTGTGATGCCATCATACACTAGATCCTTTTAATCATTGTAACCATTGCATTGATCAATAAAATCATTTTTGATGTTCAAAAACCAAAATGTGAGAGGGGAGAAGCAATCGATTAATGTTTAGGTTTATCTAAATTTACCTCTGGGGCCCTCAAGTAAAAAGTGTTCAAGAGTTAAAATTGGGTTAGCCTTTTCTGATTGGCATTTTTTAAATAATGTGAAGCGAGAAAGTTACATGTATTATAAGTTTAAAAAATTAAAAAAAAAATTAAAAACATTTGTGTCTGCATGTTTACAGTGTACACAATAATAAACATTCGTATCTATGTATGTACACACTTACGAGGAGTTTGATTTCTTGAATGTTGAATAAATATTCAAGTTGATCAAGAGTAATAAAACGTTTATATCTATATATGTACAAGTTCACGTAGAGTCTGATTTCTTGAATGTTAGGATAAATATATAAGTTCTTCAAGAATAGTAAACATTTAAATCTACTTACATGCACGCTTATGAAGAGTTTGATTTCATGAATGTTGAATAAGTATTCGAAGTTGATCAAAGATAATAAATGTTCCTAAATTAGATTAAAAACTCGACTCAGTAAAAATTAACACATGGAAGGACTTGGCATAAAGGTGGTGTCGTCGAATTTGCTGATGATTGGCAAAGAAAAGGTAATAAGTCAAAACATATGAAACAACAAAAGCGTTCAAGCTTACTCTTCGAGCTGAGAGACAAAGTGAATTTAGTCTCCAAATGCAAAGAAAACAAATTAAAAATGTGCAAATTGAGTGGTAGTTTCAAAATGTAAAATTTAGTTGAATCATGCATTAGAGTAAACACTATTGTCATGCATTTGACACGAACTCAAATTTTGGGAAAGCCATTAACTACCACTATGTACCATAGTGGGTTTTGGGAAAGCCACTCAATGCATTTGACATGAACTCAAATTTTACTAACTACGACTAACACTGTCAACTTTCACCGGGAAAAAAAAAAAAAAAAGAGCCCCAGAAGGGGAAAAGAAAAAAAAAACAGAGATCCATAGAAAGAGTGAGAAATCGCCATTAACCTCATTTTAACCTTTTTTTTATTTGGTGGAACTCTTAAGATTGGATATAATAGTTGGTCCCTGAATGCTCATATTTACACATAGATGTCATCGCCAAAATTGTCATCTCCTTTGGTCGATTATGTCCAAACTAGTAACAAGAGACCTGGTTTTATTCCAGTCTCTGATTCGAGAATGTCAGCACCCATTGTTCTCGTAATAGATGAGTGTTTAGATGAACCGCACCAGCTTTCCAGTACCCTATATTTTACCAATCATACAAGATCTGCTCACAATTGAAACACTAGAAATATTTTGCAGTTTCTAATCTCAACATGGCAGAAGAAGAATTACCACTACTTGATCACTTGCAAAGAAGAATGACTGAGAGCAATGTTGAGGAGCTATATTTTTTTTGTTTGTAGCCACACTTATATCAAAATAGATAGTCCATAATCTCTTATTTTGCTATCCTTCTATGACACCATATTCCGTACAAACACACTACTATCAGCGCAAGTTGCTCTGAAACTTTTAGTTTTTGGGTGTGTGCTTTTTGAGTGGTGTTCATGAAAGATCTGTTTCTCCATAGACTCAATATATATTTTTTTTCATAGTGCATTGTCTTCCGAATTATTGTTGAACAAGTAATGAGCACAAACCGACGTGTGCAGCATGTATAGGTAACTCTAGTATTTCAAAAGATAATTAATTATGTCGGCCAAAGACAGAAAACCCGACTTTTACTCACAACCAATCCCGTGTCCCCTCATCACCAACACAGTGCAAATATTTGAAGAATCACTTTCTAGTGGTGGTTGAGTAACTTGGTTGATGTTTACATTTATAAGAATTTAATAAACGTGAATAGATGTATTTATAGGTAGTTAAGGTGTATGCGTAGAGATAGACCTACCACTTGGACTAAGTGGTTACCACTGGCAGCATGGTGGTAAAATATCACTAGGATGACTCCATATGAAGTACTATATGGTCAGGCTCCTCCCACTCATAAGTTTCATGTGCCAGGTGGCTCTGCAGTGGCTGCAGTCGACGCCATGGGTAGGAATAAGGATGCCATTCTCAATTTACTTGATTCACAAAATAGAATGAAGTGATTGGTGAACCATCACAGAACTGATCGAAGTTTTGAAATTAGGGAATGGATTTACTTTACTTCAACCTTTAAGCAGTCATCTCTTGCTCTTAGAAGGATGACAAGTTTGCTCCTAGATACTTTGACCCCTTACAAGTCTTGTAAAGAAATAGGCCATAAGCAGTCCTACTTCTAAACTACATCCTGTTCTTCATGTTTCACTTCTTAAAAGGAAGCTCAGCACAGGTGTGGTGCCCCAAACCACTTTACCCAAACCACAGCTATTTTGGATCACAAAACAGTGGAGAACCAGAGTAGGACGCACACTCTGGTTCTGTTGCACTGGTCTAACTCTATTCCTGAAGAAGCAACTTGGAAATCTTGAAATAAGCTAATTCAATGTGTGTTTTTATCTCAGCGAAAGTCAGTACCATTAGTTGTTGTGAGTGAGGTTTGAACCCCTAAAAAATGCATGAGTGTCAACTAATTCAAGGTTGTCCGCACTTCCAAACTTGATTTTTAAGAGTGCAGGAATGATAAGCACAAGGACTTAATCGCAGAACCGCATGAAACAGGAGTCAAGGTGTAAAGTAGTAGGGTAACTTTGTTCAGCCCATTCAGTTTCACCAGCTGCTTCTAGTTGACTTGGGAGGGCCTTTTGTGGCTCCCATCCTCAAATGCTACACACTCATCCGGACAATGATATGAGACGACCAACTGCACAACAGCTTCAGCCATTACTTCCTCTATGTTCCCATCTACTGGAGTAAATTCAAAGCTACTTCATGTCTGCCGTTAATGGCTGCACAGGGATCATGTATGGTTACAAAAAGACCATTGAGGAGTTGTACTTGTATCAGTTGACAGAGACATACACGAGTGTTGAGAGGCTGTTTTGTGTGAGTTGCGATGTTGTAATCCTTCACAAATTATACTGAATCCACTGCCCATCCGTGGACATACCGAATTTGGGGAACCACATAAATCGTGTTGTTGTGTGGCTTGTGTGTTTGATTTACGGTACAAAAGCGCTACAAATGGTATCAGAGCATGTGTAGTGAAGCTACCCAAAAACATAAAACCCAGTTCCGTCTCTGTTCGTTGTTTTTTATCGAAAATTTACAGTAATTGAAAACTGCTCGTAAAAAATTTTGAGCCCAGATTCTGGAATTTATCATCGAGACGACTCTAACGCCACCAGACCCACCTCGAACAGAAGCCCGTAGCGCGTATCTCGCGTGTTAGATCCACACGTGGTGTGTGGTTCACGCGCTAGTCAAAGGACAAAGAAGGTGACTCAGCCTTAAAATGATTTCGTTATTGTAAAGACCTGAAATTTCTTGACTTTGTTAATTCATAATTTCTGACGTGTTTTGAGATGCATGTTAATAAAACCTAAAAAGTCAACTTTATGACTTAGCTACCGGAAGGGTTGTTTTGACACTAAGTGTGAAATTTCTTATTTTTGGGTTGGCGTGTTGAACCGATCTTTGTGGGAATGTTTTTGGAGGCCTAAGATGAAGCCTTGTGCAAGTCGAGAGGGCCTGAGGATCTCTATTTGAAAATACATTTTTGGAGTTTCCTAAATTTTTATTTTTTTTTTTATTTTTTTATTTGTTTATTTTTTTATTTATTATTTATTTATTTATTTCGAATTAGCCTCTCTAGACCCTACCATATTTCCTTACATACATGTATTGTTTTAAGTTTAAACTTTTAAGTTGTGGAATGTAAGTAGTGTTTGCTTGTATTGATTTTGAGAGAAACAGACATTTGACATTCATTTCCATGCATCATAGGTTCATGCACTTGCACGGTAAACTACATATTTACAAAAAGTTTGTGTTAGAGATTTCACGTGTATGTTCAATCCTTCATTTTCAGGTATTAACCAAGGTGCATGACTTGGAGTGCTTGGCGTGCTTTGTTGGAGGTATCATACTATCATCCAAACATCTTTTGTAAGCTATGTATCTTGAAAATGGAAATGTAACTTCATTTATATACCTTTGATTTTGGATAAATGTAATAACTTAATATTGTTTCTCTTTTCTCATTTATACACATAGGATTGTTGGGCTGTAACTTATCAAACCTATTTTTGGACGAAACGTTGGATTATGAAATGATGTGGTATGTGGTTTATGGGCAATCATGTACAGAATTATTGGTATGACAGTTCTGTCATCATTGTGTTTAATTATGAGAAAGGTGTCATCATTCTGTTTAAAATTGAGGGTACTAAAATTGAGGGTAAACAGTTCTATCCATGTGACGCCTTGACTCGTGCGCCACGTTATTGGTTAACGCGCCCACCCGAGTCAATAAACACCGCCACATAGGACACACGTTAACGACATGTCAAATCCATGTCAGTGAAAGGTGGGCGTCACGTCAACAAGTTTGTTGACCTATCACTGCCACATCATCTCCCTTGGTCCAGTCAGTGCATCAAACCTTGTTGACCAATATATCGGCTGAATCATCTGGTCTCTCAATTCATTTCCTGATCAAACAGAAAGCATTCTAGATTGCTTTGAGACCCGGTTCATACCGATGCTGACCGAAACC
The DNA here is from genome assembly GCA_016920895.1 of Vaccinium myrtillus. NCBI lineage: Eukaryota > Viridiplantae > Streptophyta > Magnoliopsida > Ericales > Ericaceae > Vaccinium > Vaccinium myrtillus. The sequence continues at coordinate 13,282,601 of CM029277.1, forward strand.
TGACTGGTTCAAACTAGCTCCTAATTGTGCTCGACGTTCTGGATCCAACCATGTGCTTTACTTTCCACAATACAAATTCAAAGTTGAAGAACGTTGTGTTTTTTGGTGTGAAAACTGTGTTTTCGATGTTTATGGGCATCAGAAATCAACTTTGGTGGACTATAACGACATTCTATGGCCGAAATACCAGAAGAGGTTGTCATAGACACTTCCGCATCTTCTCTTCTGGGTGTGCTGGAGTCCCAGGTCACCACGAGCAATTATGGGCAAGGAATACAGTTTCCAATGCCAAGTTCGAGGTGGAGAAATTCGACGGGATAGATAACTTCAACATGTGGCTATATGAAGTTTTGGCTATTTTATATCAACAAGAGTTTGATATTATGTTGGAGAAGAGGCCCGATGATGTCTCAAACAAGGATTGGACAAAGTTTAATTGCCAAGCTTGTGGCACCATCAAACTTGGCTCACAGACGATGAGAAATACTTCATGATGAAGGAAACGTTAGCTAAGGAGTGGGAGAAATTGGAGAATAAGTACATTACGAAGAATATTGAGAATCTGTCATTTCTCAAGAAAAAGCTCCTCCCATTCCATTATATGCAAGGTACAACTATGAATAGAGGCGGAGCGAGGATTTTTGAAAAGTGGGGTCAAATATTTGAACTATGAGCAATTCACTTTTTTGATTTGCTAGAAAGAAACAATTAGTAGATTAAAATCTAAAAGTAGGTATTTATTAATAACTAAATGATTTACATTTGACCCCAACGATTTTTCATACTTTGCCCCCTTATTTTGGGAATTTGTGGAAGAAAACTAAGGAGTTTCTATTTTGCCCCCTTATTTTTCTAAGTTTCATACCTTTTAAATGGGTTGTGACAAGTAAGGAAGTTTAAAGTGGGGTCAAATAAGCAAAAAATTGGTGAAAACTGTACCTATCCCTAGTGAAATTTGGAAGGCAAATGGGGTCAATTGACCCCATTTGTCTCTTACTTCCTCCACCCCTGGCTATGAACCAACACTCAAACAATTTTAATAAGATTTTGGCTTATTTGCAAAATCTAGATTGATGAATAACAAGGTATGGAATAAGGTTCAGCAAGTTTGACCACCACTTTGTTGTACGATAAAAATGAAATTAAATTTAATAACGTTTCAAATGCTTGATGATGAATAACAAGGTATGGAATAAGGTTCAAGCAAGTTCCCTTATTTTGTTGTGAAGATTGATGAACAAGAAACTGGGTGGAAAGGAATGCTTAATTCAAGGGGGAAATTTTAAAATTGAGAAAGTTGGAAAAGATTAGTGTGCCCTTTGTCTCTTACTTCCTCCGCCCCTGACTATGAACCAACACTCAAACAATTTTAATAAGATTTTGGCTTATTTGCAAAATCTAGATTTTTCCAATGATAATGAGGTGAATTCTTTGCCTAATACATACGGTCAGTTGACCACCACTTTGCTGTACGATAAAAATGAAATTTAATTTAATAACATTTCAAATGCTTGATGAATAACAAGGTATGGAATAAGGTTCAGCAAGTTCACTGTGACCCGACAGCATCAGCATTGACAACCAAGGGCAGGACTGGGAACAAGAAATCTGGTGGAGGGCGAAGGAGGCCTTGCTTAAAGTCAAGGGGGAAATTTGTAAAATTGAGAAAGTTGGAAAAAGATTAGTGTGCCCTTTGCCATCAAAAGGGGCATTGGAAGGAAGACTGTCCGAACAAGAAACAAACGGCAAATTTTGCAAGGGATACAATGGATGATCTAGAGTCAGCACTATTTGTTTCATTATCACCAGGCCATTCAGAGGAGTGGATACTAGATTCGGGATGTTCCTACCACATGTCCCAACAAGGACTGGTTCTCGAGTTTTGTGTGTGAGATATGATGTAATCCTCCACGAAAAATCCCGCCCCTTCATGGACGTACCCGATTTGGGGAACCACGTAAATCACGTTGTGTGTGTGTGTGTTTGATTTACGGTACAAAAATACTACACTCGTAATTGTTTTTCATGCCCAAGAGGGAGGGTTCGTGTACGAGAGAGAAGGGAGGGAGAGGGATGGCTTATGCCTTACGTTTTCTGCAATTCATCTCTTGATTCAACATTTAGGAATCGCCATTGAATGTGATCTTGCTTAAGTTTCATAGCGGATTGTAGAATTTCATTTGGGCTTTTTTTATTTCTAATTAGTTCTGAATTCTCTTCTCCAAGGTTATCAACATAACACGGATTACTTCTAGTATGTATATACATGTGAACTCGTTTAGAGAGAGATAGGGAGATAGACTTACCAATAACAAAGGGTGAGCGTACTGTGCAGATGGAGAAAGGAAACATGGAATCTAGAACAACAATAGACATAGATAGGAAATACTCCGATTGGAATTTGCTACTGCTCGTAGCACATGTAAGAGCAACAAGGTTAGTTCACGCATGAGAGAGAGAGAGAGAGAGAGAGAGAGAGAGAGAGAGAAATTTTGAGCGTACAGTGGCATTGAAGTGGATAATGATTGGAAGCCTTGTTTTGCCTCAGCCATCAAATTGATGCGCGCAAGTTCATGCCTTCCAAAATGCCATAATGTTCACTAGGGGTGGGTCCAATGCAAGGACAACCTCTTTCTTTTTTGGCTAAGCAAAAGGTTGGGAAGCGGAGATCAGAGTTGCAACCCCATAGGGAAGAGGTGCTCCCAACCGCCATAGCATGTTCGGCCAGTGAGCCAGTACCGCCTATTGGAGGAGCCAAGCTCACTCAGGCATCCTTTCAAACCCCTACCCGCTAGAGGGTAGTCTGTCTCCCTAGTCCCACCAAGGTGCAAGCTGGACAGATGTGCAAGGACAACTTGATTTGACTTTTGCAGACTTATGTTCTTGGGTTTCCGAATTAGGCAAAGAATTTAGGAATGCTGAGTTGGTTGATATTTGAAAGTTAGCTTATTGTTTCACCTTCTTCTGCACAATGGGCTGCATTGTTAAGTATTATGTGATATATTCGTGATAGTATTCAGTGTACTCTCTTCTACCTCGCAACTCTTCGGGCTTATGCTAATTGGGCGAGTGATAGGGTTGATCGAAAATCCACCTTCGGCTTTTGTGTTTTTTTGGGTGATTCTCTGAATATTTGGAAAATCAAGAAGCAATTTATAGTCTGGCATTATTGATTTTCTATGTGTGCCAGCTTCAATGCAATTGGCTAATTTCTCACACTACTTCTCGCTTTTGTTTTCTTCTTGGTAATCCTCAATGCTCTCTGCCTCGCATCCCAAGTTTGAGGTGTTAGTTTAGTAGTATTTGTGTTATTGTCATTTATCTTATTTCTTAAGGGCAGTTTAGAGTTTCTAGGTTTTATTAGTGTTTGATTTTATTAGAACTAAATGTTAGGCTTGTGTCAGAACAATAAATCTTCATTAGTAATAAAATAATTTTAGCCTGCACTATTTTGTATTTTGACAGAATCAACCATAGAAATCTAGAAACATCTAGAGAAAGTTTTGAGAGTGATTCCTTCATTGCGCTAGGAGATTAACTTATATCTATTGATCAGTGAGGGTTATTGACTTTGTTTGTAGAGCTGTATGAGTGATTGAATCTTCCTACATTCAAGAGAAGAACTTTGGCGGGTTCCTAAAGGCAAGAGAAAATTATTACAGGGGATTACCAGACATGGGTCGTGCTTGAGGATTCAAAGTAACATTGTTCAAGTCGTGCAGTGGAGTTCCAGACGTGAGTGGAGAGCTCGAGGATTCATGACGGCACCATTCAAGATAGGTTGTGATGCACGTGGAGTCGGCAAGGGAGCCTTAGTCCATAGAGTGTCATTTTACAATAGGGTCGAAAAATATCTTGTAACTGCTCGTATTATAATGCTCGACTCCCTCCTGTGGTTTTTGCCCAACTTCGGGTCTCCACGTATATTCCTTTGTTATTGGTTTGCATGCTTGATTCCTGACGTGCAAAGACACATGGATTGTAATTGCCATGGTTGTTAATTTATAATCCATTATTGGCTAGGTTTTAATCTAATAGATAATGGGCAACAGCTGTGTGTTAATTTGCCTGATTGAGTAATTTGGATAGTCGCCCTAGTTCTCTTCAAAAGGAGGATTTCAGATAACCTTGTTGAAAAGGGACCAAATGGTGATTGTTCAACTAGAAAAATGCACCATTTGAGCCATGCTCGCGACTTGAGTTGATGCCATAGTTCCAAAAAAGATATACATAAATAAATAATAAAAACTTTGTGAAAAGGGCTTTTGGGATGAAGCTACTGCTATAAGTTTGCCTGCCTCGGTTAAGCTTTTAGAATCAACTTGCGATAACATTAGGAAGCACCGTTCTTCACCTTTTTGAAATTGAGAACTAAAACAATGTTTCATTTGAATGCAAGAAAAGTACTTCCTAGCCATCAACTCATGCTGCCATGCAACAGACACATTTTAAATTAGCAACAAAAAAGAGAGATCCTAGACAATCAAGGTTCTATAAAAACAGGAAATCCAGGAGTGTGCTAGTTACCTTGGTGAGGCTCGAACTATAAGGAGCTTCTTGTATCTTGAATGTCCTCTGTGAACCACATGAAGGCTTGATCGGAGAAATTTTAACTATATTAAGATCCAATTGGTAGAACTCCACATTAACAAGAAGCATTCGTTACCACTACTGGTTGCAATACTAAAAGCTCATCCTACAATTGAAAACATGAGTGCAAGTCACAATGAAGCTGCTTTTTGCTCATAATGTCAAGAATTACATCTAACTCCAAGCTTATTAAAAACCAACAGGATGAAAAAACACATGGAGCTAGCATATATAGGTGAAACCTAGATCAATGACTAATAGATCTATCAGCAAACAGAGTGCACATCTGAGGACCGTAGGTGACTCTTTGCAGGGATTGATTCCTGCCCCCTTGAACTTCGCCTGCTATAGGGAAACTCTATTATAGTTGTCTGTACTGAACCGTGACTTCACAACAATAACGCTACACCTGAGGCCAAATTATGTTCTTCTAGTTGATTTAATGGCGAAGATTTTTAGCTAGTTAACATTCAAATGGCAGCAGAAACGCAATCTCATCTAGTTCAAGGCAATACAAACTTTACTAATGATAATGAGCATATTCTCTGGAGGAGTAAAAATTAAAAAAGAAAAAGTAGCAGCAAGTATCAACATTTCAGTAAAAATATTCTCCCCAAATGCCAAATTTACACGATCAAGATATTCTCCCCTATTACCCCACTCAATTTCCACATTTTAACCAGCTTCAAACAGTCAATACTGGGAAACTACATCCACAGTTTTGCAGCCAAGGATTGCTTAGGCACTTCACATTGTCGCACATCACAAGGACACTGCCGCAACACCTGCCGCCGCAACACCGACTGCTGCACCGCAACGACCTACCACCCTCCTCCAAAGCTCTTTGGTTTCCCCTCTCTCTCTCTCTCTAGATATAGAGATATAGGTACTTACCTTTACATATATATTTTAAGGGCTTCTGGATGGATTCTGAATTGGGTATTGTTCAAATTGAAGCTTGGATCTCGAATTAGGATCTAAGTTGATTATGTTATGTATCTTGATTGTTAAAGTCGGGGCTTTATTCCTTATTTTTCTGATACTTTAGGCCTTGTCATTTCCTTGTAGACTGAGTTTTGATATATTTTCATGGTTTGGGAAATTAAGGTTTTGATGTACATGTTTAGACTACTTTACATCATGATTACTTGGTTCTTTGTTTTTAAGTGTGTGGACACTTAAAGCCTTTTTGTCTTATGTAGGGTGTGCGATTCTTTACTCTATATTCTTTAGCAGTAATAATTAGTCATCAAAACAAAGTCGTGGAGGTGAGGTTGCCGGAATTTAATTTCATAAAATTGTGCTTGATTGTGATTTTGTCAAGATTACAAATAATTTGTGCCCCACTACATAGAATTTATGAGTCCGTCCAAGGTTCTAAAACTCCCTAGGCGCTCCCAGGGCGGCCGGATACCTTCTAGCTTCCGGGCCGAGTACTAGGGGCCTAGTCGGGAGACTAGTCTGGATAGTCGGCGAGGAGCCTTCTAGCGCCTAGGTGACAAGTACAAGGCCTTCCAAACCTTCTTTTTGAACACTGGGTCCGTCTATCACGTGATATTGAACTATAACCTTGTACATCCAACCTTCCACAATTGCAGCCATGTTGCAGCCAGCCATCATGATTCCAAATTTCCAATGTATACAACTTGGATGGCTATAATTCTACCTAACACGGCATTCAATGCCCTGTTTCTCACTGGAACTTTCCCTACATAGTTTAAAGAGGGATAAAAATGACAGGAAACAATTCAATGATTGCAAGGGATATGGAAACAAACTATTGAAAGAAGATTCCTACAACCCTAGCCTATGTGCTAGATTCACTATCATAGAGAAATATAAATGTACACACCACCCCAAATTTTCCATCACAGAATCTCTGACTGGTGAGGACCTAAGCTGAATATGGATCTTTCAGCTCCTAAAATATCCAAATAGATAGAAGAGTCAAGGCATCTTCCTCTTTCACCTTTCTAATCTCTCCCTCCCTCTCTCTCTAAACATACATATTCATAATTTTACAAAATACTACGGCTCAAATTAAGTTAGCAGTTGCAAGCTTTTTATTTGTATCGATTTTGTCCATGTGCACTCGGTCTAGTGAAGGAAGGAACATCAAGTTACTAAGAGAAAATACATTCTCAAAACAAATATCTCGTGGTATGATCTTCAAAAAAGAAACAAAGACGACTACTTACCAGAAAAGTAATTTGCATGCAGGGAAATCACATACAACAGAAAATACAAATGAGTTTGGACCAATGGCTCCAATGCCACCAACAACAGTTGCTGAAGTCTTCAGACCAACAGCCCCAGGTAGCAACCCTGGTGTTGGACATTTCCTCCAAAACTAGAGGTAGGGTTACCGCAACTGTTGTAATATAAACTGGGATGTTTATAGTTGTATGAAATGCAATGGTAAGCATGAATACCTGCACCTGTATGTGTGTAATTTTACCTTGATCAAGTGGTAGCACAAATTATTGAATTTTAAAGCATGTACCTCCGCATTGAGGTGCATAAATGAATGCATTATTGCAACGATATTCAATGCTCGTCTTTTTTAAGTTTCCATCTAATTAAACATATTCCAGGCCAACTCAAGGAGTATCAATTGAAGATGTTTTCCAGTAACAGAATTACACAATCCAGTTAAGTTTTTGCTTTGACACAAAATCTACAGGAGTTTATCCTCTCCCTATTAACTCTTGCCACCACACATTTTTTAATTTATTAAATTATTATTAACCATCACTTGTAAAAAAAAAAAAGAAGAAGAAGAAGAAGAAGAAAAATTATCACAAGAACAGTTTGGCAGTGTTCTACCTCAAAATCCAGTTTAAGATCACTCAGAGAAAGAAAGATGGTTGTACAAGCAACATCACCATGCACTCTCTCCCGGAGTAAATTTTCTCAAACCACTTTTTCTAGGCAAAAGTGCATTCTCAAACCTCTTTTTCTAGGCAAAAGTGCATCCTAAATACACTTCTGTGAACTCTAGCCCCCTCCCACCTTAAAAAACGAAAATATTGAAGAAGAAAAAACACATTTTCTGTATCAATACACCTGAGACATTTAAGCAAACCATATAGCTTAAAAACTGTTTTTCTTTCTTTTGGCTACTAATGTGTCGTCTTCACCACCATATTCAACTGTTGCCATAAATGGCCAAGACTGTATCCGCTGAAAGTGACCCTGTTTACCAGAATAGGCAGAATCGCTAGTACCTTAACGAATTAAGTTTGGGAATGCTCATTCCGAAATATGGTACGCATATGTTCCAAAACATGGAGTTTAGCAATCCCAAAGTTTTTCTTCTTTGTTTCCTCTATAATTAGGCTAGGAGAGAAAAATCAATTTCAAAGAACCAAAAAACGAAACTCTAGTAGGATAAATATAAAAGAATATTTGTCAAAATGCTTTCTAGAAATGTATTTTATGGAGACATTTCTAGTAAGGGCTCCCTTATATAGGCTACGGTGCGGGATTTTTCGTTCGGGATCGAACCGTTAAATGTGTTTCGAATGTGTTTTTAAGGTCCAACGAGAAGATTCGTCCAAAAAAAAATACCCGGAAGTGCTTGATCCAAGCAGTTTTCGATAAAAATGTACATATATATTTTTATCGAAAACTGCTCGGATCAAGCCCTTCCGGGTATTTATTTTGTTGGACGAATCCTCGCGTTCGACCTTAAAAACACATTCTAAACACATCTAACAGTTCGGATCGTCAAAATTCGATCCCAAACGAAAAATCCCGCACCGTAGAGTGTAAGGGAGCCCTTATTGGATATTTGTTGTTTATATCAATATCTAGAAAATAATACTCCTACTCTACTTGGTAAATGTTTCGCTCTCAAGATAAGTACATGTCGATATTATAAGCTATGTTAGTCTACCCCTCTGTACCGCAATCCTTGGCATGTGGTGTCTGCATATCCGTTCCAGTTCTTCCAACCAGTACGATGCACATTTCTGGTATCATAGGTTGAAACCACTTCAATGAATATATCAGAAGAAGCTAGGCCCTACGCACCACTAAAACCATACCAGCCTTGTTGCCCTTGCAAATAAATAAAGCAAGTGCAGAAATGCATGGGAGGAGACTATGCGAAGAGAATCCAGCAAATGCGAACCATTACTAAAGCAAGTTCCAGAATGGAAAGAGTCAAATTGCTCCACTTTTTATCAATAATATATCTGCTAGGTTAAAACATTCATATAGGACTAAGTAAAATTCTAAAAGAGGGCACATTAGACAGAAAATGCATACTGTGGCTATTTGCTGTGCTAGCTATTTACATATTAAACATTTCAGATATAGTAACTGTTACACATGCATTGTGTCAGAATCGTCCCTAAACTCTGCACCGGTTTTGCTCTCAAATTTCATGATTATACACTGGTTCAAATTCAACTAAAGGAATCCGTCACAAAAACTGGATGTCTGTGAAGAGATCCAACTCCAAAGGAAAATTTTTATATCTCGTGATCTGTTAGAAAATGAAGTCCCCATAAACTGCTTAGTTTCAAAAAGTTTAAGTAAACCCTAGCAGAGTAAAGCAAAGTTTTTGGCCTTCTTCCTTCTAGACTTGTGCAATAGAGCCTAATCTTTACAAATTCTGGTATCATAAAAAAATCCGCACAACACCTATTGTACAACAATGGATTCAAACATCCACTTCTACCTCAAAAGCCGCCTAGAGATCTAAATGTTTTCTAGTACAACCTCGTATAAAGTGTAAAAGTATTAATGAACAGTACAATTTATATTCTGTCATACAAACCTTAGCTGCCATACAGAACCTACATCAATGGTCTACATACAAAGAGGTTAGAGAATGAAAAATTATGTAATATCTTTGACCGTCGTGATTCGAAAGGGACAGGAGAGATACTTTATTTTTTCCACCACTATCACTATCACCAAATTTCCATCGCACGTCTGGGTAATATAATAAAGATAAAGCACTCACAGTGTTCTTGCACTACAGCCTAGCAGAAAACATATTCAAATACAATTCGTCCTCTAATATGGCATTATGACTTTTTAAAGTTAAAGTGGGAGGAAGCTTGGGTAGAGGCTCCAGAAATAGAGGAGCCAACAAAGCATGTCCTTTTGGAAGAGTATCTTTACTTATCATTCCATTTTTAAAAATTCACAACAAGGAGTGGTAGGGCCATCAAAAGGTTGGTGGATTCAGTGAGCTTTGACTTCCATTTTTTTTCTAGACCAAGCAGTTTTCTGAAAAATTACGCAATTCATACGGACTTCACATGTCTAACAGTTGCGCAATTTAGGCAGGTTGGCATTCCAAAAAATAACGGTTCAATTCATCCCAATGCAGAGTGGAAATCAATATCATTGACAGAAGACCAAGAATGAACCAAGAGAGAAAAAGAACTTCAGCTGTGAGTGGTTTAAGCCTTATGGATTCAAATCTGTAGAATAAGGATTCAAATAAACCATCCACATGCACTGAAGATGCGTAAAAGGCACATCTCTCATGACATGGGAGGCTGTGAGTGGTTTAAGAAAAAGGATCTGAAGAGCCGACACCAGAACATAGTCAAAACCAATATTAAATGATACAAATAATATAAAACAGAACTCCTCGATTTTCATAGGATCTTAATGATGCATATAAATACCCAAAAAAATCCCACTCAAACCTTTGCTCATAACCGCTTATATTGGGTCAAATGTCGGCTGGGTCATGCAAACCATCAGTTACCAACCAAATTTTCTTTTCCTAGTGGAAGTTGTCTAGTACTAAGAAAAAAATATCCTTCAAGTGGGGCACGTGCACTCTACCTAAACTGCTTTCGCTTCCGAGAGAATATTACATAATACTCCCTCCGTTCCAAAATTTTAGTCCATGTTACTATTCTAACTTGATGAAAAAAAGATTTATATCTTGTAACATATAAGACTTTATATATGCAATATGGATTTTATTTTATAGATCTCAATTAGTTTTATTAAACAAATTTTTTTAAATCTTAAAAAATATTATAAATTGAAAGATATAAACAATTGAAAAGAGAATCGAAAAAGTGAAAGTGAACTAAAATTTTGGGACAGAGGGAATATATACTTCAAAAAAAATACCAAAATTATTTGAGATTGAAGTTAGAATTGAAAATATTTGAATGTACTAAAAGTCCTAGATGGGGGCTGAATAGGACTACAATTTAAAATTTTAAACTAATTAAGCAATATTCAATCACCTTAACTCCTAGCAATTACCACAAGACAATATTATGCAATTAAACTAAAAAGACCAAACGAGATTTACGTGGGAACTACTTAGGGTCAACACACCCTAAGCATAAAACCACGGCTTAGTCCTACAATTATATTCCACAAATCGAAAGGTTTACAAGAGTTAACAATTTAGAAATGACCCACAAGCTTCAAGTGACAACCTAAATCTAACCCTTGATGTAGTATCCCGTACTCCTCTTTGATTCCATGGACTCCTAAAGCAATCTCGTCATGATCTGAAAATTAAATCGACATCGGATCCATCCGGCTTATGTAGGAGCAAAACAAACAATGCATGATATGAAAGACATGAATCATGCATGATTCATGTAGGAGTAAATACACGGAGTATAAAAGTATTGCACGAGATTGACATGAAAAAGGATCAAACACTAAGTTAAGATCAAATTAATGCATAAAGAACACATGAATATATGAGGAAAATGTTTTCTCTCTCTAAAGTGGGCTGATGCAAGAAAGTGGTACCTAAAAGAGGGGAAAATATGCTTGCATAGTGCCAGGTATGGAGCCCTAAAGAGGATCAATAAGAATGCAACACCTAATCAAAAATAGGCGCTGTGCTAGCAAGGGCTAACTAGCGCCACGGAGCTTCAATGAAGAAAAACGCAGATTTCGAGCGTGACGCTTGAATGTTAGCTAGCACCAAGGGAAGCGCGCTGGATTGTTCATACCTTTCATGATCCGCATTTGAGTTATGGCACGACAAAGACTTCTCCTCAACACTTCAACTAAAGGGTGGATTTTCCAGACTCATTCTAAATTACAACCTCCCAAACCCAAATGGAAAAAGAATAAAATACAAAATCAAATGGATTGTCGAATCCCGGAAATCATCAATGTCATTAACAAGAATGCCAAACACAATTATTGTGTATCAAAATTATCTGATATTGAGTAGCACACTTCAGTAGGAATAAAATTATATATAAACACATGTGCAAGAGCACAAGAAATGAATAAGCTGCATTTTATGTATTTTCACCTATTCCAAAACTGCCTTTAATGGTGGGATCCAGAAGACAAAAATGAAATCAAAATCGCAAAGAAAAACGAAGAAGAAAAAATAAAAATACATTTGATTAAGTTACACACCATTCTTTATGAAAGTGGAGTTGTTTTTTAAACCAATATCTTCCTAAGAAAAGCGCAAGTACCATAATAGGTATTATTATCTATCTGTTTAATTGAGGACTTCCCAGAATTGAGAAGTTAATGGAGAACGCAGGTGCCCTGTGCCTAGTGGATGAAATACCAGAGGACAGTCATTTATGTTCCTAAGGTGGGTCTGGGCAGATCTATTGGGTGTTATATGTTGTGGCCAATTTAGGTGGGTTTCTGTGTAACAATTAATAATGCAGCACCTCATTAGAAGCCACTTTTTGCAGTATGCTGGATGGAGTATTTCAGAAACAGTAAGGGACTGCCGATAGACTGATATTCTCCTTGTTATGCTTATCATTTTTAAATCTTCACATACAGCAACCAGTAATCATGCAAAACACTAAGAAAAATCTGCACTAAAGAATACCGTCCATTAAAGATTCAAACAATAAAACCGATCAAAAAAAAAAAAAAAAACAAACAAACAATAAAGCAGCCTTTCAGCACAATGAAAGGTCAACCATCAAACTTCAGCCCTGTAACAGTGTTACACATACAAAACTGGGAAGTGAATGAAACGAATCCACTACATTAATTTATGTTAAGCACAAGTTTTAAATGTAAATACAAAAAATTGGCACAGTTTCACATACAAAACTGGCAAGTGTTTACACTAATTCACTCCTTTATTTTACATGTAAATATGAAAAATTAGTCAGAGTACCGAAAAGAAAAAACAGCTAGAGACATCAAGAACCTTGAAAATGATCAACAAGAAAGCCACTACAAATAAACTACTCATACATGGGCCCTAAAAAATTCTGAAACATGAACCATCCAATTTCATATGATGTAAGTGGACATTTTAGACTTCCAATACCATAGTTCTCTAACATTATAAATACCCAAGGAGATGCCAGGTAGTTATCATAGTGTTCATAACTCTAAGCTTCAAACACCCCTCTGTTATTCTGAGTAGTCAATAAAAGGATTACTCAAGCCTTTCCTTCCCTTCCCATGGCCTGTTTCCAACCCACTTTTGTCAGCGCCATGCTTCTCATACTTATTGCCTGCAATGGCACTCTATTTATTGAGGGACGACCACTAAAACCAAAAGGAACAGATCAAAGGTATTCCAAAGAAGACCAGAAGGAAACAGGAAGGCATGGAAGCCAAGTTATCAACCCACTCCAAAACCCTGAAGGTAACGGTCATGGATATGATCTTCCAGCCCCATACGCTAGTGATGTTACTCAAAATCTGGGATTCGAAGAAACAGTCGAAGCATATAATAAAGACGACTTTAGACCAACGACACCAGGTAGCAGCCCTGGTGTCGGTCATTCTGCTCAAACTCTGGGATTTGATGAATCAGTTGCAGGATACAAAGATGATTTTAGACCTACTACACCTGGTAGCAGCCCCGGTGTAGGTCATTCTTTTGCACCAAAGGAAGATGATGTTCGGAGTGACACAAAAATTAAAGGTACTGGTATCAGCCATTCCATGGGAGGCAATGAAAATGATTTCAGACCGACAGGACCAGGCCACAGCCCTGGTGTTGGCCATGCATTTCCAACCACAAATGTAGAGAGAAGTCCATAATCAGATTAGGAGTTCATTGCAACTTGCATGCACAAAGAATAATTTCCATGGGAGGTATTGGTGCCAGCCATTCCATGGGAGGCAATGAAAACGATTTCAGACCGACAAGACGACCAAGACACTGCCCTAGTGTTGGCCATGCTCTTCAAACCACAAATGTAGAGAGAAGTCCATAATCAGATTGGGAGTTCATTACAACTTGCATGTACAAAAGAATAATTTCCATTAGACCCAAAATGTACATGTGTATGGATATTTAGACTTTCTTAGGTTTATAGTGAACATTCTCAAACTAGTATGTATGTTGGACCACACCACATGTTGTCATTGCAAATATAGCCTATTGTTTAAACTACAAACTTTGTATCTCCCCCTTTCTCTATGGAAAATGGATAGGTTATTCATGTGATACATGTATGGACAGAAATGCATAAGCATCAATTCTTGCAGGTTCATACATTTGCATGTTAGCGCACAAATGCATGTACACTTGAGGATTTAAAAGTGGCCCCTATATGTATTGTATCAGCCAATACGTATCAATTTTTGGTCCTCTGATATACCAATACTAAAAAAATGCGCATGCGTATTAGCTAATTCCCCAAAAATATCTCTCTGTATCAATATTGTACTTGCTTCACAACCGATACTTGACTAATACTACTGCTTTAAGTGCTCTGGCGCCAAAAATAATTTCAGGGAATTCATGACCGCTACGCCTGATTCCTGCAACATATCATTAGATACTCCCACTACCATTACTATTACACGGCCTGCTACAGCTAATTAACTTTGTGCACATGGGGATGAGTCACTAACACTATAAAAGAAAAAGAAAATTAATTATGCATGCTAGGACAAGAAGAATATAAAAATAGGATAGAGATATATAGCATTCTTCACTCTATAGCAAGGCTGGAACGTCTAGTTAGGACCTGCGCCACCCGCCACAATTCTCGGTTAAGTAATCCAATTCGTTCATCTTATAGACTTGTGTCTGTAGATTATAATTGAATAAAACATTGATTGATTCGGTAACTGCCAATAGATTCCATCATATTTGCTATCAAAAAAACGGATGACAATTCTGATGACACGAGACTGTCCATTTTATAAGACCAATATTACAAAATCCTACAGCTACATATGCCGAAATTGATCTATGGATGACCTACACAAAGGGGCTTACAAGATGAAGGAATCAGGTAACTAAAGTGTGACAACCAGTCAAAAGTTCGTTCTACTTCATAAAATAGACCGAAGAGAATCCTCTTCCTAAAAGAAAATCTAGCTATACAACCCAAGGAATATTTGCCAATAAGAATCCCAATACTTCTTGGATCTATAATTCCTGCCATACCCGTCACCATTTTCAAGGTCAGCCGTCTGCCACCATTCCTTGTTCCCAACTGACTTACAAAAACTGAAACATAATAGTTATTCAAACGATCAAATCTTTGTTTTAAACTTAAAAATTAACATCTTAATATTTTATTGTTTAACAGGCTCTAATTTGGACCTTAACTTGGTCACCTAGCTAGGAAAAGTTGAATAAAAGCAACATCATGTGCTCAATTGTTGTTGAGACTGTTACTAAGTACCATAAATGGTCTACTCTAATTTCCATCTCTGATGCTTGATGTTGACTTCTTGGACACACACCTTTCAGTGCATACCAAAAATTTCCACACTTCCTGGAGGTGTCAAGATTCGACAATAAACTTTTGCATTTTGTTCACTTAGTCTACATTCAATTGAGCACTTCCCAACACAAGGCAATGCAGTACCAACACATCTTAATGGACTCTGTCAACATAATTTTGAGTACGATGTCTTCTGGCAACGTTTTAGAATTCGCGGTATGAACATACCAATTGAGAGAAGCAAGTTACTAGTACAAAGTAGAGAAAATGAATTCTGAAAACAGCATCAAACTTCACAGCGAAAAGGTAATCGGAAAACCCATGTCAATTGAGGTGGCTGATGACATTCCCTCATTTCACTCCCCAAAATTTTTGTGAATCAATTTAAAAGGGGAAAGTGGAACTCAAAAGAAGGGATCTCAGACATCCTACAAACGTACTATTTTAGTAACAAAATACAGGCGATAATGAGATTCTAGATTTAAGAAACTAGAGAGAGAGCATAAAGTTAGAAGTGTGGGGCATTTGTGAGGTCAAGAAAAAGATTTCCAAGTGTGGTAAATTGGACCCCCACAATCACCTTCAAATAAAACTGGACCGCTAACTCAAAAGCAAACTTTTCAGAGTTGAGACCCTGGAGGAGAAGAGCCCAATCAAGCACTTTCGTAACATCCTTTACAAATAGAGAGCAATCAAACAGCACATGTAAGCCAACAGCTATGAATTCCTACTTTCTCTTTTCATTAGACAATCTAGGGTTCTGATTTGAATAGCAAAAAAGAAACTTTTATTAATTCAAATGCAAGCCCTAAATCATAAAAGGAGGAGAAATTAAGTATGTAAAACTTTTTTGGGGTAATTATGTATGTACAAACTTGCTAACCAAACATCAATAATCAACTCCGATATAAAATAAAATAAAATAAAATAAAATAAAAATAACAACAACAACAACATCAATCAACGATTCACAACTTAAACAATATGAAACCCCATAAAATCAATGATCGAAGTACACCAAGAACATAGGACAAGATTAAAAAAACCAAGCAGTAATATAATGACACTTACCAGTTGATGTTGCTGTAGCGATGATTCGATTGGAAACCATTCCATTGCTTCGTATTTTTCGTGCCAAACGGTCCCCGGAAGTTGGCTGAATTCACGAAGGTGTGTTAGTTTATGGCCTCTCTATAAAAATAGTTCATAAACTGTACGCATAAGCATAATTGGGTCCCATTTAGGTTACTAAATTTAGAAAGCACATATGCACCCTAGCAAAAACATTCTCTATTTTGTAGAAAAGAAAAAATAAATAGGATTGGTCCCATAAATTGATAAGTCTAAAAAGATTAAAAGTGTTTGGGTCTCACTTGGGGCTAGGGCTGGAAATGAACCATGCTGTTTGGGAGTTCGGCTCGGTTCGGCTCGAAAAGAGCTCGTTCGAACTTCGTTCGTTAAGTTTTTATTGAGGCTCGGCTCGAGTTCGTTAAAATCTTAACAAACAAGCCTGAGCATGGCAAAGTTCGGCTCGATAAGACTCGTTTACATTTTAGATGAATAAAATAGTATAACTTCTTATTCTAATTTGATATCCTAATGCAATCTCTTTTCAAAAACTTATTAAATTTCAATATAGTTTTGAAATTAAGACTATATTCCTGTACATTATATAAATATAAACCATGTGTATACACAAGTAAACTTTCTTTGTTGTTTTAATCCTACGTGAGTATGTAAATATATTTTTCGGTGGTTCGTTAAGGCTCATGAATAAGGTCGAGCTTGAGTCAAGCCTGAGCCAGCTCGGCTTGAGCTCGGCTCGTTAAGTTTTCACTAAGCTCGAGCTTGTTAAAAAGTTAATAAACAAGCTTGAGCACGATAAAGCTCGGTTCGAGTCGGCTCGTTTGCAACCCTACTTGAAGCTAGCTACAAGGCTATTTAGATTTAGCTAATTGGTTAGGAGCCATGCTTAGAGCATCCCCAACAAGGCTCAATAAATATTGAGCCAAAAAAATTAGTGAACAGTGTTTTATCTACTCACGTCTTTTTCAATACTCCAACAATACTATCTATATTACCTATTTACTATTAAAATACTATTTTTTCCTATTTTAAATATTACTAAAGAAAGGAGAGAGAGGAGAGAGAAGAGAGAAAAAATAGTAAACAATTCCAAAGGGAATGAACAGTGACTCCCTATATGGGGAGGGATTTAGGGAGTTACTGTAGCATTTGGTATTTTGTTCACCTATTTAGGAAGCCTCTTGGAGCTTGTTTTTGGGATTTGGCTGAGTAAAAAAGAGATGTGGAAGGGTTTAGGTAGTTTGTTGCACTTGCCCTTAGGAGCTATCATTAGGAGCTTGCATTGGGAGCCCATTGAAGACCATTATTGATCAATTGGCTTTCTAAATTTTAGGAGCCTCACATATGAGCCATTTTAAGAGCCCACTGTGGATGCCCCTAGAATTGGCTGGACACTCCCATTCAAAACTGCAAATGAAGCCGTTCGTGAACTGTTAGAGGTTGGACTCAATAAAAACTCGTTCAAATTTGATTTGGTAACTAAATGAACCGAACCTGCACCTCAAATTTAGGCTTATTTAATAAATGAGCCGAATCTGAACCTGACAATATTCGGCTCGATTAAGCTCGCGAACCTGAAATATATATGTATATCTCATTAGAATATCACATATAAAAAGCTTTTAAGTGACAACTTTTACATGTACAGTGTACCTCATAAAAAAAATTATAACTCTACCATGTATAAACTTTGAGATGTACTACAAACTTAAATTTTAGATGATTGTATGTAGTCAATATCTATGTATAAAATTTTATAATTTATTGAAGTTCTAGACCTGTCTGATAGCATAAATAATATTTTTGATACGTTAAGATTCGTAAACAAATTCGAGTTTGACTCAAACTTAGGTAAGCTCGGCTCGAGTTCGTTTAAAAATTAAACGAACGAACCTGAACATCCTAGAGCTCGGCATAATTCGGCTTGTTTGTAGCCCTACTCCCAACCATTCGTTTTGATGAGAAGAGTGTGAAAAGTATAAAATCATTACAACTAAAACCCCAAAAAAAAAAATCACTACAAATGAAAAACCAAAATGATACATACACTCCCTAGGAGCCACTCCCAGCCACACCCTCTCTCACATGGGGTGTGGAGCCCAGATGTGGGGACCACACCCCATGTGAGAGAGGGTGTGGCTCACAGGGAGTGTATGTGTCGCCATTCAATGAAAAAACTACTCCCTCCGTCCCAAATTGCTCGTCCCTTTTGGGAAATCCAACTTTTTAAGGAGACAAAACTATTGTCTTAGATTTCCAAAACTATCCTTCCAAACTGTGAAGTTTATTAAGTGGTTTTAAATTGTTTATATTTTTCAATATGGATATAAAAAAATATGAAATATGGATCTTGTTTGATAGATCTCAATTAGTTGTTTTATACAAAGTTTTAAAAATCATGAAAAACATTATAAACTAAAAGATATAAACGATTTAGAAATGACACAAATTTCAAAAACTGTTAAATAAATGGGGAGAGAGAGAGAGAGAGAGAGTACTTTTCAAGGGTAAAACTGGAAGTTTGACATATTTTTATTGTTGTTTTTAGAAATAGGACTAACATTTTGGGACATCCCAAAATAGAAAGAAGGACCAGCAATTTGGGACGGAGGGAGTATCAAACAACTGGTATTTTTTGTCTTTAGTATCGTATTATCTTAACCGTTTTCAAATTGATAACACATTTTTATACTTTTCCAATTTCTATTATTGAGATTGATTAATCTAAAAAATACGAAAAATAAAAAATGCCAGACCAAAAAATTAAGGAAAACGATGGAAAGAGTGTTTAAAAAACACTAAACAGGAATTTATTTTTAAACGAAAATACTTTTGTAAACATATATTAATGACGGTCAATGTTTTTAATGAATTGTAATAATTACAAGATTTAGATCATCTAAACCGAAAACAAAGGCTTTGTTTGGCAGCACTTGTAGTAACTTATCTAGCTTATTTGCCAAAATAAAATTAAATAATTAAATAATAATATTTACTAACTTAGGTTTTCAATCTTATTTGATTAAAAGTTAAACTTATTTTAAGCTCTAAATTGCAAAAACAAATTTTACAAAAAAAAAATGCATCATAAAAGAGTGCTTCTATAGACCTCTTAACGTCTATTTCTACATGATATTAAGGCCCCGTTCCGCTAAAAAAAAACAGTTTTATTTTAAGGGACATTTACCATCAGGTCACTCTTGGATCCTATAATTACCATCAGGTCAAACCCAACTCTGAAAAATCCCCATCAAGTCCCCAACCCGTATAAAAAAGCCTAAATCATAGGGTACCCTATGAAAGTGCCTAAAATCATAGGGTACCCTATGAAAGTGCCTAAACCACTAAACACTATAATAGGAAAGTGCCCCCTAAACCTAAACGATAGGGTAACCTATGGCTAGGGTACCATATGAAAATGCTTAAACCACTAAAACCCTATAATAGGAAAGTGCACCATAAACCTAAATTATAGGGTACCCTACGACTAGGGTACCCTATGAAAATGCCTAAAATCCTAGGGTACTCTATGAAAGTGCCTAAACCACTAAAACCCTATAATAGGAAAGTGCACCATAAACCTAAACTCTAGGGTACCTCTATGACTAGGGTACCCTACGACTAGGGTATTCTATGAAAATGTCTAAAATCCTAGGGTACTCTATAAAAGTGTCTAAACCACTAAAACCCTATAATAGGAAAGTGCACCCTAAACCTAAACTCCAAAAAATAGTGGCTTACTTTAGTGGTAATTAAAAAAAATGACTTACCTTAGTGGTAATTAGACGTCTCTTTCCTAGACCTAGAGATAATAATCCCTTATTTTAACTCAAAAATTATCTCATTCCACTAACAAAAAACCACTTAGCTTTTTTGCAAAACTAAAAACCAAAAAAGTAAAAAAACTAGTTAGTGGAACAAGTTAGTTTATTTTTGCAAAACTAAACATACAAAAAACTAGTTTAATGGAACAAGTTAGTGGAATAAATTCGTTTTTTTGCAAAACTAAAAACCAAAAAACTAGTTAGTGGAACAAGTTAGTTTTTTTTTACTAAAACATCCAAAAAAACCAAAAAACCAAAAAAAAACAAGTTAGTGGAAGGAACACCCCCAAGTTGTGCCAAATTATTTATTACTGGTTTTAGAATTTTGAAGTAATAATTACTGTATGTTTAAATTAACTTAAGGACCAGACATAATCATTGAACATGACCTTTAATACTCCTTCCGTCCCAAATTGCTGGTTCTTCTTTCTATTTTGGGATGTCCCAAAATGTTAGTCCTATTTCTAAAGGGTTTTTCTATTGTCAGCCCACTGGGCTGACAATAAGACAACAGAAAAATAAAAATAACACATACTCCAATGTACTTTTTTACTTTCTCATACACTTTTACACATTCCTATACATTTTTCACACAATCCCATACACTTTTTAAGCCGTATAATCAGCCCATTGGGTTGATTTTAGAATTTTCCATTTCTAAAAACAACAACAAAAATATGTCAAACTTCCAGTTTTACCCTTGAAAAGTACTCTCTCTCCCCATTTATTTCACAGTTTTTGAAAATTGTGTCATTTCTAAATCGTTTATATCTTTTAGTTTATAATGTTTTTCATGATTTTTAAAACTTTGTATAAAACAACTAATTGAAATCTATCAAACAAGATCCATATTGCATATTTTTTGATATCCATATTGAAAGATATAAACCATTTAAAACCACTTAATAAATTTCACAGTTTGGAAGGATAATTTTGGAAATCTAAGACAATAGTTTTATCTCCATAAAAAAGTTGGATTCCCCAAAAGGGACGAGCAGTTTGGGACAGAGGGAGTAACAAGGAACCACCTCGGTAGAAGGCCCATAATATCATTCAGAGATCACGTAATCATTACTTAGCAACATGCCATTCCTTCTTGACCTTCTCACTAACCATCACATCTCGCATTTATTAAGGTGGCATGCTAACGGGTGTCATAGCGCACCCATTAAGGGTACAAAAAATATACTTTTGTGAGTTTCACTTGTACAAAAAATTACACTTTTAAAGTACACTTGTACGTTAAAGTACAAATGTACTTTTAAATTGTACTCTTAACGGGTGCACTATGACACTCATTAACATTTCCCTTGAGGTAAAGATGAACCTTTTTATTCGTAATTTTATACTCTAGATATTAGTTTGATGAACTCTCAAGTAAAAAAAATAAAAATTTAGCTAAAAGTAGGACTTTTTGACATGACACAACAACATGAACCAGACACGACTTAAACATGACACGAAAGATTTGATGAGTTGAAAAATATTGTGAGAATTCATAAATGAGATTTTGATACATAACATGACCAGCATAGCAACCCCCATGAGCGTGACCATTGGGGTTTCCGACATGGTGTGGAATGTCCGGTTGAGCCATAGTTACTGTCCGAATAGGACAAGCCGTCACCATAATATCACTTAGCTAGGCAATTAGTTGGCCAAAGACCCTCCACGCAAATCTACACATGTCCCAGCACTGGCATGAGAGAGATTCGAACCTGAGAGGTCTATGCAATGAGAGGGAGGGGAATCTTATCATACTCACTTTTGCCAACTAGGCTACCACCTTAGTGGTACACGAAATTATCTATTGTTAACCCAGCCACCCCATGCAAACACCCATAAGTGACATAAACATGAAAAGTGAAAAAGTAATGCGTAAATCCCACCCCCAGAGTATTTAACAGATCCTTAAGGGCGCAATTTTTTAATTAGCCATTAAGCACTAAAAACCCATGGACAATCCTGATTATGGGCCCACCGTGCTGTTTTAGATTGGTGGTTAGCAAAAATAATAGAGGTACATGACTCCAACATTATCACATGGTGTGTGAAGCCCACACACACATGTGTGATTGTGTTAAACGTGTGTGGCTGGGCACATTAGAGCCATCTTGAAGACTATTGTTATACATGTGTGTGTGGGTTCCACACACTACGTGATTGTGTTAGACGTGTGTGGTCGGACACATTAAAGCCATCTTGAAGGCTATTGTTATACATACTATATCATTATTCTATGGTTAGCATCTCCAACACATGCTATTTTTTTAAAATGAATAGTGGAAGTGACATATTAAGAGGAGCCAAAATTAAATTTAAAGAGTGGATGTGACAGAAAATTGGATGGGTCCTTCCAAACAGTACAATTTTTTGAGGAAAAGAGGACATAAATTACAAAATCTCCCCTTAATATGTGACTTCCACTCTTCATTTTAAAGAAAAGAGCATGTGTTGGAGGTGCTCTGCATGCGAGAAGAATAGAACCCCGAAGAATCTCCCAGAGGGCACGATTCCTGTGGCATGCATGTGGTTGTGTTTTAATTTGTTCAAGTACGTGCCAAAGTTTAATTTGATCAAAAAAAAAAAAAAAGTACGTGCCAACTTGTTATTCAATAATCAGAGCCGACATATAAAAAGAGAAAATGCAATGAGAAATTTAAAAAAATTAAAATATACTATTAAATTCGTGTGCTGGGGGTTTTTATTCGTGTGCTTCTGGGGTTGTGGCTTTTTAACTTTTTCTTAATTTTCTAAATTTCTTGACTTTTTATATAAGCACTTGAAGAGATGTGCGATAAATTTAGGGGTGTGCAAAAAATCTGTCAAACTGCCAACTCAACTCAGCACAGATCTAGGTTGAAATCATGAACGGGTTACACTAATTTAAGTAGGTTAGTTTGGTTGCAAGTAAATTTTCTCTCGTCCGCCAGAGGCGACTCCACCTTAAGGGTTCGGGGTCAGCCGACCCCACGGAGGGACAAAATTTTACTACTAATTATTTTAATTTTTTTAAATATTCATAAATGAACCCCATAAATTTGTTGGTGACACCACTAAATAACTCCTAAAAGTTCATAAAAGCTACTACTTCTTTGTGTGGTTTGTTTGAATCTTTGTCACTCGTTTTGTTCTTTTGACAAGAAGAGGTTGATCTGTCTGGCTAGGTCGAGCTTTAAATGTAATTTTTGTTGGAGCAAGATTTTTAGTTGTCATTACTGTGACGTTTTTCTTTAATTTATGATTGATAAAAATATTTAATATTTATGAGTGACCCCACGCTTCCGAACTCCTGAAGTCGCCACTGTGGTCCGCTTTTAACCCAACCCAACCCGTTATACCTACATGTGTAGAATAATAACATATATGATACTACCATATAATATTAAGGTGCGCCTAGTACACTTTATTAACCCCACTCATAAAACAAATCTAAATCTAACCTAGTAACCCCAGAGTCCCCACCTCATTCCATTTTTTTGTCTTCCTCTTAGGACAAAGGGCAGACAATAGTTTGATTTTTGATGAGCTTATAAAGATGGAGTTTTTAAAAAGGCTCAAATAGTGAACTTTTTAAAACTCGTTCAATCGCTTAAACTGCTGAGTCGGGAAAAAAAAAAATCAACAACACAAACCCGCTGATTTTAAAATTTGTTGGTCCGCGTCGGGTTAAAAAAATTTTAACCCGCCGCATGTGGGATGGTTTAAAATATACCATCTGCACTCTCAATCCAACGTA
Organism: Vaccinium myrtillus; assembly: GCA_016920895.1. Classification (NCBI taxonomy): domain Eukaryota; kingdom Viridiplantae; phylum Streptophyta; class Magnoliopsida; order Ericales; family Ericaceae; genus Vaccinium; species Vaccinium myrtillus. The sequence continues at coordinate 13,306,477 of CM029277.1, forward strand.
TGCACACCCGTAGGCCGCTAATGTTATGTTTGTATTCGGGATCTTTAATACTCCAATTTTGACTTTTTAAACAACTTTTTTTTTTTTATCAGCAAATTGGTTTTACTTTTGTCAGCATTTTTTTCTAAATGTCACGTTCGGTGGGAAAAACTGGTAAATGAGAAAGAAATGAAAAATGATATGGGTACACTATTTATATGCACACCAAGGTGATGTGACAGATGAGGGGAAGTCTAATATGTGGCCCACCTAAAAAATAGGCTTCGCTTCATCCATTACATCATCTTGGTGTGCATGTAGTGTGCATAAGCGGTGTACGCATAACATTGTTGGAAAGAAATTAGTAGATTCTACTCCTACTTTTTTAAGTATTTAACTTTTCTTTTCATGTGTGATTTAAGATCCAAATAAAATATTCAAGACATTCTTCATCAAGCCAAACAGTTTTTAGACAAAAATAAAATGGAAAAGAAAGGCAAGATAACAAGGACTGGTGGAGTACTGGAGTTACCAACCACATTCCAGTTCACCAAATTTTGTCTGGGACACACAAAAACAATTTGTAGTGGTCTTCCTCAAGTTGAGGAAACCACCTTTATGGTTTTTTAAATTCCTTTTTGCCAATAGTTGCAAAATGGAATCTCTCTTCTAATTGATGATCATGGCAGCTCACAAACTTTTGGAAGTGGGAAGTAGTGGAAAGGGTCACACATATATTCCCTTTCCAATGGTCAGGGTGTTCGGCCATGTCACGTCTTTGGTCCGGTAAAAAGTAGATCATCTATACAGAGACTAAGGGATCACAAGAGATAACTCTTTCTTATGGCTTGATCCCAAGAATCGAACCCTAAATAATTATGTCGGAATCATACGTACTAACCAACCAAAGTTACCCTTAGAACTGTCATGATATATATATATATATATATATATATATATATATATATACACCGGCGATCCTGTCAAGGATCCCGGATTTCCCGGATTGAGGCCTTTTCGGTGTTTTGATGCTTTTACAAATTGTTTTGGGGAAATCCGAGCCGTCCAATGTGTTCAAAAGGTGTTTTCCAAGGTCCACGCGGAAAATCTTCAAAAAAATACCGGGAAGGGCTTGATCCAAGTAGTTTTCGCAAAAAAATATAAAGTTTTTGCGAAAAACTGCTTGGATCAAGCCCTTCCGGTATTTTTTTTTGAAAATTTCCGCGTGGACCTTGGAAAACACCTTTGAAGACATTGACGGATCTGATTTCAAAAAATTTTTAAAAGCATCAAAACACCAAAAACCCTTCAACGGAAATCCGGGATCCGGACAGAACCAGGACTATATATATATATATATGAGTCCTTATCTAGTCCGGGATCCCGGATCCGGGATTCATAGTTCCGGATCAAATTTTCACGATCGAACCGTCAATGTGTTCAAAAGGTGTTTTCAAAAATTGAAATAAAAAAAAATAGGAAAGGGCTTGATCCAAGCATTTTTTTCACAAAAGCTGTATATATACAGTTTTATGAAAAAATGCTTGGATCAAGCCCTTTCCGGTATTTTTTTTTGAAGATTTTCCGCGTGGACCTTGGAAAACACCTTTTAAACACATTGGACGGATCGGATTTTGCAAAAACAATTTTTAAAAGCCTCAAAACACCGAAAAAGCTTCAATCCGAGATCCTTGACAGGATCACCGGTGTATATATATATATATATATAGAAAGATGTTCTATTGAGGACTCCCTCAAAGATCTCCTCCGTGAGGACCACTCATTTTTTGATTTTCCGGACCAAATTTCGACGATCCGAACCGCTCAATGTGTTTAAAACATGTTTTCCATGGCCAACGCGAAGAATCACAAAAAACAAATACCCGAAAGGCCTTCATCCGAACGGTTTTTCATAATAACCGTACATATATAATTTATCGAAAAATGCTCGAATGAAGCCCTTTCGAGTATTTTTTTTGGACGAATCCTCGCGGTGACCCTTAAAATCACGTTTTAAACACATTGAGCGGTTCGGATCGTCGAGATTCGACCCCGATCCATGAGGTCCGCAAATTACGAGTTTGAGGGAGTCCTTAGTAGAACGGGATCCATATATATATATATATATATATATATATATATATAGAGAGAGAGAGAGAGAGAGAGAGAGAGAGAGAGAGACTTGGTCTCACTATAAAGTTGGGTATGTCTAACCATAGAAATAATGGCAAGTCTCACAAGAACCATCCAAATAAACGGTATTTGTTGTGAATTGTCATGTTATGTGGAGGATGCCGAGACTGGGGATTTACAAAGATTAATATATATATATATATATATACACCAAACTTCACCTCCAAACTCCCGGATTTTTTTAAAATCCGGACCTTCACCTTCCCAATTTTTTTTTGAAAATCCGAACCGTTAGATGTGTTTAAAACGTGTTTTTAAGGTCCAACGCGAAGATTTAGCAAAAACAAATACCCGGAAGGGCTTGATCGGAGCAGTTTTTCATAAAAACGCAATTTCGGATCGTCGAAATTTGGTCCGGAAAGTGAAGTCCGGACGGTAGGTCCGTAAATAGTGGTTTGGATAGGAAGGGGACTCTATATATATATATATATATATAGCTCAAACTTATCCACACTCCCGGATTTAAGGAAAAAGTGGGGTTTTTTTGTGTTGCAAATTTTTTTTGGAAAATCCGATCCGTCCAATGTGTTCAGAAGGTGTTTTCAATGGTCTTAGCGGAAAATTTTCAAAAAAAAATACCGGGAAAGGCTTGATCCAAGCAGTTTTCGCAAAAAATGTACAAGCCCTTCCCGGTATTTGTTTTTGAAGATTTTCCGCGTGGACCCTTGAAAACACCTTCTGAACACATTGGACGGATCAGATCGTCAAAAAAAAATTTAGATCATGAGGTGCGGAAATTAGAGGTCCGGATTTCATTATATATATATATATAATGATCTATTGAGGGAGTCCTTAAGATAATTCCGTGCGGACCTCACCATTCCGGATAGCGTTTTTAACAAAAATTGATCCGATCAAGCCCTTCCGGGTATTTTTTTTTGAAGATTTTCCGCTTGGACCTTGGAAAATGCATTTTAAAAACATTGAGCGGTTCGGATCGTCAAGATTTGATCCGGAAAGTCAAAAAATGGTGAGGTCCACACGGAATTTTTGTTTGAGGGAGTCCTTAGTAGATCGCTTCATATATATATATATATATATATATATATATATATATATATATATATATATATATATATAAATATTTCTAGTTCTAATCCACACCTCCCGTTAATAAGAAAAAAATGATTTTTTTGTGTTGCGAATGATTTTGGAAAATGAAGGAGCCGTCAAATGTGTTGAGAGAAGGTGTTTTCAAGGGTCACGCTGAAAAATCTTCAAAAAAAAATCTTGGGAAGGGCTTGATCCAAGCGGTTTTCTCAAAAACTTTATATTTACGGTTTTTAAAACTACTTGGATCAAGCCCTTCCCGGTATTTTTTTGAAGATTTTTTGCAAAAGTGGACCCTTGAAAACACCTTCTAAACACATTGGATCGAATCAAAAAAGGTTTGGATCATGGAGGTCTGAAACGGGAGGTCCGCACTAGAACCTCTCTCGTATATACTTCACATCGGGATCCAGGGACTCCATGATCCGAGCATTTTTTTGATTGCCGTCAATGTGTTGAAGGTGTTTTCAGGGTTCCTGGAAATCTTCAAAAAAAAATCGGGAAGGGCTTGATCTAATTAGCGCGCAAAAATATATATTTACATTTTTGCGAAAACGTTTGGATCAAGCCCTTCGGTATTTTTTTTTTTGAATATTTTCGCTTGGACCCTTGAAAACACCTTCTAAACACATTGACGGCTCGGATTTTTCAAAAATAATTTGCAACACAAAAAAACCATGTTTTTCTTATTTCCGGGAGGTGTGGACTAGAAAATCACACATATATATATATATATATAGGAAGCCGATCTCTAAGGGCTCCTTAGCCAAAATTCCGTGCGGACCAAGCCCTTTTTCAACTTTCGGATCAAATTTTTGATCCGAACCGCTCAATGTTTTTAAAATGCATTTTCCAAGGTCCACGCGGAAAATCTTCAAAAAAATACCGGAAGGGCTTGATCCCACAGATTTTGGTAAAATACATATTTACATTTTACCGAAAACTGTGTGGATCAAGCCCTTCCGGATTTTTTTGAAGATTTTCGCGTGGACCCTTAAAAATGCATTTTAAAACATTGAACGGTTCGGATCGTCAAAATTTGATCCGGAATGGCTTGGTCCGCACGGAATTTGGCTAAGGGAGCCCTTAAGAGATCATTCTCCTATATATATATATATATTCAGGGCATTTCTAGTCCGGACTCCGGACCTCGGTGATCCAAATATTTTTTTGACGATCCGATCCGTCCAATGTGTTCAAAAGTGTTTTCAAGGGTCCACGCGAGAAATCTTCAAAAAAAAATACGGGAATGGCTTGATCCAAGCCGTTTTCGCAAAAAATATATATATACAGTTTTTGCGAAAACGGCTTGGATCAAGCCCTTCCCGGTATTGTTTTTTGAAGATTTCCCACGTGGACCCTTGAAAACACCTTCTGAACACATTGGACGACTCGGATTTTCCAAAATAATTTGCAACACAAAAAAAATCATTTTTTTCTTATTTACGGAAGGTGTGGACTAGAAAATCCGGCTATATATATATCCGTCCAAATAAACGGCCGGCATTTCCTGTCAATTGTCATGAATCATGATCATGTGTGGAGAAGGCGGCATCAAGATCCCTTTTTGATGCTCAAATTAACGTAAACAATAATGCCATACAAGTACAACAAGAATCACAATTGCCTGCGAATTCACGCATATATAATTGGTGGTTGCAAATTAAGGAGCTTCAAAATGACTGCTCTCCCTCTACCAATCATGCAATTATCAAAGTCTGAAATTTCTTAAAGATTCTTAGACGTAAAATAGAGATTTGCTAGGATTTTTCGACACGTATAGATATAGAATTAAATTGAATTTGTTGATCATTCCATATAATTCAATTAAGATATTTTATCAAAGTCTAATTTCTTCTATTCTAAGTGGAGAATGGGAGGATTTTTGAGTGGGTGAATTCAAACAAAAGGAAGGGTTTTTGTCTACCTTTACTTTCTTCGTTTTTACTTATATCAATTATCAATAACTCAATCAAAATGCAATTATCTCAAAAAAATGTCTATTATGCTTAATATCTTTAGTTTGATCTTTTCTACAACTTACTGACCACCCATTTTGTTTGTGAAGATTACAACGTTTCGGTTCAGAAAAGGAGATGCTGTCACATCGGTGGAGCTTAAGTACCACTTGATCCCACTCTAACATCTTGAAAATGAGAGAAACTTATTCACGACGAATTTAGCAATTAACATACAAAGGATCAAACTCTCATCAAAATTGACCCTTTTTTTTTTTTTGACCCTATTAAAGAAGGACATAATTAAACAGCTTTAACATACAAAGGATAAAAACCTCTTTCTCTTTAATTACAACAATGCCATTTCAACTAGGCATGAGGGCTGTAAACGAGCAGAATTGGAGAGAGGGTAATAAGTGGAGAAAGATAATAGAGAATTAAGAATAATAATTAGAGATAGGGGTAACAAGTGGAGAGAGGAGAAAAGTAAGAGAAAATTACTTTGAAAATTTTTTCAAAAATAAAAACCAAATAAGATGGCTTCGGAGACCAGTTACATTGAGGCGAAAACATTTTGCTAAGGGGCCCATTTGAAAACTTAGATTCTATTTGCCTGAGCTAGAGAAACATGATTGGGTGCTGCAAAAATCTTACTTACGGAGCAGCCGTAAATAAGATTTTCTCCTTGAAAGTGTTTCTGTCTGTTAGAGGTTGGAAACTCAACTAACAAAATTCAGAAATTTCGGACGCTGATATTCTATTAGTTAGATTTTTTTGTGCGGCAAAAAAAATGTCGATGCCTTACAAGATCGCATGAAACATTCATCGCATGATCAGAATCAACACTTGAGGGACGGAGTCCGTGGATTTGTGGGAAAGTACGAGAAATCATTGGGATTTGGGCATGTAATTTGTTTGTTTGATAAGGCATTTGGACCGACTTTATGCCCATCTCAATTAATTTTTAGAGGACTAATTCTGTCGCTTGGCAAAAGGCCTCATTAAAATCATGGACAAAAGTTGAAAAGTAATATTAACGGTTCACCAAATTCTACCATGCAAGACCCCAATCATAGTCAAAACTAGAGTTTGATTCTGGCCGGGAAGGCATTCTAGCTACTAACATATGCAAATCGAACATTGTTTTCAAGAGCCGAACGCAAAGAAAACAACCTCCTGGCTAAAGGTAATTTTCGCCGCTGTTTGTAGCCGAGTATGTTATGTCAAAAAGAGTAAACACGTTTTTATGCTTGTTCGAACATCCTATGAACTTCTTTAGGGATCATAGAAAGATGCACAATTCCACTCAAGGGCAGGCACATGTAAGGTCAAGCGGGGTCAGTAGGATTGAAATTTTAAAGAATTACTCTAAGGTCCATTATAGCTTTTTGGTAACATGTCTAATTCACTTCTTAGTTCCATAACTCCTCTAATTCACTTTTTTGTAATTTATAAGGTGTAAGGTCCACTCTCTATTTTTAATAGACAAATGTACCCTCATATTAAATTTAATACAAAATATACTTTCATAGAGTACCCTAGGGTTTAGGTTTAGACACTTTCATAGGGTACCCTAGAGTTTAGGTTTAGGGTGCACTTTCCTATTATAGGGTTTTTAGTGGTTTAAATATTTTCATAGGGTACCCTATGGTTTAGGTTTAGACACTTTCATAGGGTACCCTAGGGTTTAGGTTTAGGGTGCAGTTTCCTATTATAAGTTTTTAGTGGTTTAAACACTTTCATAGGGTACCATAGAGTTTAAGTTTAGGCACTTTCATAAGGTACCCTAGAGTTTATGTCTATGATGCACTTTCCTATTATAGGGTTTTTAGTGGTTTATGCACTTTCATAGGATACCCTAGGATTTTAGGCACTTCCTCTTCAACTAGGATTTTAGGCACTTCTTTTTAAGGTACCCTAAAACCCTAGGGTACCCTACCCTAAATCCTAGGGTACCCTAGGATTTTAGGGTACCCTAGGTTTTTAGGGTAGAGTACCCTAGGATTTTAGGGTACCCTAGGTTTTTAGGGTAGGGTACCCTAGGATCTTAGGGTATCCTAAGAAGCGAGGGGTGTTCTTGTAATTGGTACGTGTGAGTAGACTGAATGTGTCAGGATAATATTAGGTGAACTAGAAGTGTTAGAAAATAGCTATAGTGGATCTTATAGCAATTCTCCTTTGAAATTTTCTACCGCTGTGTATATATAATTTTGGACATTTTTGTAATTTTGCCCCAATACCTATACATTATTTTCTATATCTTGCCCCCAAGTAGCATGAAATAACTATATATATGTATTTGGATACTCTTTAGTACAATACGACTATGGCCGTTTGTCGACTCTTCTAGGCCCACTTTTTTTTTTTTGGGTAAGTTGCTTCTACGCCCACTTTGATAATTGGAAATGCTCAATTTTAAGAGCTAGTCCAGAGTATTAACCAGTACTCCAAAATATCCCATTGATAATATTGGTTGATTCAATTTCAAAATACATTTATCTTCAGATAAATAGATCTGATTCTGTGTCAAAGAAAAAAAATTCAAAATAAATGTGCTACGAATAAATCATATCGACTAATAACTGAACAAGATATCTATATATATTCTCGACGAGCTCTAAAGAAACAATTCTGATCACCAGAGTAGGCCGAGTTAGAATTGGCCTCAACCGATCAACAATTCATGAGTCAACTTGCTGGATGTACATGAGAGCTGGCTGTACATGCAGAATATAACCAGTGGCAAGGGGAATTGTAAGCTTTTCTATTCATGATGAATGGCTAAGCTTACACCCTAAAACTAGGCCATCCAATTCTCCTCCTCTTTTTCTTTTTCCCTTTTTTTTTTGTCGTTCCTTTCTATATCTCCTCTTCCCACCACTGTGGAATGAGGACCCCCACATGCTTCCTCCCCTCACTTTACTGTATGTATAAATAGTAAGTCTATGAGAGGGACACTTAGTCCAGCTTCTATTGAACTAAAGAAGCTTGTTCTCTCTCTCTCTCTCTCTCTCTCTCTCTCTCTCTCTCTCTCTCTCTCTCTCTCTCAAATTTGGTTCCATGGCCAAAACTAGATCAATGGTGTGTGCATGTGGTTTTCTACTTGTGTTGATCCTATGCAGTGAAGTTATGGGTGTTGATGGGCGGAATTTGAAGCACGGGGGACCATGCAGGAAATGCAAGAGGAGTGGTGATAGCAATTTCAATGCAAACATAATGGGTGGCAAGCCATTGAGTGGCACTAAGCCAATAGTGGAAACGAGTAAGGTGGAAACGGTGGAGGACTTTCGACCCACGGAGCCTGGACACAGTCCAGGCGTTGGTCATTCTCTTAAAAATTTGTGAATCGTCTTTTTGTATAGACTTGTCTCCAGTTCACATTGGTTAATGTTACGTATGTAATCGCAAGTTCGCAACCTGTAATGCGGCATAAATGCCATGTTATCGTAAATGTATGTATAATGTGTTGTCTGCATAAAGCGTGTTTTTACCTTTTTTTATGTATGGCACGTATTCTGACAAATCTGGGAACTTCTCGCGAGTTTGGGACAATTACACGGTTCTTCCCTACTTTACAAACTATTAGCCAAATTCCCTCGTTCCGTTAAGTTTACTCTAACGCCATTACTTTCGGTAAATAAATGACCGAAATAATTAGTTGTTATTAGGATGAACTAAACAACCAAGTCTTGTTCGATCTTCTTTTGTCCATTGGAGTTTAAATATTAAAATAAAATTAGACTTTTGGTTTCATGTGTGTGGATGCTCACCTTTTCAGGTGCATGCGTCGGCACCCAAAATGGATCGAACTTGGCGTTTATATATACAGCACTGAGGTGTCCGTTACTAGCTACACACATTTTTATGAGTTTGCAAGAGTCGCCACTTGATTTATGGATAACCAAAAAACCTTTAATGGAGATCCCACGTTCGGAAGCCAACGGTATAGTGAGGGAAAGGTGTTAAGCAACCATATCCGCTTGACCTTATGGTTGGCCTTTACTTTGTTCAACCAAAAGAACTTCACATATTCCTTATGTTTTTGACATGTACTAGTGTGGACACCCCTCTGGAGAATTCAATTTGGAGTCGCATTCTGGTTTGATGATTGTCTCCGAGAAACCGAACTTGAATGGCTCTCGTGCCTCGTTTATGGAAAATGTTTTTTTATTACTGGTCCGTCGTCACCGCAATATTTTAGATTCAGAAGCTAGGTTACAAGAGGGGAAGGTTTTGACTCTCTACTTAGTGTTCGTCGGATTGTAAAATGCTTATGACTCAACTTTGTTCACATTGGGTACAGGGGAACAATTAAACAAGGGGATCAATAATAATAACACATGTGGTGGATGCTTGCGCAATGTGTACAAAGTGAGTATTTATGATGATGAGATGCCAGATATACGCTACTTATTACAAAAAAAAAGAAAAAGAAAAAAAGAGATAACAGAAATATAGGCCCAAAAATAATTGAGTAACAGGACCTAAAACATGAAACAAGTGATACATCATAACTATTTTTACCCAAACCAGTCTGTACGTTGTCTGATTTGAGCGCTCAACACTCGACTTGAGCGCTCGAGTCATCAAATTGAGCGCTCAGGTCATGCTTTCTGCAACTTTCTGATTTTGTTTCTGTGATTGCAAAATGCTCCAGTACCCCTCTGTTTTCAAGTTTCCCTGGGTTCTGTGGGAACCCTTATTTATAAGACCCAACAAACTTCAAAAGCAGTATTGTTTTAACCCATTTCAGATTGATTGCAGAGTAAACAAATTGATTTGGGATCAAAATAGCCAATTGGACTGAATAAATGATTTAAGACTTGATTTACACAAATAACTTGGAAAATGTACATCAGTGACTTGAGCGCTCAAATGACTAACTTGAGCGCTCAAATTAGTTTCTGAGCACCTGGGGAATTTCATCCCCTTTTGTGTCATCAAATGGTCAAATAGGCTCAACACCAGTATAAGGAACTGGCATGAACCTCCTGACTTCCCTCAGGAGGTACAAAACAGCGTGTTACAGAAGGTTTTTTTTTTTTTTTTTGGAACAACAAGAATAATAGATTTTATTAACCTTCGAATAGATTACAAAGATTAAATGGACAAGGAAAGGGCACCATATCAAAAGGTGATCACCCAAATATGTGGGATCCTACCAAAAGATGAAGCAAACCAAACCTAGACCAAGAAGAAATGTTGGCAAGTTACCAATAGACAGAAGAAAACAGTAACAAGAGAATTTGAGAGGACATGCCCTACTCAGGAACAAAAGAAAACATAGGAAAAGCAGATAGACCAAGCCCAGCACTAATGTAACTTTGCTATGACAGAACCCACTTCGATCAATCCCACATCAGTTGTAATATGAGAATCACTAGAACATTATCCAGGTATTCAATCATCACAGCATTTAGAGGGAGTCTAAAATACTTTGGAGTCTAAAAATAAAATCATCCACAGAGTAGTTTCCACTGCCGTTCTTAGTTCTCACCCATAGAGCAACTCTGATCTTGATGAGTTCGGTGATTTCCTCCCACACAGGTCGTGTCCCTTCAAACACTATTGCATTTCTTTTATTCCATAGCGTCCACATGATTGCCAGGGTACGCAGTCCCATATAACTTTCTTTTCAGGCTTCAACATCTCACCATTCCACCACACTAGCAAATCCACCATAGTTCTTGGTGGCACCCATTGAATGCCCCACCAAGAGAGAATGCTTGTCTAGAATTCCCAAACTAAGTTACAATGCAGTAACAGTTGATCTATGGATTCAATACTTGAACCACAGAATTTGCACAAGGCATAATCAACATCATGGATAACCCCAATACTAAGGAGATATTCAGCCGTCTTAATCCTACCCAAATGCACTAACCAAGCAAAGCATCAAACTCTGTAAGGTGCAATATTTCTCCAAATTAGATCATAAGTAGTGTCTGCTATAATAGCTTGGGGATTGACCAGATCATACATGGACTTGACTGAGAGCTTTTGAGATTTGCAGCCACCCCACAACAAAGAATCACTAGATTCATTATTGACCATGACTCCAGATTGATCAAGAATTTGATATAACTCATTCACTAGATGAACTTCACAATCAAATAATCTCCTTCTGAAATTTAGATCCCAGTGATTTTCATCAGTTCTTCTGGCCCAAACTTGGCTGAGTAATTCATCCTTAGCATTTACAATCCTAAAGAGTGAAGGATACGCTTCTGCAAGACAAGGATTGCCAAGCCAATTGTCCTTCCAAAACAGTGTTGAACTTCCATCCCCTACTCTTATTCTGATATTTTGCATGTATAAGGAGTGCATATGACTGTTTTTATACTTCACAAGCATTATATCTATCCAAATGGTTGAGACTTTTCTTTGAATTTCCATTTTTGGAACCCACTTGCTTTCTTCCAGCTTGTATTTTGATTTTATTATCTTCCTCCATAATGCCTCTTTCTCAATGCCAAATCTCCACGACCACTTAATAAGAAGGGCATCATTCATATCTTTGACACTTCTAATACCCAATCCCCCATTTTGTTTATTTTGAGTTATTTTAGCCTAAGATACTAAATGCAATTTCCTTTTTAAATTTGAACCACCCCAAAGAATAATAGCTTGAATGGATTCAATACTTTTTGCAACCCCATCAGACATCTTAAAGAGGGACATATAGAAGATAGGAAGACAATAGAGCATAGACTTAATGAGAACAATTCTACCTCCAAAAGAAAGGTACCTTTTCTTCCATGATGCTAGTCTTGCTCTGACTTTGTCAATCACTGGTTTCCATGTTGATTTGAGCTTTGGGCTAACACCCAGAGGCATGCCCAAGTACTTGACAGGAAGATCTTGGGCTTGACAGCCGAATTCTTGCCCAAAATCTGCTTGTCAAGTACATAAGGTATTTCTACCTTTTAGCTTAATCAAATGCTCTTTCGGTTGAAATATAATGGGTGGGATGTAGTTATATGGCTGGGAAATGAGGTGTTGAGATATAGGGGCTGATATGTGAAGGCACTACTACAAAAACCTTAAATCATGACAGTCAAAAGGTGTCATAAAACACAAAAGATGACAGTTTTAAAACTGTCATCTTTTGAGGTGACATTAAAAGTCTAGATTTGTTATGACAGTCAAAAAACGTCATTGAAACATATAAGATGACAGTGTAAACTTGTCATCTTTGCAATAAGATGACAGTGTAAACCTGCCATCTTTACAATCAATGATGACGGTTTTAAACTGTCATCTTATCTATCCTACATTCTAAAATATAATTCCAATTCTAGTTCAAACATTTGGCTCTCGTGTGGCCGCCCTCGCATGACCGCCCAGTGGAGCTCACATGGCACCCCTATGGTGCTTACGTAGCACTTGTGTGGTAAGATAATATTTGTTTGCCCTAGGACTCGAACTCAAGACCTTGATTTCCTCGCGCGCGCGCATGTTACCAACTGAGCTAGCACGCTTGTCTTTTTTTTTTTTGATCGGCATGAAAATTTTATTAGAACTCGACAAAGGGTACATCGAGGAAAAGTCAAATACAAAGCACAAAGCAGAGTATAGGCTGGGAAAGAAATCCAGCGAAATGCTGAAAGGGAAAAGAAAGATTACAAGAAAAAAACGTAACAAGAAGATAAACAAATCTGTCCCAGGGGATCAAAGAGAAAAGTATAGCATTAGGAAACATCCCCCTTACCATCAGCATAAAATCAGCCACCAAAAAGAAAGGCACAATCAGCATCAAGGAGCATCCATCCAGAACTAGTGGTAATACCATTCCATAAGCAATAATAAAATAGCATTATCAGCATCATTTCCAACCATTAAAACGCTTCATCAGTAACTTTACCAACCATTATCCAAATGGCTTCTCTATGTCAGCAAAACCAAAAGTGCAGAAGTATGACAAAAACCTCTGACCCATTAGAACCAAGCAAGGAACAAGACAATGTCCATACCTGGGCCTTCACGGACCCAAACCAGAAAAACAAGAGAAACATAAACAAATAAAAAAACTGCAAAACAAGCACCCACACCGCCCAACCCCAACACACCACCCCAACCAAACTTCCTAACCAAGCTAAATCCTCACCTTTCTAATACCACTCAAATATCTTTTAAAATCATCTACATTGTAATCCTTCACATCATATTTGACTTTAATCCATGTAGCCATCCTGGTTTTAACCACATCAATGACTTCATTCAACTCTCAGATCTTATTCTTGAAAATTGATTCATTTCTTCACAACCAAAAAGTCCAAATGACTGCATAAAAGCATGCTTGCCAACATAATTTTTCCAAATTTTTGAACCTCATACTGTTCCAAAAATGAAACAATGACAGTATGCTGGGAGGGCAGACCCAAACCATATTCCACCATGATAAAATTGCTAACCATACCTCCCAAGAGAAGAAACATTGGAGGAGAATGTGATTAGGAGTTTCAGTTGCAATATTGCAAAAAGGACAGAGATTAGAACTTTCATTCAGAATACCTCTGCTGACTAGGACAGATTTAGAAGCAATGCAGCCTTGGATAGCCAGCCAAGCAAACATCTCCACTTTAGGAGGGCAAATGTTTTTCCAAACTAAAAAAAAGATCCTTGTTTTCTGAGAACCTTTGGTCCTCCCATCTTGAGTATGCTGATTTAACAGAGAAGTTTTAAGTCCTTACTCCATCTCCATTGGATACAATCATCCCTAAACTCATCAAGCTGAACATTCCTAAGAATCCGCAAAAGTGCTTCCATATGATCTTTCGCCTAAACACGTAAGGGTCTCCTAAACTCTTTGCTCAAGTTTTCAATTGCCAAATCCAGAAACTCCCTGTTAAGTACCTTGGTATGCCTTTGGGTGTCAGTCCCAAGCTAAAATCAACTTGGAAGCCGGTTATTGATAGGGTTAGAACCAGGCTTGCCTCTTGGAAGAAAAGATATTTGTCTTTTGGTGGAAGAGTGGTGCTTATAAAATCCGTTCTTTGCAGCCTTCCCATCTTTTATATGTCCCTCTTCAAGATGCCTGAAGGGGTCATTAAAAGTATTGAATCTATCCAAGCCAATTTCTTGTGGGGTGGTTCTGACCTCAAGAAAAAATTACATATGGTAGCTTGGTCCAAAGTCACTATGAAAAGGGAATGTGGTGGGCTAGGCATTCGAAGTATCAAAGCCATGAATGAAGCCTTATTAATCCAAATGGTGGTGGAGATTTGGTGTGGAAGAAGAAGCTCTTTGGAGGAATGTGATAAAAGCAAAGTACAAAATGGGGGAGTGTAACTGGACTCCTAAGTTGGTGATTCAAAGAAAAGTCTCCACTGTGTGGAGAGATATTATGTCCATTCAAGATAGGAATCCTCATCTTCATTCCATTTACTATGAAAATGTCAGGATAAAGGTGGGGGATGGATGCTCAACTGTGTTTTGGAAAGATCCTTGGATTGGATCTCCATGCTTAGCTGAGGCCTTTCCCTCCCTATTTAGGGTGGCTAGCCATAAGGAGGAATTGTTACATCAGATCTTGGCCAGAAGAGCTGATCAGAATCAATGGAATTTACAGTTTAGAAGAAGATTATATGATTGGGAGGTGGATGTTCTAAATGAACTTTATCAGCTTTTAGATGAATCTGGTGTGTATATGATCTATGGAGCAAAAGATACTTTGATTTGGAAAGGCTGCAGCTCCCAAAAAATTTCTTTGAAATATATATATGATCTTGCCAGTCCAAATGCCATTATAGGTAATTCTGCTTACGACCTAATATGGAGGAATATTGCTCCGTATAGGGTGCAATGCTTTGGCTATCTTGTGCATCTAGGAAGGATCAAGACATCGGATTATCTGCTCAACATTGGTATCATTCTCAATGTTGTTGATGCAAAATGCAAGTTTTGTGATATGAATGTGGAATCGATAGATCATCTCTTACTACATTGTGATAAAGTCTGGAATGTATGGAGTAACATTTTACAGTGGTGGGGCGTTCAATGGGTTACTCCAAAGTCTGTAGTTGAGTTACTGTTATGGTGGAATGATTGGAAACTAAAGGCTGAAAAAAGGATCACCTGGGACTGCATCCCTCTTGCTGTTATGTGGTCTATATGGAATGTGAGGAATTCTTGTGTCTTCGAGAGTAAAGTACCAGACTGGAATGAAACCATTGATGTTATTAAAACTCGTGTGGCACTTTGGGTCAAAACAAAAGAAGGTGGGGAAGGAGCCAAGTATTCAGTTGAGGACTTCATTTACATAATTCAAAGCATTCTGAACTCCATATGATAGGCTACTTTGCTGCGACCGCTGTGATACCAACTCTATTTCTTCTCTGGATTGTTAATGCATTCAGTTAGCAGGCTATTCTATATCATCTTATGGTCTCTTCTTTTGCCATGAGGGCTGGAACTCTGTTATCAATTCCTGGTTCGTTTTGTTTTTCTTTATCTTGTTGGCATCTTGCCAACTTGGTGATGTGGCTTTGGTTGTGGATTTTGTTTCCACTCCTTCTTCACTTCATTAATCTTTCTATCTTTGTCAAAGATTAATAATATTATTCTTTTTCTCTTCAAAAAAAAAGTTGGAGATTCCACAATCCCTGGCCTTGGTTACTCCTCATCTCTGAAATAACTGAATCCTGCTGAGTAGAAATGTTGAAGATCCTAGGAAAAGCAGCCATAAGAGTCACATCTCCAATCCATTTGTCCTTCCAAAATCTGATTTTGTTGCCAGAGTTAACCTTAAAGTTAAAGCCTTGAATTATGCATTCTCCCATGTCAGTACACAGAAGACGAACTGAGCATATATCTTTCCAGATGTTGGATGCTTTGCATCTTTCTAGAATCTTAGGTAGCCATGCTTCATCTCCCAAACCATACTTTCTGGTCACTACTTTAACCCATAGAGCTTCCTTTTCTTTGCTGAACCTCCACCACCATTTGCCCAAAAGGGCTATATTGTGTTCCATCAATCTTTTAACTCCTAAGCCACCAAATTTTCTATTCTTTGTCACTTTCTCCCACCTTACCAAATGTAATTCCCTCTTTCCTACTGAGTCTCCCCACATAAACTCCCTTTGTAATCTCTCAATTTTGTTTGCCACTGTAACTGGTATTTTGAAAAGGGACATATAATAGATAGGAACATTGCTCATAGGTGACTTAATTAGAGTTAAACGTCCACCCATTGAAATGTGTTTTTTCTTCCAAGGCCTGAGCTTCTTCTGGATAGCCTCTATCACTGGCTGCCAAGTCTGGATTTTGTTTGGATTAGCCCCTAGAGGAAGGCCAAGATACCTCATAGGCCAGATTGATAACCATTTGCTCTTAAATTTTCACCACACATAACATACTTTTAGAATAGTTAACTTTAAGCCCAGACATCTGTTGGAGCCAGACTAATATTCTCTGAATATTGAGGATCTCTTGAAGATCATTGTTACAAAAAATGATTGTATCATCTGCAAATTGGAGATAAGAGAAACAAACACCATCTCTTCCCACCTGAAATCCTTTTATCATCTCCTCTCCTCTTGCTCTTTCCATTAAAATGTTGAAGATCTCCACCACAATGTTGAATACGAAAGGTGAAATAGGATCTCCTTGTCTTAAGCCCTTTTGTGGATAGATTTCATTTGTTGCTGACCCATTAACCAGTATAGATAGCGAGGTGGAGGTTGTTGACGAAAGACCAACAAAAATGTTTATACTATTTCAAAAAAAAATTAAGCTGAGCACTTTTTATTTCAGTTTTAGATTAAAATTGTTACCTTAGACATTGAAACTATAAGATGACGGTTTTAAAACTGTTATGTTATACATTTAATGACACTTTTTAACCGTCATCTTTTGTGATCAACTTGAATGTCGGTTCTAATTAAAACTGACATTAAAAGGGCTTAGTTTCAATGTTGCTTTTAAAAAAACTGACATTAAAAGGTTTTCCATGTGGGCTTCTGGAAGCGCCTTGTTTTAATATCAGTTCTAAGCAAAAACTGACATTAAAGAAAGAGATAATGATGTCAATTTTATTCTAAACCGTCATCTTATATCGCAAAGATGACAGTTTCAAGGATAGACTGACATCAAAACTCTATCCTCATAAAAACTGTCATTGTTTCAATTTTTGATGCGTCATCTTTAAGCATTTTTGTAGTAGTGAGATAGTATAGTGGTTTAGGATTCTGGGCAATGTTTATACTAAGAAAACGTAAGGTTATATGAGTAATAAGGGTTGTAAGTGGTTGATTTTCAGAGATTTAGGAGTGTGAGAGTAAAGTTAACATTCTGGATTGCTAGGGCCAGAATTGAGGATGTGTAAAGGATGATAGAGTGTAACCTGGAATCCAGACAAAGTGAAATGGGAGGGAAAGGGGGGTTTGATTATTGGTTTTTTGGGTACCAAAAACCAGAGTGCATTGGGTAATAATCTTAATCCAATAATCCAACAATCAGACTATTCGCCAATTTACGAAAATACCCTTCGGGTTTACCAAAAATTCTTACTGGAAGGGGCAGTAATGTAATTTTTACTGAGGAAAGTCAAAGGTAATGTGGGGACCAGTTGAATAATCTGGATTAAGTTTAAGAAAAAACCAAACCGGTTTTTTGGATTATTTGAGAAAAAACCAAAAAACCAATAATCTGGATTAAGTTTTTTACCCAAAGGAAATTTTAGTGGGGTTTAGGTTGTAGGGTTATGATTTGGTTAGGTGTAGGGGGTTTGGACATGGTGGAGGGGTGTTTTGGGAGGATAGGGACGCAGGAAATCCTCACCACAGGCTGAACATTGACGCAGAAAATCCTCACCACAGGCTGGAGATGCTTCTGCAAAAAACTATCGCGTGCAGGCGAATAGAGCGCTCTGGTTGGGACTTGAGTCAACTCAACTCGAGTGCTCAAGTCGTGCGTTGACTTGAGCGCTCGGGTGGTTTTTGAAGGGTTTTTGGGTCTTCAGGATTGTTTAGGTTCCAAGAGCATTGTACAAGCTTTGTGTATCGTTTTGACTTATATTCATCATCGGGAATGCGTTAGGAATGTTCCTGAGTTCAAATTGGGGTGTCTACAACTGGTTATTACCCATTTAACAGTTATGGGTGATGAAAGCAATAAAGACAGGCGAGATACGTGTTGAAAAGAAGAAAAAAATAAACCGGCAAGTTTTACTTTTAACGAATCTACTGGTGGCTCACACTTAGACTAGCGGTTGCTGTTGTGAAACCATTCAACCGCTTATGCATACAACAACATCCAGTGGTTGATACTTCATTGTATCGACTGTTGTTCTTCGTTTTTCACCAGAAATAATAGAATAACGGATGATAGAAGATAAAAGAAAAAGTGAACAAAATTAAAAATGGGCTAAACTAGGAGGGTTATTGATGCAACCCGACCTTGGATCTCTCAGTGCCTCTTTGCAATTGTGCAAGAGGCATGATTGCATGTTGCTTCAAACGGATCGAAGAGCACAGAACTCTGTTTTGGACTTCGGGACAGAAACCAAACGGAAACTTGGGGTTTCGGCAAGAGGGGCTTAGCTACTGGAAACTAGGGTTTAGAGAGGCTACGGGAGCATATTGGGGGTTGGGAAATTCAAGAATTTCTGGGTGTTTCTCGCGTATTTTTTTATATAAAACTCGATGTCTTAAACATAGAGACCGGAAGGGCCTTTAAATAGGTTCCATATTGAATCCGTATAGGAAATAACCGAAATCTATACCAAATCTTTGTGGTTGCGCTATAGAGCATTAGGGCGTAACCCTAAGCCTTCAAAATGACCGAAAAAGTTGCCTCGATCGTAAAGGAAAGTTTTATCCGCATTATGTGTTTTGTACATTAATAACAATTGCTTAGGTTGTTTCTAATCATATCAGAAGTCCCACTTCATAATAAAGTGGAAAATTTGACTAACACACTTCTTATAGTACCTTTTTAGGCCAATGTTTGATTGGTGGATTATTAATGAGGAGTGGCACAATCTCCTGGTGATCTTGCAAAACTAAGATCCGTTTATTGGCCGTAAAGTATTTTCCTGTAAAATATTGTAAAATATTTTACTCATTTTTTAGTGTTTAGTTGTATAAATTTTGAGTAAAATATTTTCTATCCATTCAGAGAAATGACTTACCCAGAAAACTACCCAAGTCATTGTTCCTATTGTTTCTCTTCCAGAAAAAGTGAACAAAATTAACTCATCGTTTTTCACCAGAAATAATAGAATAACGGATGATAGAAGATAAAAGAAAAAGTGAACAAAATTAAAAATGGGCTAAACTAGGAGGGTTATTGATGCAACCCGACCTTGGATCTCTCAGTGCCTCTTTGCAATTGTGCAAGAGGCATGATTGCATGTTGCTTCAAACGGATCGAAGAGCACAGAACTCTGTTTTGGACTTCGGGACAGAAACCAAACGGAAACTTGGGGTTTCGGCAAGAGGGGCTTAGCTACTGGAAACTAGGGTTTAGAGAGGCTACGGGAGCATATTGGGGGTTGGGAAATTCAAGAATTTCTGGGTGTTTCTCGCGTATTTTTTTATATAAAACTCGATGTCTTAAACATAGAGACCGGAAGGGCCTTTAAATAGGTTCCATATTGAATCCGTATAGGAAATAACCGAAATCTATACCAAATCTTTGTGGTTGCGCTATAGAGCATTAGGGCGTAACCCTAAGCCTTCAAAATGACCGAAAAAGTTGCCTCGATCGTAAAGGAAAGTTTTATCCGCATTATGTGTTTTGTACATTAATAACAATTGCTTAGGTTGTTTCTAATCATATCAGAAGTCCCACTTCATAATAAAGTGGAAAATTTGACTAACACACTTCTTATAGTACCTTTTTAGGCCAATGTTTGATTGGTGGATTATTAATGAGGAGTGGCACAATCTCCTGGTGATCTTGCAAAACTAAGATCCGTTTATTGGCCGTAAAGTATTTTCCTGTAAAATATTGTAAAATATTTTACTCATTTTTAGTGTTTAGTTGTATAAATAAAATATTTTCTATCCATTCGAGAAATACCAGAAAACTACCCAAGTCATTGAAAAGAATAAAAGACCGTAAATAATAGAATAAGTGGATGATAGAAGATAAAAATGGTGAACAAAATTAAAAATGGGCTAAACTAGGAGGGTTATTGATGCAACCCGACCTTGGATCTCTCGGTGCCTCTTTGCAATTGTGCAAGAGGCATGATTGCATGTTGCTTCAAACGGATCGAAGAGCACAGAACTCTGTTTTGGACTTCGGGACAGAAACCAAACGGAAACTTGGGGTTTCGGCAAGAGGGGCTTAGCTACTGGAAACTAGGGTTTAGAGAGGCTACGGGAGCATATTGGGGGTTGGGAAATTCAAGAATTTCTGGGTGTTTCTCGCGTATTTTTTTATATAAAACTCGATGTCTTAAACATAGAGACCGGAAGGGCCTTTAAATAGGTTCCATATTGAATCCGTATAGGAAATAACCGAAATCTATACCAAATCTTTGTGGTTGCGCTATAGAGCATTAGGGCGTAACCCTAAGCCTTCAAAATGACCGAAAAAGTTGTCTCGATCGTAAAGGAAAGTTTTATCCGCATTATGTGTTTATGGAATGTTCGCTAAAGGATGAACAATGTTTGATAGACCAAAATAGCGGCCAATATTTCCACTACTGAACCAATGGTACGGAACTAGACAACAGTGTAGTGGGGGACAAACTGTAACGGCAGCTGATAGTGCTTGTAGCTGATAGAGATGATTTTAGCAATTGATAGTGGAGAAATGTCGGCCGACACTCTTGGTTGGGGCTTGTTTTCTCGTGTATATTCTGTACACCTTTGGGGTATAGGTAAGAGTAAGGTTTGGATAGCGGGGCGGACCCAGATTAGTGAATGGTTGGTAAAGGGGGCAGTTTTTCGTCAAGTCCACGTGTCCAAAGCTCAAAATAGAAGACCATATGCTATCAAGCCAAGCAGACAAAAAAATCGTTTCATCATCGAGACACAGTGCGCGGGGCACGGGGCGCTTAAATGTTTACAAAGCCAAATTGGGGTATCTACAATGTGATTGAATATAAGCAATCATTTGTACCTATATTTTAGCAATCATTGTCTTTTACTTCTAAATGGGATTATTCGTTTAATATATCTAGGTCCTTTTTTGTCGCCAAGAAATATTTTTCCAAATGAAATGCGTATACATATTTCTATCGTATGCAACACAAAATTATCATAACCTTTGAGTAATAGCTTGTTTTTAAAAACGAAATCAAACCCTGGTACTAGCTCTATGGGTCGTTACATCAACTCCAACTGATAAACAACCCAACGAAGGAATGAAGCTGAACCATCGATCTCATCTAATGGCTTCGAAGCCCCGCCCCCAAGGCCCCAACGAAAGGAATGTTCGTATTATGCTTTTGGCACTTCGTACGCCTATTAGGATAAAATGTCAGTTTCATACTCTGCTTTGGTTATTTCCAAACAAGAGTAGGGGATTGGGAAATGGCTACAATACACACCACCTATTTGGGTGTGTATCATATGCACCCCTATAAAAGTTACGAATCGATTAACAAAAGTTATGAATTTTAATAAAAGTTACGAATTCTTTGTACAAAAGTTACGAAACGCTCCAAATGTTATGAATCATAGAAAATGTTACGAATCATACTTCTGAAAAAGTTACGAAACACTAAAAAATGTTACGATTGCCAATGAGGTAGCACAATATGGACCACACAATGAGTGCATATTGTACACACTTTTGAGGGGTGTGTATTGTAGAATTTTCCAGGGGATTAATATTCAAACTCCATTCTTTTGAAATCCAAGAAAGGAATTTGAGGGGGCAATGTGTGTACCCATTTTGAGCAAATTGTTTGAAGGCCTTGCAGTTACCACGTGTTAGCTAAATTCACGGGGTGAAATGATTATAGGAAACACGATCATGGTGGAGATGGGCTATAGAGGGAAAGAGTTTAGCTCCCAGCCTCCCATTTGACCTATTCAAAGGGAACACGTGACAATATCCAGGGACTTTTGATCAAAATCAACGGTGTACATAGAAGCAGAATTCAAATAAGTGAAGGCAGTTCAAGTAGCTATTGGATCGTAGTTTGCTGACAGGGCCATCTTGTGGTTTTTTAGGTAACTGATTGATTGCTATAAAGGAGGAAAAATTTGGGCAGGCCAAAGCTTTGCGCCTCACAATTTCAATTCATGTCAATTGTCTTTCTATTTCACGTTGTTCAAGTTCCTTAACTTGTGTACTTTTAGGTTTAAGATTTTAATTACGGTGCTAGTAAGCTCATTCAGACCATATTTTACTATCTTTTGAAGGGCCGTGAACACAATTCCCTGAATAGAAGTCAGAACTAAGACCTACAGTCTGATTCACGATTGGATCACGTCAAAATCTTGGCACGCCCTTCTTCTGAACGTTTTAGAGCTTAACAGTATCATAAATGTCTGCAAAGTGCAAATACTACAGCGAGGGATAGAGGAAAACATATACAACCAATAAAGGCATCTAAAAGAGTTGAGAGTGATCATGAGAAGACAAAAAAGGGTATTAACCAAGAGAGAAGGGAATCAAATTGTATTTTACTTGTTATAATGAATAACTTTTGAAGTTTTGTATGAATACCTTTTTCCTAATTGATTTATTTTCTAATAATATGATTTATGTATGTAACATGTATTATAAAAGGTCTCATATTTAAGGCTAGTCCGGTAGGTGAAAAAGGGAGTCGGCACACTCTATATTCTATAGTCTACTCCGTGGTACCATTTTCACACGTAAAGAATTTATAATCTAAATGGATCCAACCAAAATTTTAAGAATAACCAAATCATAATGAATGATTGATAACCAAATCATAATGAATGATTGAAGGAGGAAACTTTTAACTAGGCATTCTTTTGAGAAAAATTGCCATTCAAAACCTTGAAAGGCATCAACTCATTGCGGCTCCACATGCACTAGCTCAGCCATGGTGGCCGTTAAGTTAGTTTAAGCTGTTTTTGGTCCCACTTTGATGCTTTGTCTTGGACTTTTTTAGTTTCTGTTAGGGACAGAGATACGATTTTGTTTTGTTAATTACTAAATTGGGTAAACCTACGGGTACAGAAAATGTACCGAGCTGCTTGAGTTTGGTTTAAGCACTTCTAACCGTCCGATTGAGCCGAAATTTTATGAGGCCCCTCGGAAAAATGTTTTAAGAATAATGAACGGTTCGGATCGCTTGTGTGGGTCCCCCTAGCAGCTCGGTACATTTTCTGTTCCAAATTTTCTGTACCCCAAGTCGGGTCCCTAAATTTAAGGTTGTTTAAAGTGGTCTTGTTATAGACCTTTTTGATTTTTCCGATCTAATTGTTACTTTTCCATTTTGGGTTTCGGTCCCACATGGAGACAATTTGTCATGGTTTCAACTATATAATATGTCCAAGTTGGAGCATGCGCCGTGGACCCCAAGTATGATTTTTTTGTACATTAATAACAATTGCTTAGGTTGTTTCTAATCATATCAGAAGTCCCACTTCATAATAAAGTGGAAAATTTGACTAACACACTTCTTATAGTACCTTTTTAGGCCAATGTTTGATTGGTGGATTATTAATGAGGAGTGGCACAATCTCCTGGTGATCTTGCAAAACTAAGATCCGTTTATTGGCCGTAAAGTATTTTCCTGTAAAATATTGTAAAATATTTTACTCATTTTTTAGTGTTTAGTTGTATAAATTTTGAGTAAAATATTTTCTATCCATTCAGAGAAATGACTTACCCAGAAAACTACCCAAGTCATTGTTCCTATTGTTTCTCTTCCAGAGGTCAATTGCAAAACGTACTAAATAACAAGTATCCAATTGATATATAACGATATACTTCCCACAAATTCACTAAACACACAAAAAGTTATACTAGGTTTAGGAAAATACTCATCTATGTTACTTGCATTTTCATCAAACACATGGTGTGCATAATAGTAACTGCCACCAGTACACCCATTTAAAGAAAGATAATCTTCCTAAACAAAGAATTCCAGAAACTGCACACATGCCTCAACGTTAACCTAAAAACTGATTGTACTGGGGCAAAATTAAGGTACAATCTTTACATATACAGAAATATATATGTGTCTAGTTTCGGAAAAATCAAACGGTGCGAAATTTCGATACCCATGTTAAAAAAAAGACTGTTATTTTATAATAGATGTGTCGGTGCAGCCTGCATAGTTTTGAATTTGACAGCGGCCATTTCAAGAATTTCTATAGAGCTCTGCACAAATAGGGCATAGAGAAACTCTTAATAAATTTTTTTAAAAATTATGAGCTCCAAAACCATGAAAAGAAAATCCCCAAACAGAACACATGTATAGCAAAAATATTCAACACATTGACTAGAGCTTGCTTATAATTTGATTACTCTATCAAAAACTCAAAATAAAGGTGTATCAACACATATACACATTCATATGTAAACATTTAGCATAAATCTTACCTCAGAGAAAAACCCCTAAAATGGTGGAAATCCGAAGTCGACCAAATTGGACTTGGTTCAGATGGATTTGAAGATCTCGCCAAGTAGAACAGCATTTCCTTCTGGCTCTTAGGTTGAATCCCACGTTATAGCCTTCGATTTCGGGTTTGAAACATGAAGGTTTGGTGGAGTTGGAGTTTGAGAGAGGTAGCAGCCGACGAGGGGGAGAGAGAGAGAGAGAACAGAGAGGACACGTTGATCTCTCCCTGAGAAATCTAATACTCCCTCCGTCTAGATTTGTTTGTCCCTCGTTCTATTGCAACCGGATAAAAAAATAGTGATATCTTTAAATTGTTAAGAAATTATATGTTCAATATGGATCTTGTTTGATAGATCTCGATTAATTCTATAAGACAATGTTTTTGAAATTACATAAAATATTATAAGTTAAAGGATATAATCATTTGAAAAGTGGCACGAACTCCCAAAATGGACTAACAAATTTGGACGGAGGGAGTAAGTGCAAAATTGCACTAGAACCCCCTCCAAGTAACTTGTAATATTTCCATATCCTTATGTGTTATAATTCAATACACTAAGGCCCTTAACTACAAATTTAATTAGATAATCACTTCAAAGGGTTTCAACAATTCTCACCCCCAGTCCATGGCGCACAAATTCGGGCCCGATCAATCAAATGCAATTTATAAAAGCACGTATACACAAAAAAAATTAATTCTTTCTAGAAATTATTAATTAATAGCATATAATCACATTGTACCAGAGAACAATATAAATAAAATTTGGCACGAGTCTCTACATATTAGATTCAGTACATAGTAGATACCACCACCACCACATCCAAACATGATCATTTAGTTTTTGCTATAAAAAAATATCCATTCAACGATAGAGAAAATATTATTTGGATCAATAGGATCAAAATAACTTATCAAATCCACGATCAAAATAACTTATCAAATCCACAAAAATGAACCCTTCTACCCGTGCCGAAAAGTTTGAATGAAATTGGGTGATTTTGAATCGAGCACTTGGGGACGTCCGATCGACTTGATCTCCGCGTGGGCCCCTCGGAATTTGATTTTGAGATGAATGAACGGCTCGGATCGGCCGTGTGGGACCCAAAAGTTGGTTCCCCGAGACAATCAATGGTAAAGGGTCATATGTTGCATTTTCAAACGAAATCTGGAAAAATTGATCCCGAATGGACCCATCATCCAATAATGGATGCAAACTGGGATTGGATGAATCACACATTGCACACCCATCTGTCCCTGTTGTTTTACCGCACAAAAATAGTTCTGGAAAAAAAAAAAAGTCAACGGCTCCATTTTAACATATAGATAGAGAATATATCACCGTGAAATAGCTCCTTAACGGTTTTGCAGATCAAAGGAAATGGAGTTTGAACTAAAAGACAGAAATAAAAATCCTCGAGGAAAACCCGCTTACAAAATTAAAGGATTTAAAACCCATCAAATCGTTGTTGCTTGTATTTTGATACATTGAAACACGGGAGAGCCACGATCGTCGATCTTTCAAGGGTTCGACAATGGGCTAAGCCATCATAAAAACCTTCCAAATCAAATTTCACCAATGTAAACATCTACTGTACAAACACCAAAAAAAGAGCAACACGAAGACCTCCGTAACCAAAAAAAAAAAAAAAAATGGAGGAAATATCTTACCAAATAATCATCAGAGATCGATAGAGCAAAGGGGTTTGTTTGAATTTAGAAATTCAAAAAATCCATTGAAATTGGAGAGAGAGACATTGATATGTTGCTATTCTTGGAAAACCAAATTTGATACTCCCTATTGTCTTAAAATAATTCACTTTTTAAGTGTAGACATTTCCAAATCGTTTTGTTAAATAAGTGTGTGGTTTGAAAAGTTAATGGGTAGAGCCACGAGGTTGTACAATTATCATTTTGCCCTTTTGAAAAGTTAGTGGGTAAAGAGTTAATGGATAAAGTGGAGGATAATTTTGGAAAGTAAAGGTAAAAGTTGATGTGAAAAGTGTAAAGTGGAGGAAAAAGTTGATGTGAAAAGTGTAATGATGATGTTTTTTTAATAAGTTGGATTTGGAGGAAATATCTTACCAAATAATCAACACATTTAAAATTCAAAATCCATTGAAGAGAGAGAGACATTGATATGTTGCTATTCTTGGAAAACCAAATCTGATACTCTTTATCAATTCCATATAAGAAAAACCAATCTTCACCCTTGGATTTAACATCCAATCTAATCCATACATGGTGCCACGTTGGAATCCCCACTACCAAAATCTTTGGGGCAGAATCTGGAATCTAGAATTGAACAAATGATTCACTCCTGATTTAATCACAGCCCTCCAAATTGCCACGAAAGACAGTTGTGAAAAGAACAAAATGTAAAACCGCTCTGTATTGTAATATAGATGTCATGAGCCGCAACTCGGCACAAGTCTCAAAATCACCAAAAAATATGACAGAAATTTGAATATATATTGTAAATTACTAACCCCAAGGTTGGCAAAGTGGTCTTACCTTGGGACTTAGGAGTTTGCTCCCACTTAAGGTCTCAAGTTCGATTCCCCTTGCTAACAAACTCTTGAGGCCACTGGGGATTATGCCTAGTCATTACCTCCAGGACCCCGTAATTAGTTGAGGTACGTGCAAGCAGCCTGGACATCCAGTTATCAAAAAAAGAAAATTAGTACTTAAAAACTAGGCATGATGTTGTGATATATTTGAGTGTAACAAGTCGACCCAGAAGATTAAAAAGTTATTCGTGTCCTTTTCGAGTTATGCGAATCCTGTTACAATTCTCTATAGGTGGGCCTGCATAGATTATAATTAGATATTGTATATTGTCGACTAAGGTTTGAGTGGCGTCGGTATTATCTATTAAGTCGCGATCGTCTTATAAATATGATTGGGTAATTGACAAATCTTTGTTAGCGTGTATTTGGGTTATAGCACATGCGTTGGTACGGACTTATTATTAAGTATAGAGACCATTAAAGGCTCATTAGGGTTTCCATCTATGATGATGGGCCATGATGGAACCAAGGCCTATAAATATGTGGTTAAGTCCCCACTCCAAACTTTAATCTCTCTCATACCATACCATCATGTGCGAGACAAAGGTGTCAAGATTCAAGGGAAGAGTTCTGGAGGTGGAAGATGTAGGCATATAAAATTTCTAACCTATCACAAATCGTCACGTGTTACTAGGGCACACAAATTGGCTAATTAATTGTTGTCAAGTGTCCACAAGTCAAAGTCAAAGTTTTACGGACAAGCCAATTAAATGCTGCCAAGTGTCCGTGAGTCAAAAGTCCGAGCACAATAAGTGGCCAATCAAATGTTGCCACGTGTTTACAAGTCAAAAGTCCGAGCACAATAAGTGGCCAATCAAATGTTGCCACGTGTTTACAAGTCAAAAGTCCAAGCACAATAAGTGGCCAATCAAATGTTGCCACGTGTCTACAAGTCAAAGGTCAGAGGTATGCGGAGGGACCAATTAAATGGCGTCACGTGTCAAAATGACACAGTTATTTATTTATGGAGTATCAAGTTTGGCCAATCAAATTATGCCACTTGGTAAAATAAATTCTATGTCTCATTATATATAATTGTCTTTCCAAAAAATAAATAAGAAGAAAGATATTTATAGAATTCTAATTATTTTCCTTTAAATGAAATAAGGAAATAATTAGAGAGATAACTACGGAAAGAATTGCAATTTGTTATAAACTCTCCATCTCACATCCATATAAATAGAGGTGCTCTCTCTCATATTTTTCCATCAAGACACTGAAGCTTCAATCAAGACATTCAAGCATTCAAGCTTCAGTGCTCTGAAGATCAAAGCCTCCAAGCCTTTCAGAATTCTCCAAGTCCACATCCAACAAGACGGCTCTTCGATCAAAGCTTCAAAGCTCCGAAGAACATTCAAATCAAGTCATCATCTTCTTCACAAATCTCGGAGAAGATTCCGCCGTTTGATTTGGGATCAAGCTGTCAAGCCCTCGTTTCAACACACATTCAAGCATCCAAGCTCTAGAGCTCTGAAGATCAAAGCCTCCAAACCCTTCAGAATTCTCCAAGCCCACAACAAACAAGACAGTTCTTCGATCAAAGCTTTAAAGCTCTGAAGAAGCAAAATCCACATGCCATCAATCTCCTTCTACCAAATTGAATAAGATCTCAAATATCGATTTGAGACTAAGCTCCTAAGCCCTCAAATCAACATTTACAAATCTGCATCTCCTTTAACCAAAATGAAGAAGATCTCAAAGACCGATTTGAGAAAAAGCTCTACAGCCCTCAAGTCAACGGCCACAAATTTGCCATCTTTTTCAAAAAAATTAAAGAAGATCAAGCAATTCAACTTGAGAAGAAGCTTCAAAGCTCTCAAGTCAAAATCCATCAAATTCGCCGTCATCTTTGCAAAGACAAAAGAAGATCTCGCCATTCAATTCGAGAACAAACGTCAAACCCTCGAATCAAACTCTTGAAGAGAAGAATTAGAGGATAAAATTCTTTAATTAGAAATTGTTACAGAGACTATATACCCTGATTTTTCAATCAATAAAATCGATTTTGGTCAACACTTTTTCGTCTTTTTCGCAAACTCGAAATTTGTGTGATACAGAAGACAAATAACCACCAAGAGGTTTTCATCACCCATGGCGACAGGTACGCTTACAGTATTATTTTCTTCAATGGTTTGACAAGGGCTCCTGAGTTCAGGGTTTCTTATGAAATCGAACAAATCCCACCCATATTCGTCCCAATTAATTTTTCTTACTAAATTTTAATTTAGTAATTAAAATGTTTTTTGGTTATTAAATTCAGTGATTACATCGTCTTATGAATTATGATTGACCTGTTCGAATTAATTCGTTTTGGCCTAAAAAGTCACCCGGCTTATTTTTGTTTTCATTTGATTTTTTTCGCGTTTGTTAGTCTTGCATCAATTTTTTGTGTATTATGGGCTCGTCTCGGCGAGAGGAATCAAAAGGTAAAAAAATTATGATCCACGTTTTTTTTAATAAAGACAAAATAAGTCAAAAATACATATTTTTACACTTTTTTCTATCTTATTAAAAAAAAATGAGAGTTCAACCGGTTCGGTTTGGTCCTGTTCAGAGATGTTTTTGATTGAATTGGTAAAACTCGGTTCGGGGGAAACACAAAACCGAAACTGGTTTAAAAGAGGTTTGTTCGGTTCCGTTCAGTTCGTCCCGGTTCGGTGCGGTTTAGATGTTGGTTCAGTTCGTCGAAGAGAGAGAGAGAGAGAGAGAGAGAGAGAGATCGGGATTCAAAAACATCCCACAGCTGATTACAGAAAAAATCATCGAAAACAAATTATAAAAAACAACCCATAGCCAAACACAACAAATCATCAAAAATCATCTAATCGGACTAGTAAAACTGAAGATATACAAGGAAGGTAGACCCATTATAGAGAAAGTTTTAGCACATCACCTCTCTGTCTCCCTGCTGCTTACGAGCATGGTCTCAACGTCGTCACGTGGGTGGCATAAGCAGCCACCTCTTTGTGTTATCGGTGCCGGAGATGAAAGATCAAGAGAGGAATTGAGAAACCAGTAGATCGAGAGGGAAAGAGAACGTTGGAGCTAGCATTGGCAGAGATGAAATCTCTGTGTTATCGTCTGCCAGAGAGAGAGAGAGAGAGAGAGAAAGAGAGTAGGTTTTCATCTAATTTGGGATTGGGAGCCGCATCTAAGTTATAACAGTATATATATAGTATAGATCTCTAGAAACTAATAAATATTTTTCTTTCCTACCTAAAACACAAAGGGCTTGCTAGCTTAGTGGTATGACGTTGCCTTCCCAAGCGGAAGGTTGGGTGTTCGATCCCTACTCCCTTACATTTATGAGGTATATATAAGAATACCGGTTCGGTTTGCTCAAAAAATCTTCCGAACCGGTTCTAAAATTTTCAAAATCTTTCGAATCGGGAACCAAACCGGCCAATGAAAAAACCACAAAAAATCCTGGTTCGGGCTGGTTAGTGAGGTTTTTTTTCACCCCTAGTTCTAATACCTTTTTGGATTCCCCTTGTTGAGACAAACCAATAATAATACACAAAAAGTCAATGCAAAACTAACAAAAAATAATAATAAAATCAAATAAAGACGAAAAAATAAGTCAAAGTGACTTTTTAGGCCAAAACACAAATGTTCACAGAAAATGGAATTTGGGTGTTATTCCACTTATGACTTTTCGGCTTTATTGTTTTTATAGTTTTCGAGGCATATCATTCTTCTCACATACATCAACCTAGAAAATGGTGAAAAACCAGAAAGTCACATTATAGAACATTCCGATATGAACTAATGATGGTTATATGGAAATCTCAAATCTTGGTCGGGGTATAAGCAAAAATAGATAACGCCTACAGAGTACAGATCCTGATCAGAATTCAGAGCCCATTCTCCAAATATGTTAGCTGAGAAACAGGACCAAAAGTGGTGACCAAAAGTTAGCTTATACTCTTGTATCCTGGACTTATCAATATCGGTCATTCATTTGGGTACTTGGATGAGGATCCGAGCCGGGAAAAAGCTCGTTTTTTAGATTTCAATTTTTTTGGGTAAGGATTTCAAATTTCAATGTATAAGTTATTCATGAAAAAACATTAAGTTAATCGAGCTAAGTATCTAATTGAATCGATTCTTATCTTTTACAAAAAATAAACCGTAAAATTCTGCCTATTCTACAAGCCGAACAAAAGGTTCATGACCTGAGCCCATTAAGGATTTCGATGGTTCTAGCCCATGTTTCTTGAATGTGTTTTTCTTAAGACATATTATACGGACACTGCTGGGTGTACAGAAAAAAAGGGACCGAAAATGTACCGATAGCGTTCGGGGACCCACTTTTGGGTCCCACACGAGTGATCCGAACCGTTCATTGTTCTTAAAACATTTTTCCGAGGGGCCCCACAAAATTTCGGCTCAATCGGACGGTTGAAAGTACTCGAACCAAAGTCTCACCGTTTGAATCAAAAAAAAAATTTAATACTAATTAATTTTTAATAATAATTACAAAAAAATAATAATAATAATTCATTTTTAATACTTAGTATCCTTATTTTATATGAAAAATATATTAAAATGAAGTATTGAAATTTAATTGTTGACAAGTATAACAAAACAATTAATTTTTGTATTTATATTATTATTTAAATGCATGGGCATTCACAAGGGCAAAATAGTCTTTTAATAGGTTTTTATATCATCCACCCTCCTTATCCCTCCTATTTAATCATTCATCCAAACCACGTACTATTTTATCCCCCTTCTCAACTGTCACATCAATGTGGGTCTACTCTTTTTATTTAATCACCCCGACTATTTTATCCTCCCTTACTATTTAATCCCTCTAAATCCAATATGTCATCCAAACGGGCTCTTACATTATATATAGTGCCAAGTATGGAGCCCCGAAAGAGGATCAATAAGAATGCAACACCTAATCAAAAATTGGCTCCGCACTATCAAGCGCCAACTAGCGCAACGGAGGTTCAATGAAGAAAAACACAGATTTTAAGTGTGGCGCTTGAATGTTAGCTAGCACCAAGGGAAGCGCGCATGTAGCGCTAGCCGCTGGATTGGTTTCACAAATGGTAAATGCCTTAGAAACAAATCTTGATTCCCACATTATAAGGCTAAAAGACAGACCATGCACCATGACTAGAATTAAAATGTGGAACCATGCAACCTGAACTAAAAAGCTAACTTAAATGATAACATGATATGCATGTTTATACGCTCTCCGCTGTGTTTGTTGGTCCACAATCATACTTTTTCATGTCTCATAGAGATTGTCCAAATTAAAAATTCTAAAAATTAAATTACCAACTCACGATTGACTTTTCCTCAACACTTCAACTAAAGGGTGGATTATCGAGACTTATTGTAAACTATAACCTCCGAAACCCAAATGGAAAAAGAATAAAATACAAAATCAAATGGATTGTCGAATCCCGGAAATCGCTAATAACATTAACAAGAATGCTAAACAAAATTATTGAGTATCAAAATGATCTGATATTGAGTATAGCATACTTCAGTAGGAATAAAGTTATCTATAAACACATGCGCAAGAGCACAAGAAATGAATACGCTTCATTTTATGTATTTTCACTTATTCCAAAAGTTCCTTTAATGGCGTGATCCAGAAGACGAAAATGCAATCAAAATCGAAAAGGAAAAGAAAAGCGAAGAAGAAAAAGTAAAAATACTTTAGATTTAGCTAGTTACACACCATTCTTTATGAAGTGGAGTTTCTTTTTTATAAAGCAAATATCTTACTACTAAGAAAAGCGCAAATACCCTAATAGTTCTTATTATCTATCTGTTTAATTGAGGACTTCCCAGAATTGAGAAGTTAATGGAGAACTCAGGTGCCTAGTGGATGAAATACAAGAGGATAGTCATTTACCTTCCAATTATGCTTACCATTAGAAGCCACTTTTTGCAGTATACTGGATGGAGTACTTCAGAAACAGCCAAGGGAAGGGACTACTGATAGTCTGATATTCCTCCTTGTTATGCTTATCATTTTTAAATCTTCACATACAGCAGCCAGTAATCATGCAAATCACTAAGAAAAACCTGCACTAAAGAATTCAAACAATAAAGCAGCCTTCAGCACAATGACAGTGTTGCACCTTCAACACCCCTCTGTTATTCTGGTTAGACAATTTAAAAGCACTCAAACCTTTCCTTCTCTACCCATGGCCTGTTCCCAACCCACTTTCGTCAGTGCCATGCTTCTCATACTTATTGCCTGCAATGGCACTCTAAAATCACAACGAACAAATGAATTGTATTCCAAAGAAGACCACAAGGAAATAGGAAGGCATGGAAGCCAAGCTATCAACTCACTCCAAAACCCTCAAGGTAACAGTCATGGATATGATCTTCCGGCTCCACCTGCTAGTGATGTTACTCAAAATCTGGGATTCAAAGAAACAGTTGGAGCATATGATAAAGATGATTTTAGACCAACGACGCCAGGTAGCAGCCCTGGGGTTGGTCATTCTGCTCAAACTCTGGGATTTGATGAACCAGTTGCAGGATACGAAGATGATTTTAGACCTACTACACCGGGTAGCAACCCCAGTGTTGGTCATTCTTTTGCAAAAAAGAAAGATGATGTTACTAAAAATGTGGGATTTGAAAAAACAGTTGAAGCATATAAAGACGATTTAGACAAACGATGCCAGGTAGCAGACCAGGTTTCGGCCATTCTGCTCAAACTCTGGGATTTGATGGATCAGTTGCAGGATAACAATATGAATTTAGAGCTACAACACCTGGTAGCAGCCCTGGTGTTGGTCATTCTTTTGCAAAAAATAGTGATGATGTTCAGAGTGATCCACAATGTAGTAGCCATTCCATGGGCGGCAATGAAAATGATTTTCAAACGACAGGGCCAGGCCAGGAATCCATAATCATATAGGGAGTTCATTGCAACTTGCATGTACAAAGAATAATCTCCATGGGAGGTATTGGTGCCAGCCATTCAAATTTAATATTAGTAGACTACCACCAATAAAATATTGGCTAGAAAATACATGCAATGAAGTTGGTAGAGGTATATCCTAACAGAGAGAATATTCCAAATATTAAATGACTGATTCAACTTTTGCCACAGTTCCTCGTTCCCAATTGACTTACAAAAATTGAAACATAATAACACTCAAAATATCAAATCTTTGTTTACCAATTATCGTCAATCATATTAAACTTCAAATTGACATCTTGATATTGTATTGTTTAATAGGCTCTAATTTGGACCTCTACTTGGTCCCATAGCTAGGATAGCACAAATTTCTACTCTAATTTCTATCTCTGATGTTTGATGGTGACTTCTTGGACACACCCCCTTTCACTGCATACACAAGTTTTCCACACTTCTTGGAGATGTCAAGAATTGGAGAAAAACTTGCAAGCCGAACGGGTACCACCACGTGGTATCCGTCAGTGCATCTGAGCCGTCCAAACATGTTTTGGACAACCCAGATTGAAGGGTGACATTTTTATAAATTTTAGGTGCAAATTTACCCCAACAAATCTGAATCGTCCAAAACATGTTTGGACGGATGGATGCGTAGACAGATATCACGTGACGGTACATTATCCACATGCAAGTTTTTCTCCAAGAATCGACAATAAATGTTTACATTGTGTTCACTTGGTCTACACTCACTTTCCCAAACAAGGCAATGCAGTACCAGTACCAACACATCTTAATGAGATCTGTCAAACATAATTTCAAGTAGGATGTCTTCTGGCAAGCTTTGAGGATTCGCGGTATGAGCATACCAATTTGGAGGAGCAAGTTACACGTACAATGCAGTACCAACACATCTTAATGGGATCTATCGACATAATTTCGAGTAGGATGCCTTCTGGCAACCTTTTAGGATTCGCGGTATGAGCATACCGATTTGGAGGAGCAAGTTACACGTACAAAGTAGAGAAAATGAATTCTGAAAACAGCATCACAATTCAGAGCCAAAGGTAATCAGAAAACCCATGTCAATTGAGGTGGCTGATAACATTCCCTCATTTCACCTCTCAAAATTTATTTTCTTTCATGAAAACGAAAAATACCCTCCTCAAAATTTTGTGAATCAACAACTGAGATTCTCCTACTTTTAAATGGGGAAAGTGGAAATCAAAAGAAGGTATCTCAGACCTCCTAGAAACGTGTTATTTTAGTAACAAAATACAGGCGGTAATGAGATTCTAGATTTAAGAAACTAAAGAGAGAGCATAAAGTTATAAGTGTGAGGGCATGTGTGACACTTTCAACCCATAATTTGCTTCCTTTGACTCTTTTGAATTATAAAAATTTCACGACTACAAGTGTTAGAGCCATCAAAAGGTTGGTGGATTCAGTCTAACCTTTTTAATAATTTAAATCCATACCAGCCATGCAAATAACAATAAATAAAGCAAGTGCAGAGAAATGCATGAGAGGCTAGGTGTTCCACAGAACAGACTACGAAAAGAGAATCCAAAAACCAGTACTATACCAATATCAAAACGAAGAAAACAGAAGTACTAGACGGATATCGAAACAGGGCATGCAGTCTATTAAATTTAGTGGGGTTCATCACGTCTTATCTACTTTTAATAGGCCAGAGAAACAAATAATTTCCTCTCCCTCCCACTTTTACAAAATAATAATGTAATGAGACACATCAAAGAGAATGAATGATTCGTTAACCCCTGCCACCCATTAACCTGCCAAATTTCGGACTTTTTTTTTTTTTCCTCGGCAAAAGAAATTTTATTAATCTCTGATAAGGGAACAAGGAAAAACACGAGCTACCCGAGACCCAAGAAAGACGCTGGCAAGATACCAAAAAAAAAAAAGAGAACAGCATAAATGGGAAACTGCACAAAACCGAGGCCAAACAAAACTATCAGCAGTCACCCAGATCACCCTATACCAAAGCCAGAGAAAGAACCATAAGAACTATCCAAAGCAAGAAACTCCCTAACAGCACCCCTACGAGAAAAACAGCACCCACACAAAACAATGGACCCAACAAACAAAAACACAAAGCTGCCTCAGCTCCCAGCTAACAAAAAACAGCAGCGAATTTGAACCCAAAAAGCCTTCAAAACCATCTCAAAAGCAACATCAAACAAAACCCAAAAAAAAAAAAACTTCAAGAGCAGCCCTCCAATAGATGATCACTCCAAAAAAATCCAAATGTCAAAACCTGAAACATACCTCAGTAGCAGAACAAACTAGGAGCCATCCCACAGCAAGCAGAGCAGCGCCAATCCAAAACAACAGAAACACCAATCAAAATAAAAGACCAGGCAAAGGAACAGCCAAACCAAACTCTCTGAAAATTCCTTCAGCCCCAGAATTATTTACAGATGCTCTCTCCTCCTACATTTGATCATGTTCTTTAGCTTCCATCTCCACTAGTCTTTGAAGAGCTTCATCATCATTTTCATAATAGTGAACATTCAATTCCTTACCCACCACTTTGATGTCTTTAAGCTCTTCCATAATAACCTTATTCCTCCTAAAGATATCTTCAGTACTTACCGAGGCCATATGGTTACTAACTTACTATTATCAGAGACCAGAGGAAAATCAGGATTTCTAGTGTCTTGGGCATCTAGCGAATCCCTAATATTTCTCCATAACTTAATTCTGTCCTCTCTCCTTGTCAAATTATAAGAAGAATGAATAGGGCAGGCCCATCACCATTGTTAGACAAGAGATCATCACTAGCTTGTGTTTCCCAGCACTACTTAATCAGAATCCCCTCAAAAGCAGCACTACAATTGGAGGGCCTGACGAACATTCTTGTGTTTGTACTCTCACATAAAAAGACTGACTCAGTAATGAAAGAATGAGAGACATGATATTTATAGACCAACTGAATAGTCACCAAAGGAACGAACACCTCTGTCCATAAAAGGCACGTCCGTTCACAACAAACATGTGTGACTGAAAAGACACGACTCCTAATCAAATCAATATACATTCACACCATAAATAAAATATTTTATCCTATAATATTTCCAACAATCAATAATTTGCCAGCTTTTCTCTATTTGATCTTATGTCACTGCAGGAATAGGATATTTTCGCTACTACGTTCTATATTGTTTTGAAGGTTTTCAATAACTCCATCGTAAAGTGTGAAGGTATTAATGAACAGTACAAATGATATTCTGCCATACAGAACCTACATCAACTGTATAACATACAAAGAGGTTAAGAGGATGAAAAAGAATGTAATATCTTGGAGCTAGCGTTGTGATTCGAAGGTATTTTCCGCTACTATCACGTCCGGGGTGATAGAATAACCATAAAGCACTCACAGTGCTCTTGCACTACATCCTAGCAGAAAACACATTCATAGACAATAAGTCCTCTAATATGGCAATATGACTTTTTAAAGTTAAGTGGGAGGAGGCTGGGTAGAGGCTCCAGAAATAGAGGAGCCAACCAAGCAAGTCCTTTTGAAGAGTATCTTTACTAATTATCATTCCATTTTTACCTGAGGATTAGTAGGTAGAACTCTTAGCACTTTCAAGTTTCAACCCATTATTTTCTGTAGGAGTTTTAGGGCCATCAAAAGGTTGGTGGATTCAGTGGGCTCGATCGACTGGCACTTGAAACCATCTTTAGGACTACAATTTTATCTCAGTATCAAAACCACCAATATTTCTTAGGTTAGGATGCGTCAAAAGGAACATCTTTCACAAAATGGCAGGCTCTGAGTGGTTCAACAAAAGGATCTGAAGAGCCGACACCAGAACGGAATTAAACCATTACTATATTCACATACCAAACAGGCAACTGTTTACACTAATTCGCTTCATTTAATTACATGTAAATATGAAAAATTAGCCAGAGAAATGAATTGTTTTACTGATATGTAACTATACTTAGTTTTTATTAATTTTGTATTATTTATATTCTCAACACTATGTATAATAATTGTAGAAATGGAAAAATTGAACAAAGGGAGAATTATACATATTATATTCCCTCACATAAAAACCCAACAATTTATTGAATTGTCAAATAAATTCTATTAACTTATTTGAGTTACATAGGCTACAAAAGTCTACTTTCCATTCCAAGTTGAAAATCAGATTGCTTCCATTTGTCTCTCCATTCAAAGTTTGAAAATGTGTTGTCACCAACTAAATTATTATTGAACTTTGAAAATGTGGTAGACATCAATTTACTTTCCATTGAACTTTGACAATAGAACCATAGAAAATATGATATGCATACATATTCCAAAGTATGAAATTCGTAGCATTCATCACAAAAAACAAAATAGGAAGACACGGGATCGACTGCCCATTGTAGCACTACATTGAGTACCATGTTGCAATATCAATTGAACACATTGACTACCATATTACAAAAAACTGACCATAATGTAAAAGTGGGTCCTAAAAACTAAGTAATTTCATCACCACAAATTGGATTGTAATTGCCATTGTTGCACTAAGTAAGAATCATGTCAATTTGAGGCAGCAACTTTGCTTCATCAACATCAAAGTCTTTTTCAACCACCCACAATAGGATGTTACAATGCAAGTTTGGTAAATGACTTAGTACAATACTTCAAACTTCTTCCACATTTCCTCCACCATTGGCTAACCAATGATTGTACATGGCAGTAGCAAGCGCATCCCTCCTCTCGGTCCACTCATTGGAAGTCTCTAGTTGACCTATGTAATTATCTACCTCAACATTGTGTAGGTTCTGTTGTTCCCATAACGTGTACTCTAACTCAACTGGATCATTAGGCATCTCTCTTTTAATGAGATTGTGGAGGAGGCAACATGCAGTGACGATACGACCTTGAGTCCGTATGGGGTAGTGAGATGCAGCCCTCAATATTGCAAATCGCATCTTGACAACACCGAAGCTTCTCTCAATGACATTCCTAGCAGCAGAGTGCTTCATGTTGAAATACTCCTCTTTGCTAACAGGAATGTGACCTTGCCTCCATATGTTTAGGTGATACCGTTGGCCACGATATGGTGACATAAAACCCTCCCCATTTGGATAACCACCATCGACAAGGTAGTATTGTCCTGGAACCAATGGTAACCATATTTACAACGGATATCAGTCATGTGTACTATTCTGAAATGCAAAAAGGTAACATTAAGTTTTTATGTTTATGTCACATACCGTGGGGGACTTTCAAACCATGTGGTCTTGCAATGGCATCTCCAAGGATTCTAGAATCAGTGGCAGACCCTTCCCAACCAGACAAGACATATACAAACTGCAGATCTCGATTACAAACACCTAAAACATTTGTTGCAATTTCACCCTTCCTGGTCATATATCGCAGCCTATCTGCTGCCAGGGGATTAACTGGCACAAAGGTCCCATCCAAAGCCCCAAGACAATTCTATGAATAATAGAGTTTTAGTATTGGAAATTATTAAATTGGGTGGAGTTGTGGAAAACAAATATAACTCAATGCAAATGTACCTGAAACCAATTCCACCTACTATCATGGTCGTCGGGAGGTACAGGCTCAGGCCTTGCAAGGAGCATCTTGTGAAGGCGTAACACAGCTAGGAGTACAGCATTAAAATGCATGCTAACTGTTTCACTCGATCTCCAAAACTCAAACTTCGTACGCTTCTGCTTTGTATGGTGTGAGAGGATCCACAAGAAAATGGCTACTCTCTCCTCAAGACATACGTTCTGCGAGTCCCCTAACCCAACACCTCGGACTAAACAGCACAACCTCAAAAACGTATGCCTATTTACCATCAACTGTTCTTGGCAATCTATGTCATTGCCTCTTACAAGCCTATTGATTCTCTCCACTTGTTGTTGGTAAAGGTTTGGATTTTGAGACAATTGCGGACGGTGCTCCACAATCGTATTTGTGACAAAGAAGTACAGGCGAAACACACCCAAAGCAGCTCCAATAAATGAGTGTGAAGCCAAAAATGCCTCTTCCTCTTCTCTCCTCCTCAATTGTGTTCGGTTTAATCTTGCCATCCTAAAAGGTTTCATCCAACAAATATTTATCAATATTGTAATTACCACATACTTCATTCATTCAGTACATATCAAACATATATATGACGGATATTTAACTAAAATTTGATAATAAGTCAAACTTCCTTTCCAATGTTGCAACAAAGTAAGAAGACACACACACACACACGATAGGAAAATTTGGGTAACACACACGTACACAATGACAACAAATGTCTAGGCCTGATAAAATAGCACATGGGCTCACGAAATCATCATTGGCCACTTAACAGTTGTAACCTTTTTAAAATTCAGTATCAATACCAGTAAACTGCCCAGAAATGGAAGTTGGTCCAGCAATCAGTAGGCCAGGAAAGCACAAAAGTGATCATATGCACAAAATAGGCCAGGAAAGCAACACCCACTGCATCTATTCTACTGATATGCCCAAAATTCACACACATGTAAATTGATCTAAATGGGTGTATTACTTGATTACGTCGCCACCGTGTAGGGTTTCTGGAGGGGGGTGTTATTATTTAGCGAGGGGGGAAGGGTATAAAGGGGGTTATTTGGGTAAAAGGATAACTTATCCGAGTTGCCCAAAAATTTTCCAAACTAGGGATGAGGAGTGGACCCGGGATTAGTCATCCAGGTCCAAAACTTATACCCCTAGCCAAACGAGGCCTAAATGCATCCAATCTACAAAAATTCCAAGCTGATTACAGTCACAGTATCAGACGATGGAAAAACATCTGAGTGCTTTCTATTTTTTGAGAAGTTTGGAAAAGCATCCAAGTTTTATAACACTAACAGGTGAGGGGTTTGAGTTGTTTGACAAAGTTTCCTGTAAAGGTTTTGTTGAATTAGTTCTTCTATGAAATGCCTAAACCATGCGAATAAATTTTAGGCCATTTATATGCACCCTACCAGGAAATTTCCTAAGCTTGGTATTTTCACCGCTAGGTTTATCAAGTAGATACTTAAGTGGTTTATCAACAACTTCATTGCAATCACAAGAGGGTTTTCATCAATCCAAGACTTCAAACTCACAACACTACCCCCATTCTCTTTACCAACAACCAGCAGTCCAATTGATAATATCCACGTCAAATTCAAACCCAAATAAAAACAAAAAAATAAAATCAGTAAGCAGCTACGGAATGATAATGCGAGAGAGAGAGAGAGAGAGAGAGAGAGAGAGAGAAGTACCTCAGCTATGGAGTTGTCACCCAAAGTATCGCAGCAACGAGCGAGCGACAGAGAGAGAGAGACACACGACTAATTGCTAGAGGGATTTGGGGATGTGATTTGGGGGGAAATTTCAGCGCCAAATTGAGGGATTTGGGGATTTCATTTCAGCGCCTATTATTGTTTTTGCGGGCCGGATAAATTGGTCTATGCCAGCGATTCATTTGGGCTGCTAAGAATTCAGTCTATTTCAATGGACCTATGATACTACAGTAAGATTTAGCAGGCATACAGATTATAACTAGTCCTCCAATTTTCCGCTCCCTTTTCTATTTCTATTCACCAATACTATAAAAATGTGCACGCGTATTCGCCGATTCCCAAAACATAGTGCTTTGTATCATTATTGTACTTGCTACACATCGCTTCAAGTGCTTTTGGTGCTAAAATTTTTTTAAGAGAATTTATGGTAGTTTTACCTGACTACTGCTACATATCGTTAATATTCTCACTACTATTACTATTACGCAATCCCGTTACCACTATTTAACATTGTGCACAATGCGAGTCACTAATACTGTAAAAGCAAAAGATAGTAGGGATATAGGACTCTTCTGTCTATAACTTAGTTTGAACCTGCGCCACCCATCACGATTCTCATTTCAGTAATCTAAAAATCATTCATCTTGTAAAGCTCGTGTCTGTAAATTATAATTGATCAAACATTTGGGTCGATTTGGTAACTTGCACAACTGATTCCATCATATTTGCTATGAAAAAAATGAAGGCAATTCTGATGACACAAAGACTATCCATTTCAGGACCCGATTATGAGTACAGACCAAAAGGTCCAGAAAATTTACCAACCGCTAGTGGATCCCACACAAGTGATTTTGAATGAAACGGTAGAATTTTGGATAAACCACATACGCATGTTGGATTGAACTAATTTCTCACGGGCCACACGGAAAATTGTTTTAAGATGAATAAATGGGTTGGATCACTCATGTGAGACCCTGTTTACACCAAATTTAGCAGTTTCGCGGTTATTTGTTACTTTTCCGAACAAACAGACTCACAAGTCGATCCCTGAGATGGTTGGTACATTTCCTAGACGCGAGGGATCGATACCCCTGGACTTACCAATTGATTTTATCCTTTTCTTTTAATAACCGGACGTCCCGGCCAGCTTCAGGGCACTTCGACTAATTTCGAAGTCCTGAAAGTAACGATCAGACATAACTCCCACTGGTCTCCAAGAGTTTGCTAGCAAGGGTACCTACCGTTGGCTTTATTTTTGGAACGGGGATACGATTGGCATCAATCGCATGTCCTATACTCCTATTTGACCAATCATATCACACTTCAAATTATTACAGGCCAACACGAACAAACCATTTTATAAGAAAGGTCTTGGGTTAAATTCTTGACTTCTTTTTTTGGAAAAGGGACAAAAATAATCTAGAATTTAAATTCCTAACTGGCTCACTTGATTTTTGTCTTTTTAGTAATCGCATGACGTATTCAAAATTTATCTTATTATGACACTGAGTCTAGCCCGAATCAATTGTTAATTCCTAGTAATGCCTTTGAAAGTATGGGACAGTTAGAATGATGTGACGAAAATTCAGTGCTAAAAATGTCTATAATTTAATAGTGAAATCGGTTCAGGTCGGTCCGAGTTTTCTAGTATGCCGATCCGAACTGATTGGTTCGGTCTAGAAATGATGCAAACTGATTTCGGAAGACATATGTAAGGGACCAATATAGGTTCAGAGTGGTTTGGTTTGGTCTGGATTTTTTTATTTTTTTGGGTTGGGCTTCAAAAGAATTTGAAAGTTTAGGCCCAACCAAAAAGAAAAAACAAGCATATATTTCACATCCAATGTAAGTAGTAATAATGGTATTAAATGGAATTAGGCCCAAAACTCATATCTTGGGCCACAAACCTGGACCACAAGCCAAAATTGGGCCAAGACTCCAACACTAATTAAATATCAAAACCCCTCTTCGGTCTAATCGCTTTCCATAATACAATATATCGATCGGTTCGGTTCCGTCCAACATATTTTCAGGTAACCGAAAATGAAAATTTTAGTGCTCCTCAATTGAACACCAATACACATTTACACATGGCGACCACACACTTAGTCATGGCATGTAAGTGTATGGACGTCATGTGTAAATGTGTGGTTTTCGATTGAGGAACACCGCGTAGTGTTCCTTACGGACTACTAAAAGATATTTTGCTCCAACATTGTAAGGAATAGTATCAAATTGCTATTCTATAGTAATGTTGCTCCAATAGTGCAAATTTTATTTTTTCAATTTCTTCAAAAAAATGTTAGTAATTTGTATTGTCAATTGTGGGTCCCACGATGAAAGAGGTAGAGACAAATGTGCATAAATAAATTATAGTAATAGCTATATCTTGTGCTATATTTAGCACAACATATAATTGTAGATAAATACAACATGTGTTATACCTCACTATTTATTTTATTTTATTTTTAAGAACTATTGGAGAATGCAATTTGGAACTTCATGTTATCGAAAACCCTAAGAGGCCTAAGTTGATTTCTTTCGGCCTTCCAACATTCATGATTTTTGCAATTGAGTCCTCCGATTGTCCAGCCACAAGTGTAAATGGGAGGGTTACAATCGTCTTTAGAATCACACAAGTGGCCCTCCCTTGCGAATTGGCTCGTGGGTTATCAAAAGCAACAAGACGACGTGGGCTTTGTAAACCAGCTTCGCGTAAATCTTTCTCTTCCTTACTAGTAATATAACTATAGCAACACATATAGCATGCTAACTTACCAAAAAAAAACAAAACACATATAGCATGCTGTTGGAGAAGTTCTAAGACTATAATTTTTTTTTAGTATCATCAAAACGTAAAACGAAGTGGTTATTGGACCAATCTAATTGAAAGGC
The DNA here is from genome assembly GCA_016920895.1 of Vaccinium myrtillus. Taxonomy (NCBI): domain Eukaryota; kingdom Viridiplantae; phylum Streptophyta; class Magnoliopsida; order Ericales; family Ericaceae; genus Vaccinium; species Vaccinium myrtillus. The sequence continues at coordinate 13,350,809 of CM029277.1, forward strand.
GTTTGCTATTGTCTTGTGCAAAATTGGGTTAATTGGGCCAACATGGTTTGGGTGTTTGGGACCTGATCACCAGAAAGTGGTCCAATTCTTGTTTTTTATTGGACCAATCTAATCGACAGCAAACAGTGGAGGATTGTGACCGGACGGGTGCCTTCATCTGGATCTGGGACCTTTAATTATGCCTAACAATCGTAAATGATTTGTAAAGGATTTGGTACGAAAAATGATTTTTGCACTCCAAATATTAATAATTACATTTTAATATTTGTATATTCGTATTCATGTTGTGTTAATTTGAACACTAAAAGAAAAATTTTAGAGTGTGATTATCAAAAAGTGGAGTGTCAAAATCAATTACCTTTGAGAGATTGTAATGAACAGATGGGTTTTGCAAATTTTCTCGGAGTAAGAATCATGTATTGTGATAATTTATTTAATGTATCGCAAAGGGAAATGTATCATGATCTTGTTTTACGATCCAAACTATTTATTTTATGATTCGATCAAAAGCCATTAAAGATATCTGATTAACTTGGTTTTTCGCAAACATAAAAAAACGTATCGAGAGTTACAAAATAAGCAACGAGAATCATCAAATGAAAACGTTATTAAGGGTCATATTTTTATACTTTTATGATTCTTCTCAATGAGATGAATGATTAATCTCAAATATATATTTTGCTGAAAATAAACAAAAGATCATTAAAAATCAATAATACTGACTATTTTAGCATCACATGAAGATCCATGTCAAAAATCATCACATAAGAAGTTTTGTATTCATTTTCTCGTATTGTCTCTCTCTCCCTTACACCTAGCCTCTCAAAATGATTCATTTTCTTGTACAACCTCATCTCTTTCTCTCTCTCTGGGCCCATAGAAATGATAGAATAGAGTAATTATTACATGATTTTGGATACCGCTACGTAATATTATAATTCAATCTCGTGATGGTGTATATAATTTGTGGATCACATGAATTTAGACATCATGTGGTATCCCGTTCAATACCAAAAGTCTAGAGGGATGATCGATCATGGGTAAAAAAAAACAAAAGAATATCATGGGAATATGAAAAATCTTGCTAGGGATATGTGTGGTTCTACTCTAACAAATTACTAGGTGGTCTACAAGTCGAGAAAATTTTGGGTGCGGATTGGGTAGGGACACGTGGTGCCCGACACCCAATCCGAGCCGTCCAAACACGTTTTGGACGGCTCAGATCCGAGGGTGGCATTTTTGTAATTTTCGGGTGCAAATTTACCCCATCATATCTGAGCCGTCCAAAACGTGTTTGGACGGCTCGGATTGGGTGTCGGGCACCACGTGTCCCTACCCAATCCGCACCCAAAATTTTCTCCTACAAGTCTATATAGTCTATAACACATAGGGACAGAGTCAGAATTCACGAATGAGGGGTTAAATATTTAAAACCCTAAAGACTGCCGGTAATTTGGTGCCTGTTTGGTAACGATAAATAGGATTATCAAATATTAATGAAGTTCTACCGGATAACATTTATATGCTAGTATATGTGGCATGCAATAATGCACATTCTTAGGAAAATTTACAACAGGCACAAATTTTGGATGGAATTGGCCATTGCCCCCCATTGAGTTGAATCAAAATTATGGAAGTTCTTTTTTTTTCTTTTCCCAAAACGATAATAGATGGTATTAATATGTACTCAAGAAACACTATATCGTAAGGAACTTCATCGTAAGCCAAACCGAGCGGGAGGGATTGAGTCCCATCTAAACCTTTCCTAGCCAAAGTGTGAGCTACCGAGTTTGAAGATCGACGAGCAAATGAGAACAAAGCAAGACTGGAAACTTTTGCTTAATTAGAGCTTCCACATCATTCAGAACAATTTTCACTCCTTGGCTAAGCACAGTTTGATTAGTGATCACGTTGATCATTCAGAATCTCTTTCCACCATTACAGCATGTAGTCCCAATTGAATGCCACTACGAACCACCATTTTGATTAGTGCCACACCATGGCAAGCCCCAGATGCAGCAGCTACAAACACACCACTTCATCTCGGAATAACCCTCTTTCCGGCCGTTTAAACTTGTGGACTTTGAACATGAGCTTAGTCCCAGTTGATTGAAAATGCCACTAGTTATATATATATATATATATATATATATATATATATATATATATATATATATATAAGGATAATGATCTCCTAAGGACTCCCTTAGCCAAATTTGGTGCGGGACTCACCATTCCGGATCAAATTTTTGACGATCCGAACCGCTCAATGTTTTTAAAATGCATTTTAAAGGTTATAGCGTTTTTAACAAAACCGATCGGATCAAGCCCTTCCGGGTATTTTTTTTTTAAGATTTTCCGCGTGGACCTTGGAAAATGCATTTTAAAAACATTGAGCGGTTCGGATCGTCAAAATTTGATCCGGAAAGTCGAAAAATGGCTTGGTCCGCACCAAATTTTGGCTAAGGGAGTCCTTAGTAGATCGGCTTCCAATATATATATACGACACGGATCCAATCATGGATCCCGGATGGGAGGTTTTTCGGTGTTTTGATGCTTTTAAAAATTATTTTTGAAAAATCCGAGTCGTCCAATGTGTTCAAAAAGTATTTTCAAGGGTCCAAGCGGGAAATCTTCAAAAAAAAATACCGGGAATGGCTTGATCCAAGCGGGACGGCTCGGATCCAAGCGGGATTCCCGGATTAGATAGTTATTCTATATATATATATATATATATGTCCAGTTCTCATTTGGGATAGCTACGGTCCAGGATTGTCCGGACGAAGCATTTTCTGATCAAATTTTGATGATTGGATCCGTCCAATGTGTTTAAAACGTGTTTTTAAGGGTCCCCACGAGGAATCATAAAAAAAAAAAGACCGGAAGGGCTTCATCCGAGCAGTTTTCGATTAAATACAGTTTTATTGAAAACATTTTGGATGAAGCCCTTCCCGGTCTTTTTTTTATATTATGATTTCTCGTTGGGACCCTTAAAAACACGTTTTAAACACATTGGACGGTTCCGATCATCAAAATTTGATCAGGAAATGAAAAGTGTGGAAGGTGTGGATGGTAAGAGTAGTAGATTGGAACATTGGTGTATATATATATATATATATATATATATATGGATATGGGGCCGGTTCCCCTCACACTTAAAAAAACACATAAAAAAACTCACGATTTTGTTCTGGGCCCCACTGTGACGTTCTGAAACGTTGATCTTGTTTAAATGAGTAAAATAGGGGGTCCTGCAAAAATTCAGCTTAATCAGATATCAAGAAATGCTTGATTCAAATAGTTTTGCAAAAATTGTAACATGAACTAGTGTTTTTAAAATTGTTTGGATCAAACACTTACTGATATCCGATTGAGTTGAAATTTTGCAAGACCTTTTATTTTACTAATTTAAACAAGATCAATAGTTCAGAACATCACAAGGGGGCCTGGAAGAGTGTTGTGTTTTTTTATGTGTTTTTTTAAGTGTGAGGGGAACTGGCCCATATATGTATATAAAACCTGGTTATATAAATATAAAAGAGGCTCGTGGACTCTCCTCACTTGCAGGTGTTGGAGCGCCTTCTCCTCGATTTGCTGCAACATATTCCCCCAAGTAATCAACTGCCCGAATGCTAACCATTTTAGCCATCAAAATTTTGGAAGGGGAAGTGCTGGTATGCGCTCCTTGGTGTGCAGCCTTAGTGTGCGGCACCCCGAGCCGTCGGATGCGTTTTCCACGGTCCTAATTTCATCTCGGCGCTTTGCAGATCCAAACTAGTGGTGGAGCCAGGATTTTCAAACCGGGGGGGCCATTGGCCATAGGCATTTGATAGCTCGCCGATGCCTCTAACGAGGCCAGAATTGCCCGCTCATGGGTGGCATTACAGAGAGAGGACTAACCTTCGTCCTCAATCCTTAAAAAGATCAATTATAACAGTTGTCAAATTAGCTTAGCAACTGCAAGCATGACGGTTATGTAAACATTGATAATTCGAGACACTAGAAATCAGGGACAGAGCTTGGATTCAGCCATGGGGGTGGGGCACCATTCAATGAAAAACTAGTTACATGTTGTACGGAAAAATATGAAAAAAAAATTACTAGGAAGTCATATAATTAGGTTTTGTTATAGGTTTTTTTTTAAACAATAAATCAAGGTTTCCTCCAACTTTCTTATGGTATTCAAATACAAGACATTACGATACCAATTTATTCATACAAATATTTAAATCAATATGTTTGTGATTTCAAACATGAAGTAAAAATGCCAAATTTTGAGAAACAATTTAATGTTCAAAGTTGTCACGCTTCTCTCCGTTTAGTAAAAAAAATTTGCAAACCTTAGAGAGAGAGAGAGAGAGAGAGAGAGAGAGAGAGAGAGAGAGAGAGAGAGAGAGAGGAGTATTCTAGTTGGCAAAAAGAAAAAAAAATCAGAACCTCTGCACCCTAGAAGACTCGATCTCCAGATGGGAAGGATAGAGTGAAGTGCACCTATCACTGAGCCGAAGCCACTGACAGTATAGGCTTTCTGTAATGACCACGATTTTAGGAAGTAAATTTATATTTGCAATTATATCAATTAGTTAATATATTATGGTAAGTGTCTAATTAGGCAGGTATATATATATATATATATATATATATGTATATATATTAACTTACCATATTTGTTTATTTCCTACACTTGAATAGAAAACAAAATCAAAAGAAAATGTTAGGTTAATACGTTTCTTGTTCCTCTAATTCAAATCTTTCCTAATTAGTTTTCCTCACGTGCTAAATTGCTAGACTAGAAGAGAAGAAGAAATCCATAGAATATATATATATTAAGTAATAACTTATTAGTTCCACTAATTTTGTTTCCTTAAACCTCCCTTAGAAAAATCTACCAAATAGGATACTTCTTTTTCCTATTCTAATTTCCCCTCTTGCCAATAACTCCTCCATTCCCTTATTTCTTTTCTTCCATCAATATCCAAAATCTCGGCAGTGCAATTCCCATTTCAATTGTTCATCCAAGACCAACTCTCTCTCTCTGCCCCTCGTTCTCGGTTTGTCTCTTTTCGTTCGGTAAACATTCATCTTTCTCTACCGTTTAATTTTCATGATTCTTTCTCGTAAATAATATCGTTTCTTTCACAGATTTAAATTCCGAGAACGTAACCGTTCAACAACATTAAATCCTGTCACGTTCGTAGCGCGCTATAACTTCGGAGGAAAGGTAGGATATCGAAACTTACTTTTTACTTAAGTATACTGTTTTTTGTGTTTTCGTGTACCTACATATATCTAAATATAGTGATGATATGATTATGATGTGAGATCATATGTTGCGGTTTTGTTTCCAACCGATAAGGTTTTGTAAGTCTAAAACGGAACCAAAGAGACGAAAACCATTTTCTCGTGCGTTGTTCTGTTCTGCTGATTTTCGGGTATTTTTGTTTGGATTTAGAGAAAACGTAAATCTTAGAAGTTGTAGATCTCGAAAAGTTAAGCAACTTCCATATAGAACTCGTTTCAATCCGAGGCTCGTAGAATTAACTGTGATTTTTCGAATTTGGCTGAACTTAACAGTTTCGGGACAGATTCACTGTCTAACTTAAAACGCTATTGCGCTTCGTTTAGGACTGGTTTTAGACTTCAATCAAAACAGTGAACTTGTGTAAAATTTGATGAAATATCTTACTGTAAAATTTCGTGATTTTTGAAAACCGTTTGCTATTTTTAGTGGCTGGATTTATAACTGACATATAAGGCTCGAGATAGTCAATCTTCATTGAATTTTTATTTTCATGCCATAATTGGATGCATGTGTTTGCTTACTGGTGATTTGTTAAACCATTAAATTTGGGTAAATAATTATTGTGGTTAAATTAATAAAGTAAAAGATTAGTGTTCACTTATCGGATTTGGGGAATAGGATGTGTCCGGTATGGGTCTTGAGCCATGCGCAGTTATACTTTTAGGTAGCTTTGCTGTGTGATCGGGCGCCGGAAGTATACCGTGGGTGGGAATCGATGCCGGGTAAAGATTGATCAATGGGTGATCAATCGTGAGTCGTGCGCAGTATACCCCGAGGTGGCTTTGCTGTGTGATCGAGCACCTGAGTATACTGTGGGCGGAAGCCGCTGATGAAAATTATTTTATTCGAAGTGGGAACGAAATTTGTGAACCTTGAGTTGATGACGGAGTATTAAATCTACTGAACTTATATTGTTGAGAAATTTTGCTCTATGTCTTAAATTGATGTCCCATGTGTTTTAACTGCTGCATGAGTATATTTTTGTAAAGGGGTAGTTTTGGTGTCCTATTGAGTGTAATTTTACCACTCACGGTGCTACTTTTGTGGCCCCTGGCGTCCCCAACGCTAGGTACAGAAGGTGAAGAGGAACCGCTTGCTGAGTTTGAGGGAATGGAGCAGCAAGAAGGTTACGAAGTGCCGGAGCCGTGGTTGTACCAGTAGACCCCTATAGCTAGATGGCTCTGTTATTTCCTTTCAGTGAATTTGTTTTAAAATAAATGTTTAAGTTTTCCAGACAATGTTAAAGTTCTTTTTATTTTGGGTTGTAATAAGAAAGCTAACTTTTAGCTTTCCGTTAAATTTTTTATTAAGTATTTCTTTGAAATCTTAATGGAGTTGGTATTCTATTTAAATAAATTTTGAAATTTATTTATTAACGTACCCAATTTTCGGGGCGTTACAACTTGGTATCAGTGCCTAGGTTTTACGTTTACCTCGAGACCGCGGGTTTGGGTAGCACTAGTTTTTAGTGTTTTATGGGTTAACTTGTGACATATTTTAGTACGGCCATCTCATAATGCTACATATTTTCATAAGTACTTATATATGTAAAAAAAAATTATATATTTTTTAATATGTTGTATGTATTTGTTACATTTGGTCAACCGCTACGGTATAGTTTATAGTACTTGTAAGAGTAAGAGCTGCGCATGTGGACGATGGATACCCGAGCAATTAGGGACACATTAGAAATCTAGGTTGAAAACCGATTGACATCATGATTAGTAGGGTCGATAGAATTTATCCCTTAGAGATCGAGAAATAGAAGTGAGAGCTGATTCTTCACATGTTATGACATCTACGACCCATCGGAATACCTGGGCCTTGACCCGAAAGATCAAGAGGACTCCAAGTCGTTGAAGCATGAAGTTAAAGAGGCCAGCTTGGAGACTGAGCGACTAGCGAAAACCCTTAGCATAGCTTCACTTTTCAAAGGACACATACTGTTAGTCGTAATTTGTAGAGTTCGCTAATTAGAGATGTCTGGATTGCGTTTGACTTGCGACTTCGAGTAATCTAAATGACCGACTTCGACGTAATTTTTGGGAATGATTGGATTGTTCACCCACCGAGCTGTGATCGATGTTTCGAGAAGGAAGTGACTACTCACCCTCTTAATGAGACGCGTTTCAGGTGGGATTGACAAGACTCTTCTTCAACTTATCCAAAATCAAGATGGCACCATACCGAATGGCTCCAGCCGAACTTCGAGAGTTAAAGGATCAACTGCAGGAAATGTTTGATAAAGAGTTTGCTCGACCTAGTGTCTCACCATGGAAAGTCCCGATTTTATTCGCTAAAAATAAGGATGGATCGCTTTGGTTATGTATGAATATCAACAACCCAATGAGTAATAAGTCTAGAACCGTTATCCATTACCGATGACCAACGACCTTTTCAATCGATCGTGGGCCTTGATCCTTTTTGAATATCGATCTCGATTTGGTTACCATCACCTTCGAGTCAAGAGGAGGAAATTCTGAAGACTGCTATCAGAGTAGCATCGATTTATCTTGCAGAAGAATGACGCTGCCATTTTAAGGGGGATAGACGACTCCATAATCACCATCTTTATATAAATTGTATTTACTCGATTAGTATAGTTTACACTAAAAGTTGATTTCACTCGACCTCTTCATTTTTCCCCTTCCTGAACCGATGCTAAACCTTAGTGGCCTTCGATCAATTCAACTTCCAATCGAAACGATTTCGTTTCTACTTTATTGACTACCTATGCTTACGTTAGCACTCTTATACTCCCTCATTCTTGCATTTTGGTTTTATCCTTGTCTTTCTCCTTACTACAAGTTAAGACTAAAATCTTACATGTCGCATTGAAATACCATTTCATTCTTCAAAAACTTAGACTCACAAATCAAACTTGAACTCTTAATGTTTTCTAGAACCTTGTTGCAGCATAACCACTCTTATCTTGAAAACCTCTGTTACCACCTGCAACATTTTTATTTGCAATTTGAGTTATTCATTTGTTTTTTTTTCACTTGTTGAACCTTACACCTTCACTGTTGAAGTATTGTAACGTTTCAGTTTCAGAACATTGATTTTGATTAGACTTGATTGTAGCCACTCCAACTCTTTGTACTTCGACATAAACCCGACCCCGCTACCTTACTCTTTTGAATAAAATCTGTTCACCTCCCTTTTGGTGTTCTGGTCCTTGAACTACTTGTCATTTGGAAAAATTTCACATAATTCACCTTTTCTTGAAAAATGAGCACCTATAGAAGTAATGACTTCCGCCAGTAAAGTTAGTCTGCAGATGTTTCCCATTGATCTACCATATTTCTTATGCGCGTTATGGTTGAGACTTCACCATCAACTGCAATCTAGAACCACGCCAATATCCATGATCGCATTTCATCTGGCATAGAGGAACTCTAAATATTTTATCATTGAACTGGAAATGTGACAAGAAGAAGAGTTTATTCCACTAAATACATTATTGTGGGAGATATTAGCTCTTTTCGTAGAGAGGATAGAAAATGACTAACGACACGCGTGAATTCAAACTCCAACATACTATGGACAAAAGAAGAACGTGTGAACAAGACTGGATTGCCACGCCACATCTCATGATAAATTTCACGGTTTCAAGATGTTGATTGAATAACCAATTTCGTCATGTTACGGGATAAACTATTACAGACTTGAAAGTAGATACCAATTGAAGTTTAGAAATTGAGACAAGATTTATAGGTTCACTTCAAGACATGACACACTCTAGGTCGACTAAGTTGGCAAGTCCCTAACCGGTTCGAGAGTTCCAGACACCTTTGAGTCGTGCAACTGCCACTGCCTTGACGAGATTGTTGAATTGCACGAAAATCGAGATCCGTGCTTCACTTATTAGTTTTGGCAGACTTTGCAATCCGCTTCGGTTACAAACCTTTGTTTCCTAATTACCTTCAACATGGAGACTACCAACGGGCAGTCAAAATGGACAATTCAAAAACTTCTAAACACACATTCAAATCTTGCGTAATGGATTTCAAGGGAAGTTGGGGACATCTCTTCGGTAAGTCCGCTTGCAACGATAGCTTCCAGGCTAACATCGGGATGGCTCAGTACGAAGTATTGTCTAGAAGACCGTGTCCATCTCCACTCTATTGGACGGATGCTGGAAAGAATAGTTTGTTGAGACCAAGCCTTTTTCACGAGACGATCGAGAAACGTAGCTCATCAAGCAATGGTTGGTGATAGCTCAGAGTTGACAAAAGTGTTATGCTGATACAAGGACCCGACTGTTTATCTTCAATGTCAGAGAACATGTATTTTTGAAACAAGCTACAACGTCCAGTTATCGGATGCAGATAAAATAAAAAAAAATAAATAAAAAAAATTTGCTCCCAGGTTTATTGGACCGTTCACGATTGGGAAACGCATTGGGGAAGTGGCTTATTGTGTAGCCTTGCCACCGCAAATATCTAGGGTTCATAATGTATTCCACGTGTCCATACTCCGGAAGTACCTCGCACATCCCGAGCACATACTAGACTGGAAGGATATAATTTTAGATGAGGCCGCAACATTCGAGGAACATGCCGTCAAGATTGTCGACGAGCAAGAGAAGGTACTACGAAGGAAAAAGTTCAAGCTTTTCAAAGTTCTATGGCGTCGCCAGGGGATTGAGGAGACGACTTGGGAACACGAGGACTCGCTGCAAGCCAATTATCCTCATCTATTCAAGAACCGAGGTACTGCCCTTAATTTCGGGGACGAAATTTTGTTTAAGGGGGGTAGATTGTAATGACCACGATTTTAGGAAGTAAATTTATATTTGCAATTATATCAATTAGTTAATATATTATGGTAAGTGTCTAATTAGGCAGGTATATATATATATATATGTATATATATTAACTTACCATATTTGTTTATTTCCAACACTTGAATAGAAAACAAAATCAAAAGAAAATGTTAGGTTAATACGTTTCTTGTTCCTCTAATTCAAATCTTTCCTAATTAGTTTTCCTCACGTGCTAAATTGCTAGACTAGAAGAGAAGAAGAAATCCATAGAATATATATATATATATTAAGTAATAACTTATTAGTTCCACTAATTTTGTTTCCTTAAACCTCCCTTAGAAAAATCTACCAAATAGGATACTTCTTTTTCCTATTCTAATTTCCCCTCTTGCCAATAACTCCTCCATTCCCTTATTTCTTTTCTTCCATCAATATCCAAAATCTCGGCAGTGCAATTCCCATTTCAATTGTTCATCCAAGACCAACTCTCTCTCTCTGCCCCTCGTTTTCGGTTTGTCTCTTTTTGTGCGGTAAACATTCATCTTTCTCTACCGTTTAATTTTCATGATTCTTTCTCGTAAATAATATCGTTTCTTTCACAGATTTAAATTCCGAGAACGTAACCGTTCAACAACATTAAATCCTGTCACGTTCGTAGCGCGCTATAACTTCGGAGGAAAGGTAGGATATCGAAACTTACTTTTACTTAAGTATCTGTTTTTGTGTTTTCGTGTACCTACATATATCTAAATATAGTGATGATATGATTATGATGTGAGATCATATGTTGCGGTTTTGTTTCCAACCGATAAGGTTTTGTAAGTCTAAAACGGAACCAAAGAGACGAAAACCATTTTCTCGTGCGTTGTTCTGTTCTGCTGATTTTCGGGTATTTCTGTTTGGATTTAGAGAAAACGTAAATCTTCGAAGTTGTAGATCTCGAAAAGTTAAGCAACTTCCATATAGAACTCGTTTCAATCCGAGGCTCGTAGAATTAACTGTGATTTTTCGAATTTGGCTGAACTTAACAGTTTCGGGACAGATTCACTGTCTAACTTAAAACGCTATTGCGCTTCGTTTAGGACTGGTTTTAGACTTCAATCAAAACAGTGAACTTGTGTAAAATTTGATGAAATATCTTACTGTAAAATTTCATGATTTTTGAAAACCGTTTGCTATTTTTAGTGGCTGGATTTATAACTGACATATAAGGCTCGAGATAGTCAATCTTCATTGAATTTTTATTTTCATGCCATAATTGGATGCATGTGTTTGCTTACTAGTGATTTGTTAAACCATTAAATTTGGGTAAATAATTATTGTGGTTAAATTAATAAAGTAAAAGATTAGTGTTCACTTATCGGATTTGGGGAATAGGATGTGTCCGGTATAGGTCTTGAGCCATGCGCAGTTATACTTTTAGGTAGCTTTGCTGTGTGATCGGGCGCCGGAAGTATACTGTGGGTGGGAATCGATGCCGGGTAAAGATTGATCAATGGGTGATCAATCGTGAGTCGTCTTGTGATATACCCCGAGGTGGCTTTCTTTGTGTGATCGAGCACTGAGTATACGTAGGGCGAAGCATTGATGAAAATTATTTTATTCGAAGTGGGAACGAAATTTGTGAACCTTGAGTTGATGACGGAGTATTAAATCTACTGAACTTATATTGTTGAGAAATTTTGCTCTATGTCTTAAATTGATGTCCCATGTGTTTTAACTGCTGCATGAGTATATTTTTGTAAAGGGGTAGTTTTGGTGTCCTATTGAGTGTAATTTTACCACTCACGGTGCTACTTTTGTGGCCCCTGGCGTCCCCAACGCTAGGTACAGAAGGTGAAGAGGAACCGCTTGCTGAGTTTGAGGGAATGGAGCAGCAAGAAGGTTACAAAGTGTCGGAGCCGTGGTTGTACCAGTAGACCCCTAGCTAGATGGCTCTGTTATTTCCTTTCAGTGAATTTGTTTTAAAATAAATGTTTAAGTTTTCCAGACAATGTTAAAGTTCTTTTTATTTTGGGTTGTAATAAGAAAGCTAACTTTTAGCTTTCCGTTAAATTTTTTATTAAGTATTTCTTTGAAATCTTAATGGAGTTGGTATTCTATTTAAATAAATTTTGAAATTTATTTATTAACGTACCCAATTTTCGGGGCGTTACACTTTCCCAGTGTACATCCGCCCCTGAACCGAATTATCCATTGCCAAGGTAAAATTCAAGTCATTGATTGCCGAGATCAACAGCTCGGATGCTCAAACCAAGGCGGTACACCAACGCGGATGGGTCCCAAAATTTTGCCATCGAAAACTACCGAGATTATTCTAGTCCCTTTTTATTTTTGTCACATGAAACCAACTTTTATTTTTCTTTTTTTTGGAGATGAATATGAGACGAACTTGAACTTCTCATTACCGCATCTATTCGGGAGTTAATTGGTAGTCTAATTATCGAATAAATTTTACAAAAAAAATCCAACTGACCTATAATCAAATGTTGTTACGAATAATTTAATATTTCAGTAAAGATTGGCTAAATGCATTTGAATGTTGTGTGTGAAATTTTGAATCACCCCATAGGATATTGTTAGAAACTTGGTTGCGAAAAATCTCGAAAATTAACAAAATCAGAGACAAAAAGATTAAACAGAAACTTACTGGACCAAATTCAGTACACCGGAATTTGGTAAAAGACGACTCGAATCGAACCCGGGGCAAGTATTAAGATACTCTGTCCTTAAAGCAAATTCGTCTTCCACTACGGTGCTGATGGACTTCGTAGACGTCTGCCTCCCAGAACTACCCGGCTTTCACTGTACGGAAGTAGCACTGCAATCTGTACAGTATGCGAACCGAAAAACTACGCAGGAACTCTCAGATGTTTTATGCAGAATGATGCAGATTGTATGCAAGGAAAAACGTTAATGAAATGTGAAGAGGAGGGTTCTATTTATAGGGAAATAGACACCCGAACGGAAAGGTACCAGACGGAGAGACGCGGCTGTTCGGAACCGACCGGATGCAACACTTCGGTGGTGGTAAACAGACGCACAGGAAAGGGAATTCGGTCACACTGTTTCGGAAAGGAGAAGAATTAAATTTACTGAAACGGACTGGTTCGACCCGGCCCAGTCCGGGTATAAATTTCCAGTAAAAAGATAAAGCCCACTTTGCCCATGCCTTCTCCCCCTATAAAACTTCCATGACCCTAAGGGCCTAACCCTTTAAGGCAAACTAAAGGTAAATATACCCAATCAACTTGTTCTCCACACCCAATGTGGGACAAGTATTTTTCCCCCTTCTACCAAGTTCATGTAGGCACTTTTAGAGGTCAATTCCTCATTCATCTTGACTTGATTTGGCACACCGAGTGTTCGGTCTTAAACTCTTAATCAAGACGAACACACCGGTATGTGGGTCCGTCCACGTGGACGTGTGGGACCCACTAAAACAATTAATTAAAATTGATAAAAATCAAGTTTTTTTCCAACATACACAAGTCCCAATGTCCATGAGTTTTAATACTCAAACTCATATTTTGCACTGCATTGGTGATGACCAACTTTAATAAATCCCAGCCCCCATACACTTCATACGTACGTTCATAATAATGATTTTCATGTTTCATATACGTTCATAAGTATGTTTCGTAAGCGAAATCGGGATCTATGTAGCCTTCTCATTCCAGTCGTCTACAAGTGTTTACAAAAGTCCGGATTTTAAAAAGACTCTTCCCTAAAAACCTTCCGTATAGCACGGAGTGAGCGCTACAGGGACCTTGAGTTGATACGTACGTATATTGGTAGAACCTGTTGGATTTGATCCTTGGGGAGATCTTGTGAGGAGCATCTTTGGATGAGCACCTCACGTGCTTTGTTTGTTGTTGTCTTAACTTAAAACTATTTTTATTGTCTGAATGTTTTTTTCTTCATGTGCACTCTTTTTTTTAGCAAATATATTTAGTTGTAGAACGTGTTTGTTCACCAAAAGGGAACGATTTACACCAAAAGCGTGCATTCTTTTTGCAAAAGATCCTTCTCGATGATTTTTTTATTTTTTTAATTTATTTAAATGAGGCACAACCAACTCCAAAAAAGACAAGAAGAGTAATATAAGAAGGTAAACCTTCGATATTCCGAGGTATCAAAAAAAAAAAGAAAAAAAAAGAAGGTAAACCTTCAACGATTAATGAGCAGTACAATCTCAAAAGTAAATAGTGGTAACTTTACTATTAATGGGTATACAAAACATTTTTTTTCTTCTATAAAAGCACAATACTGATTAAGAAATGACTACAATACACACCCATTAAAGGTGTGTATCATATGAACCTATTGTATGGTCCAGATTGTGCCACCTCATTGGCAATCATAACATTTTTAAATTTTTGGTAATTTTTCTGCAATATGATTGGTTAAATTCCTAAAACACCCCCTCATCTATTCCTATTTTCCTAAAACACCCCCTAACCTTTAAAAACGTCCATACGCACCCCCTCATCTTTCACCATTAGCCACATTGACCCCTTCTGTTAAAAATCCGTTAACGGGAGTAAGAAAATGACAAGTTTACCCTTTAAAATTTTTAAAGTGCAAAATACAACCTCTTCTCTATTCCTTCTCTCCTCTGCAACAATCACCACCTCCAACAATCAACAACAATACCACCACTCCTCCTCCACCACCGCCACTCACTCGCCGCCCGACCTCCGCTTCTTCAAACCCCCTCCTCCTCTCCAAAGCCCAATCCACCATCATAATCTGCTCCCTCCTCGTCTTCCTCTCTCTCCTCTTCTTCACTCTCTCCTCCTTCGAACCCACCACCACCACCGCCATTTCCACTCGCCGCCACCTCTCCTCCTCAACGAACCCAAAATTCCTCATACATTTTACAAGGGCTGGGTAATTTGTACAGAAAAGGCACCAGGGCCATGAACGACCTCATTGTCGGCCACGTGATAGAATCCGTTACAGAGCAATAACTCCGTTTGTTTCTCAGGTTATTTTACAAATCTTCTCTCTCTTCTAAATTAGACCTTCTATTCATTTTCCCCTCTTCAACGCATTCCTCTGCATTTGAATCGGTGATTTTTCAAGAAACCAAGTCATTTTTCAAGCTCCTCAATTGAACCCAGTTCGTGAAACAGAAGCGTGCGAGTTCTGACGAAAATGAGTTTTTGAAGTCGAGCAAGAAGGAGAAGGAAAAGGAAAGGGGGGAGACGATTTCGGGAAGAGGGATAAGAAGTGAGAACAGAGGAGAAAATAACGAGACTGAGTCGACTCGGGCGAGTTACGGCTCGGTGGTGAGTTTCGTGGAGGACGAGCTCGACCCGGAAAACTCGTTATCCGTCACTGCACATACTAGTAACAAGCAGCATGCAAAGAAAAACTTGGTGAAACAATCTCAGTCGCAGAAACCGATTAACTCCGCGGTGGTAATGGGCGGAGCTAGGGGAGTACGGCGGGAGGAGAGAAGGGAGAGAGAAGAGGTTGTATTTTGCACTTTAAAAATTTTAAAGGGTAAACTTGTCATTTTCTTCCTCCCGTTAACGGATTTTTAACTGAAGGGGTCAATGTGGCTAATGGTGAAAGATGAGGGGGTGCGTATGGACGTTTTTAAAGGTTAGGGGGTGTTTTAGGAAAATAGGAATAGAAATGTTTTAGGAATTTTAACCAATATGATTCGTAACATTTTCTATGATTTGTAACATTTTAGTGTGTCTCGTAACTTTTATGAGGGTTGTGTATTGTAACTTTTTTCGACTGATTATTGCATATACACTAAATTCTATTTGTGCGATTTAAATAAAAATCCATAGAACACTATCATGGTCTTGTTTGTTTCCTTGTTTAGTTTTAGTTTTAGTTTTGATGACATCATCATTTTCCTCATTCTCTCTCTCTCTCTCTCTCTCTCTCTCTCTCTCTCACTCATTACACGTGCTGACATCATCAAAACTAAACTAAACTATCTAACCAAACACAACCCATATATTTGCAAGTATTTGACCCAAAGCTAAAGTTCAAGCGGTCGTGAATGAGCACTTACGTCTTGTTTGTAGAACGAACAAGAAAGAGGGGGAGATAAGAGGTGCATATGATATTGCAGGGGGAGATTAGTTAAGAAGGGGAATTAGCTAAGAAATAGTTTGTGTTGATAGTAGATAGATAAAGAACTAAAGTGAGAAATTACTTGGTTGCCCTTATATAATCTTTGTAAGGAGAATACAAAAAGTGATTTGAACGGTTTTGGGGGGCACATCAATAATACCAGAAAACAGTGGCGGAGCCACTACAAGATACTGGATTTTTGGGATTTTTTTTTTTTTTTTTGCATTCTTATAGAAAAATGTATTAGAAATTTCACCGGTACATCATATTATTTCTACAAAAGAATAATTATTGCTCTTGGGGCACAAATATATGGTGTTATAACACTACAAGAAATTTGAGATGCACCAGCGGCCAAAAGCATTGGTAAAAGGGCCTAAAAGCACTGCTATAGACCTGTGAGGTCTATACCCGCGCTTGAAAAAGCCGCTGGCGTCTAGGCGCTGCAGTATCCCTTTACCAGCGCTTTTTAGCAAGCGTAGGTACATCATTTGTTTTACCAGCACTTTTGCAATCGCTGGTGTAGACTAAGTTTTACCAGTGCTTTAAAAACGCTGGAGTAGACTCAATTTCACCAACGCTTTTAGCCGCTGGTGTAGGCGACTAAAAACGCTGCTACAAGGTTTTTTTCTTTTTTAAAAAAAACTGATTAATAATTACCTTATTCACTTGCCTACACAATATTTTTTTTTTACCAAGAACTAAAAAATATGAAAAAGTAACAAAATTCATTTTTCATTGGAAAAACTAATAATCCATACAAAATACCACAACTAGATTGAAGGCATGTTCCATAATGTTGTGAACATACAAAAGTAGATTAAATGTTCATTATGGTGCGGAAACACCACAATCCACAAGTCCGTAGGCCAAACTGAGTGAGGGAAAAAAAAAAGCTATTAAAAATTCACGATGCCATCCTTGATCTTCATGAAAGAGCTTTCAAAATGACAGGTTGAATTTCCCTAATTTTATGTTATTCATAAATTCATTTTAAATTTCCCTAATTTTTTTTCCTTATTATGGAATTTGGCAACTCAATTTATTTAATAAAAAATGTTTTTTGATTTATTATTTATTTATTTATGGGAAGTCCATTTATTTAATTAAAATTTATTCATAATTTTTTCCCCTCATTTTTTCCTTATTATGTCAAATCCATTTATCTAATTCTAATTCTTATTCAAAAATTTATTTTTATTTTCCCTCATTATGGAAAGTCAAAATTCAATATTTGTATTTTTCTCTTCTCTCTCTCTCTCTCTCTCTCTCTCTCTCTCTCTCTCCCGCGGTATATTGATTTAGTGGGGAAGAAATGGAGGGAAACACAATGCAATTGGGCGGGAAACAAATGGCATTACATGTACGTTGTATGCGAAATGGAGGGAAACAAAAAGCTAAGGTTTTATTATGTAATTACAAAAATTCAATTTTCACCTATCATATTTTTTTTTTGAACTGGGTCACCTATCAATTCCATTTTTTTCACCTATCAATTCAAAAATCAAAATTTTCATTTTTATTATTCAAAAATTCATTTTTTATTTTTCATCATTTTTTATATAAAATTAATTTTTCTGGGTAATCGAAACCGTCTATCTTTGCATATAGCAGAGTCCATCATTCGTATGAACAATAAAGTGTATCGCGTATCCATAGCCATCTAATTATAAGAGAAGTATTATTTAAAAAAACAAATGAGGTCTTGATCGACGAGTTTTATAAACCCAATCGAGCAAAAAATTCAAGGAAATGAATAAGTTAATTACCACAACAAAATCAATGGTCTCGATCATCGTGATTGTTCATTGGTTGCGTGGATACTGTACGTTCAAGTACAACACAAGACTTAGTTTGTTATCAATTGCATTTAACGTATATGCAATTTGGCCCATGGGGGAATAAATGATTTCAAAATTTGGAGATTTCAAAATTTGGCCCATGCGTGGACTGTGATTTGGAGATTTCAAAATTTGGGGGAATAAATGATTTCAAAATTTGTCCCATGGGGGGAATAAATTTTCAAAGCCAAGCGGCAATTGTTTCCCGGGTTTAATTTATTGGGGTTGTGCCAATGCCTTATTGGACCGCAGGGAAATTGAGGTCAGACCACTGGGAAATTGAGGTCTATGCCAGCGCCTTAAAGTGGGCCGCTGGGAAATTGAAGAATATGCCAGCGGTTCATAATACCCGCTGGTAATGACCCATTTCTACAAACGGTTTTCCAAGGCGCTGCTATATACCTTCAATTCCAGCGTTTTTTGGAGGCGCTGGTAGGAAAAGCGCTGGGATATCTTAGATTTCTTGTAGTGTAACATCATTGTCCTATGCATATTGATGTGGGAGTTTACGTAACTATTAGGTGAAGGCCGAAAAAAAAAGGGTAATGGAGAAGGATTTTAGGGCACCATGCGGAGATACCCCAGAACCATTGAATAACTAATTACTACAAACAAACTTCAATTCATTGAATTTTTGCCTCAAAACTATTAGGTTTTTATGGATTCATAATCACTATATTACCATAGAATGCAAGTCTTTTTTTTCTTTACGATATACATCAACAAGAGTTAGTGAAAAAATTAGTGTGTTAACAACTAAAAAGAGTTGGAAATCTCTCAACTAACTCGAACCACAGACCTCCCCTTGGAATTCAAAGGGTACACCCAAATAGGCTGAGGCACATTTGTCCAAGAGAGGCTCCTTTCAAATGAAAATCAAGGCATGTTAGATTCTTAAAAAAGAGTAATTTTTTTTACACTACAAAGTACTGGGCGTTTATGGTCTAATTGTGCCCTCACCGGTGTGATTTTCTGGCTACGCCCCTGCCAGAAAACCCAGATTAGCTAATAATAGGGTGTGAGATGGGAGAACTAGAGGATAAGCAATCCGGGTGCTAAGGGTGAACCAAATGTCGAATAAAGATCAACTCTTCTTAGTTTATCGTGGCCCCACCCTTTCCTCCCCCAACAAATAGGTCATTAGCTGCCAGTGTGTGAGGTCTCAAATTTAAGTCAATGGAACGACGTTGACCTACCGTAGTAATCTAACTCTTCTAACATACAAACATTCTATCATCTAAAAAAAAAAAAAAAAAACACTTGCTAACACATGCACTGATCTTATCCAAAATTCATTAGGGTTCATATTTTGAGAGTAAATTCTATCCACCTTAGAGAGAGAGAGAGAGAGTTCAGTGTCTCAAGAGGGTGTAATTGTCAGATAGTTGGAAACGGTCGTGGCTGAATAAAAAGGAACCTGGGGGGGTGCTGTGCATCCCCATGCACAGCACCGTGCTTTCTAAATTAAAGACTAGACAAATTGTCAGCCATCTCATGAGCATTTTTCGACGATCGGAGACGTTCACCGTGTAGACATCGTCGAATACTACAAGTGTGCCAAAAATCAACTTGATCGGATATCTTTTAGTGACTCATCGGAACACAAATAGCATGAAAAAGTGGTTTTTATCCAGTGTTTGTGTCCATTTGTGTTCCATTTGTTTTCAAAGTATTTGTGTTCCGATAACCTACTTAAAGATATCCGATCAAGTTAAGTTTTTGCATACTTGTAGTACTCGACGAAGGTCACGCGGTGAACGTCTCCGATCACCAAAAAAATTTATTGCACATTTAACAACAGTGCTTTGGGATGCACAGCACCCCCTCAATCCGAATAAAAACTACTCGTGGCATTGTCACCCATCCTACATTTATTGCAATTTCTAAATTAAAGACTAGACAAATTGTCAGCCATCTCATGAGTTTTTTTTTTGTCATAGTGAGAGTCGAACTTGCTGACTCGAAATTGTAATTACGATCAGTCCCCCAACCTGGATAAACCTACGGGTACAGAAAAAAGCCCACAGAAAATGCACAGAGCGCGTTTGGAGACTCACTTTTGGGTCTCACACGAGTGATCCGAACCGTTCATTATTCTTAGAACATTTTTCCGAGGGGCCCCACAAATTTTTTGATTGAAACGGTGGGGCTTTGGTTGAATCACTTCTAACCGTTCGATTGAGTTTAAATTTTGTAGGGCCCCTCGGAAAAATGTTCTAAGAATAATGAACGGTTTGGATCACTCGTGTGGGACCCAAAAGTGAGTCCCCGAACTGTGCATTTTCTGTGGGCTTCTGTACGGGTAACATTGTCCGACCGGATCCTGCTCAACCAACTCTAGAGTTGCCATGCTTAGCAGATATGTGAAGAGATTTGGGCGTTTTGCTGTCACAAAGAGTAGGAAAATGAGTAGACAAAAAATTAAATTCTAGGTGACCTATTTGTCAGATTTGGTGGACAAGGGACAGGACAATGATTCCGGAATCAGGTACATTATTGTTTCGGACTCTAACAAGAATTTGGGATGGCAAAATAAACGCTTTGATTGTGGAGTTGTTTAGGAGTACAGGCTGACAAAATGATGGTCCCGGTACCACCACTTCAACCACGGACTGCTACTGGTGGTTGGTTTGCGTTAAAATATCACTGTCATTTCCCCCCTACTAATGTCATTGCTAGCCCAGTTTGTTACTCCTATTATTGTGATAGAACGCGATGCGTACACCACTTACGCACACCAAGCTAACTCTTCCAGGTAAGAATTAGACTCTTCCGTGTAAGAGTGTGCATTTGGTATGCGTGCGTGGTGTACCCATAGCATTGGTAATTGTGATATGTACAAATGTTTAAGTCCAGCATCGCTAATGTTAGGGTTCGGGGATTATACACAACACGAGAACTAAATGTACGTGATTTGACTAGAATATCCGCTTGAAAGAGAAATTATATTGTCCGAAATATGGTGTTACACTCTCCGTTTGTTTCTCTCTCTCTCTCACTCTGGTCTCATGCCTCTCTTTGTCATCTCTTTTTTTTTTTCCCGACTAGCAAAACAAATTTATTAATCTTTGAAAATGAGGACAAAGATTAAGCAAATCAATGGGACTTAGGGGGGGTCTTGTGCATGGGATGCAGCACCGTCTGTATCTTTGATCAATCCCGGCATTTTTTTGATGATCGGAGTCATTCACTACGTAGACCTCGTCGAATACTACAAGTGTAGAAAAAATCAATTCGATCGGATATCTTTAAGTATGTCATCGGAACACAAATACTTTGAAAACAAATGGAACACAAATGGACACAAACACTAGATCAAAACCACTTTTTCATGTATTTGTGTGCCGATAAAGCACTTAAAGATATCCGATCGAGTTGATCTTTGGCAGAACAGTATTCGATTAAGCGGTGAACGTCTCCGATCAAGAAACCAAAAGGAAAACAGCACCCCCAGGTTCCAAATCAATGATACATCGGCGAAAACGCCACCCGAGATTCAGAAAAAAGGAAAACAAGATGCCAACCAAGAACCAAAAGGAAAAGAAAAAGCCCTAATGCATAATACAATATTTGTCATCTCTCAGCCACACGCTCCATGTAGAGCATTAACAGAGAGAACATGAAAAGAGCCTTCAAGGCTTTCGACAGAGCGTAGGTGGCAGCCGAATGCCAGATTGGGCTGTTGGCAGCTGAGGTTGATGGCCAAGGGTCCCTCTCTGCCCCACTCTCTCGTTAAGCGAAAGAATCGAACAGGATAAATAGAGTCAAAAATTGGGTAACGTTCAAAAGCGGCAGAGCTAGAATTTTGGACAAATGAGAGCCAGACTTTAAGAGAAGTATTTTTATGTAAATGTACTTATATATATATATAGGTCGGTTCCCCTCACACTTAAAAAAACAAATAAAAAAACACACGATTTTGTTTCGAGCCCCACTGTGACGTTCTGAACCGTTGATCTTGTTTAAATGAGTAAAATAGGAGGTCCTGCAAAAATTCAGCTTAATCGGATATCAGTAAGTGTTTGATCCAAATAGTTTTGCAAAAACTGTGACATGAACTAGTGTTTTTAAAATTGTTTGGATCAAGCACTTACCGATATTCGATTAAGCTGAAATTTTGCAGGACCTTTTATTTTACTCATTTAAACAAGATCAGCGATTCAGAACATCACAAGGTGGCTCGAAAGAGTGTTGTGTTTTTTTATGTGTTTTTTTAAGTGTGAGGGGAACCGGACCGTGGGGTTCTAATCCGGGATCCCGGATTAGAGCATTTGGGTGTTTTTTTTGTGTTGCAAATTGTTTTGGGAAAATCCGAGCCGTCCAATGTGTTCAAAAAGTGTATTCCAAGATCCTTGCGGGAAATCTTTAAAAAAAATATCGGGAAGGGCTTGATTCAAGCAGTTTTTCGCAAAAACTGTATACAATTTGCTTGGACCCTTGAAAACACCTTCTGAACACATTGGACGGCTCGGATTGTCAAAAAAATGTTCGGATCATGGAGGTCCGGATCCCGGATTAGAACCGCGTCCTATATATATATTATAAACTTATAGTCCACACCTCCCGAAAATAAGAAAAAAATGATTTTTTTTGTGTTGCAAATTATTTTTGGAAAATCAGAGCCGTCCAATGTGTTCAGAAGGTATTTTCAAGGGTACACGCGGGAAATCTTCAAAAACAAAATACCGGAAAGGGCTTGATCCAAGCAGTTTTCGCAAAAACTGTAAATATAAAATTTTCGCAAAAACTACTTGGATCAAACCCTTTCCGGTATTTTTTTTGAAGATTTCCCGCATGAACCCTTGAAAACACCTTTTGAACACATTGGACGGATCGGATCGTCAAAAAAATGTTTGAATCATGGAGGTCCGGAAACGGGAATCCCGTTTTAGAAGTGGACTTTATATATAAATACATATAGGAAGCCGAACTCCTAAGGGATCCCTTAAACAAAATTTGGTGCGGACTTGGCCCTTTTTCAACTTTCCGGATCAAATTTTGACGATCCGAACCGCTCAATGTTTTTAAAATGCATTTTCCAAGGCCCACGCGGAAAATCTTCAAAAAAAAATACCCGGAAGGGCTTGATCCAAACAGTTTTTGGTAAAACTATACATATGTACAGTTTTACCGAAAACTGTTTGGATCAAGCCCTTTCGGGTTTTTTTTTTTGAAGATTTTCCGCGTAGGCCCTTAAAAATGCATTTTAAAAACATTGAGCGGTTCGGATCGTCAAAATTTGGCTCGAAAAGGTGAGGTCCGCACCAAATTTGGTTAAGGGATCCCTTATTAGATCATTATCCTATATATATATATACACGTTCCCGATAGTTTTTTGACGATCCAAACCGTCCAATGTGTTTAAAAGGTGTTTTTAAGAGTCTCCGCGATAAATCAACAAAAAAAAAAACCGGGAAGGGCTTGATCCGAGCAGTTTTTCAAAAAACTGTATATGTACAGTTTTTGTGGAAAACTGCTCGGATCAAGGTCTTCCGGTTTTTTTTTATGATTTCCACGGGGACTCTTAAAAACACCTTTTAAACACATTGAATGGTTCGGATTCTGCAAAAACAATTTTTAAAACATTCAAAACACCAAAAAATTTCTAGTCAGGGATCCCTGACTGGAAAATCTGCCTATATATATATATATATATAGGTGGATTTTCTAGTCCAAACCCTCCCGTTAATAAGAAAAAAGTGATTTTTTTGTGTTGCAAATTATTTTTGGAAAATCCGAGCCGTCCAATGTGTTCAGAAGGTGTTTTAAAGGGTCCACGCGGGAAATCTTCAAAAATAAATACCGGGAAGGGCTTGATCCAAGCATTTTTCGCAAAAGCGTAAATATATATTTTTAAAATGCTGCTTGGATCAAGCTCTTCCCGGTATTTTTTTGAAGATTTTCCGCGTAGACCCCTTTTAAAAACAATTCAACACATCAAAAAAAACGGATATCAAAAAAAATTCGGATCACGGAGGTCCGGAAGTTATCCATTATTTGAAGTGGAACCTATATATATATATATTTGTTTCATTGTTGACAATTTCAGTGCAAATGTGTGATCATTTTCGTCTATGAAAGAAATGGATAAAATTTTACATTATTTGATTTTCAGATATTACTATACAAATTATCTAATGGGAATATTTTTTTTACATTTCGGGATTGGGGGCGCTCCGGACTCTGTGTACCTCCGGCAATGCCATTTGATGACTCACAACTTACGGATTTAAGCATTTAACGCACATAACATTCTAAATTGCTAAACAATACTCTGCCTTTTTTTTCTTTGATAATCTTTCGTTTTAGTATGAAAATACATAAATTTTGTCACACCAAGCCGAGATCGATGTAGCTTGTTCAGAGCAAGCCGGACCTGACAATTACTTCTTTTTACTATGAAAATACATAAGTTTTGTCATATCAAGCCGCGATCGATGTAGCCTGTTCAGAGCAAGCCGGACATGGCAATATTTTTTTTTTAACTTGTCACCGACGATTACCAAGGTATATGAATCGTATAAAAAAATTTCTCACTCCCATAGAATTGCTCTAATGAATCACTAATTGGAGCAAAACTTCGGATTCTCTGATACATCTAGATGATGCATTTGGACTTTACTGGAGAATTGAGATTGCCCAAATTAACTTATCACTTCCCAGAAATAAGAAAACCATATCCTTTTGTAGAGTCCAAAACCTTATTTATTCACTCACCATAAAAATCTTGAACTGATCGACCTTCTTTTATGATACTATTAGTGAGATCCAATGCTTTGATTGTGGTTGGTTCAATATTATATTACCCAATTAGGCTTGTCAATCAGTCGGATTAGATGCCGATCCGATAATCGATCCAGATTTTTTTGATCGGATCGGATCCCATTCGGTCTATTGACAGGCCTATACCCAATTATAACGGCTCACCAAAAAAAATAAAAAACAATTATAGAGGACCATGTCTTACTTTGGGACTTAAGAGTTTGCTCTCACTTAAGGTCTCATGCTCAATTCTCCTTGCTAGCAAACTCTTGGGGCCGTTGAGAGTTATGCCCGGTCGTTACCTCTAGGGCTCTGGAACTCAAAAAGAAAATCTTGAAAATTTTGTTGAATCGGCTTAGGGAAGTGCTTGATGAGTTAGTGGGTCTTGTCTTTTTGGTTGAAATGAATCTAGACAGTGGGCCCTCCTCTTTCTTAATCGAGGTACGCACAAGCTAGTCCAGATATTCAGTTATTTAAAAAAAAAAAAAAAAACACCACCACTTGCTATTATAAGCAAAGAGTTGTTATGAAAAAAACAAATGTTTTATACTATTAACAATTTTCGGTAAACGTGACATAAGAACATTAGAAAGGCCGATAATTAGTGACCTGGCCGGAGTTATAATAAGTACAAGGAAATTTCCTTCAAGTTCCCTTCTCTTTTCAAGATAAATATACATTTTTTTCAAGATAAATACACATGACACTACCACATTAATGCGTTATTAAATGCATGGATAGACTCATCAACTAAAATAGTATCATGTGCACATTAAATTACTATTTTGTATAATAGTTAGTGCCAATAACATTTTTGATAGTCATATGGCTGAATTTAACGGATCAGGGGACCCTGTGGTGCCCCAAAGCACTTTAGGGTTGTAGTCTCTGATTTGACCGTTCATCTACGCAATCATCAGTTCAGATATGCTTGTTTACTCTTAACAGTAACTAGTAAGAATGCATCTCTAAACCATCGATCGATGAGATGAACGGTCGGATTGGGGGATTACAACTCTAAAGAGCTTTGGGGCACTGCAGGCTCCCTGCTCGCGAATTTGGCGCGTCTCACATCTGATTAAAGCATCCCTAAAAAGTAAGCTGTCAATTATGAAAAAGTCATCACTGTTTTTCTCTTTCGAGGAATTGGTTTTCTAAGGTTAGAATTTACTTTGTGAAAAATAGTAGTATTAAAATAAGAGGAGCGCACACTTGATCATAATGACAACCAAGTTTGTCACAAAAATGTGCAAGCAAACCATAGGCTCTCTCTCTCTCTCTCCTCTGTGAATATATAAAGGAAAATGGCAGAGACATGAGAGAGTGTATTAGGAATAAGACAGTAAAAGTGAATTCTGTATTTTGTCTGCTTCTCTCCATCCTCTATTTTCTTCACATTATCTCTTTGTTCTCCCTTGCACGGTCCTCGAATTTTTTATGGTAAGCTACAATCATACCCCCCTCTACTCTTTCAAAATCACAATATCTTCCCCTGTGTTTTCCAAAACCACGTTGTCTCCCTTTCAATTAACACATCTAAATGCGTAGCCAAAAGATTTAGAAAGGCCATAGTCGCGTATTGGGAAAAAATAACGGAGAGACAGGAGATGACAATTACCATCCCCATGAAATCTGTTGTGAAAATCTCAAAATACTAAGTTGTACTGTGTCTTAGAATTGGGCTCTTTCGAGGTCAAATTAGGCTTCTTCCGCTTGTCATCTGACGGTCTACTGCTCAATAGATCTAGTTTTTTATTTTATTTTCATAGCGTACCAAATGACAATGATTCTCCGAGAACAAAAGGGAGAACAAAAGGGTACGTCGAATAGTTTTTCATTTGATTTTAGCAACTGGATTGCTAAAATCAAACGGAGAACTAATTTGGTGCCCTGATTTGCTTTAATTACAGTATTAGATTGCTTTTCTTCCATTGAGAGTCTTCACATGATTACAGTCTGTTAGGAGCATTTTTGTTGTTAGATAGAGAATCTCTTTTTCTTTTCTCACATTTTATAAGTAGTAGGAGAAAGTAGTCATAAATTAAACGGCTCTTGCTTTCCCCTCCGTCTGCTACACTTGTCTTTCGTAACATTCTTTTTTTAATTTCCGACTGTCGAGAACGTCCGGCCCAACTTACACACACTTTAACTAATTCACTTTAATTTCTAGTCCGATCAGAAATAGGTAATTTATTCCGGGACTATGAGATTGATAAAGAAGTTACAGTTAGACTCAAAAAATCTGCATCGTTCCAATTTTGTCGAATGTCTTCAATCAAAGCTTATCAATTAGGAGTATTCTACCGTCCGCCTAGTAGACGGACAATAAAGTGTATAGAATCTGAATTCTTACATGTAAGAATTCAAACAGTAAGAATTCTTTCGATTGCTTTGTATTTTTCTGGTCCGCCAATCGTCCGCCCAATCAGCCTGGACTGATAATAGAAAGATCCTATCAATTATACGCGGAGCAAACTCACGCGATTGAAGCTCGAAACCTTGTCGTTTACCTCTGCTCTCTCACGCCTATCTAGATTAATTTACCCGCCCTATCTTCGCTACTAACCAAACTGCATTTCTCTGCCCCCAACTTCGCTTTCAACTTTCCCGCTCTCTCTCTCTCTCTCTCTCTCGGGTTAACTAAAAAGTCTGCTTCGGTTCTTTCTTTTTGCCCCTGGGTTATGTTCCAGAGAAGTAAAAAATGGATACAAGACGAGTCCGCTCTACTCTTCAATCCATGAAAGCTCCATCAAATCTTCCAAAAGTAAGTTCATTTTACAAGCTTTAATGTCGAATATTCAACATTTTCGAAAAAAATGTCAAACAATTTAGTAACCGATAGCCATTTCCGTTTGATTTAGTTTGCCATTCACTCTGCATGTTTATCTGTTCTTTTCTTTTTGCCCTTTTCATTTTTTTACTTTTAATTATTCCGTGCGGTTGTGGGGCACTTGCGAAAACGCTCCATCATTCCAACAAAAAGTAGAACACTGGGTTTTTTGTTCTTCACAAGAAAAGAATAATTTCCATACCCCACCTTTTATTTATTTGTAATTTATTTCAGAAATTTGCATTTGGGTTTTTATAGGAGAAGAAGATGGAAGTGAAGGGAATCAGATCGCCGGGTACCCAGAGAGGCACGGCAAATCGGCGTAAATCGAACAGAGAAACGAAATTGGCTTTACTTGAAGATGTATTCTATGTTTCTCTCAGCAAAATGATGTTAGATTTTAGTATTTGTACTGTTATATTAAATTCTGTATCCTGTTGACTTGTTAAATTTCATTACAAATTGGCAGGTGGATAAGCTGAAGAAGAAACTAAGACATGAAGAGAATGTTCATAGAGCATTGGAGAGGGCTTTTAGTAGACCTTTGGGAGCTCTACCTCGCCTTCCTCCTTATCTCCCTCAATATGTAAGTATTGTATACATTACTAAAAAAAACACTCACTTAGATCTGTCACATATTCTTGGATTTTTCTAGGAACAAAATAATTCAACTAGTTCATCAAAATAACAAAAATGATTGTGGTGGGTTTGTGCGACTGCCAACAACCGATGTAATTTGTAGACTTTCTTCATTCTATATGCAGTGGAAACTGGCGCGAGTCGTGAATGTACCTTGTTGCACAACTGGGAAACCACGTAAAATTCTCTGTGTCGTTTATTGGTGTTATTGGTTGATCTAATTCTTCTAGCGAATTTTGTGTGTTGGGTCGAATCCGCTACAGATTCAACTTAGTTTTGGAACTGTCCAAAGGACCAATGAAATGGAATTGCAAATGAGTGAAAAGAAAGCGGGACCCATATGAATCCGACATTTTAATCAACCTATCCTAATCTAGATTTTTAGTTCAGGACTAATGACTATATATTCATTTGTCCATCTCTAGATTGGAATATGGCAACTTGAATAAGATTTGAGAATCAGTTAAGAAGGAGCTACCCAGGGCCCATCCTACAGAGAGAGCTTTTATTTTTATCAATGAATGCAGTTGTGCATTCCATTGGGTTTCCTTTACTTGATCAAACTACTCCAAATTCTCCCCAATTTGTGACCTACCATGCGATCTATTGTTTAAATCGGAAAATGTCATTTGGGTATGCTTTTATGGGAGCCTACGTATTTGGACTTCATTCGTTTTCATGTTGATATGGAATGTGGTTAATGCAGACGCTGGAGCTTCTTGCTGAGGTAGCTGTTTTAGAAGAGGAGGTTGTTCGGCTAGAAGAGCAAGTTGTCAATTTTAGACAGGGTCTATATCAGGAAGCCGTTCACACAGGTTACGGAAGGAATGCAGAGAATTCAGTTGGTTTTTGTAATGAGTTATCGGGAAGAAGTTCCAAACGAGAGGAGTCACCATGTTTGTCCCAAAATGAAGCAAATTCACGATTGTATGGAACACGGACTTTCAGTTCGCTATCCAGGAGTGCTTCAAGTAGAAAATTATTGTCTTCTAAACTTGTCTCTGAAAAAATCAGCCATAGTTTCAACGATAGGCCAACCTGTGGTGAACAAGCTTTGGAGAAACCCAATTCCTCTTTGGAAGATAGCCGGGGGAAAGAGAATCGATCATGTCCTAATTCTGCGAAGGACAAGAATGATAAGCAACCTCCAGAAAAGAGAACTCATAGTGTGAAGAGACCTCCAATCAAGGCTGAATCACTAGAAAAATGTGCTGATTCTCCGAAGTTACAGGTATACACTAAATTGCAGTTTTAGAAGAGAGTCTATATAATGAACAAAAAAAAAAAAAAACAAGGCTTATTATTTGATCTTGTTGAAACGGGCCTTTTCTTAGTTCCCATGGTACAGCTAGGTCAGTACATTGCCGGGCCTTTTTGTCCTGACAAATCACAGAGAACTAATTGAAAACAAAAATTTGAACTATTAAGTTAAGGGAATAAGAAAGTGTGATTTTTGTTATTTTTTTTCGTTGGTTATGAAATAATCTCAATGTTCTACAGGTGGATTCCAGACTAGTAGACAGAGAACGAGCACAAGAGAGCTCTTTCCATTCATGTGATGGTGGAGTGTTAGAAGTTGACAGCACTCCAAACAAAATTTCCGAGGATGTTTTGAAGTGCTTGTCTAGCATATTTCTGAGGCTCAGCACTTTGAAGAACAAGAGTATTGATTCAAAGTCCATTCGTTCTTTAGTATTTCTCTCTCACGATAACAATCAAGAAACAGACTTTCGGGATCCATATTCCTTCTGTTCCGAATTCCGGAAGAGAGAAGTTGGTCCTTATAAGCATCTCTTTTCAATTGAAGCCAGCACAATTGATCTGAACAGGAAAGCAAATGCTTCATTTTTGGTCCATAGGCTAAAGTAAGTTCATGGTTGTATTTTCTTTCTTTGTGATTCGTAAAGTCAGCCTATCCATATCCTTTGTCTAACTCAATGGTAAACTTTCAGGATTCTCCTCGGAAAACTAGCCTCTGTCAAGTTGGAGGGTCTTACTCATCAGCAGAAGCTTGCATTTTGGATAAACTCTTACAATTCATGCATGATGAATGTAAGAGGTCTCCCTACTGCAAATGGTTCCAAGAGTTTTGAAGTGACTGAAAGTTGACAGCAGATATTGATGGATTTTCTTCATGAATATTTTGTCATTTTTTGTCTTAGGAAAGCTATTATTAACCTCTAACTGATTCGCAAAACTGTTGCAAGATAAACATGGGTATTTCACCAATGTTTCAGGCATTTCTAGAGCAGGGGATACCTGAAACTCCTGAAATGGTTGTGAGACTGATGCAAAAGGTGAGATCTCCTTGTCATTTTACAACAAAATAGTAGTGCTCTGCTGATCTTTCTTTTTCCCTATATTTTATAATCACATGAACTTTCTGAACTTTCACCATTTGTTGCTAATCAAGCAATATTTATCAGCTGGAACTTCAGTTTCATGCGGCCTATCAAGAACTCATTCAAACCCGGTCTTAGTTTCGCATAGTGGGCACAACGCATTAGGTGGCATAACTATCTTGTGAATGTGACTGACTACTGTGCATTCTTCCTACAATTTCTTACGAAATTTTTTAAGATGTATCATTATTACCGGAGAAGATAAACATTAACATTCCCGAAAATTTAGTGTATGTACCGTAAAAGATCTAAAGTACAAGTTCCTTTTCCTTAAGCTAATGCCATTAACCGTACCATTTCTAGTTCCAACAACTGACTGTTCTTCAACTATGCTGTCCCTCAGGCTACAATAACAGTGGGGGGACACTTGTTGAATGCAATCACAATTGAGCATTTTATCTTGAGGCTGCCTTACCACTTGAAATATGTAAGTGCATTCATCTCAGATTTTCTTGTAGTAAATTGTTTCTTCTTATGCAGAAGCGAATAGTAAATGAAGACTTTATCATTAAAATATTTTTGAGTCAAGTTTTAATTTGCTGACAACTTTTTGGCCTTTTCTCTTTTTCAATAGACTTGTCCAAAAGTGGCAAGAAATGATGACAAGAAAGCGCGCAGCATGTTCGGATTGGAGTGGTCTGAACCCTTGGTTACCTTCGCACTTTCGTGTGGAAGTTGGTCCTCCCCAGCTGTAAGTTCCTTAAACATTTTACGCTGAGTTTGGTACTTGAGGAAAGAAAGAAGAAAGTAGAGAAAACAAATAATTTTCACTTGTTTGGTTCCTAAATTGAAAGGGAAAGAAAAAACAGCATTGCAACATAACTAAATAGGGATTTTTCCCCTCATTTTCCTTCCTAATTCCTCCTATTTTCTGCCCACTTCTTTATTTGTCAGTTCCCTAATTATTTTGATTCCCATTTCTTTTGAAACAAACAAGAAATAATTATTTAATTTGTTAGACAGAATTAGAATGAGAGCATTCTCGGAATGCTACGGGTTGCGCCATTAAAAAATAAGATGAGAGAAATTACATTAAGGTGGTTTGGACGTGTCTATCACAGATAAATCGATTTGGTAGTTAAGAGGAGTAATAACTAATAAGGTTACGGTTGAGGGTAACACTAAGAGGAGGGATAGACCAAAACTGATACTCCCTCTGCCCCGAATTTCTTGTCCCTTTACGTGCATGCGTGCCATTTTTCAATTGCTTATGGAGTATCTTTCAATCTATAACGTTTTTTACATTGAGAAACTATCAAACGAGATCCATATTGAATTAATATAACATTATATGTTTCAAAATATAAACAATTTTTTGAGGTGTCGTGAATAGTGAAAGTGAATAAGGAATTTAGGACGGAGGAAGTATTAGAGGTGGCAGTTCAAAAGGATTTAGTTTTGGGGACTTAAGGCTTTGTTCAGTTTGGCTTGGTGATCTCGTTGATGAAATTGTGGTAATTTTCTGCAAATGAAGGTGAGGGTATACACTGCATCTCAAGTTGAGAAAGAGTTGGAAGTGGCAAAGAGAGACTATTTACAGGCGGCAGTGGGCATTTCGACAACGGACAAGCTAATAATTCCCAAGCTGTTAGATTGGTATCTTCTCGACTTTGCAAAGGACTTGGACGCGCTGCTGGATTGGGTTTGCTTGCAGCTCCCAGATGAACTCAGGAAAGAAACAGTTAGATGCCTCGAGGGAAAGGGACGAGAGCCTCTTTCACAGTTAGTTCATGTAATGCCATACAATTTCAGCTTCAGGTACCTGATACAGCAATAAACGACGTACTGTTTCCTCTGCAGAACCTTAGTCAGCGTACTATAGCGTTAAGTACATATGTAATCTAGTCCTGGACTAGAAACTGTGGGGGGTATAATCCTTTCAAGTGGGTTTTGGGTCTTGGTTATTGGTTATTGGTTTATTCAGATTGGTTTTTCAGAAGGGTACATGATAATGGGACCTTTTCATTTAGTTCTTTTGAATTTGTTCCAGTTATTTATTTGAGTCTTCTTTTTTTGTTCTTGTGATTGGAAACTATCCTTGGAAATTAGTTAGGTGGGAGGAACAAACAGGACTTGAGGCTGTGATGAAACATGCAGAATTGAACTTTGGAGAACGAAAAAGATGTCCGAGTGGGGGCTTTTGGATGTGCATTGTGTAGGTTTTACCTTCGTCGGTCATTAGTGTGAATTCGAAAAACCTATGGGTACCGACCCATATGTCCAGAAAACGTACCGAGCATGCTCGGGGACCCACTTTTGGGTCTCACACGAGTGATCCGAACCGTTCATTATTCTTAGAACATTTTTTTGAGTTTTGATTGAAATGGTGGGACTTCGGTTCAAGCGTGGGGCCCCTCGGAAAAATGTTACTATAAGAATAATGAACGGTTTGGATCACTCGTGTGGGACCCAAAAGTGGATCCCCAAGCATGCTCTGTACGTTTTATGTGCATTTCGGTCGGTACATGTAGCAAGGTCCATGTGAATTCAAAGTTTTCCTCGAGGATTTGTTGGAGATAATATGGAATAAATAAATTTAAAAAAAAAAAAAAAAAAAACACTGTGTGACAGCGGCGTTCCATCAATGGGTACCAAAGCTGGGCCATTTTGTTGTGTGAATTTGAGATCCTTCGGTGCATGGTCTGGATGTGCCCCAACCTTTTATTCCCATAACTGCTTTAAAAGGTCCGGTACGTGTGCATGTTGGAAATTATCAAAATAAAATGGATTTTTAGTTTGGGTTTAATCAAGAACTATCCCATGTGCCTTGAGGAAGCTTCTAAAAGGGTTTTTGGGTTTGTCCAACATTGGCTATTTGGGGAAAGGCTGAATGGTTTAAAGATGAGAGCACGTTTGGGGAGTCAGCAATTGGGTATTGATACCATTAAAACTTGCTATGGATACCTATTGGTATCATGGTAAACAAAACGTCTGGGTATAGATACCCCAAAACTGGGTATCAATATCCAGTGGGTCTGTTTGGATACAGAATGTCTGGGTATAGATACCCCACCGGTATAGATACCAGCGTATTAGCTTGCGAATTTTAGAGGCAATTCAAGCATTTCTTCACAATTAGTTGTGACTCTGTTTGGAAATGTTATGACCCAAAACCAAAGGCCATTTGATCAATGGGTGCAACTCTTGATCAATAGGTGTAACCCTTGATGAGAGGGTGCAACCCTATGCGAAAATGTGCGTTTGGGTCTATAAATAGAAACCAAATCACAATCATTCTACACATAATGTTAAGGCCATTACTCTGCCAAAATTCCTTCAAGTTGCTTTCTTGTTCTGTTACACCGTTACTCTACAGAACCAGTGTCAATAGCCCATTAGTTCTTTGGATCATTTTTATGCTCGGTATTCTATCTGTCCTTTGATTGTGCGGACGCAAGCAGACGGTCTATAGACCGGGCTTCTTTGTATCCTCAGAACAGATTCGCTAACAACCAGATACACACCAAACAGTGGGGGTGAATAGTGTTTTCGAAAAGTGACATCATAACGTGCCTCAAAGCAAGTTCCATCAAGGCGTTCAATTCTCCGAAGTACCCAAATTCTGCACCAACAATTGAAAACAGTATTCCGGATGGTGTCAACATCAAGGTCTTTGCGCAGGATTTCATAAAATTGGATGAGTTTGATGGTGAAAATTTCAGGCGTTGTCAAAAGGAGATGCAATTCATGCTCACGACATTGAATGTCGTGTATGTTTTCACTACATCGTATCCAAAGGAGAGAAGATGAGACTTTGGAGGAGACTCAGGTGAGGATGAAATTCGACAACGATGACTACATATGCAAGGGGCATATTCTGAATGCACTTTTGGACGCTCTGTCGATGTGTATTCAAATACGGAGATTGCAAAGGAGATGTGGGATTCGTTGGAGGGTTGCTATCTGACTAAGGATGCAAAAAGCAAAAAGTTTCTGGTCAGACAATTTATACGCTATAAACTCGTAAATAACAAGTCTGTGGTTGATCCGTTGCTTGAAATTCATCATCTATTGAATCAGTTTAAGAATATGAAAATGGATGAATTGATCAGAGTTTAGTCTGTGATTGATAAACTTCCACCTTCCTGGAAAGACTATATGAAAAGTCTTAAACACAAAACTAAGGATCTTACGTTAGAATAATTGGTTGTTCATCTTTACGCGGAGGAAGAGTTAAAGCGTCAAGAGGAGGAAGAATTTGGGGTTAGTATCTCCAAAATTCATGTTATGGAAGAAGGAAAAGGTTCCAATAAAGTTAAACTTAATAAACAGAAAAACTGGCGAGGTAACGACTGGGGCAATTACCCGAAAGAGAAAAAGCCAACAGTTGAGTGTTGGCGTTGCGGTCAACCGGGGCACTTCAAAAAGGACTGCAAGTCCAAAAAGAAGAAGGATCCAGAAGCATCGAGCTCAAAGGGTAATTTTGCGGCTGTCTTGTCCGAAATTAACGTGGTTGAGAATGTTGAAAACTGGTGGATTGACTTAGGTGCTACAAAGCATGTTTGCAATGATAAGAGGTTCTTCACCGACTATGAAATGGTTTATGATGAATCTGTTCTCTACATCCTATCAAAGGCAAAGGAAAAGTGGACTTGGAGTTCACTTCTGGGAAGATTTTGACTCTGACTGACATTTACTATGTACTTGTTTGGTTCTTTTACTTCTTTGCAACATAAAATAATTGTGTGCGAGCGTGCCAGAGAAAACCT
The DNA here is from genome assembly GCA_016920895.1 of Vaccinium myrtillus. NCBI lineage: Eukaryota > Viridiplantae > Streptophyta > Magnoliopsida > Ericales > Ericaceae > Vaccinium > Vaccinium myrtillus. The sequence continues at coordinate 13,386,164 of CM029277.1, forward strand.
TTAAGTCTCTCTCTCTCAGATTAACTTTGGAAAACCAAATCTAATCAGACGATTGTGTTTGAATAGTTCAATTACCTCAACCAAAAGGATTTTTCTATCAAAGTCAAGAAGTACAAACCAATTTACTTAGGAAATTAAAGAACAATAAAGAAACAAGGTACTTTGATTAAGAAATCAAAAGTAAACTTACTTCAAAATCTTCTTCAACTTCAAATAGAAAGACAAAACGAACTTCGAACACTGGATTGTTACAAATACTACTTTCGTCTACTTCTTAAACTACTTCGAACTGAGTCGAATTCCTAAAACTACAATTTTAACTGCCAAAGAACAAACCAAGCGTCGCTTTTGTTGTTTGTTGAAGATTTGTCCGGGGGTTTTTCACTCTTCAATTTCTTCTATTTATTGGCCTTGCTTGTAATTTGAACTTCCAGCCTGATCTCTTGACTTCGAACTTCATCATTTCATTTCAAAAGATTGTTTCTTCCCTCCAAATGCATTTGAACTTGAATAACTTCGAATTTCTTCCAGAAACATTTGAATTTGAATCTGTACGGTTATTCCTTCAAATCACATTTTGCACATGATTAATTTCAAAAGATAACTTCCTTGCACGATCTGTTTCATGCGTAATTGTTTCAACTATCAACTGCCCAGTTTTACACGTGTAATAACATGAAGTTCATGCTTTCTCGCAGTTTGAAGTGTGGCTTCGAAGTCCACTTCTCCATTTATTTCCTAGCTATAACTGCCAATAACTGCCTTTTAAACTAGAGAACAATACGACATCGTATTGATCTTCTTATAAACTATTAATCCAGTGCTTTTCATTAATGACATGTTTCCAACGTTTGGAATTTATGATTACTTGTCAGTTAATTACTGGATGTGTTAATTTTATATGTAAACATTACCAGAAGTTAGGAAAAACCTTGTATCTGGAAGTCTGTTTAACATTTAACAAGCATGGCTTTAAGTTAGTGTTTGAGGTAGACAAATTTGTTCTGTCTAAGAGTGACATATTTGTCGGGAAAGGCTATGTGTACGAGGGCATGTTCAAACTGAACATTTATAATACAGTTACAGTTTCTGCTTACTTGCTTGACTCACTTACTTTATGGCATAATCGTTTGGGGCATGTTAATACTAGGAAGATAAATATGGTGGTTAAATTAGATTTAATTCCTAAATATGATATTGATATGGTTGAAAAGTGCAATGTATGTTCACTCACTAAAATAACAAGAGTTTCATTTTCTAAAATTGTTAGAACAACTTTGTTAGAACTTGCTCATAATGATGTGTGTGGTATGCATAGCACCTCCACTAGAGGAGGCAATAAATACTTTGCAACTTTCATAGATGATTATTCCAAGTATTGTTATGTTTACTTATTGCAATTAAAAGATGAAGTTCTAGAAAAATTTATCACTTTCAAAACTGAAGTTGAAAATCAATGTGGAACAACAATAAAGTGTTTAAGGTCAGATATGGGTGGTGAATACCATTTTCCTGATTACTACTCCCTCCATCCCTTTTTAAGTGACCCACTTGGGAAACGTGTATTTTTGCGGACGTTTAAAGTACTCAATGAGCACTTTAATTTTTTTTTTTGCACCAAATTAAAAAGTTATATAGAGAAATATGTTTTTTAGGGGTTTAAAATTGCACGTATTCCCATATGGATCACTTAAAAAATGGACGGAGGGAGTATGAGTCAGTTGGGATAATTCATGAGAAAACAATACCTTATACTCCATAACAAAATGGAGTGGTTGAACGAAAAAATCAGACTTTAACTGAGATGGTTAATGTTATGGTTAGCAATTTAGGATTAGGTACTGGTTTGTGGGACGAAGCCATACTTACTGCTGCCTACATCTTGAAACAGGATATAGATACACGGCCCATCCAATATGGCAACCAAGTTTGTGGCACTAGCATCGGGTAGCAAAGAGGTAGAGTGGCTAAGAAGTACGTTGTGGGAGATACTCATGTGGCTAAAACCAATGTCACCTATATCTTTGCATTGTGATAGTCAGTCGACGCTATCGCGGGCTTACAACCATGTATATATTGGAAAGTCCAAGCACATAGGACTTCGACACAGCTATGTGAGAAATTTGATAACTGATGGGGTAATAAACATCGATTATGTTAAGTCAGGTCAAAACCTGGCAAATTCTTTGACAAATGGTCTTGCAAGAGATTTGGTGTGGAAAACATCACACAGGATGAGACTTAAGCCCACTAAAATATAATCACTCTTGGTGGAAACTCGACCCAACGCTTGTTTAACTTCAAGTCCTTGAGTTCAATGAGCGAACTACACCATAAGTCGTGATGACAAACACTTTTCTGGTTATATCCATCTCATGGAAAAGTGTTTGGTTCATGTAATGTAAAAGGAGGAGGTGAGCTACTTAGCTCTTAATAGGCTTCTAACGATTTAGTTAGGTGGATGATGTAGTTACAGGGGCATTCTTAAAAGTCTACCTATATGAGTGTGACGGTGGTGCCACCTTCTATAGGTTCAAGGGTTAGAACTTTAGAGCACTCATGAAACAGGATATAGACACACAACCAATCTTTTTTTGAACTGGACACACAACCAATCCACGTGTCGACTTTTTGAATACCTGAGTCAGGTAAGATCCATGCGTGAAAATGTGTCTGGTTGGTCATTATAGGATCGTTGGTTAAAAGACAAGTCTACCATGTGTTCCGACTAACTTTTACTCCATCCGTCCCTTTTTAAGTGTTTAACTTTCCATTTTTGGTTGTCCCTAAATAAGTGTGTGGTTTGAAAAGTTAATGGGTAAAAGTTTGTACAATTATCATTTTGCCCTTTTGAAAAGTAAGTGGGTAAAGAGTTAATGGGTAAAACTGAAGGACAATTTTGGAAAGTAGATGTAAAAGTTGATGTGAAAAGTGTAAAGTGGAGGAAAAAGTTGATGTGAAAGGTGTAATGATGATGTTTTTTTAATAAGTTGGATTTACGAAGTAACACATTTAAAAAGGGACGGAGGGAGTATGTGTTTCACTAGGTGATGGTTAAAGTCGAGAGACACCTTCATTGATGCAAAAGTCTTTTCAGAGGAACCAAGACTTCATCTTTATTTTTAAAATTGTGGAGGATTGTTGGAAATTATCAAAATAAAATGGATGTTTATTTTGGGTTTTATCAAATTATCCCGTGCGCCTTGAGAAAGCTTCTAAAAGGGTTTTTAGGTTTGTCCTACATTGGCTATTTGGGAAAAGGTTGAATGGTTGAAAGGTGGAAGCACGTTTGGAGATTCAACAATTGGGTATTGATACCACTAAAACTTGGTATCGATACCTATTGGTTTCATGGTGAACAAAACATCTGGGTATAGATACCTAAAACTAGGTATCAATACCCAATGGGCCTGTTTGGGAACAGAATGTCTGGGTATCAAGCATTGCTTTGCGATTTGTTGTGACTCTGTTTGGAAAGGTTATGACTCAAAACCAAAGGTCATTTGATCAATGGGTGCAACCCTTGATCAATAGCTGTAACCCTTGATGAAAGGGTGCAACTCCATGCGAAAAGGTGCGTTTGGGTCTATAAATAGAGTCCAAATCACAATCATTCTACACATAATTTTAGCGCCATTACTTAGCCAAAATTCCTTCAAGTTGCTTTCTTGTTCTGTTACACCGTTACTTTGCAGCCCCCTTTTGTTCTTTTGATCATTTTTAGGCTCGGTATTTTGTCTGTCCTTCGTTTGTGCGGATCTATAGACCGGGTTTCGTTGTATCCTCAGAACAGATTAGCTATCAACCCGGTGCACACCAAACGGTGGGGGCGAATACTGTTTTCGAAAAGCGACATCATAACGTGTCTCAAAGTAAGTTCCATCAACGGTTCAATTTCCCGAAGTACCCAGATTCTGCTGTTAGTTTGCGGAAATTTTTTCTCGAAGCTTGTTCCACTGAACGGATTAATTTTCTCCGGTTCTCAATAAATTTTCATTTAGCAAAAACGTGCAAATTTGCTTGAATACGTTCAATGTTATATTGGAAAAAATAAAGAGAGCTGGGGGGAAAAATACGTTGAAAACAAGGCATTTTTAGAAATTAAGCGTGTATTTTATAAGAAGTATTGATAATGAAAATAAGTTATCAAATGAATTGAACGACCACATGAAAAGTAAATCCATTACTGCAGGCAGACAGGGATGGGCCGCAAAAATTCAAAACGTAGTTCAATTTTCTGTCTAACTTCTGCCATGGACGGTAAAAATCGGGGCGCGACAGGGCCTAAGAAGGGTGGAATCTCAGAAAGCGAGTAAAGATAAAAAAAAAACAAGATTGCCTGACTTGCTGCATATTCACAAACAGATCGGAAAATGGAGGGAACTAGTAGCAGGCTATGGGCACTGCTCTATGTCCAGAGCATGTGGCTTCAGCATTCCTATAACCACCGTATATGCCTCATTCAGCAAACCAATGCATATCAGGCGGGGTGGAAAAAAAATTGATTCTGGTCTTTGATCTGAAAAACATTGCAGTTTTAGGCAGAAAACACACACAAGGGTAAACAAGATTATTGGTCACTCGTGCCGATCACGAGCTGTTGAGCAAAATCTCAGGAGAGAAACCCTTTTTCTATCTAGGCACAAAGTTGTCTGCAAGATCAACAGCTGGTTCAACAGACTACTAGCTCAAAAGACACTGAAAAAAAAGCTAGCTCTCGTATCGTGCTACCATGCTAGAGCATTCAACTCGATACCAATCGAGAAAATATGGAAAAGGTCGATCAAGCTCATACACTAACTACCACCGGGGATGGTGGCCCAGTGGTGGAGGCATTCACCTGCCGCAGCTTTGTCCCAGGTTCGACTCCTGAAAGAATAAAAAAAACGTTCCGGGCTCTGCTGGGGGGTGGGATGCACTCCACTGGTGCCCTGATGGTGGGCCCCTTCCTATGGGTTGGGTTAAATCTGGCCGTCAACCGGTGACCCCGGGGCCAGGGCCTCAGGGTGCAGTGAAGTCCCCACGAGCTTTTTCTAGTTCAAAAAAAAAAAAAAAAAAAGCTCATACACTAACTTTAGATGTGATAATTAATCCAAGTTTGGGACAAGATCTAATATAACTACTTGGGGAACAAATTCATGTGGACCTGTAAACCTTAATGCATGAAATCTGGGAACTCGTCCCGATGTCTACTCAAATCTGTTCTTCACTAATGACAAGATTTCACCGATAATCACTTGGCTCACTGGTACAGATGTCGCGATTAGTTTATTGATAACTCCGGTATCATCAGCAGAACATTCAAATTTTGCTATTTCTTGACGAATTTAATATGGGCATTTTGTGTGCATGTGTAAGTACCTACGAACAAAGTCTAGCAGATGGAATAAAGCAACATAGTCGAAACAAAGGAGCTGTAAACCCATTATTGATAATAAACATCACCTCAAGACAGAGGGGTACAAGGGAAAAACATATGGGGATTGAATTACAAAACCTCGGAATGCTACACGCTCATGAACGCACCAGAGAACAAAAACACTCATATAAACACACAAGGAAATAATACACCACACCCAAAAACCCTAGCCACTTCACATCCTGATAACCGTGTTGAGAAATAGTTCCCTAATTTCTAGTGTCAAGTGCTTTACATGAGGGGAAAACAGTCATCAAATTGATTGGGATTAAAGAACGAATTAGCTCTCAGCCAAAGGGCGAAGGAACAGGCCCTGCAATTGCATCTGATCTTTTAATGCTTCCCATACCACAGATAATGCATCCAGGAGCCGAAAGGGCTGAGAATTTGGCACCACAGTTATCACAAACATCATACCCAATAGTTGACAAACGACTAAGAGTGGCAGCACAGAACTGGGATGGGTCTTCTAATGGATCAATTGATTTGTTGGTCGAACCCCTTTGCACACAAATGTCAATCAGGCTTCTCAACTCGTCTTGCTTGGTTGCAGGAGCTTTAGATAGGAGGAGCTCAAGCATCTGTTTGGAATAAGCATAATTCTGTACCTCCATGTTCCGTTTAATGGCAGTCCGGATGCAGTTAATCCGGTGTTTTGCTAGAAGAGGCAATGAGCCCAGGTGGCGTGACAGTCTTGCCATCTCATCTTTCGCACTTATGGCACTGGGCCCTTGGACTCTTTGCAGTCGTCCAATTTCCTGGGGGAAAATCCACATGGAACGCGACCCATAAGATTATTATTGGTTGGTTTTTGGAAAGTCATTTTAAAGCCACAAGACTCTAATATTCAACATGATATACATTACGGCCCCCTTTTTCCACTGGACTAATATTCAAGGGATATACTACTAAATTGAGTAAGTAATCCTTTCGGATTAATAGCGAGGAGATTACTAATATCGATACCATCCTCCAAGGTATTTTATGTCCTGTGTTTTTGGGCTATTATATATCCAAAGGATATTTAATACTAGCCGCAAAAGTTCCAACCAAACATGGGATACGTGGTCCCTTTGGATTTATAGTAGAATCTGGATTTATAGTCGAATCTGACGATTTAATCAGGACAAATAAACAACACCAAGTATTGTAGAATCTCTCCCAGTTTCATATCATATCAAGAATGGCACAATGAGTATTGTTTAGCTACAGCATCCAATACGAGCAGAATGGTGACTAAACTTATTAGGTTACTTTTAACTTGGGGTGAAGCTTCCTTACATTAAAATAACTGAATGAAAAATAAAACCGAAACTTGGGTGGATTGGTTGATCAGACAAATAATCTACTGTAATGGAAAATCCTAGCAGATCGCAAGTTTGATGTGATTAAGAATATTAGGTGGAGTTAATCTTGATTTTGTTATGCATGTCGTTCAGGTGGGGATAAGATAACTACAAACTAGCCACGATTTTATGTACATGTTATAATAAATATATGAAAGTGATCACAAACCAACAATACCTTCAGGGACGGAGGCACCCTTTAGGGTGGGGGTTCTAGGGTCACCCCCAGGCCCCAACCTTGCTAGAACCAATTTTTTTGTATCATAAGATATACATCTAAATAGCAATAGTGCACTATATCGGTATAGTATGAGGGAAAAAAAATTTTGCACAACAATTTTTTTTTTTTTTTTTCAGTATTTACACTCCCCATATGAGAGACTAAAAGATTAAATAAATGTGTGAACAGTTTGAAGGAAGTTGTTTTAGCATTACCCAACATAAGTATCAGAAACATTGAACACAAAAAAAAAAAAACTTGTACTGGAGAAGTAAATCGCCGATGCATATTCCTCTTCCACTAGGGTAGTGGTTTTTAGAGGGGAGTGGTTTTAATTCAAATTTCATGCTTGAATAACAAAATATGTTGCAAGCAAAACTTGAATCAAATAATAATATCAACAAGTGAAATTTATATGTTAATTTTTGGCACCCCCTTTCTATAACTTCTGCCTCCGTCCTTCAATAACTTCGAAAGCATCAACTCAAGGTTAGTAGCACATTCCACGAAAGCTAAATACACAAGTTACGAATGAATAAAAACAAAGGAGTCAAGCCTAGTACGCTGCGTCCCTGGACACTTCACTTCAGTGCTGCCCAAACTATATAACGGATAATTAAACCAACTAAACTTCATCGACACCCATAGGCTCTTGGAGCACAGAATGCAAAATTAATACTCATATCACAACAGTTCAACAGAAGACTCATTTGCTTAGCATTGCATGGATTGGATCATGCTTTTTTTTTTTTTACCTAGGCATAAGCATAGTGGAATTCGATTACGTTAGAAAGAATGATGCTTGAGCGAACTTGGGAACAAAACCTGCCATATAATGGGTTTGTGATAAGTCTGGAGCTGGCGAACCTCTGGGGTATCTAGCCATCCATGGATGTGGTATCAATGAATGCAAGACTGAAACCTCTTAACTCCCCCCAAGTAAACATATAAGTGTAAGATTTGTCAGGATTAGTAGGGTTTGGTTGAATGGCCACAGCTCGTCCCATGACATGAGACAGGAACTTGAACTTCTGACATTAGCCGAAGTCGATCATTCTCCGGTTGAAGTTCGACTTGTCAAGCGCAGAGCCATAATTTCCACTTACGTTCCCAAGGTTGGGCACAGTCAGCTCTGGAGTACTTATAATTCTTATGAAGGAATCAGAGAAAACCTGATCAGGTAATAAACATCTACGACACTGACCCATATTTTGTCCAACATCCTGAGAACTAGCCCAAGTGGCACATGAATTAAAAATACAACATTCATGGGGACCAATCTAGTTGCGAAAAATCAAGTCAACCGCTGTACTTTCTCAGATCCTTGGCGCCAAGAAGTAGGAGCAAGTTAACATTAGTTGACATGGAGCGTGGGCCAATCTAGTCGCAAAAAATCAAGTCAACCGCTGTACTTTCTCAGATCCTTGGTGCCAAGAAGCAGGAGCAAGTTAAAATTACTGCCTCCGTCCCATATTGTTGGGCCTCGTTACCTTTTTTAACGTCTCAAAGAATTGTTTATATCTCATAATCTATGATGTTTTTTGTCATTCTAACTTTGTTTAATAAAACTAATTGAGATCTATCAAACAAGATCCATATTGAATATAAAAAACTTAATAAATTAAAAATTATAGACAATTATTCGAGACGTCCAAAAAAGGAAAGAGGCTCAACAATATGGGACGGAGGGAGTATTTGACATGGAGCATGGACAAGAAGAGTACCAGAAGGAGAGTAACTGCAATCTTATATTGAGCACAGATTGTTGCTTGTGCTCTAATGTCAGCTCCTCGAGATTGATCCTTGGCCAGTGCCAGAAAAGCTTCATCAAAACAAGACAATGCGTCTGGGAGTTGATTCTGCTCCAAGTGTGCAAGTCCAGTCTTGAAACAAAAAGGAGCAGCAGCCCCTCGAGGAACCTGTAACATGAATATCCCAAAACAGAAGGGGAGGCAAAGGACATTATGTATAAGCATACGAAGAGTGAAAGCAACAACAGGCTAAACAAAAAATTTCTGTTAGATATTTAGTTGATCTGTTATATCCATCAGCTATACTCTCCCTGAAACCATAGAATTTTGCCCCTCCAAAATTTACCGAACTTATGGTATTTTTCTGAAACCACCAACAACAAGATTAACCAGGGGAAGGTTTAGGAAACAAAAAGAATAACTGGCAGCCTGTCTGTTTGTCCAAATAAGAGAGTAGCTGGAAGAGCCATGTGGCACTGACTCCGCCAAAGTATGTGGAACTCTACAAGACCTATGAGACTTTTGTATAAGCAAAGCAGCGCTTCTTTTGCGCATTCCTAATGTGGATTGGAGTATTTAGGTTAGAGCTTATTAAAACTCACCAGACTCTCATGGGGTGCTATTGGCACAAAAGTCAAGATTTGAATTTCCCCATCTTTGGCTAAATAAAATGATGGAGTTAATCAACAATTTTGCTAGTTTTGCTAAAGCCCTTTGTCCCCAAATTTTTATTTTACTTGTCAAAGTGCAATATTATTTAAGGCTATTAATTTCCTGTAACCAGAAATTCAGATGGAAACCAACAACGATAGCTAGATGAGGAGTGTCTTGGTGGTTTTTCTGTTTTTTTTTTTTTTAAAAACTAAAAGCAGGTTTCTTTGACAAATTTACTTGTTTTGTTTGTTAAAATTTGTATGTCCTTCCAAGTTACAGTGTTAAAATCTGATTTTTTGCACTTACTAGCAACTTTATTAATTTGAGAGATAAGAAAACTATTTTAAATAAGAACAAAACATTTAAAAACACCGTGTTGTAACTTTTTACAATTATAATATCATATTTTCCAACTGAACCAAACCAAACTAAACCTTGTGTCTCAAAACAATTATGGTTGGCTGCTTTAGTAGTTTTCTCCAATTTGCTGTCTAAGCCCATACAATAAACTGAGTTTTATAAAATCAATGCTTTTTGTACCACAGCATTCAATGTCAACTTAGGTCTTCACTTCCCACTAGCATTTCTACTAACACTAATACAATAACTTTTCTGTATGATTGCATCTGCTGGCCTCTGTCATATGTGACCAACCCATGTTGGCCTATTTTTTTGCAACTTATCTTCAATTGGGGACTTGGGGTGCTATGCTACCCCTACTTCTACCAATGCTTTCATTTCTGTTCATATTGCTCATAAGCTTACAACAAGCCAAATGAAGAAAAGGGAGAAGAAACAACAAATATTCACCTGTCCAGGGCGCACAGATTTTGGAGGAGAATCCGGACGTGGTTGAGATTTTCCTGTACTAGAAGATCCTGGGGGTTCAAGTGAGCTAAGATCAAGAGGTTGGGAGGAGACTGTCGCCTGAGCTGCCTGAACCTGAGATCCTGGCAGGACTGCGGGCTGAGCCACAGGCCGTGGTGGAACTCCACCACCCGGAAGCCCAATGGACTCAAGAGAAACTGGTACTTGAGTGGCTTGAGGGGGAACACCACCCCCAGGGAGACCAACATCAGCTGCAGGAGCACCAACCTGATTAGGCGCAACAGTGTTGCTTTGAGCCCCTTGAAAATTCTTATCCATCCTTGAAAGGTAAGTCCCAGGAGGAGGCAATGATGCTGCGACATGGACAGATGATATTGTATTCTGGAAAAAGTCTTCCGGGATTGGCCCAGCTACAACTCCACCACCCGTCACGTTTGGGCCAGGTTGTGAAACAGATGCAGGTTGGGCCAGTGAGTCACTTCCAAAAGGATCCACAGGGGTAGAAACCGCGGGACCTGTCATAGTTCCAGTGCCTGCAGAAACAGATTGAGGGACAAGCAGGTCAAGATCTTGAGATCCACCGGTTGATGACTTGGTCCTACTTATTGGTAGACCCAACCCATCACCAAGCTTAAACTGCTTCGTGGCTTCTTTGATCTTATTTACATCCACAGTGGTGGATGCAACTGGTTTGTCCCGAATTCTAATGTGTAATTTCTTAGCTTTTGAAGTTCCCTCCTCATCACTGCTGCTACCATCAGCAGAGCCGTACAGGGTTTTCTTAAATTCTTCTTCAGCTTTCGCCTGTTCATCTGCCGCACTAGTACCCGTAAGTTGTTTAAGGCTATCTAGGCCCATCAAGGAATCACCATCAGCCATGCCCTTAGGTTTGTTAGACATAGATGTAGCAAGAGACGTGTGAACACCGTTCGCCGTAACATCCATACCTGCAGGCTTAAGTGCTTTGACCAAACTACCTTCCCTCACTTCCACGACATTACCTCTTCCTTTTATTAACCCAAGGTAAACACCTATATGGTCCGTCACAATGGATGGGATAGTACCATCATCTGTTTTCATGTATGGCATAACCTCCGTTGCCAACTCCCACTGTGGTATAGACTTTAAGTTTGTGGGTGTCTTGATTTCCCAATTGCCTCCACCCCATTCAGGTCCTTTCGGAACCATGCTCTCAGCAGCAAAATTGGCGAAAATCCCTTGTGTCCATCCAGTAGAACGGACTCTTAATATCCGTTCACAACATCTCCTTAACTCTGAATCAGCACCCTCTTCCTCTAATTTCTGAGCAAGGCGCCTCATTGCACTAGGGTTAAGGTGGCATATGAATAGGTCAAGCATACTTTCGTAGTCTGCTATAACTTCAAACGTTTCTTTTGCACTATCAAACTGACCATACCTGCAATTGCATAATTTTCTGTCACATGATAGAAATCTGAAACAAGAGAATGATCAAACTGTCATTACACATGACTTTATCAATTATAGGACGAGAGCAAGCAAGATTTGAAAACAGTTGGTCCCATGATCAGAATTCTGCTAATCTCCATCTCTATTATTGTCAGAAGTGATATAAGTTATTCAACGAAATCCTTATGAAATAAATATTACTTCATCTGCCCCATATTGTTAGTTATCTAATCCCTTTGGGAAAGCCCAATATATTTCTCTGAGAAGTAAAAAAAAAAAAAAGTTAAGATTTCCATAGCGAACCTGTGGTTATTAATCTATTTAAAACGGTAGTATTGGAATAATATTTCTCAAGTTTATATTTCAAGTACATCCATTGCTTGTTCTCCTAAAAAGTTGGAACTCCCAAAAGCAACTAAAAAAACGGGATTGAGGGAGCATAAAGAGGTTCACCATAAGCTACACTATATTTTCATTGGTGCTACCAAACATTACAGTGATACTAAAAAAGTAAACACAGAACCACAAAGCATTCTGATCCTAAAATGATGAAGGAAAATGCTAACCTCAGCCCAAAGGGTGGACGATAATAAGTAGAAAGTGCATAGATATCCGAGAAAAGTGTATTAATATCCGTGAAAGTATATTGATATCTGTGAAATGTGCATTAATACCCGAACTAGTTTGTCATTATACACATATCATCCTCCACCTATTGGGCGGAGGCTAGCAAGACCCAATGATGAATAGTACACTAATATGGATTATATCCTGTTTTGGAAATACCAAGTTACTAGTGGAAAAACAAGAAGATAGTAGCAAACCAACAAAAAAGAAAAACACATACAGCCCTATTTGCAAATAGCTAACTACATTCTGATTCCAGGCCATGATGATTGAGTCAAAATTTCAAGGGCCACCTTATTATAGATAGTTAATCAAGGACAATTTAAAAAAGGAAAAAGAACTACTACAAGATAGAAAATATGAAAAGCAACAAAGATAACTGAATGTCGTAAAGTTTGTTACATACTTGATACATGCATATCCCAACTGGCGAAACCGGTGAAACAAATGAGATGTTGGCGGGCATTGTGGATAATCTCTAGAGCGCAAAAACTCATCCTTTAAGACAGACAAAGCAGTGGAGATGCGGAGAGCTTTGATCGCATAGATTCCGCGCAACACCTAAATTTGGCCAAAAACTAAGGAAAGCAGAATAAAGGCTTGATGAAATTCACATTACACTAAAAAGTTCATGGATTACCTGGGTAAACTGTGGACCTGCTTGGGATAACGATACAGCAAGATCTCCACAAACTGGAGAACCACCAGCAAGGATATCAAGAGATCTTGGAGTAATCCTCAAGCTGTCAAACCTTCATATGGATAATAAAATTGATATGTGAGATGCAGAATTTCACAATATTACACCCAGAACAAGTTATATAAGCATACACTGAAAAAATTAATAGGCAAGGAAAACCTTGAAGTTATCTGGTACAATATTTCAGACAGGTCTAGCTTTTGCTCAAAATTTTGCTGCATTGTCGCAAATCCAATAAGAAGAGGTTCAAGAAGCCCAACAAGACAGCTCTTTATCTCAGCTCCCTTCTTCTGTCTAGGATTTATTGCCGTAGGGTTTGCGAGCAATAATCGATCATTCAAAGCACCAACCAGCACTGCATGGAAGTCAATGCTGATGCCTCTGAGTTATAGTACAGAGATCTAATTGTGACATATATGTCAAACAAGAAAAAAGACAAAAGGTAGCAGGGAATCCTCAAAGAAAAGTGATCATTGAAGACTTCGAAATAATGCAGCATACCTGCATTGGGCATGCTAATGGAAAGAATTGTCCTAACTATTCCGTCCCACCCAAGCATGCTGATGGAGGTGGTAGTTGAAAACAAAAGTGCAGGTCCAACCCAGAGAAGAGATCTAAAGTGGCTAGAAGTTAAGTGTCCAAATAATTTTAAGAAACATTAATCAGGTCAGAGAAAAAAATGCAACAGCTAAACAAGAAGCCAAAATACGATAACTTTTCCATCTGAGGATATTGAAGGAAGCCCCTTATCAAATTTCGTAGAACTGCTAGCCAGTATATCCAAATCCGCTGAAAGAATAAGAACTCTTTGAGTAGTTAATACCGCTGCAACATTGCCTCGAAGAGTTTCTTGCCAGCAAACCTGGAAGAGATTATTGGAAAAACAATTAACCTTTTCCAATCATCTCTGCCTTCTATTCTAAGCGAATAGTTGGATGCATCATACAATAGAGGGAGAGAAAAATGACATGCAAGAGTAATCCACACAGATCGTAACTCAATATGCAAACCAGAAACATCATAAGGACAGATCTTCCAGCAATTTAGCGTCAAATACATTATGCAAACCCATTGAGATATTCCTAGACCATATGTGACAGTGACAACTTTTGCGACATGAAAGAATGATTTGGAGGTTCGTGCACAGAATCCATCGTCAGCAACAAAATGAGAGGCCAGAAAGGACAAAAGAAAGGGAAAACATATTGAATAAAGAAAAGGAAAAGAAAAGCAATGCTTGCTATAGTTCTCATTGCAGTTAGGGCAGAAGGATTCGATGTCTTGTTTAATCCCCACAATCTTGTCACTGACAATCATTAAACATCAACAATGAGCTGCAAACATTGTTCAAAGGGGATGAACCAATTACCTGGAGGACAATCTCATTTACTTTCAACTTGATTGCCTTTCTCCCTTCACCTTTTGTCAATATGTAATGACCATCAGAATTTGATAGGCGGTAACCCTGAACAAGCTTAGCCAGGCCAATCTGGTCCCCATGAGAAGCAAACAGCATAGTTGATTCTAATATAAATAAGACTATGATCAGAATCCAAATAATACTCAAAAAATGTTGGTTAGCATTAAGTGATATCAAATCAAGGGATCTTTTTCACCAAGCACCTATCGGGGTTGAAAAGATACGATCAACTTCCGTTTCAAAAAGAAACTGCAGTGGTCCCTTTACTGAACCAACATTAATGTCTGCAGCCTGGCTTTGTTCATCTAAGATATTCTTCTTATCAGCCTCTTGTGAAGCCCCTCCAGGAAGAACATATAAAGCAAGCCCAGTCTTGTCCTCATCAAGGATAACAAAATGATTTTCATTAGGGCCAATAAATGCAGCATCTCGACCTGGATGAGTCAACAAAATGGAAGATTCATTATTTTGTCCTAAGAAGCATTATGCAGAAGTAGGACAGCAAAAGACAGATGTTTAAATTGACAGCACAAACCCTTCATTGTGCTTGCTTTACTGTTCGCTGACTGAGAATTGGTATTTTCCCAATAAAGAACTACTTCATTTGTAGCACCACTGAACTCATAAACAACAAGAAATAGGTGCTGCTTATTGCTGTAAATCAAGTGTTTGGGTTGGAATTCAACATTTCCAGGAATCTGGAAACAGAAAACAGACAGTCTTGGATGCAAATTCATAAATACTACTTAGTAAAGAACCGTTGAAAATAATTACAAAGAAAGGACGGTTAGATATATTACTGAGGTGTACAGCTTCTTGTAAATATTGTCTACTCCAGAACAGAGATTATATGCCATAAGATTTGCACCCTCTAGGTAAAAAGCCCTGACAGGATATTGAAGAACTCGATTCTCTCTATTGAAGAAATTTAGCTCCAAATGAAATGGCTGCAGATGGGGAAACAAAAGGAACAGAATTAATCGAGAAAAGCAATAAAAACATCTCAACAAACAAAGTGATCCAAAGAGTTACCTGGCAAATAGGAACGTCTTTCAGATGATTCTTAGTATCTAAAACAGTAATGAGAGGCAAACGAGATATTGGAGTACTCTTGGCATGCTCTTCCATAAAATGCTGCAACAATATGGTAAAGATGTGAAGTCAACAGTGTAAAATTTGAGAGACACTTTAGGGGTCCTGCAGGAACTTAGATGGAGGACAATCCCTTAGGGTTGTTTGTTCAGCAGCTAAAATTTATGCCATAATTGAGATATAAGAAAGATAAACTACTGGAAATTTAAAACCTAGCTTCCAAGTCCTCCCTAAGCAACACTAACGGTGAAACTCCTTGAGTTTCAGAAGAGATACTGCACAAGCAGCACAACCTTTTTTGAAGTGTCATTTTATCCATCAAAGCGAGGCTATGTTTCTACCTCCATCCACTCTCTGTATGAACTCATTCAATGCATCTCAATAAACATTCACTGTCAAGATTCTTTATATTATCAATAAGAAATTGCACGGACAATAGAACTTTGATTGACACATTTCTAATCGCGATATTTGTGTTGAAAAAAAACTCAAGACTAAAATCATAGCCACTAGAACACAAAAAAAAAGGTACGATTCTAACACACAAAGGTCATTCTGACTCTCATTACACAGCGTCATCCCTCACCCTTGTAGTTATTGAAATGCTTACTATACCGCAGTTGTTTGATTCCAGAATAGTTCAAAGGTCTACTGAACTATAACAAGATGCTTTCACGTTTCCCTTCAAGATAACTTTCTTTTGTCTGTACTTGAAAAGCCATTGCCTACCTTGAAGATATATTTGTCGCACATCTAGAAGCCTATCCCTGAGAATCCTCACCATTAATAGCTTGATATACATTGTTGAGCCCATTACCTAATAGCTATTGATTGGTAACTGAACACGATGTCAGAGCCTTGGTTATGAGAGGTCTTGGGGTTCAAGTCTATTGTTTACATTTGTTCACCGTTTCTTTTACTTCTTATGGTGTTCCGTTTTGCTCCATCTACAGATACCTGTATCTCCACATGCAAGACAGGTTTGTACGTGAGGGATGGTATTGAATAGCTTGATACGCTGTTAGGCCCCATTTCCTAACGACTTAATCTTTTAGGAGAACTGGAAGCGTAACACAGCGTAGCTTGATATACATTGTATGACTGCATGTTAGACGTGCATAAACAATAACATACTTCCAACATAAAATTGAAGTCAAAGAAGGAGCATGATGGTCATCCAAACAACAAGCGTTAGGGGTAGACCACATCCCAACACTCACTAACATGTCCACCACTATCAAATCGATACTAAACCCAAATACTAACAAATCCTCTTGAAACAATAAGACAGGTCTATCCATGCTAAATCCGTATTTCAGCATAGGCATCTAGCCACAGAGCTGACCTGGTTAGATCCACAGCTGGTTCAACGAAGCTTGATTCTACTTATGATATTTCATACATGCTGAAATAAAATGTTCATGGTAGGGCAAGCTATCAAAACCAAACAATCTAAACCGCTTGGCAGTGTTATTATACATAATGTTCCATAAGAAGAATGTGACGAAGGAGAAGGAAACCAAGCGTAGTAATTTAAATTTTGCTTGAGGTAGCCCCAAGTTGCGCAACTCACTTGCCTTTGTCCAATTTGTTGGCCAAGCACTTCACGATTCACCCAGGTTCTATTTAAAGCATCTATAATAAAATTTCAAAAAGAGAAGACTAGAAGTTAAAATTACGAACTTACACTATAAAGGAAAGCTTTGCGTGCAATGTCTGTTATAGTCAGCTGACTCTCCCTGGAATAAAGGATAACAGATCGTTACCACTGATGTACGTCTAAATATGCAAGGAGATAAGCACAAAAAAGAAAGACTGTCGGGCGAGGGAAAAAGACTATAACACAAAGATCTCCACAGCTTGAGTCTTATAAATCATCAGTTACTAGGGAAACCATACTCCACTCTTTTTGTGAGAGGCTGACTCCCCTTACTCGAACTCCACAAGAGGTGCAGATACTTTGAATCAAAACCTTTTTACTGTTAAAGTAGCACAACATGAACAGCCTAAAGAATCACGACCTCAACCTTCTAACCTAAAGAAGCCTCAATCATAGATGTCTAAGTGATAATGTTTCAGCACAGTGACGGCATGAAAAGCTGAGGACAAGCATCTTGGGGCTACAGGGTTCTTTGTTGACAATATCCAAGATTACACAAATTGATCCAACAACCGACATTGTTCTCCAAAAATAACTTTTAATGCTACGAAACAGAAGAAAATCATTCTTCTGACGCCCGGGATAACTGTTTTCTGCACAATTGTGCTTATTTAATGATGCAATCTGGTTTGCAAGAAAAAGGAGTAGCAACTGATTTGCAATTCTATTTTAGGAATAGGTTTACGTAGGTAATTGTACACTTAAAAGGGCTTTGACGCGTAGAATAACACTTATGACCATCATCTGGGGAAGAAGATTAAGATTGTTTTGAGACTGTGGCTCCATGGTCTCTCACATCATTTTTTTCCCTTCAAAAAAGAAAAACTGCAGTGTTTTTAGTCTTTATTGAATTTCATGTTACACCATTCAATAAATAATGTGGTCCCAGTACAAGAATTGTATGTTCCTATACTCGCAGGTAGGGTTTTCTCCTGTTTCCTCTTTTCCTCTCGATTCTTCAAATTCTATGTACTTTAACTGCAGTTTTCTTAGAGTTCATTGAATTTCAGGTTACATCATTCCATAAATAACGTGGTCCTAGGACAAAAGCTGTATGTGCCTGCACACGCATGTAGGGATGTGAAAGAGAGGAAGATATAAATAAAAACATCTTAACAAGATAACATTAAAAAAAATTCTTAAGCCATTTATATACTGTTACAATTGAGAATTCCCAAGGACTAGCATTTAAATCATGGATCCAATGACTAAAGTGACTTAGATGTCGGATGTCCACATTTCCCACATTCTTAATTCTGTGATTAAATTAATTTGTTAATCGAAAATACATTTCTCCTGGTAGAAATCATCAATTCCTTTTTCAAAAGCCATTCATCTTGGATAAAATATTGAACATACCCTTTCAAATGCTGTTCCTGTAATTGTGCCTGAAGCTGGAGGTCAGCTAAAATTCCAGATGATCCCAGTGATGAAAGCTTTTCCTTCAAGACAGAAGCTGTAAAAATCTGATAGTTAGTGCAATAAATGGATTACCACAATCCTCATGAATAAACTTTTTTCACTTCTGATGCTACTAAAACAATAGGGTTTTCTGTTAGGCTTCATGTTCTCTTCATTGCACCTTTTCTAGATCTACAATGCACTTCATAACAACTAAGTTTCCTAATAACCCACCAGTCCTACAAGAAATGAATGTTCACATCTTTATTCCTTATTTTCAGGTAATAAATTCACATCCAAACTTCTGTAATGCTCATATGATCATGGAACCCGCGGTGAAAGCTAGAAAGGCAGTAAATATTGCCAACAGCAACTTAGTTGTGAAAATTGTGTGTGAGCACATCTACCCATTCCCTTTGGGTGATTCAGAATAGCCACATCTTTATCCATTAGCGAAAACATAGCACAAATAACATGCGAAGCAAAATAAGCATTAGTTTAGGAGCAAATAAGTGCATATACGGCATTCCAAATATTGGTCGAAGCATATATGCTAGATCAAATTACTCCAAATCCCTCGAGGCTCTAAGAACTCCTCAAAATATTCAGTAATACAAATCATATACGGTGTTCCAGAAATGATAAATCAGTCATCACTGAAACAGACACATCATTAAACTGAAGACTCAAGTAAAAAGTAGTTAAATTTCTCAAGAAACATTTAGAAGTGGAATCACAAAAATTGTTCATAATGCAAGGAAGTCAACTCCGATTGTTAGAAAACCATCAAAGAAAACTAAGATCAGCGCATTCGTTTAATCCAACATAAGCCACATATGATTCTAAACGCACCTTAACACAATCACAGAGATGTTAACACACCAGTATAGAATCTAAATACAGGTAGTGAAGGATATGTGCAGGAGGTAAGTGACAAAAATGTGGGACCGGAATAAGATCCAGAGGAGTTCAAAGGCGTTCCCAAGGTGATACTACCTCCTATGCTTCTGAGGAAGATCAGAGAACTGTGGAAAGATTGTCTCATAGTCAAACTGTGGGCAAGACTACAATGTAAAACACTCATCACCAAACTCAGTGACATTTCTGGATAAAGAGGCGATTTCGATGTTCTTGGCCTGGGATTTAACTATCATTTTAGAAAGTTTTTCGAAAATATACTCCAACATAACAAGCACGTATGCTTAAAAGAAGGTGACGTGCCCATATCCGACGCCTCTCGAACATCGATACTCCTCGGACACTCTTTGAAACAAGATCGATGCACTTTTTTCCATGTCCATTAGCAAAAAATAAAAATCTTAATTCAGACACCACTATTTACACATCGTGTCTGACACTCTTTTGGCAAATACTTCTTAGACATTTGATAAAATGTGATTGACAAACATCTCGGAATTTGACATCAGTATGATAAGCAAAGTCAAAAACATAAATTGCTACGACTAATCATATCTGAATTCATTAAAACTACGCAGAGAACTTTTTTTTGAAAGATTTCTTGAGAATTCAAAGCCTTGACATTGCCCTATATTCAAGGATTTCTTGAGTCCCATATCGCTTATAAGTCCAATGGCATAGTGTGGTACTACATATGAAGCGAAGTCCCACATCGCATGGGTACCAAAGTAACTTTAAATATATAAGCGTGAGGACACCCTCACTTCATGAGCGAGCTTTTGGGGTTGAGTTCTACCTAAGATAGTGTCTCGGTATCAGAGATGGGTAGGGTGTGTGTCTTTGGCCTGCACGCGGTAGGTGCTCCCAAGTCAGCACACTGCGCATGAGGGGGTGTGAAGCAAAGTCCCACATCGCCTGGGTACCAAAGTAATTAGGAAATATATGAGCGTGATAGCACCCTCACTTCAAGAGCTAACTTTTGGAGTTGAGTTCTACCCAAGATCATATAACATGCATCAAAGATGTATAGGGAGCATGTCTCTGGCCTGCACGTGGCAAGTGCTGCCGAGTGAGCACGCTATGCGTGAGGGAGGGTGGGAAGAGAAGTCCCACATGGCCTGGGTACCAAAGTAATAAAAAGTATAAAAGCGTGAGGGCACGCTCACTTCAAGAGCTAGCTTTCGGGGTTGAGTTCTACCCAAGATCATTTAACATTGTATCAAAGCTCTGGTTGGGAGAGGTCTTGGGTTCAAGTCTCTTTGTTTGCATTTGTCCCCCGTTTGCATTTTGTTTCTCTCATACATATTTTATTTTCTTATCTATGAAAATTGCATCTCCACGTGCAAGACAGGTTTGAACGTGAGAGAGATTGTTAAATAGCTTGACACACATTATTAGATCCATTTCCTAACAGCTTAAGCTTTTGGGACAACTGGTAACTTAACATGGTATTAGAGCTCTAGTTGGGAGAGGTCTTGGATTCAAGTCTCAAGGTGAATTTTTTTTCCCCCCGTTTGCATTCTTGGGTCCAATACCGTGTAAGGTACCAAAGTAATAAAAAGTATAAAAGCATGAGGGCACCCTCACTTCATGAGTTAGCTTTTGGGGTTGAGTTCTACCCAAGATCGTGTAACATGGTATTAGATCTGGGTAATAGAGATGGGTAAGGTGCGTGTCTTTGGCTTGCACACGGCAAGTGCTGCCGAGTGAGCACGCTGCGCGAGGGAGGGTGTAAAGCGAAGTCGCACATTGCTTGGATACCAAAGTAGTACGAAATATAAAAGCTTGAGGGCAACCTCACTTCATGAGCTAGCTTTTGGGGTTGAATTATAAGCGTGGGGGCAGCCTCACTTCATGAGCAAACTTTTGGATTGAGTTCTACCCAAGACCATGTCACAGCACTTTCACAGAATTGTGAGCCCTCAGGAGCTCCGCAAGTCCAACTCCTCTGGGTAGCAAAGAATAGTCACATCTTAATAAAGACCAGCCAGAAAGAGTAGTCTTCCTAGCCAAATCCAAGAACAATTGCTACAGATATCTGAAAACTTTAGAATGAAACTGCACTTATCCAAGTACACAAGCATTAGCACACTTGCGCAGTCTCAACCGCTCAACTCGGAGCTCCAACGAGTTACCTCGGCTGGATGCTTCACAAGTTTCTAAGAAAAAAATCAGGGCGACTGCAGTTTAGCACTCTATAGCCCATCGCCGCTGCAAGTTGGCATGCCTCATTCCCTGAATCTTCCCACACATGTTCCCTTTTTTTGAGTGCTTTCCGCTTCACACCTACCAGGAACACATCTGTTGGCCCTACCAAAACCAAAACATGAAACGCAAGAAAACGTGTCTTATATCTCAAGTCCTTGCCCTTTACCAAATACCCAAAGAACATGATGTGTTACGCGGATATATATCAGTGAAAGCAAATTGGACACAATGTCTGTCATGGCAGCACCCATTGAAAGCCTCTCTTCATATGATCCCCTATTTGTTCCCGCCATGGGAAGTATACATCATTCAGCACCCAAAGGTCAATTCAACAGAAGGTCATGCACAGCAGTCAAACCTTCGAATAACTGAATGTCTTTGAAATTGGTACGAACAACGGGGCATTGTGTACAATTCCATGGCTTGCTATCAAACAGGGTATAGGTAGATAATCTATCAAAGAGATTGCTGTGTACTATGGAAAATATTTTTTGCTCATACCACAGAAACCTGGACTGCCCATAACAACTCAATAGTTTATGTGTTTTATCAGTTTACATATACATTAAGGACGAAAATGAAACCTTCTCACCTCTAAAACCATGTGTTTCACCCAAATGACCCGAAACTAACTTCCTTGACACGAAAACTGCTACCCAAATATCCTCGACTTCAAATAATTCAAGATAAAAATAACAATAAACAGTGGTTGACCCTTAGATGCAGGGAGCTCTTAAAGTGGTGCCGCTCCCACCTTAGGAGCGCGATTCTGTGCTCCCAATTTAGGAGCTTGACAGGAGCCCATTCCCAATGAGATGGGAGCTCGCTCCTTAAGAAGATGGGAGCTTTTTGTACAATATTGGTATAGAAATCTAGTAATTTATTACTTAGCTTCATAAATTGGTCTTCGATTTAGCAAATATGCATAGCCTAAATCATGATACCTTGAAAAGAATACCATACATTCTAAAACTATCACATTTCCTATACTTAAGGTAGACTTGCCCATATTTTTTTACTCCCTTAAATGATTGTAGTTTTAAGTGTATTTCTAGTGCTATATTATTTTCATAATATATGTGCATGTTCCTTTCACGCTCCCAACCTTGGGACGCTCTATATTCTTCCACTCCCACGCTTCCACTCCCGCTTCGTGCAATTAAGGGTTGACCATAACTAGAATTGTAAAAGATCTAATTACAACAACACAAATTATAGTGGCTGTGTTTGGTTAGATAGTTTAGTTTAGTTTTGATGATGTCAGCAGGTGTAATGAGTGGAGAGAGATAGAGAGAGAAACGAGGGAAATGATGATGTCATCAAAACTAAAACTAAAACTAAACAGTGAAACGAACAAGGCCAGTGGCACCCTATTGTAGAATATTACTCCCTCCGTCCCAAAATGGATGTCCCAAAACACTATTCACACCTCTCGAAAAATCATTCATATTTTTTAAGTTATAATGGATTATATATGCAATATATAAATGATTTTTTTAGGAGTGTGAATTGTAGTTTTGGCCATCCATTTTGGGACATAGGGAGTAATACCAAAATCATATCTTGAGTTCACACTTTAGATGCATTCAATCCCACTTTAAAAGGACAATGTGATTCACAAAAGAAGATTACAGCATCATGTATTTTTAGTAGCATGTTAATACCAAAATCATCTCTTGAGTTCACACTTTAGATGCATTCAATCCCACTTTGAAAGGACAATGTGATTCACAAAAGCATATTACACCATCATGTATTTTTAAATGGTGTCCACTTTGGGACATCCTTATGACCTTGGGAAGAACTCAACCCAAAAGCTTGCTATTAAGTTGGGGTCCCCTTATGCTTATATGCTGCAAAATTACGTTGGTACGCAGAGGATGTAGATCTTCCCATATATATCCAAAAATGTAAGAGTGTACCAATATATTGGAGAGTGGGAGTACCATTTTGCAGCTACACATAAAGGCATGAGTACTGAAATAACAGTAAGCCAAGTAGCATTTCCAAAAATGTAGTCAAGCAAAAATCACATCTCACCATAGAAGAAACAAGCAGATTAATAAATAAACATGTATCATATTTAAATACATATTCAAGACATAACAAAGATCAGATAAAGGCATGAGTACTGTAATAACAGCACCGAAATAAAGGCATGAGTACCACAATAAAAAGAAGCAAAGTAGCATTTCCAACAATGTAGTCAAGCAAAAATCTTATCTCATTATAGAAGAAACAAAGAAACAAGCAGATGAATAAATACATATTCAAGACATAACAAAGATCACACGAGGCTTCACTGCACAAAACTACCAAGAGTGTCGCAATTTCTTTTAAAAACAAATTACCATGTGCATATCAAGACCTAAATAAATAATAACCTGAAGATCCCCTTGCACTTTGTAGAACTGCAAACAGTTGTTTCCTTCCTTCCCTAGTATATGCAGCTCTATTTTTCCGATTGTCTCCACCAGATATGTGCTGTTACAAAGGAGGTTTGTTACCCTTGAGAAATCAACTAACTAGATGGACATGGATAATGTAAATTGCCAAACTTAACTGCAAAAAGCAATGCTGCTAAATTCAATTTTGAGTGAACTTCTACAGATTTTATACGCGGAAGGGGATAAACCGCCTCTCCACCCTGCTGAGAAAGAATACGGAGGATATCAAGGGATTCAATTGCTGCAGAAAGGAAACACAAAAAAAGTCATAAGTGCATCATCTTGTTAATACACTACAAAATGGAGATCAAATGCAACAAGAAACCCCCAAAATGATTCATATCAATAGGTGCAGAAAGAAAGCAATAGATATCAAAAATTGCCTGATCCTTGCGAATACACAGCAACACCAAAGATTCAATGCAACAGGGAAAAAAAAAAGAGAAAGAAAAGGGAAAAATAAAAAAACCCCAAAAGATTCATTTACGTTAAATGAGGATCACATTATATCGAAACTTTCACCTAATGGGTAAATTAGATTCCAGATGTTTACACGGGAAAATAAGCCTCCTCTATGTCAGCAGAAAAAAGATAGCACTGCCAAATTAATTGGAGAACACAACTCACAAATACATTCCATGTCATCTAGTCAATCCTCATTTTATAGTTCTCTACCATAGGGTAAGCTTCTAGTCCGGACTCCGGGACTCCGGACCTCCACGTTCCCGATTTTTTTTTATGATCCGAACCGTCCAATGTGTTTAAAACGTGTTTTTAAGGGCCCCGCGAGAAATCATAAAAAAAAATAACGGGAAGGGCTTGATCCAAACAGTTTTTCACAAAACTGTATATGTACAGTTTTTGTGAAAAACTGCTCAGATCAAGGTCTTCCCGGTATTTTTTTTTTTTGATGATTTCTCGCAGGTACCCTTAAAAACACGTTTTAAACACATTGGACGGTTCGGATTTTGCAAAAACAATTTTTAAAAACTTCAAAACACCCAAAAACCTCCAGTCAGGGATCCCTGACTGGAAGCTTGCTGCTCTACCATAAACTGGAACATTATTTGTTATTTCAAAAATAGAAAGATAACATAAAATCCACTTGTTGACCTTCAAACAGATACTCTAAACCAATAATAGTACTCTTCCACAGAAAATTTTAAAGAAAGCATTTCCTAGCCAGATACTCTAAACCAATAACGCTACAACATATCACGGATAAATATCCCATAAGCATCTGACTACAGAATTGCCCCAAAACAACAGAATAAGATCAGCAAAAATCTTGAACAGTTTTTTGGTGAGAGGGGGAAAAAGAAACCAAGAGGATTAACAGCAGCTTAATGATCGGTATACGAAGACAAGAACACCCAATTACCAGTCCACCAATGTTAGCACATATGCAGGATTACTGTAAGTACGGTTGTGAAGGCATAAAGAGTTGGATTTATAAGCTAACCAGCAGCTTCAAAAAAATTTGCTTGCATAGGAGGTCTGTTGGGATTTAGCATCACTCGTGTTTTCCACACTTGAAGAGCTCCATCCTTGGATAAAGTGACAAGTAGCCTTAACGTGGACAGCCAAGAAACTGATGTAATTGGTTGT
The DNA here is from genome assembly GCA_016920895.1 of Vaccinium myrtillus. Classification (NCBI taxonomy): domain Eukaryota; kingdom Viridiplantae; phylum Streptophyta; class Magnoliopsida; order Ericales; family Ericaceae; genus Vaccinium; species Vaccinium myrtillus. Next base: position 13,411,891 of record CM029277.1, read on the forward strand.
GAACCCACTTGTATACTGGAACGGCAAAAAAATGAACCATAAGAGCAGTAGCAAACACACGGAATAAAAGTAAAATGCTTAGCAAAAAAAAAAAGGGACTAGAAGGAAGTAAAATACAACATTAACAATGCGCGACTTCTTCTTTTTTTGTGTGTGGGTTAGCCGACCCCAATTAATTGGGACTTAAGGCTCGGTTTGTTTTGATTTGTGCGTGTGTGGGTGCGTTGGGGGAATAATACAACTTTGTGCGAAGGAAGTAAAAATATTCCATAGCCAATGATAAGTCCATCCAATGAGTTGTGTTCATAGAAGCTGCAATGAACTACTCCCTCCGTCCCTTTTTAAGTGTTTAACTTTCCATTTTGGGCTGTCCCTAAATAAGTGTGTAGTTTGAAAAGTTAATGGGTAAAAGTTTGTAAAATTATCATTTTGCCCTTTTGAAAAGTTAGTGGGTAAAGAGTTAATGGGTAAAAGTGGAGGATAATTTTAGAAAGTAGAGGTAAAAGTTGATGTGAATAGTGTAAAGTGGAGGAAAAAGTTGATGTGAAAGGTGTAATGATGACGTTTCTTTAATAAGTTGGATTTACGAAGCAACACATTTAAAAAGGGACGGAGGGAGTATTAAACAATCTGAGATGCCACATAACACAAGAGAAGTTAAGACCGTCAATGTCTCCAAGCACGCATACCAAGTTACTGGGACTAATTTTTTCTTCTTTTTTGGCAAAATGTGAATCATTCAAAGCCATGGGCATCAGCAGGCCATAAGGGTGAAGGGGTGGACAATCCACTTTGGAAGGTTCCAACAGCAGTGGGAGTGAGTTTTTAAGTGGTTATGGGCTCTAAATAGTGAATGTGCTATGGAAGTGGGCTCTGCAGTTTCTCCCCAAGGGATCGAGCTTTGCAAGTGCATTCGGGCAGAGCCAATGGAGCGGTTTTCCTACTAACATCGCAGTTCTTTCCTTGATCAATATCTTGACAGGATTGATTATTTTTTGCTACAGATGATAGTATTCAGGTCTCTTTTGATATTGACACCTTTTCACTCTCTTAAAGGCCTTTTTTATAAAGTTAATCTTACCAGAAACTGAGCCAATATAGAAGAATAAAAACATAGCATGTCATTCACAATAGCTATGGCGTAGCTCTAAAAACTTACATCCCAATCATATTAGGTCTCTCAGTGGAGACATCCCATGCCAGAAGCGTACCCCGTCTATCTCCAACAAAAATCCATTCCAAAGTTGGATGAAATGCGAATGCACCAGCACCAAGGAGCTTAATGGTGTTATCAACTGTAACACACCACGTAGAGAAGTCCAGTACAACAAATTTGCTTGAAAACGGGTTCAGATAATCAAATTCGGAAACATGAAGAACAAAATATATATTGCCCAGTGCTCACTATATTCTTACGTTGTAGCGTGTAATGAACAGCATAAGTATGAATGTTGTAAGCTCGAATCAACCCATCTGCATAAGCAACATACTAAACCAAAAAAGGAAACCAGAAAACGAAGTTGTCAATGCCATGTCTAAGAAACAAGAAGATGCTTCATTATTCTTATCAAAATCTGAGCCTTTACACCATCAAATGAAAGACCAGAAGAAACTGTGCAATTGTCTAAAATGAAATTAAACTTGTTTACCAGCAGAGGAAGACGAGGATGGCAAGCAAGATTTACTATGGGCTTCTTCAGATCTGTCTTTATTTTTGTCGGAGCCCTCCCCCCTTCAACAGTACCAACAACTGCAAGCACTCAAAAATCATATATTTAACTGCTTCATATATCAAACTTTATAGAGAACACTACTGGTAGATGGAATAAAAGCAGTTACGTATACAGCAGGAGAAATTAACTGCTAGCACGCTGCAACATTTAGAGCTGATTAGAACACATTTTCTTACAAGACTTCCACAAGATGAGAAAGGGAGAGAAAGGAGAGGAGAGGGGAGAAGAAGATGATAGGAAAAGGAAAACTGTCAAGAAATGGGAAAGAAAATCAAGATGCCATATTCATATCTCCTGCACACTACATCCACCACCACCACCACCAGCAGCAAACCCCTTCTTACTCCACCACAAGAACATTAACTTCCTAAACATTGCCATATAAATATTCCACAGGTAACGTTCAAGCTTGACATGTTCCAGTAAAACCAAGCTAAATTTTGTTCAGAAACGGATGCCACATTCTATTAAAGCTCAAATTGGCTCTGATTGTCTCAGAACTTGAAATAAACAAATAAAATATTTTTTGCACAAATACAATAGAGTAAAAACTCATAAGTTGAGCTTCATGTTCAAAAAGAAACCCCGCCTCTGCCTTACCAAGCATAGATAGTCCCAACATAAGATTCAACTAAAGAAACTTTCCCATACTCTCCAGTCTCCCCCCTCAACACCCCAAAAAAACATCAGATGTGATAAGGAAAAAAATTCTAGGACTCTTAATGATGTCTCATGATTTTCCTTTGATGGAATCAACTAACACATCAGAAAAACAAGTCACAAATTAAATAAAATAAATGGAAAGCAGCACTCCATTAGTTGTAGTATGGTTCGGTGTTTTAAAAGGCGCGTGCCTTGTGTGCCTAGGCGCTGAGGTGAGGCAAGGCACAATGAAAGTGCCTCAAGGTGTCAAGGCGAGGCGCACGTACGTGAGGTGCATGAGGCGCGCGCGCCAAGGCGCACCTCACTCCTCACAAATTTTTTTCAGATCTGCACTGAAATTAGTACAGAATCCATCTCTACCATTGATCAATGAGGCATAAAAGGTGGAATAATGCACTAGATAAAATCCATCAATGTAAAGAGGCTCTAATTGTTAACCCAAGAGCTCGAACATCTCTAACCGATAGACAGCACAGCAGCCAACACTCGAAGTCTTGAATGGAACTCAATCTGCTCTGTCGTCTTCTTTTATTATATAGTCAAAATTCTTCTCTTGTTCCTCTTTCTTCGCTCTGTTTTTATTCTTCTTTTATACACTCAAAACAAAGTCAGTCTTACCATCACCCCTCACAAAGTACTTTGTAATGCTATTTATCTTCATTGCAAGTAAATAAGTATTGTGGTATTTGAAATAGTAGAAGCATTTATTTATGTTACAAATTTTGCCTATATCGATATCTTAGTTATTGTCCACAACTTGCGCCTCGCCTCGCACCTTGCGCCTAGGCTCCAGGGGGCTATGCCTTTTAAAACACTGGTATGGATAGCTGCAAAAAATGGCATGCTACTAGTTACACATAACTTTGTACTCCAAAAAGGCCATAGCAGGGAAGGCAGATCAGAGAGAAGTCTAACAGGAGGTGTTATTTACACACTAGCATTCCCAGCCTCACACTCGTTCTTGCAATTAAAAACATAAGGCCGAGCATTTCAACCATTTGATCCTACTTTGACCTAAGAATCCAATATATACATACTTTACACTATTTCGTCATCTCATTAGTCCCCCTTCATGTTCACAAACCTAGCCAAACTGAGCTGGGTTCCCAAAGTTAGCAAACGAAACCAAAGATAAGACCCTCAGATTGTTTATGTTTCTTAATGAATGGGGGCAAAGGAGCTCCCCGATAAGCCAAAACCAAGCTGCGTATGAGCAAGACAACAATTAGAAGCCATAACTGCAACCACAGCCAAACCTGAAAAGGCTGAAACCATCATCATAATTATTCATGACCACAACCTTTAATGTCACCACCATAATCAAGAACCAACCTCCAAAGATCGATGTCCGCCTATTATTTACAACACCAGGGGGACACGGCAAAATACATATGGTATGGGACACGCCACATGGCGAGTCCAATAAATTTAATTAATTTTTTAGGGGGACATGATGGGGACATGCGAGGGACACGGCGGGGACACTGGAGGGACACACTAGGGGGTACGGCAAGGTTAAATATGACATTTTTTATTTTTTGTGGGGATAAATGTGTATTACTTCAAATATTTTGGGTTAAAAGTGTAATATGATGCTTGTTTATATATATAGAAGCTTCATGCTTATACATATAACTATATTTTCCATAAAATAAATTTTATCTATTACTATTATTTGTTTTTGCTGTGTCCCCTGCCGTGTCCGTGTCTCTTTTTTTTTTAAATTCCGTGTCTGTATCCTAGCCTGTGTCTGTGTCCGTGTCCATGCTACATAGATAAATACTAATAATACCACCATGAACTCCACCATTAACACCAGCTTCATTCCCGGCAAAGCTTGACTGCATTTAGCGGATGTTTAAAGCTTTAACAATACCAATGGAAGGGCTGCTTGCATCCAAAGAAAACCAAACCGAGGAAGCTAGACAGGGAACAAATACACAAATGCATCTATAAGCCCAAGATCATCAGCCCTTCTAGGATTTTTGGCATATCTACATCTAGCCCCTTAGGGAGTGTCACACAATTATGACATTGTTGCCAATTTATATAGCACGGACTCCAACACAGATACGGACACCGACACTGGAATTCTAAAAAAAATGGACATGAAAACGGCAGGGGACACGGCAAAAATAAATAAATGAATAAATAATTACATATATAAATATATTATATATGTATGCAGTAACAGTTTGTATACATAGATATATACACTTTTCTTTTGATATGTAAGATATTTACATTGTTATGTACCGGTATATAAGCACATATATACATGTAAGATATAGGCGCACACAACTATGGAAATATATACATCAAACATATACCAGTACATAGTGAGAGGGTGAGAGAGTGAGAATCAGAGAGTGTACCTATGGGACACGCGTGTCCATACAGTATCCCCCTCAAAAAAATAAAGGCCTTGTTTGTTTAGTAGTTTTAGTTTAGTTTAGTTTAGTTTTGGAAATAGGGGTAATGAGTGGAGAGAGAAATGAGGGTAATGATTACAAAACAAAACTAAAACTAAACTAAACCATGAAACGAACAAGGCCAAATTAATTTAAGGGACACGCCACGACTTGTCCCCCGAGTGTCCCTGGGTCCCATACAGGGACACGGCGGCCTCTGGAAGTGTTAGTGCTTCATAGTTGCCAATGCATATCCACACCAGTCCTTGTATATTACTCTCTTTTTACTTGCCATGGAGGACAGTAAACAAACTGTTCCTCCAAATCAAGTTGCTATAATCAGCATGGGTTTCCATATTTTTCATGGGTGGGAAGTCACCAAAGTGTTTTCGACACAACATGATTTTCAAATTTAAAACTACTGTAACAAGGATGGATTTCAATACTCACTCTGGATTTCAATACTAAAACTAAACTAAACCATGAAACGAACAAGGCCAAATTAATTTAAGGGACACGCCACGACTTGTCCCCCGAGTGTCCCTGGGTCCCATACAGGGACACGGTGACCTCTGGAAGTGTTAGTGCTTCATAGTTGCCAATGCATATCCACACCAGTCCTTGTATATTACTCTCTTTTTACTTGCCATGGAGGACAGTAAACAAACTGTTCCTCCAAATCAAGTTGCTATAATCAGCATGGGTTTCCATATTTTTCATGGGTGGGAAGTCACCAAAGTGTTTTCGACACAACATGATTTTCAAATTTAAAACTACTGTAACAAGGATGGATTTCAATACTCACTCTGCTTCCCAGAACTGCAAAAAAACTCAAAAGCAGCAGAAAATAGAAAAGAGGGAGCGGTTTAACTAAAGGCTGGTACATGGAAACAACAAACCTGTCACACTCATTCTGCGGTGGAAACCAAAAAACACTATGGGTTGGAGAGGGGTCAAAGCAAGATGGACTTCTGTGTCAGTAGAAATTTTTTCCGTCCTCTTTTCAGGTGAATGCAATACACATGTCTGCTCATTGTCAAAATCGCAGGATCTAATTGTACAATCCTACAAAAAGAGAAACAGAAAAACGCAATCATGAATGAGAATCAACATCAAACCGGAAAAAAAAAAAAAAAAAAAAACACATTCACAAGAAGGGAAAAAATAACCCTACATTGGGCAAAATTCTACAGGAAAAGGGACACAAACTAAATAAAAGCACAAAATTAAGTATATTGACCGTCCCTCCCTCCCTCCCTCCCTCTTACACACACACAGTACACACGGCATGTCACCATCATCTCATATGGCAAACGATGTTCTTTCACACTTATGTCAAAAATTCCACCTTGATTCGGAAAACAGTTCGGGGAAAAAACAAGCAGTCAAAAAACAAAAGAAGGGCTATTCCTAGCCTGCTGACAGCACAAAGCCCTAGAGTTTTGACGAAGCACATGAAGCTCAATTTTTATTCAGCACCAAATTGACTTGACATCAATGTCAAGTTAGTGAGGACCAATCTCTTGCTACGGTGACAATACATGGTAGGAACACGAGACCTGCTAGTGAGATGAGTACTAAATCTGCTCACAAATTGTGGTAGGAACACGAGACCTGCTAGTGAGATGAGTACTAAATCTGCTCACAAATTGTGGACCAATAAATTTGAAGGACCCAAAAGTTAGTAACAATGAACCAACTAGAGAGTTACTACTTTTTACCAAATTCCCTTTCAATAACCCAACAACTCAGCAAATCTTGTTAGAGCTTGTCCCACATTAGTTACTTATTGTATTACCGCAAACCTAGTATATGGGTTGAGGCGGCCTCACCAATCAACACCAATTGGTTTGAGTTGAATTCAAAAATGTCAAACAAAGACCATAATCAGATGAATTGTCCCTAACTAGAATCCCACCAATAATTCCTAGGTTTGTTTCCGTTCACAGAATTCCACTATTTAGCTCTGACAATGGTACCCAATCCAGGCCATTGGAAACTCTAAAGTAACCACTAAAATTGGAAATTGACAAATTGTCATGGTTCGGCCCATCAAAACAATGCAGTAACTTTCTGTCTTCCGAGTGTCTTAGTTGATATACATTTTTTATGCAAGTATGCTACTGATGGAGGCTATCAAAGGCTCAAGAAAAAGAAAATTTAAGATAATGGAAAAATTCACATCATCTCAAGCGGGAACCTAGAGAAAGCATGTCTAGTCAAAGATATAGACGTAGGGGAGTCTTATTTATGTTTTTTCAAAAATAAGTTTTTTAAAAATAACAAGTCTTTTCAAAAATAAGTTTTTTTATCAGGTTGCATTTACTTTAATTTCACTTTCTACCTTTGATTTTAACCTCAACGAATTTTGATCAGAACATAATGCCAAAGAAATTTATTACTCTGATATTCTAATAAATAAGCTTAAATGACATGGTTGGTTAGAGAGACGTAGTGTATGAGGTGACACTTAGTTACATTTGATTCCATTTTTACCTATATTGACTCTTATTTTCCCTCATTTTTGCAAATTGGTACGAGTGATACATTGTCACATTTTATCCATTTTTTCTAACAGTAGAACTTTGATTGCTCTCAGATGGAGTAAAGTGTTACTTAGAACCTATGATGCACAGACACGGACATAGGTACGGACACGGACACGGGAATTCTAAAATAATGGGGATACGGACACGGCACGGGACACGCCACGTGTATATAATCTTTTTTTAAGAAAATACAAACAAAACAAAAGGAGAAAAACTTCTATATATATGACGAAATTATATGACAAAATTACACTTTTTTACCCCAAGTATTGATTAATTATAAATTTACCCCACAAAGTTAAAAAAAAATTCAAGTTGACCCCAGCCGTGTCCCCCTCAAAAATTCAAATTAGCCGTGTCCCCATCCACGTGGCGTGTCGGGACACGTGTATAGTAACCTCAAAAAGAAATTAATCTTAATTAAACTTCTTCAACGAATATTAAAATGGAGACATTTTCTTTTCGTATCCTCTCTTTCCCGCTCTCAAACAAGCCAAATAGATTGCTCACAACCACTTTTTTTTTAAACACAATCTGCATGTCTTAGATTTGGCAACAACATCCATTTCAACCAGCAATTGACGCGCCTTGGTTATTACCTCACTAGCTGCATCATTGCCCCAAGCGCAAAGATAACGTCCATTTCAAATGGACAATGAGAAGAATTCTCCATTCCTACATTTATATAATTTCTCTACATCTTCCCTTTGTGTGTTTTGTAGACAGTTAAGAACTTCCCATCCTTGACCAGAACTATTGCAACAAACAAGACATTCGAAGCTACCAGGAAACCACAATCTGATGATTTCAAGCAAGGAACATTGCCAATGAAATCTCTCAACATGGAATACGAACTGAAAATTCTTCGTCTAACAAATGTTACAAATCAACACCATTGGAGTGATAAACATAAGACTATCTCATTACAGTGAAATTAGGAAATGCAGTTAGTGATCATGACCCCAAAACATCCCTACTGTAACCTAAAGCATTACAAGACATGATAACATTCAAGAACCCTAAATACAAGTGCTACAGTCCCAAATTGGAGAGTACAAACATCTGGCATTAACACCATATACATAATAAAAACAAAAAAACACTACAGGAGGACTATGGAATTCACTAACCTCAAGTATTGCAATCACAGTGTGCCCGCCAATAGGACTGTAAGACATTTTGACAACAGCTGAACCAATGTCAATCGAAGCGATCTTGCATCCAGTATATGCATCAAATTCTGCACAAGCAACAATGGATAAACATCACATGGCACTTCAATGAACCATTTAAAAAAAAAAAAAAAAAAGGGTTCAATTCAAGTTATGCAGTCACTTCATAAGAAAAATAATTCACAGCTTTACCCCAATAGAATTGTGTCATAGGGGAGGTCAACCCTTGATTTTGAAAGATTGATTATTTCATCCCTGAATGGCAATATTTCTTTAGTTATTTTTTCTCTTAACGGACTTTCAGTTGCGCTTATGATTGCCGACTTATGTCCCCTTTGATGTAATGCGGATACATGTGCAATAAAGAATACAGTAAAATAAAATAAGTTACCAATGATGTGGTTTCCAACGGCGGCGGCAACGAGGGCCTGGGTAGGGTGAAATGCGGCAGCGTGAGGCTGCAAGGGCTTGGAGCTGCGGCTGGCGTGCCGGAGATCCAGATGCTGCAACGTCGCCCACTCCATCGATCAACCTCAAAATTCAGCTACAATTTACTTTCCCCCCCGATTAGAAAACGATGCCGTAAATGATGACGAAAGAAATGGAGAGAATTTTGGTAAAGCTGCTGCAGATCGATGGCAGATCATCTACGAGATCAAGAGAGGATTGAAGGGGAGTGAATTTTAGAGCAGATCAAACGGGATTTCCGTTGACTAGTGAGACAATTGCCGAGATTACTACGGAGGCTGGAAACTGTTACAGTCTTGTGCAAGGACTACACAGAAGAGAAGACTGCGTAAAAGGAAGACGGAGAGAGATTAATATGGGAAGAGAGAAAATTGGAATGCGAGGAGAAAAAGATGGGAGTTTGATGAGAGAGATGAGTTTGATTAATGGGGACCCGAGAAGAAGAAGGTGAAGAAATGAGGAGACGGTCGTTAGAGGCCCAACAGGTGCCGCACCACGGCCCGAGATTTGAAGCTGATAAGGGCCCAATAAGGAAGGGAGACATGCCTGAGGAGACAAAAATAGGTGCCGGGCTAGGTACATGTGATGGAATCAAGCACGTATTTCAACTCTCTAAAAGTGTTTTAGATGGTCTGGAATTTAGAGAGAAGGAGGAGAGAGGGAGAGAAAAATCTCAGTTGTCCAAAATACTTTTGAGCAGCCTAGATGCGCGTTTGGCACCACATGTACCCTATCCGCTCGGTACCTAAGTTTTTCTCATATTTAAGGCTGGCAGCGTCAAGTGTGTAGACATATACTCTTTCCGTATCAAACAAGGATTACTTCACTCTCTAAAAACTCTTTCCCACCTCTCTCTAAAACTCTAAAAACTCTTTCCCATCTCTCTCTAAAAACTCTCTAGTTTTTGGGCTCTATTTGGCGGCGGCGTTATTCGCCTCAATAAACCACAAAAAGCACCCGGATTTCCGTTATTCGCCAACAGCCCCCTTATCTCCCGGAACTCAACAGCCCCCTCAACACTTGGATCTCTACAAGTCCTCACTCAACAGCATATCCTCCCGCCGGTATCTCTACTGCCTCTAGCTAAAAAAAGTTTCAACAATCAACAACAAATCCTCCGGCCCGTACCCCTGTCGTTCCGGGTTTTGGATCTGCCGTCTCTGGATGTTGGTTCTGCCTTGCATGCATCCATTTTTTGGATCTGCTGTTGGTTTCTTTGGTTCTGAAAATGGGTTTTTCATTTTGGTTTTGATAATGGGTTTCCGTTTTCCGGCAAACCGGTGTTGTTTCGGCCTTTTCATAATGGATTTTGAAAAAGGATTTCAAAATGGGTTTTCAACTGGGTTTTATCTTGGGTTTTCAAAATGAATTTTTGGGATGGGTTTTTCTATTTGTTTGGGTGCATGCGTTGGCTTCTGAGCAGTGGACGGGAGTAAGAATATTGTTGTGTTTGTTCGAGCAACGAATGGGAGTAAGGTTAATGCTGTGTTTGTTGGACGTTGTAGGGTGACGACGTTTCGGTGGTGGTGGAGTCTGATTTCGAAGGTTGTATCTTGTTGTTGTTGTTGTCGTCTTTTTTATTTTTGTTTCACTGTGTTTTGTTTGTGTAGGCTAGATGTGATGGCGTTGTCAATGTTTCTAAAAGAAGGTTTGGAAGGCCGAGTACTCGCCGCCTAGGCGCTAGAAGGCCCCTCGCCGACTAGCCCAACTATCCCGACTAATTGCCCGACTAGGCTCTGAATACTCGGCCCTGGAAGCTAGAAGGTGCCCGACCACCTTGGGAGCGCCTAGCGAGTTTTAGAACCTTGGGCGTTGTAGGTCTCTCTACGTTCTGATCAGTTGCATCATTTAGGTCTACTTGTACCTGCATTGCGCAGTGATTAATAAAATTTTCTCTCTATTCTCCAAGTGTTTAGACATTTTGTCTACTCTAGTAATCCTAAGAAATCTGAGTTAGTGTGGCCATCCACCAATGTTTTGAAACCCTGAAACCAGGGTGAACCGAAAAAGGAACTAGACGGATAGGTTAGGGGCGTTTGGTAACGTTTTTGTTTCCTGTTTTTTGTTTTTTTTTTCAAAACTAAAAACAAAAATGTGTTTGGTAATTTATTTATGTTTTGTGTTTATTAAAAACGTTTTCAAATTTTCTAAAAATTTTCAAAACACAAAAAAGGTGATTTGCATTTTTTTAAAACAGGTTGTTTAAAAAAGTCGCAAACTTTTGAAGCCCGACGTGTCAAAACCCGATCATCAAACCCACTTCCTTTTTCTCTCTCTTCACTTTCCATATCACCAGTTACAAACAACTGATAAATTTGAGATAATTCATCAGTCTTCTCCTTCTGCTGATGACCAATCTCACTCGAATTACTCCCCTAAAGGCCCTCCAGCTAATCCCATCGGTCACCGTTCTTTTCAATCATTGTCTGAAATCAACACAAATCGCATCGAAACATACACCCACGATCGAGCATTGCAATCAGGTAGGGTTCTACATGCTGACTTGATCATAAATGGGCTTGCTCCGTTGTCCCATTTTGCCTCCAAGCTCATAGCCTTCTACACAGAGTGCAAATAATTCTCTGATGCCCGCAAAGTGTTTGACAAAATTCCCCAACCAAACGTCCACCATTGGATCGTTTTGATCGGGCCCTTCGCCTGCTATGGATTCCACCATGCGGCTATGGGTGTCTTCTGCGATGTGCAGAGAGTAGGGGTTTTGCCCATCATTCTCAAAACCTGTGGACGCCTCTCTGATGGACAAACCAGAGAGAACATAAATACTTGTCGTAGTAATATATTTTTCTCACACGAGAATAAGTTTGGTTTTTTTTTGCTACCAAACATGTTTTGTGTTGTTTTCATTTTTTATTGTTTACAGAAATCTTATTATCAAACATGTTTTTTTTTGTTTTTGTTTTTACAAACAATAAACATGATTCTACTTTTAAATTTTTAGAAACAAAAAACAAAAATGTTACAAAATGCCCCCTTAGTGGTTAATTAAGGATAAATGAATAAATGTGTTTTACTTATTATTAGAAATATAAATGAGTAACTCAGCTTTAAAGTTCATTACTTCATGCATAAATAAAAGAAAACTAACTTTACTGGTTTTTTGGACTTGAATGAATGAAAAAATATTTGAATCATATGAATTATGGTTCTTTCACACTTTCCGCATCCTTTTCTGGAGTAGGAATAAATAATTCTCATTACCAAGGGTAGTGCTAATGTCAAAACTATTTTAATTGTGCCAAAACTCAAGTATATGAAATGCATGTTGTTGTTTAGAGAGGAAAGAAAGAAGTGTGTAGGGTGTTAACAAACCCTAACACATGACATTGTTATTTATATCATTGGGTATCATATTACATTACTTAGATATGCGATGTGGGACAAACTACTAACATAAACTTATTCTAACACTCCCCCTCAAGCTGGAGAATAAATATAAAAAAGTCTCAGCTTATTACACAGTAACTTTAATCGTGGCATGAACAATGATTTGATAAACATGTCAGCCAACTGAGCACCTGTAGACGCATATGGAGTAGATATCACACCATTAGTCAACTCCTCACGCACTAGATGATAATCAACCTCAATATGCTTAGTCCTCTCGTGAAATACTGGATTATAGGCAGTGTGAATAGCCGCTTGGTTATCACAATATAGTGGCATGGGCAATTGCACACTAAACCCTATCTCCTTAAGAAATTATCATAACCACACAACCTCACATGTCGTGCGTGCCATGGCTCTATAATCTGGTTTTGCACTATACCGGGCTACAATTGTCTGCTTCTTGCTTTTCTAATTAACAAGATTTCCACCAAGAAAGACACAATAGCCAGTAGTAGATCTCCTATCAGATGGTCCTCCTGTCTAATCAGAATTAGTGAACGCCTCAACGCGTAAGTGTCCACTAGCTCGATATAACAAACCTCGTCCTGGATGTAGCTTAAGATACTTCACAATTCTGAGACCAGCCTCCCAATGTGGATGACGAGGAGCAGACATAAACTAACTCACCAAACTAACTGCAAATGAGATATCCGGACGTGTAATTGTAAGATAATTCAACTTACCAACTAACCGGCAATACTAATCAGGATTGTGAAGCAGCTCCCCCTGGTCAACACACAGTTTGACATTGGGGTCCATGGGAGTCTCAATAGGCCTAGCTCCCAACAAACCTGTATCCTCAAGAATATCCAGCACATACTTTCGCTGAGATAAGCTGATACTTTCTTTGGATCGTGCCACTTCAATACCTAAAAAGTATCGAAGTTTTCCCAAATCCTTCGTATGGAATTGCTGATGTAAGAAGATTTTTAGCTCATCAATACCTCGTTGGTCATCACCGGTAATGATAATATCATTCACATATACAATCAACAATACTTTCCCTCGATCAAAAGTGAGGGAAAACACAGAATGGTCAGTCTGACTACGATGCATGCCAAATCTCAAAACTGCATCAGTGAACTTCCCAAACCAGACCCCAGGAGACTACTTGAGGCCATAAAGAACTTTGCGAAGCCGACATACCCGATTTGTGACATCCCGACTTTTTCCGTAAAAATATATATTGTTTTAATAGAAATAATTAATTCTTCCATTTTCCGTTTTTCACACTTCTTTTGAATAAGTAAAAAAAAAATACAGATTATTATGTACTATATTTATTTTTGGTGTTCTTAAAAATCAAATAACTTATATTTTGTTTTTATAAATATAGTTGAGTTAAATTGAATATGGTTTACACGAGCGTATATATATAATGGGCCGTTTATTTTTAGTATAAGGCCGACTACTTTTTGGTATGGGTTAAACTTCTATTTGAAATTCTAAGTTGGGCCGGTTAGTTTAATATGGGATAGGCTAATTCCTTAATTTCCTAACGGGCCGATTGGTAAGAGTAGTATTTAATTAGAGAGCCTTTTTATTGTTAAAGTAGGGTTTTATAAGTTAGTAATAAGCTACACCGATATGAGATTAGAGAGAGCAGCCACCGCAAGAGAATGGAGAGAGAGAGCGGAGAGAAAGAGGGACTCCATTAAGAGGCAGTGATATTTTCTTTGATCGTGTATTCATAGACAACGAGATATTAACGGCGTACTAGGGTGGGCGATGCTTACTGGTAAACCCATTCCTTCTTTTCCTTAGTTAATGATCTTTCCAATGCCTATTAATTAATTCCTACCGAGATCAATTGGTGAGTGCCGTTTGTGGGTAATCAGCAAGAGGGATATACATATTTTATTTGGAGATACATATCAGGTGACTTAGTTCTAAGTTTATGTATTAGAATATATTACCAAGTTTTGTTAAAATACTCGACTAATATCCTAGGAATTGTTGTAGTCCATTTTTTTACAGTCAATTCGTGTAACTACTTATAGTTTTATATGTACGTTTTATTTGTGATTCAGACTAGCCGAGTACACGAGTGTTGCATTTTGCGGTCTATTATTTCGATCGAGGTGAGTGGTTAAGCATGTGATCCCTTCATTTGGATTCCTCTTGAGCCTATCGATTCTTGACAGATTATTTTATTCGTTGTGATGGATAATCGTTATCTTATTCGTTGGACATTTATTGATGATTGACGTACCCTTTGGCATACAAGGTTAATTGAAATATTTGCAGTTGATTGGTTGATTTTAATTTTCTTATTGTCTGTTCGTTGATTCCCTGGTATCTCCGGAATATCGTTCTTTTGTGTTCTGACCATGTATTATATTTGTGAAAGTCCAAGGAAAAGACCCGGGCGCCATCCTGTGGTGACTTTGGCCACTAGGGAAAAGACTTGTGAAATACCCTGTGACTCTAGTGCTCAACGGATAGGGAAAAGACTTGTGAAATACCCTGTGACCCTACTCCGGATCGGCTCAGGGAAAAGACTCAGGCGCCATCCTGAGGTGACTCTAAGTACGGTATTGGATCCAACGGGCTAAGCTCTGAGAAAATAATTGGCTTTTGGCAATGGTTATTATTATTATTTGGTTCCCACATAATTTGGTTCAGACTCCTATTTATTATTGTTCGTTGTTCTGGTATATTTTGGACTGGCTGATTGGTAAGAATGCACATTTTGTGAATCAATTATCGTTCCTGTTATCGTTAATCAGAAATTCGTCTCCTTGATACCACTTGTTGAGCCACCGACCTTTGTTATTTGAAACCATTTCCTTGCCGCCTCAATTATCTTTTGTTTAAACGTATGCCACCTTGCACTTTTTACCCTTAGCATGCTTAACTATTCACTGAGCTGTGAGCTGACGGATTTATTCCGCATTCTTTTCAGGTTAGTTCGGGGAGCATCATAGTGGACTCTGAGACAGTGTCGGGACCCACCGTTTGGACCTCTAGGGCATTTGCATTTGCATTTTTATTTTCTTTTAGTCATGTCAATCAGCTTCCGCACTTTTGTTTCTTTAGAATTTTTGTTAATAAATTCGGAGTATGGAGAATTTGAGATATTGTTCACTGGCTAGAAAAATGTTGGTTTTGGTTTCCAATTTAATTTTATAATTCAGGATTCAGTTTGATTTATTTGGGTTGTGAAAAATTATTATTATTATTTTTGTTTAGGCTTCGTGTTCCAAGAATTATCTCTTGGTTCACGGCCGGTCATGCTCCCGGATTTGGGGCGTGACACGATTACTCTCCCCCTAAGCTACAAACTCAGGTGGTTGCTCCATGTAAACTTCCTCTTGAAGATCCCCATGGAGAAAGGCATTCTTGACATCCAGTTGAAACAATGGCCAACCAAGATTCGCAGCTAGAGAAATAAGAACTCGAACAGAACCAAGTTTGGCAACGGGGGAGAATGTCTCCAAATAATCAACACCATAAGTCTGGGTGTAGCCTTTGGCAACAAGGCAAGCCTTATAGCGCTCAATAGTGCCATCAGGAAGATATTTGACAGTGAATACCCAATGACAGCCAATAGTAGTCTTACCAGTAGGAAGAAGAACCAATTCTCAAGCGTCATTATGATGAAGGGAAGACATCTTATCCTCCATAGCTTTCCGCCACTCAAAGACAGATAAGGCCTCCTGAACAGACTTAGGAACAAAAATGGAAAAAATCGAAGTAGTAAAAAATGAAGTGAGTGTGACAAATGTTCATAGGAAACAAAATGAGCAATAGGATGGAGAATGCAGGACCGAATACCTTTACGGTGGGCAATAGGAAGATCAAGGTCATGGGGATCCCGCAATGGAGGGGAAAATGGCACAGTGGGTGAAGGTGGGGCTACTGGCTGAGATGGCTCTGGCTGTAAGCCCAATAGGCCGAGCTTCTTTTGGTTTGGCAAGTCCATGTCTCAAACATACATTTCCGTGTATCATTCTTTATGGCATTGTAATCGTTGGTATTTAATTTTTAGAGTGTCTGTTTTAGGTGTGGAAAAGGAATCATATCAATATGTATTTTTATTTCGAGTGCGGTAGTTTTTTAGTCAAGACGGATTGCTCTTTTTGAAGACAAGTTGGATGCTACATGTTTTTGCTCGAGCATTTCAAGGATATCTCCTAGCAAAACATTCTGTTTGAATTTGCTGGACGTTTTGCTCAAGCAAAAACAGTCGGCAAAAATGCCCGATTCTGCAAACTATAAAATCTCAGCGATTAGGTTTTTTCCAATCACCACAGCAGCCATATTTCGACCCTCTGTGCCTCTCTCTTCGAAATACCATTATAGAGTGCTAGGGTTCATGAACTTTGAAGATTTGTGAAGGCCGTCCAATGCCGTGAGATCAAGATCATCTTCAAAGGGTTTTCTCATTCATATTCAATTCAACGTTTCTCTATCAAAGTCCTTTCGTGGAGTTCGAAGGGCAAAATAGTTGGAAGGCTTGTGGATTCAAGATGTGGCGATCATGCAAGGGTGTGATGTACGTGGATTCGGCGAGTAGGGCTTAGGATTCGTGGTGAGGATACACGGTCATCGAGTAAGTCTACTTGTAATCACACATTTATTTAGTGCATGATTCCTTCCCGTGGTTTTTTACCCTTTTCGGGGTTTTTCCACGTAAATCTTGTGCCTTGTTCTTTTATCGTTTAGTTTGAAGAAGTTTCTTCTTCTTATTATTATTCATCGCATCGATTTAGGAATTTCAGCTGAGATGGCTCTGGGTGAGACGGTGCTAGCTGAGATATCACCGATGGATTTTTAGGACGATGAGTATACACCTACAAAGGTTGTGGTGCAGTAACGGTACTAGATGAGATGGCTATAGGACACACAGACTCATATGCAGACAAGTCATTAGTGGCGACAAACTCTGAATAAAAAGGGAGTGACTCATTAAATGTGACATCAGCACACACAAAATGACGACGTAAAGATAGAGAGTAACATTTATACCGTTTCTTAGTTCGAGAGTAACCAAGAAAAATGCACGTAATGGACCGCGGGTCCAATTTACTCTAATAGGAATCAAGAGCATGAACATAACATATGCACCCAAAAAATCGAGGGGGTAATGAATGAAGAGGACGACCTGGAAACAAGACTGTATGGTGTATCTGACCCCCAAGGATAGTGGAGGGCATATGATTGATCAAATAGCATGCAGTAAGAACCGCGTCACTCTAGTAAGACTTACGAACTTTATTTGAAATAACACGGCACGTATAACTTCTGATAAATGTCGAAACTTGCGTTCGGCAACTCCGTTTTGCTGTGGAATCCGAGCACAGGATGACTGATGAATAATTCCATGATCATCAAAAAACTGAGATAGAGTACTATAAAAAAAATTGCGTGCATTATCAGAACGAAACATACGAATGCATGTATTAAACTGAGTCTTTATTTCCATGTAAAATGACTTAAAAATAGTCTTCAACTCAGATCTCTCTTTCATAAGATAAAGATATGTAATACGAGAGAAATCATCAACAAAAATAACGTAATACTGAAACCAAAAACATTGGGCACATGAATAGCCCCCAAATGTCTGAATGAACTAACTGGAAAGGATGTGACACACGACGTTCAACCCTAGGATAAAATGGCACTCTATGATGTTTACTGAACTCACAGACTTCACAAGGTAACTCCTTAAGAAAACCACACGAAGGCACTAGACGCTTCAAATTCTGAAGAGATGGATGACCAAACCGACAATGTTGTTGATATGAGAACTCTGATGATTGAAGAGCAACTGGTTGAACACCGTCACTAGTTAGGCAATGCAGACCACCACGCTTAACACTGGCACCAATCTTCCTCCCCGTCTTGATATCCTGAAACACACAATCATGAGGAAGAAATGTGACTGAACAATTTAAGGATTTTGTAAGTTGACTAATAGACACAAGATTAATGGGTAAATGAGGAACATGCAACACGGAGTTTAAAGTAAATGATGGAAAGACAGAAACTGAACCCAAACCAGTAACCTCAGTGGTAGAACCATCTGCTAAGGTAACATGAAAGGTTTTATCCATGGACTGACAAGTAGAAAAGAATTTAGAAGTACTAGTCATATGATTAGTAGCACCAGAATCGATAACCCAAGGAGAAGAAAAAGCGGAGGCAACACAAGCAACGGAGGGACTAGTCTAACCAAATGTAGCAGTGGAGGAAGAAGTCTCAGCAGAAGGCTGAATTGACATAAGGCGCTGGTACTGTTGGTATTCCTTTGCAAAGATAGTCACCCAACTGTCGGCTGAAGAATGAGTAAAGTGTCCAGTATCCTTAGAATGAGCAACCTGATGAGCCTAGGGATAACCATAAAGATCGTAACAATAGTCCACCGTATGATTGGTACCCTTAAAATGAGTACCAAATCGGAGTACCACGACCAGAACCACCACGACCTAAACTAGCTCCCCCTGACGTGCGAGCATGACTAATACCACCACGACCACCAGAACTATTACCTGCATCATAGCTACCAGAACCACGACCGCTAAACCTAGAATCACGACCGCGACCACGACCACTACTTGACCAAAAACCACCAGAACCAATGGAAGCTAAAGCAGAACGATCAAATGGTGGCTGAGAAATAAGAATAGCATTCGAGACAGAAGCCTGACAAAGACGACTAAACACCTCATCAAAAGAGGGCAACTCCCGCTCTCCCAGTATCTGAGACCGAACTGGATCATAGAACTACGGTAAGCCATATAGAAACTGAGCAACCTCCAAACGCTCATGCGACGCTCCATAACTTGTGGATCAGTCGAGATATGCTCATAAACACGAAGTTCCTCACAAGTGCCACGAAATTTGGAATAGTAGTCCTTCAAAGATCCAGTACCCATTGACAAAGAAAAGAACCGATGGTGGAGATCATATGTACGACGAAGATTATTAACACCAGAATACATCTCGGCGAACCGATTCCACACTTGCGTGGCAGTGTCGCGATAAAACAAATGAGCACTAATGTTCTCCCTACTATTTCACAACTCAACAAGAATATGACAATTCTCAGCTTCCCAATCACTATAATCCTTAGCCTCTTTGGTAGGGGGATCATCCATCAAATAATGAAACTTCTGCTCACCCATATAATAAACTTTGACCGCACGAGACCAAATAGCATAATTGTTGACATTCAAAGGAATGGAGGTGATGGAATCTTTTTCACGACATCGAGAGGAGCTTGAAGTACTACCAATAGCAATAGACCAAGAATTGGAACCAGAACTAGCAGACTTTTTCTTTAGACATTGTACCAAATAATGGAGAGGCCGCAACCAACACAAATCCACTGACACAAATAACCAGCAACAAACAAATCCAACTACTATTTCAACCAATCAACCAAAACAATAATCCTTCTACCAACCAGGCAACTACTAACAACATATTACCATCTACTACTGAATAACAAAGAGAAACAACCCGACCAAGATAAACAATAATGGACGTGTCACTGGTAAGTAGCATATGACAAAACTTGATTAAAACAGAGAAGACTAAACAACTCACCAACCCATGAATAACTCCAGGTCACAAAAGAACAAGAAATAGTAACCAGTGTCTGAGAATCAACATAGTAAGCACCAACAGATCAGAAAATACTTTTGACGAGACTTTCCAGGTGCTGATGAGGACTGGGCAAAGGTCGGCAAGATCATTCAGTGACCAACGAGTGCTGGAAATGGGGTTTCAAACAGCAGATCGAGTCTTTAAGACTCAAAATCACAAAATCGAGTCACAATAGGAGTCGACGAACACTGTAGAAGGGTTAATGATGGTCGCTTGAGGCAGATGAAGGTTGACATCGAGTGAACAGGTGAAGGTTGACAGCGAGTGAACGGGTTCGAAATCTTGGTTTTAGTGGTCGAAATTGACTAGGTAAGGTATCTTAGGGGGTTACGAGGGTTTAGGATGAAATTTCGAGGGTTTTCTGGGTGAAAGGGGTTTCGTTTCTAAGGTTTCAATTATGGTTTGTTTCTGGATAAGAAAGGATCAATTAGGGTTTTCTAGATTTAGGGCTTTCAATTTAGAGTTTTCTGGTAGGGTCGATGGGTCTGGCTTGGAAGATGAATGACGATAGCAAGAAGATGACGACGTCAGTGGTGGGTTTGTGTATTTAGGATGGGTTACGAAAAGGCTCTGATACCATGTTGTTTAGAGAGGAAAGAAAGAAATGTGTAGGGTGTTAATGAATCCTAACACATGTCATTGTTATTTATATCATTGGGTATCATATTACATTACTTAGATATGCGATGTGGGACACACTACTAACATAAACTTATTCTAACACTTGTACTCATGTGTAAAGTACAAGGTCTTTATGCATTGGAGTTTTGGCACAATCAAAATCAGTTTTGACACTATCACTATCCACCAAGTATGCTAAAAACAAGAATTTTTTTTTTTTGTGGTGAAAGAGAAAGAATTTAGAGAAATGTCATTACAAACTACCAGATAAAAAAAAAATTACTGGATACAAAGACAACATAATAATAACATGGAGAATGATCTCCTAAGGGCTCCCTTAGCCAAATTCCGTGCGGACCAAGCCCTTCCGGATCAAATTTTGACGATCCGAACCGCTCAATGTTTTTAAAATGCATTTTCCAAGGTCCACGCGGAAAATATTCAAAAAAAAATACCCGGAAGGGCTTGATCCACACAGTTTTCGGTAAAACTGTACATATCTTCTATGCAGAAATTGTCCAGTACAAACCCAAGTGATTATTACACCTAGAGGTGGCAAATGGGTGGGTTGGGTTGGGTTTGTGCGGGTTGGTATGGGTTAAATGTGGGTGGGTTGAATATGGATCAAGCCAAACCCAACCCAACCCAACCTAACCCAATATTTTTATTTCTTTTTAAAAGTAGATCTTTCATTGCTCAAAATACATTCTACTGGGAACTTACCCAACTAAGCTTTGTAAAGGTCATGGTCTACCCAAATTTTTTTATAAAAAAAAAAGTAACTTTTTGCTTTATAAAGATTACACGGTTTCCAAAAAAAAAAAAAACTTACCCAAGAGGAGAACATTACAACAACAAAGCACCAAAATCTAGTGAACTTTCTCTCACTAGATTTTGTTTGTACATTACGGGAACATTACTTCTCCACCTAGATTTTGCAACATATGAGAGAGATGCGTGGGGTGGAAATTGTTTTCTGAAATAATTTAATTTTGATCCAAATTTGAACTCTTTAAATCTAACTTCAATACCGAATCCGAAAAAAACGAATATCCAATCTAAAAATCCAAATCCGATCCTTTAAAAAAAAAAAAAAACTTATACAACATTGTAGCAAAAAAGGAAAATTTTTAAATGAAAAATTGAATAAATTGTTTTAGACCTTATGATATTCGAATAGAATAAATTGAATTTTTACAAAGCATTTACAAGAAAGTTGAACAAATTGAATGTGTCGAATTATAGAGAGTAATTGAAATTGGAGGTAGTCAAACAATTAATAAATCCTAAAAAATGAAATAAATTATTGCATAATTATTAAAAAAAACTGCAGTTATTCGCATAGAATGAGCAAACCAAACATTTTTTAGGATTTATTAAAAAGTAACTAGTCACTATGGTGCATGGTGCAGTTCCGAATCAGGCACTCCCTTGCTTCGAAGCCGCCGTTATCGACGAGCACGCCTCCAGGCCCTCCCCTTACCGAATCTAGTTCAAGATATTGGGAATTTGGTTGTGAAATTCCAACCCATTTTAAACCCATTTTCAACCCAATCCAACCTTTGTAAATATGGGTTGATATGGGTTCAACCCATCCCAACCCATATTACAACATGGGCAGGTTGGGTTGGGTTATAAGTGGGTGGATTGGGTTGGGTTGTCAATTGCCACCTCTAATTACACATATAGTCAAGAGCTCCATGGCACGGTTAGGCATCGTGCAACTAGATGGATGAGGCCAACTAAATAGCTCTAAAGTCAGTGTTAAAACTACTGGAAAGATACGCAACCGTGGAAGGAAGAAAATACTGCTGCGGAGAATCGTTATTCATATGTGGTGATCTCCCTTAGCTTATTGGCACCTAATTGTAGCCAAAAAAAAAAATCACCGCTCAAGAAGCCAATCCACTAAACAATCACACATTAAACCAGGCCAACCAGATCAATAATGCAACACCAAGAATTAAGCATCAACACTCCAAATTGCTCCGCAAGATCAAACATTCCATGAAGCACCCCTCAAAGAATCAATGTGATGTCGAGTAACCCAGATAACAATAACTACCGCCACCACCAGTTCCAACTGATAACCAAAGGTTTCGTGGACCATATCATAACACCCAGAATAGCCAGCCATAAGATAACTCTCAAAGACGCTGAATGGACTGACACAAAACATACAACGTACACCAATGCATGTGTGTGAAAGAAACACTACCCGAGACAAGCATCCATGATGAAATTTAGAATAATTGTTATGTTTAAAATCTCTTCAAAATTTTAAAGTACTACAAAAAGGCAAACGGAAATGCACAAACAAGCATTACATCAACCACATTGTGAAACGATCGCAACGGAGACGGAGTGGTTCCAGTCGGGGAAAGTTGCTTGACAGGGAAGGGGAAACTGGAGGGAGTAGGTCAAAAAGCTACATGCATGTACAGGTCTACACAGAGAAACAAAAACACTAGGTGCTGCAGTGGTTAAGTAACGGGTTCAAACACCCGGTGACACATTTTTTTGAGATCTCCATTGGATCTCACCCCTCGATGTATAAGTCAATCACGGTTCAACAAGTTTAAAGTGATTCTCTATAGCAAGAGGTTTTGGAGGTTGATCGACTGAAATTTAGACCGATCTATGAGCAACAGTTGAACTAGCCGGTCCGATATAAATTTCAAAATATTGCTAGCCACGCATTTTGCTTGCTTTCACTGTTAGCCCTAGGGATTTAGACTTTAGAACCTTAATTAACAACTTCAATTTATTTGGACAATTTTTTTCTTTTGAACAACAAAAATTATTATTTCTTTATTAATTTTTTATATTGATACAAAGACAAAGGACAAGGAGAACGACATCATATTCCTAAACAAAGCTAAAAACAATCATGTGCATAGTCCTAGACCCAAACCCAAACCAAGATTGGCAAGAAGCCAACCAAGGAACACCCATCGGGCCAAGACCACAGATCTAATGGGCCAAGCGTGCCACAACCACCAAAAAGACCCCAAACGCCACACCATAAACCGTCGCCGCAGAACCAGCCCATCGTACGAAACACCCACGGCCTGCTACCGCAGATCTAAAAGGCGGCTCCGCAAGCCAAAAAGGGCAGAGCCAAGAGCCACAACGCCAACAAGAACACTACTCAACAAAACTCCACTTCGCCGTTAGGCTAGAAACCGGAAGCACCCAACAGTGCTAAATCCGACGGGAGCATGCTAGAATGGAAGGGGGCACCATGAGGAGGAGAAATATAGAGGAGGAGAAAAACGCCATAGCTAGGGAGAAAGAGAGAAAAAAAAAAGGAGAGGGGGGCAGTTTTTGGACAAATATGACCTCATATTTTAATGATTCCTCTCTCTCTCTCTCTCTCTCTCTCTCTATCTTAACATTAAAGAGCAGCACTAGAGGTACTGATCAATAATGCATAGATTGTCCTATGTGGCCCATGGGAAAAATCTGAGTCGTTCCTTAATCTTAAATAATTTTTCAAATGAGCCACGAAGAATTAGCTCAATCGGATAAACGTAAGTTATTGATCTAATGTTACAATTTTCATTCATAATTTAGAACGAAAAATTATAATATTAGATCAAACACTTATGGTTATTCGATTGAGCTGATTTTCCATCCGGTCATTCAAAATAAGTATTATTTTAAAATTAATGAACGACTACGATTTTAGTTTCTTGTGGGACCTGTAGATACCCTAAATTGGCTCGATAGATATTTTAAGTACCGCTGCAAGTGCGCTCCCGATGATGAAAATATACCCGAATGCTTTGGACTTCCAGTGCCTATCCAGACTCTGGACTTCCAGACTTCCATGATCCGAGCATTTTTTTGACGATTCGAACCGTCCAATGTGTTCAGAAAGTGTTTTCAAAGGTCTACGCGGGAAATCTTCAAAAAAAAAATACCAGGAAGGGCTTGATCTAAGCAGTTTTTCACAAAACTGTAAATATATAGTCTTTGGGGAAAAATACAAAATGCCCCCCATACTTTACACTCAATTACATATCGCATCCCAAACTTCGACTTATTTCAATTTACCTCCTAAACTTAAACTCCGTTATTCAAAACAACTCCTTCCGTCCCAATCCGTTACCTCATTAACAGAAAATGATGAGGTGGCGGTTAATGGAGAGAAAAAATCGTTAGTGGGGGCACAAACACCCCAAAACGACGTAGTTTTGGGGTGGCCCAAAGAGGAAAAAAAAATATACCTAAAATCAGTCTCTCTCTCTCTCTCTCTCTCTCTCTCCTCCCAAATCAGATTAGTAAACACATGAGAAGCCCAGATCCAAACCAAAAATGTTTTAGACTTCAATTCCAATTTTCCTTTCAAGCACATGCACAAGAATTGCCAACGACGGCCACATCCGTCGAAGTGTCCATATCACGCCACGTGTTTTTGTTCATTTCGTGTTCGAGGATGAGGTGGAAGGGAGAAACGGCGGAGGCGCTGGCCGTGGATGGGAGATCAGACGAGCTGGATTTGGAGGAGGGGGGAGAGAGAGGTGGGCGGAGGACATTTTAAAAAAGAGAAGGCGAAAGTGGTGGGGTCGAAGTGGAGGGTGGAGCGGAGGATGGGGTGGGTAATTTGGAGCTCGTGGATGGCGGTTTGGAGGAGGGAGAAGTCTGGTGGTTTCGAGAGGAGGAGGGCTACGGTTGTGCCGGTGCCGATTGGGACGGCCTTGCACCAACTATGCTCGGTGGCGCCGACGGGGCGGGACTTGGGTTGCGGTGGGTTTGGGTTGTTGGTCTCAGACATGGGGGACTGATAGATGATTTTTTTGAGTTTTTTTTCCCTCTTTGGGCCACCCCAAAACTACGTCGTTTTGGGGTGTTTGTGCCCCCATTAACGGTTTTTTCTCTCCATTAACCACCACCTCATCATTTTCTGTTAGTGAGGTAACGGATTGGGACGGAAGGAGTCATTTTGAATAACGGAGTTTAAGTTTAGGAGGTAAATTGAAATAAGTCAAAGTTTGGGATACGATATGTAATTGAGTGTAAAGCATGGGGGGCATTTTGTATTTTTCCCTAGTTTTTGCAAAAAACTGTAAATATACAGTTTTTGCAAAAAACTGCTTGGATCAAGCCCTTCCCGGTATTTGTTTTTGAAGATTTTTTGCATGGACCATTGAAAACACCTTTTGAACACCTTGGATGGTTCAGATTTCTCAAAAACAATTTTTAACGTGAAAAAATTACATTTTTTCTTATTTACGGGAGGTCCTTACTAGAAAATTTGCCTAACGTCCGGACCACAAAATGCTTCCCATCCAAACCACAAAATGCGGACCTAACGTCCGGACCCCACTTTCCGGACCAAATTTTGACGATCCGAACCGTTAGATGTGTTTAAAACGTGTTTTTAAGGTCCAACACTAGGATTCATTAAAAAACAATATCGGGAAGGGCTTGATCGGATCAGTTTTTCATAAAACGTGTATATGTGCACTTTTATGAAAAACTACTTGGATCAAGCCCTTCCCGGTATTTTTTTTTTACAAATCCTCGTGGTGGACCTTAAAAATACATTTTAAACACATTGAGCGGTTCGAATCGTCAAAATTTGGTCCAGAACTATGAGGTTTGGACGGGTCCGGATTTTTGTGGTTTGGATGGGAAGCTCTTCCTATATATATATATATATAGGATCCCGTTCTACTAAGGACTCCCTCAAACTCGTAATTTGCGGACCTCATGGATCGGGGTCGAATCTCGACGATCCGAACCGCTCAATGTGTTTAAAACGTGATTTTAAGGGTCACCGCGAGGATTCGTCCAAAAAAAATACTCGGAAGAGCTTCATTCGAGCATTTTTCGATAAATTATATATGTACGGTTATTATGAAAAACCGCTCGGATGAAGCCCTTTCGGGTATTTGTTTTTTGTGATTTCTTGCGATGGCCATGGAAAACATGTTTTAAACACATTGAGCGGTTCGGATCTTCGAAATTTGGTCCGGAAAATCAAGAAAGGGGCGGTCCTCACGGAGGAGATCTTTGAGGGAGTCCCTTAATATATATATATATATATATATATATATATATTCAGTTCCATTGTTGAAGAAAACGGGATTGCAAGCAGAACGAGAAAGATTGGATGGTCCGAAGCAGCAATCAATTGATGGCAGGGATCACCAAAATGTGAAAGATATACAATGATGAATGTGTATGTCTAAATCAGTAGTTAATTCATATATGCGGATGGTAGTAATGTGTAGTCTCTAATTAAACAATATACTTCTTTGATTAAGATGTTTACCTCGAATCTGGAGATAAGTTCTCAGGCCTATGGCTTGTCACCCAAGTCGCGTTGAGGTTTTATGTGCCATTAGGTCCCGAGAAGGGAATTGTTGGCCTTGACTCGTAAGCCGTTGACAGACGAGTATGTTTGAAATTTATTTTCATATTCGATTTTAATATTTTAATCAACGATAGTATAAGGTTTACTTTGAAACTACCATAACCTACTTCACACATGTATGAATTAACACCTGCATAATGACTACTTTGTCTCTAGATAGATCTTCTATATCAGTAAAGAATGAAGAAATTGTTGAGTACTCCCAGTCTAAACAGCTTAATCAGTGGACAATACCCGAAGTAGAACCTAAAAGGATCTACAAATTAGGTCTTTTTTACTACATCAGTAAGAATGCTATTAAGACTTCAGAACAAACAATTTGTCTTGACACTAATGATAAAACTATTAAACTTTCATGTTTAAGAGACATCCAGCGGTGTATGCATAAATATAAATATATGCATATTGGTTTAATTCAAGTTGCTTTTAAACCCTTAACTTTACCAGGATTAAACTCCAGTATTCAAGCAGATTTACGTGATGCTAGATGTATCGATTGGAAATCCTCTCTTATGGGGATTGTTCAAACTAGTTTATGTCACGGACCAGTATATTTCAATGTTTATCCAAATCTTGCTCTGTCATTAACTGATAGAAATTTGTTTGAAGATGTAAGTTTGCATATTCAGACACAAGGTTATAATTTTCTACCTGGATCTGAAACTGTTGCCGTAATTTACCGTATTCATTATAAAGTTATTAATGCCATGTGTCCTAATGCTATTTTGCGTAGTGACCCAGGGAAAACGGTGGTTATTGAAAGCAACCTTTTGACCACCAACGTAGCAGTACCAAGGTTAATTAATTGGGAAGAAGTTAATTTTCCCACTACCTGGACAATTCCGAATGCAGTAGCACCACAACCTATCATTAGTAGTCAGGTTGATCAAATCATACAAACATCTGAAGGAGACGTAGAAATAAGGTTTACTCCTGAAAATGTTAGCCGTATCTCTTTGTCCAAAAGCGTTTCTTCTAGAAATAGCTTTCCTCCATACAAAGTTTCCCATCAAACCACTTCAAGACACTCTGAGTCAGAAGTACCAGAACAAACACCTTCTGAGGTTCTAACAGAACCTTCCGAATCTCATATAGAGGGACTACGAATTTCAGAACAACAGATTCCTCATGGAATTTACAGTAGTAGCGCGAGTAAAAAGCGTGACTCGCCGACAGCTCTAGAAATGGCTTTTCATATATAAGGTTTTTATGAATTACACACCTAATTCTCTTATTAGGATGATTATCAATAAAGAATTTATGTCTCCTGAACATCAAGAGTTTAGGAATTGGTATTTTACCAAGTTTGATAAATCAGAACAAGATTTTATAAAAGAACATTTTTATAAAGATTTGGAAATTCGCTAAGATATTTTTTAGAAAATGGTTTCTCGAATGGTATCAAAATCAATATCATATAGCCGTAATTCAAGATTTTCAAAAAAATTGGAGTAAAACGGATGGAACTATTATTAAGTCCATTCATCCTCCTCCTGAGCCTCTTCATATGGAAAGCAGTAAAAATGTTTTAGAAGCTACTCCATGTAGATTCTTCATCCGCTACTCTTAGTACTGAGAATAGTCATATTATCAAACAGAATAACTTTACCAATATGAGTCTTCAAACTATTGGTAATCAGTTAATTCGGATAGAACATGATGTTCAAGCTGTAATTCAAAATCAGAAGGTTATCTCATCTGTTTCTTCTACTCCTTTGACTTCCATGACCAAAGCTTTAGAAGTAAAGGATATTAAACCAGATATTAAGCCACCTATACCTTTAGAAAATTTGATTCTGAATTTATCGATCAGCTCATGGGTCAAACGGATAAGTTGCATATCAGTACTCTTTAGTTCCAATTCGGATAGTAGTATTTCTGAATCCGAGTTAGATTCACATCAAATCCAGGATATTCAAACCTCTTTTCAAAATATGAGCAATTTATCTGTTAACAAGCTGGAATACGATGAAAGAGGGCCAAGAAGTTATAATATTCAAAAAACTTCCTACAAAAGGCCAACTCCCTAAGATTTACTCTGGGAAGAAGATTTTTCAACGTTCAGTATTCCTATAGTGCCAAAACCATTTATGAATGGAATATAGATGGTTTATCAGAATATAGATTTATGAAGTAATTCATAAAATGTTAATGTATTCTAGCGTTTGTGAGGCCGTCGGTAATAAGGATAGGGATATCGCTTCCTATATTATCAATGATTTTTTCCAGTAGCCTTAAAGGATGGTGGGATAACTATCTTTCTGAGGAACAACACACAGAAATTTTAAACGTTGTTAAAACTGAAATGGAAATTGATCAGAATACGCAACAGCCAAGATCCCAACCGAAACAAGATGTTGTTAATACTCTTATTCAAGCTATAATTTTGCACTTTATTGGAGCTGTAGAATAGCGTCAAGAAAGAGGAAGGGAGTTGTTACAGAATCTAAGATGCCCTTCGCTAACCCATTTTAGATGGTATAAGGACGTCTTTATTACTAATGTTATGTAGTGTAAAGACGCAAATTCGGAACATTGGAAGGCCAAATTCATTGATGGCTTACCTCCCCCCTTTGCCAAAAAGGTCCACCAAAAGCTTATGGATCTTAGTGAAGGAAATATAATTCATTGGGCTAATTGTACTTATGGCCATCTTATCAGTATTTGCGTACAGGTTGGTTTATCCATTTGTAATGATATGAAGCTGCAATACCAACTTAATAAACAGAATCTTACAAGCAAAAAGGAAATTGGTGAATTTTGTCAACAATTTGCTTATGATATGCCTACCCATTTTCCTAAGAAGCATTGTAGAAAGACTGTTTCAAAGTCTTCGAAACCGAATAAAAAGTATAAAAAACAATCCTACAAAAAATTACCCAGCGAAGTAGAAAATGCGAAAAGTGAAAGAAACGTTAGTCCCAAAAAAGAAATCAAAATCAGAAACTTGCTGCTACAAGTGCGGCAAAATTGGCCATTATGCCAATAAATGCTTAACCAAGAAAAAGTTGAACGAACTTCAGCTAGATAAAGGTCTCAAGCTGCAACTCAGTAAGTTGCTCCTTAATTCAAGTGAATCCTTTGAATCCGAATCTGAAAGTGATGAGCTTAATGAGTTAGAATATTCTTCTTCCTCATAATCAGAATCCTCCTCCCAAGAAGCATGCACATGTAAGTGTTGTTCTTCTTCTAAAAAAGATTATCTGAAAGCTTTTGCTAACCTGAATATATTAAGTATAAATATTTAAAAAAAATCCCAGCAGGATATTTTGGATCTTGTAGACACCCCAATTTTGACCCAAGAAACTTATCAAGCATCCCCAATGATGAAAATGCCTAATAAGAGCACGCGAGGCTTGATTGTGAACTTGGAAACCCCACCAAAACCTCTTCAAAATAAACCCGAGCTTGCATCACCTTCTAGTAAATTCAAAACCCTCTTTTTTGATATATAAAATGTCCCAATCCGTTTTGAAATGAGGGAGATGTGCCTGTTTTACCAAAACGACTTGCTTTCTCGACCTTCTGAGGGTAACATGGTCATAGATTTTGATGTAAAAATCATCTTGGGTTCAAAACACTTGGGTTAGAAAGTAGACTCGATAAGCTTTCCAACGCTTCAAGCCATGAACAAAACGGAGCTCGGTAGCATCCGAAATGGCCCCACGAAGTTTGGATTGTTGTGTTGCCTCCCAGTCCAGCGCCTGGATTACCCTATTCTAGGCGCCCAGACTCAATCCAGGCGCCCGGATTCCCAATTCCAGGTGCCCGAACTCACTCCAGACACTTGCATTCTAAAGTGAAACGAGCGGGAAGGAGCGTCTTGGAGGATTTTTTTGGAGATTTTCTGCAGAAATCTGTTAGAGTAGGGGGGGGGGGGGGAGATGATGGACTATGATGCCCCTCTAAGCTTCACCCCTAAGAGGTCCTAGTGACCTTTTGAACCTTTTCTAGCCTATAAATCCCCCTCATCTCTCTCATTTGAGGGGGAGGCTCAATCACACTCCTTCTTTCTACTGTTATGCTGCCAAACCTCCTCTAAAAACTGATTTCCAGTAAACTTCTCTTCAATTTCTTCATTTTCCATCTCAAGAACCCATCCTTACACCACATAAACCTTCTATATTCTACTCTCCTCAACCAAACCCCATCATAGCACTTATTATCTGCCCTTAGTACCTCTGTTCACTCAAGACCAGCAACTACACTTCCATAAAACCCACTCAAAAACCCATTTCAAGTCCATTATTCAAGCTTTTCAAGGTAGTTTTTCTACCAAAACAGTGTTCAAGGGCCCTGAGGGGACACCACCCAACCTTTATTGGTCCTCAATACCAATTAAAGGTTTGGGAAGGTTGAAAGTACAATAAAAGAGAGCATCCATGCTCATCCCATACATCTTTGGAGCATTTAATCATGAGTTTATTACATACATATTCTTCTCAAGTATAAAATTTCCTTATCTAACTCCATAAAGGCAAAGAGTCACATTCATCATACATAATCAATTTGTTCCTTTTTGTTTGGTCATTGAGCATGTCAAAATTTTGATTTTCAAGTTCCATATCATCCCTTGAGCAAGGTTTTTAGAGTTATTTAGTGTTGATCATTCATATTGCATCATTTAGAAGTTCATCAGAAAGAAATATGAAGGTTTACTTGCAACTTGTGAATGAATCT
Organism: Vaccinium myrtillus; assembly: GCA_016920895.1. NCBI lineage: Eukaryota > Viridiplantae > Streptophyta > Magnoliopsida > Ericales > Ericaceae > Vaccinium > Vaccinium myrtillus. The sequence continues at coordinate 13,443,595 of CM029277.1, forward strand.
GAAGTTGATGAAAAATTAGCCTGCAATGCATTCTAGGCGCCTGGATTCACATAATCCAGGTGCCTGCGCCTAATCCAGGTGCCTACACTCACCCAATCTAGGTGCCGACACCCAATTTAGGTGCCTACACCCACCCAATCCAGGTGCCCACACCCAATCCAAGTGCCTACACTCACCCAATCCAGGTGCCCACACCCAATCCAGGTGCCTACACCTGGTCCAGGTGCCTGGACCAGGTTAATCCAGGTGTTCAGTTTGTAATCCAGGTGTGATTTGTATCGAGTTCGTGGGTGTGTGTTGGGGTCTTTTAGCATGGTTTAAGTCTGTTTTAGCATAGTTCATGGTTTTATGCACGGTTCTTTACCACACATGACACTTAGCACATGTATTCACATACATCATATTGACATTTTAAATGCATTTACGTGCTCTCACATGTATTTGTAATTAAAGTCCATCCAAACAATATTTTCTAAAATCCCTTGTGCATTGAGTAGAGACCGGTGGTCGCACCGGGTGAGAGGGGTGCTTTAAATTCCTTCCCCTCTCGTAACCTAGCTCCCGAACCCGAGAAATCTCATTTTGAAAGACCGGTGAAAATATTTTCCATACCTAGGGCAAAAGAGTCATTTTTCAATTAGTTTCTCGGGTATGGTCCTCAAACCCGGGTGGCGACTCCCGTTAATCAATCAAATCATTTTCCAAACCCATTTTGTGGAATTCCGTGGGGTGTTCACAGATCTCTTAGATCAGATTCCTGATCCTGAAATTAGGTGAAAAATTATTGAAATTTCTCTTACTTCTTCTGTTTCAAAATCAGAGCCAGAAAAACCAAATATTACTACTAAGTATTATAGTATTAATGAAGTTTTTAATCGCCTAGAAGGAACCAGTACTTCTTCTAAACCTGCTACTCTTCAAGATCTTAGGAGAGAGGTTAATGAACTTAAAGCTGAATTACAATAGTTAAAGATTTCTCATTTGGAGAATCAAGGAAGTCTAGTTTCTGTAAAGAACAGACTCTCTCTCTAGCTTGAAAAGATTAAGTCTGAAACCTGTTAGTACTAAGGAAGAACCTCAAACTTCTGAGGTTTCTACTTATTTAAATAGTATCAGCAAGGTTACTCATCAGAAATGGTATATTCAAATTAATTTAGTTATTAATCGGGAGTATATATTCAAAATGCTACTGCCCTTGTTGATAGTGGAGCAGATATGAACTGTATTCAGGAAGGATTAGTTCCTACTCAATATTTCGAGAAAACAGTTCAATCTTTAACTTCTGTGGGAGGAAATAGGATGCATATTCAGTATAAATTATCTGACGTTTTAATCTGTAATGATGGTACTTGTTTACCAGCAGTATTTTTACTTGTTAAAAATCTTCAACAACAAGTGATTTTAGGAACACCTTTTTTGAATATGATCATGCCAATCAATAAAATTGATCCGACTGGTATTTATAGTCGTATTCAAGATCATGATATTACTTATCCTTTTATCACTGATCCTGAAACTAGAATTATTCAGGAACTGCAAGGTTTTCTTCAAAGCAAAGAAAAACAGTTAAATTTTCTTCAAAAAGAAATCCAAATAATGGATATCAATCAGAAAATTTTATCTGCTTTTCTATAAGAGAAAATTAAGGAAATTGAGAATCAATTTTTGAAAGAAGTTTGTAGTGATCTGCCAAATGCTTTTTGGGATAGGAAACGACATATTGTTTCTCTTCCCTATAATCAGGATTTTGATGAAAAAAATATTCCTACAAAAGCTCGTCCCAGTGAGATGAAATCTGATTATTTGGAGCTTTGCAAAAAGGAGATCCAAACTCTCCTTGATAAAAAACTAATCAGAAAAAGTTACTCTCCTTGGAGCTCTACCGCATTTTATGTTTTCAACAATGCAGAAAAAGAACGTGGGGTTCCTCGTCTTGTTATTAATTATAAGCCCCTACATGATGTTTTGAAATGGATAAGATATCCAATTCCGAATAAAAGATCTGCTAGACAGGTTACAATCCGTAGTCATCTTTTCTAAATTTGATTTGAAATCTGGATATTGGCAAATCCAAATTGAGGAAAAAGATCGGTACAAAACTGCATTTGTTGTTCCTTTCGAACATTACGAATGGAATGTCATGCCATTCGGTTTAAAAATGCCCCATCAGAATTTCAGAATATTATGAATGAATATATCAAAGGGAAACAGAATTCTTTACTAGATTTTTTAACTCGTGAAATTTTACAACAAACTAGTTAATTATTGCAGATGGATGCAGCAGAACGGCAGTGACTTATTGATGAAATGAACCAATTATGGATTAAATCAGTCATCCATCCTCATACAAAAATAAATCTTTTATATTGGATCAGAGAGCTCAATAAGAGACTCGATCGTTTCAGAATCAATCTTCAACCTAATGAAGAACCAACATATCATTATATGAGATTTTCTGTAAAAAGGCTTCAGAAGGGCCTTAATATTCTTGCTAGAGTTTAATTTATTTTACTCATTGCAGATATTTATGGAGCCACCCGATCGTGGTCGAGGTCGTGGCAAGAAATCAGCAAACCAACAGTATTATGGAAAGGGAAAACCTCTTTCTTTATCAGAATACCCAATATTGGAGGAATCTTCTAGTCAATCTAAACAGAAAACTGCAAAAAAGGAGTTTGAGCAAGGTCCTCAGTATGTAAAGAAGAATATAACAGAACCTGTGATCACTATAGCTGTAAGTGATCTAAAGTTGCATCAGGATCCATGGTACCTTAAAGAACGGTATCTTCAAAATCAGCAGTATACTGTTCAAGAAGGAAAACCTCGATATATTTATGAGGCAATCCTTATTGAAACGTCATCAGTACAACTAACTCATCATCATATAGTTGAAACAGATCCGAAGACACCAATCACCTATTGTAAATGCTATATTGTTAGGGTGATTCATCCACATGAATGGGGACTCTCAACATTTGCAACTAGAACATTAAAAATTAATGATCAGAAATATAATTACTGGGATTATGTCCGAGCCTGGACATATGCATTCTACTATCAGAATCCAGTACGAACTCATTCGTGGTTCATCAGTATAAATCCAGAAATCTTAAACACATATGGGTTTCCATCTTGGTTCCTCCATTGGTGGGAATTTCATGCCCCAGAAATCGAGATATTACCAGAATCTCTTCAGAAACCATTCCCTGCATGGTTTAAATATCATCCGAAGCTCAAGGGAATTTCAGCAATAAATCCACCTATTGGTCAAGATCTCTTATGGTATTGCATTGAGTTCAGAATTGCATGGATATGGCAGTGGGGATATGAAATCTCCCAGAACCATCTTCGTATATCAGAATTGCAAATAAACTTCTTTGTCAAATGGTGGTCTCGATTTGAGACTGATAAATGTTTAACATTTATTAATGAAACCGTAGAAAAATACCAAGCTGACTATATGAGTTAGAATTCTTCAACCAGTAACCCATCACAGGGTTCCGTAAACTTTGTTCAGCAAATGAAACTTATGATTCAGAATCGATATCCAAATTTGTCTGAGCATGAGCAGGACATTAAACTTATGGACCTTATCAAAAATCAGTATTTGGCTCTCCAAGGTCCTAGCTCATCCCAAGCAGATTCAAAAAGTGACATATCTATGTCCTCACAACCAGATGATTTGGACCAAGGACGTTTCACATGCTTAGCCGGAGAATCTCAGGACCCGGAAGATGATACTGAAGTTTACCCAGATGAGGCCGACCTTTGGGACTCTATGATTGAACTAAAAATGTTAAAAGCTAAGGAAAAGAAGAAAAATCGGTGAGAACTATCTAGAGGAAATCAGAAGATTGCAGAAGCTATGAAACGTCATCCATGACGTCAGCTACAGTAAAAACTTTGTAAAAACGTCATTCGTGATGTCATCTACAGTAACTGCTACAGTTGCGCGTCTATAAAAAGCTGTAACCTGCCCACTGGAAGGCAGACTTTCCAGTACCCTCTCTCTCTCTTTCATTCTTGGCTTCTCATCTCTCTCTTACCCCCAATTGTAAAAATCTTTTTATTTTCCATCAATAAAGATCAGAATTATCAATAAGTTCCTCTGTCTTTCTTTATAAGTTTTTATCTTGTTACGATCTATACATACACATTCGTCATTGTATATCTCTCACATTTTCACTGCAAAAATCTCAAACTTCGATCAGATGGAAAACAGCCGAGACAGGTCTAAAAGGACTTACACGTTCATGAATAAAGAGGATGGGTATTATATTTATGGACCTACAAGTAATATACTTTATACTTTATTCCCTTTTTTTAATTTATAAATGAGGTATATATATACACCCCACTTCTAGTGAGGGATCCCATACTTTACTAAAGTGCGAAACTCACATTTTCTGATCAAATTTTGACGATCCTAACTGTTAATTACACTACACTACTATCTATATAGTACTGCACCTATGTTGGGACAATTGACAAAAGATAAAATTCCACCACCCACCACTTGTGAGTCGTGTTAGAAGTATTTTTATAGCCCCGAAATGGAGCTACGACTTAAATATGGGTATTGGCAAGTAAATCCAAGTTTCCAAACCAAACCCTCCATCGGTGACAAAAGGAATTGGGATCTCCGTAATGATCGTAATTGGGGGTCCTCTAAAATCTTTATTTTGGATCGGAATCGTTCATTTTTTTCAAGAATATTGAGCACATTGTGTATACAAAAAATTATGATTATCGGAGATTGGTAGACACACAATTGAGACAAATTTTTCTTACGGTTTAATCTCTAAATGATATTGACTATTTATTTTCCTAAAACAAATGGTATCAGACCATATGGTTATCAATACCTAATTAGTTTGATTTTTTTTATTAATGATCTATTCAAAATTCCTGACAAAATTAAACGGTTCTGATTCCAAATATAAATTATGAAGGGTCCATAATTAAAGACATTATGAAGTGTGTGTGACTTGGCCGTGACAAAAGGGCTTAAATAGAGTGCATGTTTCTATGCAAATTCATTGAATTGTATCGCTGTATCTACAAGGTTATCGCATCTTTCCTAATTTAGAAAGCACCATGTCTGTGGTTGCAAAACATGCACCAGCCCACTTGCATTATTCTTTATTGCCGATGCTTCCTTCTATTCTAATCTCAGGCTGAGTTTCTCAAAATAAGTTACGGTATTAAAAGTCAATTTTAAAATTTGTCTTTATTTAAAAGAATTTCGCCTTTGTTGGTTTGCCTTAAACTTTTGTAATTTATTAATTTTTCTCTGTGAGATGAATTGGAAAAGTAAAAAAAATATGGCAGAAAAAAAAAAATTTGTGTGAAAAATATCCAACTTTTAGCACTTTTATACCGTCTAAAAGTGCTAATAGTTATATATTTCCAAAACAAATTGGGTTCGAGTTTTGGTTTATGTTATTTTAGGCCTCATGTTTCGAAGTATTTCAGTTGGCCCATTAATTTTTTTAAAACTTTTTTTTTGGCTAAAATATTAAAGGACTAAAGACTTTCTTTATAATAAAACACTAATGATAAAAATCTAGTGGTGACGGTCCTCTATAATTTTGGAATAATTTCTTTATTTTAGTAGAACAATATAACATTTTGTTAAAATCATTGTGGTGCTAACTACAGGAACTTGTCCCACCTTGGCTCAATGAGTCCCACCTTGGCTCCATCCTTGAGCAGGCCATGTAGAAAATTAAGGTGTCCAAAATTATTTTAATAGTTCAGATTAGCAAAAAACTCTAGAAAGTTTTTTTGATTTTTTTTTTTTTAAAATTTGGACTACTGATTGTCGGATGAATGACCAAAATGCATGCAACTGCCAAAAATTCGGGCCCAAATGACTATTATGCCATATGGATTAAAGGGCAGTTCTTTGCAAATCAACTGAATGGTAATTTTAATTTAGATTGTTGAAAAGAAAATTGGGCCACTTAGCCAAAAATCCAAAACATTTGACATTTTTAAAAAGTAGGACAAGAAACTTTTGCAATCAAACACAAAAACAAAAAACATTTGACATTTTTAAAGGGAAGGACAAGGAACTTTTGCAATCAAATATAAAGATTAAAAATATTAATGAAATGTCACTAATTTTAAAAAGTTTGAATTTCATACATAAAATTCAAAAAAAATTGCTACCCCATCTTCGGCCGACCACTTCCGGCGACCAAAAAAATTAGTGAAATGTCAATAATTTTTAAAAATTCTAATTTCAAACATAAAATTCAAAAAATCACCGACCCACCCCCGCCGACCACAACCCCAACTCTGGCCGACCACTTCAGGCAACCAAAAAAATTAGTGAAATGTCACTAATTTTTTAAATTTCTAATTTCGAACATAAAATTCAAAAAAATCACCACCCACCTCTGGCCGACCACTTCCAGCAACAAAAAAAAAATAGTGAAATGTCACTAATTTTCAAAAAATTCGAATTTCGAACATAAAATTAAAAAAAATTGCCACCCACCTCCGACCGACCACAAAATTAGTGAAATGTCACTAACTTTTAAAAATTAAAATTTCGAACATAAAATTCAAAAAAATTACCACCCACCTCCGGCCAACCACCATCCCACCTCTCGCTGACAACTTCCGACGACCAAAAAAATTAGTGGAATGTCACTAATTTTGTAAAACTCTAATTTCGAACATAAAATTCAAAAAAATCGCCACCCACCTCTGGCCGACCACTTCCGGCGACCAAAAAAATTAGTGAAATATTACTAATTTTTAAAATTTTGAATTTCGAACATAAAATTCAAAAAAATTGCCACCCACCTCTGGCCGACCACCACCCTACCTTTGGTCGACCACTTCCAACGACAAAAAAAAATTAGTGAAATGTCACTAATTTTTAAAAATTCGAAATTTCGAACATAAAATTCAAAAAAAATGCCACCCACCTCCGGCCGACCACCAAACTTTGGCCGACCACTTCTGATGACCAAAAAAATTAGTGAAATGTCACTAATTTTAAAAAATTCTAATTTCGAACATAAAATTCAAAAAAAATACCACCCCACCTCTAGCCGACCACCTTCGGCGACGAAAAAAAATATTGAAAATTTTTTAGTAATTTTTTTTTTTAAAACTTGAGTATGGTGGTCGCCCGGACTAACCCTCTATTGCGTCTGTGCCAGCTCTGTCCAACCGATGGAAACATACAAAATCACAAAATGCAAGGACAAGAGAAGGAAGACATACAAAACGCGCACACGAAGAGACAGAGGAAACCCAAATCGACAGGCATCAAATAAATAAAAGCTACTAATGGTACCACCAAGAAACGAAATTCTTACATTACAATGGCAGAATAGAAAAACGAGAACAATTAAACTCCAATTGATCTCAAGCGCAAGGCAGATCCTGGAAACTCACGAAGAAAAAGAGACCAAATCAAACCCAAATAGAAGCTCAGTTCCCCCAAATAGAGAGAGAGGTGTGTGTTTTATCCTTTTATTAAATTATAATTACAAATAATGTCTTTATGTTTGAATGCAAAAGTTTTTTTTTTTTTTTTTTTGGGAAAAAATTGTAAAAGTTCCTTGTCCTTCCCTTCAAAATTCAAATAGACAAAATATTGTGTATTTATGACTAATTATTCCAAGAAAATTACTACTCCTACATAAAATTGAGTGTGGATGAAAGATTACTGAATACTATATATGCAGGAGAAATTTCTTTCTAGATGAATACAGTTTGCTACGCACCTTGACTTATTAGAGCATCTCCAACCACATTCTTCAATTCGAAGAACCAAAAGGAGAAATTTCTTTCTAGATGAATACAGTTTGCTACGCACCTTTACTTATTAGAGCATCTCCAACCACATTCTTCAATTTGAAGAACCAAACTAATATTCTTTACTAAAAAGGGTGAGTATACAGTAAATTTTTGGTATGGAGTATTTTTTACTACATTTTACTTTTTGTAATTTTTTTATTAGTTTTTGTTGGGGTTGTGTATTTTTTCAAAAGATTTCTTCAAAACCACTTGTCCCACATTGGCTAGCTAGAACACATTTGTGTTCCTTATATGTGTGGAGGCTCCATGGACTATCGATGAGCTAGGCCCAAGAGAGGCCTCGCGCGCACACGGGTTGGGCCAAGGTCCAAGCCAATTTGTGAAAACCGATCCGGAAACTAGTTACCCGGGTGCGCGTTGCGAACCTCGCGCGCAGGGGGGTGCAAATCCCCGAATTCGGAGCCTCGCGCACACAATTAGCACATGTTTTTGCAAAAAAAATTTACGGAAAGATTTTTTCCTTTTGACCAATCTGTTTTGTTTTGGAAAAGATTTTTTTCCTACCGTTACAATATTTTTTCTTACCGTTACATAATGAAAAAAAACGTGTTTTGACCGCGTGTAAACAGCCGTTACAGAAATGATTAAAACATGTGCAAATAATTTTTTTGGTAAATTGATTCAATCACAGCAAAGTGATTGAATTCGGAGCCTCGCGCACACAATTAGCACATGTTTTGCAAAAAAAATTTACGGAAAGATTTTTTCCTTTTGACCAATCTGTTCTGTTTTGGAAAAGATTTTTTTCCTACCGTTACAATATTTTTTCTTACCGTTACATAATGAAAAAAAACGTGTTTTGACCGCGTGTAAACAGCCGTTACAGAAATGATTAAAACATGTGCAAATAATTTTTTTGGTAAATTGATTCAATCACAGCAAAGTGATTGATTTTGCTTTTCAAATACAATTTTTCGTCTTGGCTATAAAAGGAGCTGTGCATTTGACACCCACCGGAAAAAAACCATTTCACTACAGGAATTCAGAGAGCAAGAAAAGGGTCGATTGTGTTTTGCATTTCCGGTCGTTTCCCGTGCAGAGAAGATCGAGACAGAGGCTGTATTCTGACCTGTTTTATCCTGGAGGCGGCGTGACTACAACTGCTTGCACAAAGAGGGCGGAGCCGCGAAACGTCTTAAAGAGAGCGACCTAGTCCGCGGCTCAACCCAAAACAGCTGCCAACTTTCTGTGGTATTTCTGTTCACTTATTACAGATTATGAGGTAAACGGTTCCATTATTTTTAAATTACTTCCAACAATTTTAAGACGTTTTTATCCGCAATGAAATTCGAGAACAAATCTGTTTCTGCTCTCACCGATATCAACAAGCCATTTCGATTTGAAGGCTTGCATTATAAACGGTGGAAACAAAAGCTGTTCTTTTACCTCACTACCCAGAAATTGGCTTCTTACTGCTCTTCCGTTAAACCCGCTGCTTCTAATCCGTCCACTGACCAAAACCGTCAAGAAATTCAAAAATGGACCGATGATGATTTTCTGTGCAAAAACTATATCCTAAATGATTGTCTGATGATTTATATGACTACTACTCCACTTTTGAAACCGCCAAAGATGTTTGTGATGCATTACAGAAAAAATATGATACTGAGGAGGTTGGATCGAAAAAATATCGATGAAAAATGATCGATGAAAAATCTGTGGTGGCCTAATCCCATGAGTTACAGAAAATTACTCATGAATTTTTGTCTGAAGGTGTGACTATTGATGAACAATTTCAGGTTGCAGTCCCCATCGACAAACTTCCTACAGGATGGAAAGATTTCAAGAAAGATCTCCGCCACAAAACAAAGGAGTTTTCGATGGAGAGCTTGATTGCCCGTCTTCGGGTTGAGGAGGAGGCACGGAAACAAGATCAGAAAGATGAGGTTCTTTTTGTTGCTAACAAAAGGAATCAAAGCTTGGATGTGCTAAAGCCGAAAGGAAAGATCATGAAACCAAACCAGAACCGCAAGATTCAGAATGTGAAGTCCCATCAGAACAGGAACCAACCCCCTTCAGGTGGCCAGGCTTGAAACACGGACTCTGTCCAATTTGTGTGTTACAATTGTAACAAGCCTGGTCACATGACAAGAAATTGCAAGAACGTCAGGCGTCGCTCTGGTCCCCAAGCGAACATGGTGAGTGATGAACCACTCGTGGCTATGATATCAGAAATCAATCTGGTAAGTGGTTCAGAAGGGTGGTGAATAGACATTGGCGCTTCTCGCCATGTCTGTTATGACCGTTCCTTGTTTAAGAGTTATTCTGAAATTGATGATAAGAAAGTGTTATTGGATGATTCCCACACCACTAAGGTTGTTGGTGTTGGTGACATTGATATTAAATTCACCTCTGGAAGGACTGTTACTCTGAAAGAAGTCCTACACACTCCAGAAATCAGGAAGAATCTTGTGTCGGGCTACCTCCTCAACAAGGTTGGCTTTACTCAGACACTTGGAGCGGATCAGTATACGCTCACCAAAAATGGAGGATTTGTTGGTAAAGGTTATGCTACCGATGGAATGTTTAAACTTAATGTTGACATGAATAAAATTACTACTTCTTCTTATATCGTTTGTTCTGTGAATGTTTGGCATGCTAAACTTTGTCACGTGAACAAGAAATTGATTAAAAAATGAGTAACTTAAGGTTTTATTCCTTACATTTCCTTAAATGATTTTGAGAAATGTGAATCATGTAGTCAGGCCAAAATCACTAAGAAACCGCATGAATCAATTTCTAAGGAATTAGAATTGCTTGATTTGGTGCACATTGATATTTGTGAACTAGACGGAGTTCTCACTAGAAATGCACAACGATATTTTATCACGTTCATTGATGATCATTCTAACTACACTTCTGTTTATTTGATGAAGCTTAAAAGTGAGGCTTTTGACATGTTTAAGATCTTTCTAACTAAAGTTGAGAATCAATTTAATAGAAAGATTAAGAGACTCCGTAGTGATAGAGGAACGGAATATGACTCAAATGAATTCATTGCTTTTTATAAGTCTACTGGCATTATTCATGAAAAAGTTGATCCCTACTCACCCGAAATGAATGGAAAGGCAGAACGTAAGAATAGAACTTTGTGTGAACTTGTAGTTGCCATTATGCTTAGTTCGGGTGCAGCTTCACACTGGTGGGGTGAAATTTTATTGACTGTATGTTATGTGTTGAATAGAATTCCTAATTCTAAATCTTTGATTTCACCTTATGAATTGTGGAAAAACAAGAAGCTCAATGTTTCTTATTTCAAAGTTTGGGGCTGTTTAGCTTATGTTCGCATTCTTGACCCTAAAAGGTCAAAACTAGCTAGTAGAGCTTATGAATGTGTTTTTATTGGTTACGCTATAAATAGTAAAACTTATAGATTCTTTGATATCAACAATAAGGTTATTATAGAGTCTATTGACGCTGACTCTTATGAAGATAAGTTTCCTTTTAAATCTAGAAATAGTGGGGGCACTGAATCTAGTAGTAGTACACCTAGATTAGAAGAACCTAGAAACGTGAACTCTAGGGGACACTGATATTGAACCGAGAAGGAGCAAGAGGGCTCGCGTCTCGAAGGACTTTGGTACTGATTTTCCATTTTCTTTAGGAGAGGACCCCACTACACTTCAGGAAGCCTTGTCTTCCCCAGATGTTGATTTTTGGCAAGAAGCCATTAATGATGAGATGGACTCACTAGAAACCAATAGAACATGGAAACTAGTAGATTTACCACCTGGTTGCAAAACAATTGGTTGTAAATGGGTTCTTAAAAGGAAGTTAAAACCTGATGGTACTATAGAAAAATTCAAAGCTAGACTAGTAGCTAAGGGATATAGGCAAAGGGAGAATATTGATTTCTTTGACACTTATTCTCCTGTGACACGGACTACCTCTATCCGAGTATTGATTGTCATAGCTGCTATCCATAACTTAGTGGTACATCAAATGGATGTTAAAACCGCTTTCTTAAATGGTGACTTAGAAGAAGAGATTTATATGGACCAACCCAAGGGGTTTGTTGTCCATGGGCAAGAACGAAAAGTGTGTAAGTTAGTTAAATCTCTATATGGGCTTAAACAAGCCCCTAAGCAGTGGCATGAAAAATTTGATAACCTTGTCATTTCAAATGGTTTCAAGGTTAACGAAAGTGAAAAGTGCAAATACTACAAATTTGAAAATTCAGTATGCACTTTGATATGTTTGTATGTTGATGACTTGCTTATATTTGGTTCTAGCTTATCTGTTGTGAATGAAACCAAATCTTTGCTTAGCAAGAATTTTGACATGAAAGATTTAGGAGAAGCTGATGTTATTTTGGGTATCAAAATTACTAGGTCAGATAATGGCATCTCACTTGATCAGACTCACTACATTGAGAAAATTTTGAAGAAATATAATTATTTTGATTGTAAACCTGTTTGCACCTCTTTTGATCCTGCTGTGAAATTATTTAAGAACACTGGTGATAGTGTTAGACAATCTGAATATGCAAGTATCATTGGTAGTCTTCGCTATGCTACTGACTGTACTAGACCAGATATTGCATATGTTGTGGGTGTATTGTGCAGGTTTACTAGCCAACCTAGTATGGAGCATTGGCATGCTATTGAGAGGGTGATGCGGTATCTAAAAAGGACTATGAACCTTGGACTGCATTACTCTAAATATCCCGCTGTATTAGAGGGGTATAGTGATGCTGATTGGAATACCCTCTCGGATGACTCCAAGGGAACCAGTGGATATGTGTTCAATATTGCTGGTGGTGTAGTTTCTTGAAAATCCAAGAAACAGACAATATTGGCACAATCTACGATGGAGTCAAGGTTGATAGCACTAACTACTGCTAGTGAAGAGGCAGGTTGCTTGAGAAACCTTCTGTCAAAAATCCCTCTATGGGAAAGACCGATACCGGCGATCTTGATCCACTGCGATAGTACCGCAGCTATTGCAAAAGTTCAGAACCGTTATTATAATGGTAAGAGACGACAAATACGTTGTAAGCACAGTACAGTGAGAGAGCTCCTCACTACTGGTGCTGCTATAGTGGATTATGTCCGGACCGAAGAGAACCTTGCTAATCCTTTAACGAAAGGACTAGCTTGGGAAAAGGTGTGGCACACCTCTAAAGGGATTGGACTGAGCCCATTGAGAAATGAGTCACTTATGATGGATACCCAACCTATAGACTGGAGATCCCAAGTAATAGGTTCAAAGGGAAAAACTAGTCACATGGGTGATATGTTGAGAATCATGCTAAATTAAAAATTAATTCAATCCCTAAGTAGCATGACATCCTGTAGCGTAAAAAGGTTGTGTTATTTTATGACACTTAATGAGTTCTATAGCTCTATATGGAGTGGAGTACCTAGACTATAGGAGTACTCTTGATAGACTCACCTATATGAATGTTGGAGTGTGGCCGCTCCTCGGGAGAATTGGGGCAAATTCTCTAGGTCTTTCATGAAACCGGGTTATAAGCACATGGCCGTAAAGTGCTGGCTTAAGAACATTACACAAAGTAGAGTTGTGTGTGTGGTGCATTCAGCCTTAGAGTTCAAGACCACAAGTCAATCTAGTATCTTACTGAAGCACCTACACTATGTAATGGTTCAAGTCGGTAGACACCTTTACTTACGCACTGCTCTATACCTTCTTGCTCGATGAATATATTTTTAAAAAATATAAGTGGGGTATTGTTGGGGTTGTGTATTTTTTCAAAAGATTTCTTCAAAACCACTTGTCCCACATTGGCTAGCTAGAACACATTTGTGTTCCTTATATGTGTGGAGGCTCCATGGACTATTGATGAGCTAGGCCCAAGAGAGGCCTCGCGCGCACAAGGGTTGGGCCAAGGTCCAAGCCAATTTGTGAAAATCGATCCGGAAACTAGTTAACCGGGAAGTTAGCCCACGTTTTTGCAAAAATTATTTACGGAAAGATTTTTTCCTTTTGACCAATCTGTTCCGTTTCGGAAAAGATTTTTTTCCTACCGTTACAGTATTTTTTCTTACCGTTACATAATGAAAAAAAACGTGTTTTGACCGCGTGTAAATAGTCGTTACAGAAATGATTAAAACATGCACAAATAATTTTTTGGTAAATTGATTCAATCACAGTAAAGTGATTGATTTTGCTTTCCGAAAACGATTTTTCGTCTTGGCTATAAAAGGGGGATGTAAACAGCCGTTATAGAAATGATTGGAACATGCACAAATAATTTTTTGGTAAATTGATTCAATCACAGCAAAGTGATTGATTTTGCTTTCCGAAAACGATTTTTCGTCTTGGCTATAAAAAGTGGATGTGCATTCACCGAAAAAAACCATTTCACTACAGAAATTCAGAGAGCAAGAAAAGGGTCAATTGTGTTTTGCCTTTCCGTTCTTTTCTCGTGCAGAGAAGATCGAGACAGAGGCTATATTCTGGGCTGTTTTATCCTAGGAGGGGCGTGGCTACAACTGCTTGCACAGAGAGGCGGAGCGCGAAACGTCTTAAAAGAAATGCGCAGTCCATTCGACTCAACCCAAAACAGCAGCCAACTTTCTGTGGTATTTCTTTTCACTTATTACAGATTTGAGGTAAACGGTTCCATTATTTGTAAAGTATTTCCAACAGTTTTTCATTGTAATGTTTGGGACTAGTCATTTATCTCGATGAGAAGAATCGGAAAAGTATGAAAATTTAGACTGAAGTTGTAAAAAAATTCATATGAGACGATACTTCAAACAAAAAGATCAGGTGTTTGATATTTTTCTTTGGGTCATCACATTTTTTTTAAAGCTCAATTGACACATTTTTTGTTTTGTTGTCTGAAACAATAAACTTAAGTTTGATGTAAAAGCATATGGCAACACAGGAGGACGTCACAATTGCTGTTATACGTTAGTATGTCACAAGTGGTGTGACTATGAGGTTCGAGGAAGCAGCCACACCCTACGAATAATGTTTTTTTTTATTTTAATAACCAGATATCTGAGTCAGTTTACGCGTAGTTTGACTAATTCTGATATCGTAGAGGTTATGATCGGGTATAACTCCAGTGACCCAAAGAATTTACTGGCAAGGGAAACCCAAATCAAAACGAATAGTAGAATTACCTTAAAATGTAGAGTGCTGAGCCGAGATAAATGACTAGTCCCAAAATCAAAAGTCAGCAAAAATTGCCTATGGATTAGTGTCAGAAATTTTTGATTAGTCTCAGAATTTTGTGATGCATATCTTAGACCCCCGAGAACAAGAGGACCTGGGTGCGTGCTGTCTCTTAAAAAATAACATGTGTGCTGACCCATCCGGAACGTCTGTGCTTGGCGACCAACGGCGCAGATCTGCACCGTCCATTATCGGGTAGATTTACGCCGTTGATCACCCAGCACGGATAACCCGAATGGAGTCAGCACGCATGTTGTCCTTTAAGGGACAGCTCTCACTCCGTTTTCAGTGCGAGTTCGATGCTAGTTCTAAATTGTCATTTTTAGAATTTGGTACCAAAAAGTGTTTTTCGGCCAAATTATAGAATTGCCTCATTACTCATTAGTAATTGGTTTTATTTTAAAACCAAACAATTCTAAAAATTTAACTAGTTTTCTCTCCATCTTATTTTTTCTTACTTTTTCAATTCAAATTTAATTTTTTACGTTGTTTTCAACCTCCGCTGTCATCAAATTTTTAGGAAAAGGAGGGGGTGGCAATTTAGGGATGGGCATGGGGAGGGTAGAGGGTGAATACCACTACCTCAATCCCCAATCTCCAAACCCATAGTAATCCCCATCCCCTCCCCAATCTCCACCGAAGATTTTTTTAACCTCCATCCCTGCGGGGAATTGGGGATCCAAAATTCACTCAAACTATTCAAATAAATACCAAAGAAATTGTATTAAAAATCCAAAACTAATGACAAAAGTGGTTCCCAAAGATAATTAAAACGTACCAAGTCACTCAAAAATGCTATTGTTGTTCTTGTTCTTTTTTTTTTTTGGTTTCTAATTAGATTAAAATTTCATCCAAAAGTGACACATAAAATAGAAGTAAAGGAGAAAACTTTCCTTATACAATCAACCAACAAGTTATAAGTTATAAGCTTATCCCGGAAAAAAAAATTATAAACTTATAATATAGTATACCTATATATGTGAACGAGGATGTGGAGAGGGGAGGGGCAGGGATCGGGGAGGGGATTGACTATACCATCCCCTACCCGATCCCTAATTTTTTTTAAAAACAAATCCCTATACTCTACCCGATCTCCGAAAAAATCTCCAAATCCCTTATCCATCGGAGAGGGAACAGATTGGATTAGAGAGGGTCGGCCGAGATGACCATCCCTAGGTAGCATTTTTGTTTTCCACCCGCTTGGATTTATTCTCATAAACAAACGAATAGTAGGCTTACACGTCCCTCGCGCCGAGCTAATTGAGAAAGGAGGCATCCACTTTAATTAGAAAGGGAACCATCCAAACCACAAGACAGCGCATGTGGGGCACTTTTCTAATTAAAAAAAAAAAAAACCCAGCTTCTCAAACCCCCAATCCCCATCCCCAAAATCCTGAGGAAAAAGATGGAGGGGTGGCGATGAAAGTGAGAGAGAGAGATTTAAAGGAGAAGAAGATCGAGGCGACACCATATCGTCTTCCACCATCCATCCCAAACTCAACCCGGATGTGACTCGACTCGTAGAAGCTCTCTCTCTCTCTCTCTCTCTCTCTCTCTCTCTCTCCCTCCCTCCTCGATCTCTTTAATTTGTTTTTTCTTATCTTCTCAAAAGTTCAAAAACCCTAAATTGTTGTAGCACTTTTGGAATTTAAGTTTATGGATTTTACCAGTTCATGAATTTCAAGTTTCAGCTAAAATTGTGAGGAAAGATGGTTTCATACCATTGCAGAAAAATTGGTTTGAAACATCTAATTAACTAGATTCAAGTACCAGTTTCAGTTCTTGGCACTTACCCATCTGTTGCAGGAAAATTGAAAACAAACCTACTCTTTTTCAATATGAAACCTTCAAAAAAAAGCAGCAAAGCAATTGTATTTCATTGGTTTTTATTATTACCAGACTGTGAATTATGCAAAGACTTTTGCTTGTGTCAAAGACAACCAATGATTTGACTGTAAGTTCTCAATCACTTGTTGATGATTCCTGTAGGTGGCGACATTACAAGGAAAAAGAAATTGCACAAGAAACAGGTGTACCTAGGTGTACCTATTTGGTGTTTCAAGATTATACACATGAACTGAAATTTGAAATGAACTTTTTTTCTCCTCTTATGATGTAATTTGATTTACTCAAAATCCTTATTTGATAGTTGGAAAAACTAAAGCTGCAGTTGAGTACTCTGTTGTTGGAATTGTATTCACCATTGGCTTTGCACAGAAAGGATCCAGAAAGGGATTTTGTTCCAAAAAGAAATCAACACTGCCTGTTTTTTTTGTTCCTCATTTTGAAAGGATTACATAATCAGATTCTGTATAGCAATGAAGAAGGATTCGCATTTGATATGCCCGTGCATGGCCGTTCTCATCACACAATTATCAGTTACATTCCAAGTAAGGTTTCGCAAAACTAAAACTTGTTTTACAACGGAAAAAAGAAAAAAGAGAGGGTACAACGCCAACCATCGTCTTGCCTATCATACTACAACTTGAAATTCCCAAGGTTTGTGCCTGATGGTGGTCTTCAAGGTCAAATTTATGGACTTTGTGTTGTTCATGTCACTGGAAACACCATTCAAAGCCCGCTGACGAGAAATCCACCATTCAAAGCCTGCTGACCTTCGATCGAATGTCTCTCAAGTTTGGACCTCAGATAAAGAAGATTATGTAAAGCAAGAAGCAAAACCTATAAAGCATCAAAATGGAGCTTGTGAAACATCTGCTTTCTAAAGCATTTTTCAAGTTCTTTTTTCTGACTCCAATAGGCACAAAGCATAAGATGTGCCAAACATATTGGGGCTATTGGCAGCTTGCACAGCTTCCCAAGACCCAAAAAAAAACATTTAAAAACAAGTTATAAGTAAGCCGCAGCAGTTCAAAGTTTAAACACAAATTAATCGTGTTCAAAGTTCAAACTCATACAGCCTTCAAAGACAAATACATGTACCATTTACACTTACTCATCAAATTGCTAAAAAAAATCCCCAATTTCACTTCCCTTGAAAAATCAAAACACGGAACCCTAATTTCTGTATGAACTGAAACTTGAACTGCAACAAGGACAAATCCATAAACTAAAATTCCAAAATGCTACAGCAATCTAGGGTTTAGTTGCAAAGACCAAATTAGGATTTGAGAGAGAGAGATAGAGAGAGAGAGAATAACAAGTTAGGGTTTTTGAAATTCCAAATGCAACAGCAATTTAGGGTTTAATTGCTAGGAACGATTTAGGGTTTTCAAGAGAGATTGAGCAGCGTTGAAGAGAGTTCAAGAGAAAGAGAGAGAGACCTTTTTGGTGGTTATGGCGTCGAGGTCGCGTCTGGGTTGAGTCGGGTCTCTGCGTCGGTGGTGGAAGACGATATCGCGTCTGGTCTGGCCGATCGGTCTTCTTCTCCTCAACCCCCTCGTCTCACTCTTCGTTGCCTGGTCTCTCCTTTTCTTTTCTTTTCTTTTCTTTTCTCTTCTCTGGAGCGTAATACATGGGGTGTGTTTCAGAAGTTTAGTTTTTTTTTTTTTTTTAATTAGAAAAGTGCGGGGCCCTCATGCCAGCTGGGATCTGTGTGGTTTGTGGTGTGGTTCTTTTGTGCCTATAGCATTATTGCTCGACTGGGAACTCCGGTTTCTCTCTCAATCACTGCAATTGGTCTTTTTGCGGCGTTTTTGTCTCCTCTCTCTCTCTCTCTCTCTCTCTCTCTCTCTCCCTCCCTCCTCGATTTCAATCTCAATCTCTATCTTCTCAGTTCAAAAAATCTCAATCTCTCTCTCACACTTTTAGAGTTGGAAGTTTAGAGCAGCAAATAAGGAAAGATGCGCAGCATGGCGAGCTCCGCCTCCTCCAAAAGCATCGCCGCCATTGTCGGCGTCGGCCCTAACCTCGGCCGCTCCATCGCCCGCAAGTTCGCCCACGAAGGCTACACCGTCGCCATCCTCGCCCGCGACCCAGGCAAACACCCCTCTCTCTCTCTCTCTCTCTCTCTATATATATATATCATGCTGAGGTCGGTATTTTACAGGGAGATTGTCGAGATTCGCGGAGGAAATAGCACGAGAGGAGAAATCGCAAGTGTTCGCGATCCGCATCGACTGCTCCGACTCACGAAGCATCCGAGAGGCGTTCGAAGGCGTACTCTCCCTAGGCTTTGTCGAAGTACTTGTCTACAACGCGTACCAGCCCATCCCACCAGTACCTACCAACTTCGCCGACATTCGCATCGATGCCTTCGAGAAATCCCTCGCCGTCTCCTCCGTCGGCGCCTTCCACTGCGCCCAGCAGGTACTAGTTGACTACTTGACTGTGCATTTTTGCGGAATTGGATGGCAGTAGAGAGGTTTTAGATAATGGTTTCGGGTCTCGCAATCGTACTTGATGGAATTGGAGTATCGAACGATACGAGATTCCGTCAATTGTAACGGTCGTGTATTTCTAGAAATCAGTTTTTAAGAAGCAAAATTTAAGTGCCCATGATTTTTGAATCGATAAGTAGTAACGGACAAATACTTAACGGGAACCAACCGATACGCCTATGATTTTTTTCTCTCAAAAGTATAACAGCGTATAACGGTGTCGGAAGGCTGAAAAATCGTTACATAGATAAAACGACCGATTTTTAAAACCTTTAGTAGCTAATTTGGGAAGTCTTTAAGTATATGTAATTATGTTTGGATTTTTGGATTTGCAAGGTGCTACCGGGGATGGTGGAGAGAGGAAGAGGGACAATCCTCTTCACCGGCTGCTCGGCGTCTCTCAACGGCATTGCTGGTTTCTCAGAACTATGTAATTTCATTTTCACACTTTTTTTTAATTAATTTTAATTGTTGGACTTAAAATTAATGATATCTGCTAATGTTTAGGCCTCCTTTGGCTAAAAAAACCAAACTGTTTTCTTCGTTTGTCTTTATTCAATTTTTTTTTTGAATTTGTTAGTTCTACGTCGATTTTTAAAATTTGGATTATTTTTGTCTTTATTCACAAAACTTTAAATTTGGTTAATAATTTTATACTTTTCAGATTCCTCTCGTCGAGACAAGCCAAAAACCACAAAAAACCGACCGAAAACTAACAAATGCAAAAACAAATTGAATAAAGAAACGAAAAAACCAAACTGGTTTGGTTTTTTTAGCCAAAGGAGAGTAAATTTTCCCTGAAGTGGTTTTTTGATTTTTCACAAGTTTCTAAGTTGATGTATTGTTTGTATATGGTGTTTGGAATTTAGGTTGTGGGAAGTTTGCTTTGAGAGGTTTGTCGCAATGCCTGGCAAGAGAATTCCAAGGGATGGGTGTTCACGTGGCCCACGTTATCATTGACGGCATCGTCGGCTCACCCAGGTTGGTTCGTTGCTTATTTGCCAAATTTTGCATACTTTTTATTTGTTCTGGTTTGTTCCATTGTGAGGCCGATGACTCGTCAGAGATTCCTGAATATCCAGATCCCAGAATCTCGCTTTTCTTTTTATCTTTCTTTTTCAATCTCTCTCTCTCTCTCTCTCTCTCTCTCTCTCGCCTTCCTTATTAGAAGATTCCCATAAGGTGATTAAGGCTGAATTTCTGATATTCTCGTATTCACATTGTAACTGACGAAAAAATAAAAAATACCGAAAGTATTTTTAGACAAGACTAGAGCTATAAATGGGAGATGATGTATGTCTAATAAATTGTTGCAGGGGACCATCGACATCGCACCAGCAACGGTTGTTGGTAGGGGAGCACCACCACCACCAACAACAGCAGGGCGGCGGTGGAGGAGGGGACGGGTCTATGGACCCAGATGCGGTAGCACAGGCCTACTGGCACTTGCACACTCAGGACCGGACCACTTGGACCCAAGAGATAGACCTTCGTCCTTCCAATTCTTCGAGATTCTTCTAATTTATTCGTTCACTTCTCTCTTTTCCAAGTTTAGTTTGCTAGTAAAACTATTAATTAGACAATGAGCAGCACTACGGGGTGTGGACACAAACTTGGGAGATAGACGTGTCCGAAATCGTTCGATCACGTTGCTTTACAAGATGCATGTGTGATCCTTGCGCTTCGAATAACTGCGTACACATTTGTCTTTGAATTTATATTCGTATTCAGGCATAGACGTCACAAGCATTTTCTTGGAGTACATGTTTTTGGATCTTTAGATGTGAATATAAAAGCTATGTTTTCTAAACTGTGATTTTAACATTTTTGGGTCTCCCTTTGCTAGGAGGATTATGGGTTTGGCACTTAAATTCTTTGAGTACTGAGCCAGGAAAAAAAAAAAACTTAAATTCTTTGAGTTAAAAAAAATGAAAGTGCAAGTATGATATTCCATCACTTTTCCCCGTGAATATTATCCTATCACACCACGCCACTATCTGTAGAAAATTTCTTCGAAATTATGTCGAGACCGAAGTTGATGTCTCACCACGTATAATTGATGTTAGGAGTATAATAAACCCGAAGAAGAAATGGACACTGTTCAACCAAGTCCAAAATTTCATCAATGAACCAACCCCACATATCCCTTTTTTTTCATGACAGAGAAATCGAGTAGAAAAGGGCCGAGTGGGGGGCTTAGAATAGGGGCAGGGTTGCATGGATGGTAAAGGGTTTCGTGTCCTAATTAAGGACATACAATGTATGTCCTTTACCTTACAGTCTGCACCTAGATCTGTATCTTTCATGTACTACTATGAAACTATAATTGTATGAATTGTATGTACATGTCACGCTTTTGTGTCGGAACCAAACCGACCAGAATTGCCGTGCAAGAGCCAATACCCAGACCTAAAGCCACCACAAGCTAATACTCAATTCTTGTGAACACTAAATCCTTCCTAATTACTTGTATAAAGCTAGATAAAATTAACTAATAAAAAAATCCCTATTAGACATGCATTTAAGAGCATCTTCACTCCTTACCCAAATCCTTCACCAAATTCAAATTTAAGTAAAAATCACCAAAAACTCCACTCTACTCCACTCCTTTACCAAATCGTTCACCAAATTTGGTTTTACTCAAATGTTTCACCAAATTTGCTCATCACCAAATCCATAACCAAATTTTCAAGACTCTTTTTTTTGCACTTTTATTTACCTTTTTGTCATTCAATGCTGTGGATTAAATCTCCACCGTACAATTTGAGTACAGAAAATTGGTGTAAAGGCCAAGTTTGGGGCTTTAAATAGTGTTTAGTCTAACTTAACTTATTTTAATGCCTCCAATACATTAATAGAAAAAATTTGAGGGCTCAAGGACAAAACTAGACAAAATTACCCTTAATGAAACCCATCACTCACGCGCACCTGTCACTCACAAAAAAGCAACCTTGAAAGCGACGGGTCAACAGTGCCTTAAAAGCTACGGTGGACAGGTTCTGTCCCCGACAGTGCCTTTGAAAGCGACAGGCTCTATCCCTAATGCCTTGAAACCGACGGACAATAACCTCTCTCTCTCTCTCTCTCTCTCTCTCTCACACACACACACACACACACACACACGGGACAAGTTAAATGGCTGGGACAAAATTTCTCTCTCTTCAATTTTGGGGGTGGGGTTCAATTTTAGGGGGTTTAGGCTCTTTGGAGTAGGGTATAGTGGATTTAGGCATTTTGGGTTTAGGCACTTAGGGTGCACTTTCCAATTATAGGGTTTTAGCTGTTTAGACACTTTCATAGGGTACGCTAGTATTTTAGGCACTTTCTTAGGGTACCCTAGGGTTTAGGTTTAGGGTGCACTTTTCAATTATAGGGTTTTAGTAGTTTAGGCACTTTCATAGGGCACCCTAGGGTTTTAGGCACTTTCATAGGGTACCCTAGGGTTTTAGGCACTTTCACAGGATACTCTGGGGTTTAGGTTTAGGCACTTTCATTAGGTTTATGGATTTAGGCACTTTCATTGGCTAGTGGGGGAATTTTTGGAATGTATAGGTGATTTGTCCTTTTGGCATTAAAAAAAAGGTTGATGTCCTTATTGAAGTAAATACTCCTGTAGACACCCCAAAATGAGACATTCACGTACATGTTTAAAATCTCCAATGATAGAAAGAAATTGGAAGGACTCTCAAATTGAAAATCCCAAAGTCAACTTTTTACTCATCTCTCACGCACGGCACTTCCCAAGCAAATTTTTGAATTTTTAGGTAAAGGGTGGAGATGTTCCGCACGTCAGTCCGTACTATGCCTGTCCCAAAAGTTCCCGGCTCAAATGTTGACGATTTTGTTTCTTTTCATCATGATTTCGTGCGAACGAGAGGAGGTTACTCGGGGCCATCATCACCATGAGTGAAGGTCAAGCAAACGTGGTGGCCAAGTTCACCTCATTAGTTGTTATAAAACCGATCAATTCAAAGAGGAAAGATCATCAAGAACAATCGTGTGAAAGGAGCCACGAAATTTCACTCTTAAATCTCACCCCTATTGTCAATTCTCTCCACCACAACCTCTAATCACCGGGAATTCAAACCAATCCTCTCCAAAGCAAAACCCAATTCAAAAAACCAATCCCTTTTTTTGGTTCCAAAGCCTTGAGGTAACTACTTCAAATTTGCTCAAACAAAAGTACTCAATCCCTCTTTTGCTACTCCATTGAAATTGAAGCCCAAAGGAAGCTCAAACCATATTGAAGTTCAGAAAGAAGCTCCAAAAATTACAAAGCCGAGGTATAATCTCTTTTTGAAAATTTTAAGTTTGGTACCCTCTAGGGGGAGGGATACCAAGTATGGAATGATCTCTAATATCATCTCCATGCTTGGTATGCCCATTGGGACGGTCAATTTCACACCATACGGTGAAAAAAAGCGATTTAATGAGGAGGGACATTCCGTACTTATGCAAATTTGTTTTCCCATTCAAAGTAGTCTAGTTTTTACCACATTCTATGTCTTGAATATGCTTGCATGTTGATCGAAAATCTAGATTTTTAAACGTCTTTTAAACACGGAATGGGTTTCCTCTGAAAATGTTACAGGGAGTGTTTACGGTGCTCCTTTAAAAATTTGACCGTTAGGTCGATGAAAGGTCATGGTACATCCAGTGTGTGTCGCGCGGCATACTTTAGCATGAAAATCAAAATCTTAAATAATCTCGGAGGGGTGATTTTTTGTGAATTATATCTTTCATTATTATAAATGCTTAAATGCTCATTTGTTAAAATCGGCAATAAACCCACACGTAACATCCCACAAACGTTTAGTAAAGACCGATTTTTTTAATCAAAACGGGGTGCATTAAAACCCTTCCAAACTACCCTTAACCCAAAACGAACCTCTGGTCTTCAATTGGTTTTATAAACCGTTTTCTCAATCATTTTCAAATTGGTTTCTCGGGGTCCTAAATCATTTTCTAAAAACCCGGGTGGCGACTCTATTTTCAAAACCAAAAACCACGAAATCCGGTGGACAGTCCACAACTCCTTTACTACGTCCTTCCCAAAAACGGACCCATTTGAGTAAGGGTTGGAAGGAGTCATATCAAATCAAGTTTTTATCCAAATTTTTATTCAAATTTGAGTAAAAATTTAGGTAAAGGGTGGAGATGTTCCAAGTCATACTCTCTCCGTCCCAAAAAGTTTGGCCTACTTGTAAATTTCCAAATTTTATGTACAATACACAATGTTACCCAAAACTTATAAATTTTCAAGTTTGTCCTTCATTAGTTGACTCTAATAAAATAGGATTTAATCAAGTTTTGAATTTAAATTGTTTTCCGGAAAGTAGAAAATCTTGTTGCCAATGTAATCGGAGCACTTTTTCAAAATTTTAAAACGCACTTTAAATTTTAAAATTTTCAATTATTCTTCTTTTGGTCTCATTGTTTTGATTGTTAAAAGCATCTCAAGGGCAAAAATTAAATTTACTGGTTTTTCTTTGTTGAAAATTTTAAATTGGTCCTCTATTTTGGGACAGTCAAAAAAGAAAATTAGGTCAAACTTTTTGGGACGGAGGGAGTATAAAACATATATAAAAAAAGAAAGAAAGGAAATCAGTTCATGCAAATTTGTGGGCCTTTTGTCCACTTCAGGCTTCAGCGCATTTGATCTCACACGTTTAACATAAAGACGGAATGGGTTTGATCAGAAATGTTAGGGAATCCTACCTCTTGAAATGTGAAAGCAAACCGATCAAAATCATAAACCCTCCATATCTTTAGCATGTTCCTCATGTTTCTCGGAGGGGTGATTCTATTAACAACCCCTCATTTTCTCCATGTAATCCATTTTCTTCATCTAACCCACACTTAAAATTCCCTCAAACCAATTTACTCCATACATCCCACAAAATACACCTAAACTACCCAAACTACCCTTAACCATCGCGACTAGTTTTCATACTTTGAATGTCGAAATATACACCCATTTTCGACAACCACATGTCGATTTATATTGAAGGTCGAATTTTCAAAAATTGGACCTTGTCTTTTTTCAGCTTCTTAATGTTGAAATTTGTGAAATCAAACATGTGAATTTCTCAGGTATCGTTTTCGAAATGCAAATGTTGATGTAATGCGTAGAATTCGATATTATGATGATGAAAAAAGTAACTTAAGTCGACAATTTATTACTGAACTTTGTCTTGCATAATTTTGGTTAAGTGAAAAGTTTCAACATCGATATGTTCAAAAAATTTACATATGGCGGTGGGGGCATTTTGGTCTTTACACAGTAATGAAAATAAAGGAGTTTTTTGTGGGTTACATGGAGAAAATGTGGGGTTGTTAATACAATCACCCTTCTCGAAGTAAGCCAAATACTTCCAAACATCCTCAATTGGCGTGGCTTCAATTTGGCAGCCACGTGTTTTGTGGATGACACCAACAACTTCTCCGTACAGACTGACGGCTTTGTTCGGTTTTGGTTTTGAGGGAGGGTTTTGGAGGCAATGAGTAGAGAGAAATATAAAGAGAATTTTATTGGGAACCGTGCAGGGTGGGTCTTGAGCCCCAAACCGAACAAGGTGCGCTCCCCCAATACCAGGTTTTTCAATACAACTAGGGATGGCAATTTCCCCCGACCCGATCGAATCTGATCCGTTCCCCGATCCGAATGGATTGGCGTTTTGGAGATCTGTTTGGAGACTGGGTCGGATTTGGGGATTTTTTAAAAAAAAAATTCGGGGATCGGATCGGGGACGGGTAGAAGTGTATCCCCGCCCCGAATCCGATCCGATCCGTCCCCGAATCCCCGTTTTATATTTTATTATTATTTAATATATATATATATATATTACATATTATATTTATTTAGGGTTTGCACTGTACACTTCACATGAACAAAACACAATACACTCATCTAGTCATCTGTTACTTTACTTCTCACTCCTCACTCGTCATTCTCCTCTCCAAGAATCAAGACTCAGCCGCCGCAGGCCGCAGTCCACAGGACCACAACCACCTTCACCGCCTGCCGCCGACTCATCACCAGGTTCTCTTTCTCTCTCGATCTCTCATCTCTCTCTCTCTCTCTCTCTCTCTCTCTCTCTCTCTCTCTCTCTTCGTGCCCCGTACCCCTAGTTTTGGATCCACTCATCGACACTTCTTGCAAGTTAACACTAAAAACCCTTGGATCGACACTTCTTGTTGATTTTCTTGGATGATTTCAGACTTATATCTCATATCTCACGTACGGACGTACCTATCTAGATCTGTGCACACAGATTTTTTGTTTCTTTTTGGGACTGGACCCATGTACTGCTGGTTGGATCTTCTTTGCAGTTGAGGAACGCATATTAGTATTTGTTTAGTTTCAGATCTAATTTGTTGCTAATTGCCGAATAGGTTGAAGTTTCATCCTGGGGCTGATATGTATATCAGTATATGTTATGACTTATGCGTATGTGGTTTTGGTAGTTTGGTTATTGATAATATTGTATGTTGCCTTGCCTTTCTAATTCCTAGGTTGGTTCATAGCAGTAGTACTTTGTTTGGCTTATGAATGGCTGTCAAAGTCAGGGTATGATAGCAAGGGAAAAACTTCATTGCTTGTATAATCTTTGTTTTTTTTTTTTGGTACATATATAATCTTTGTTAAACATATATGTTTTCTGATTGTTTTTTGCAATTACTTGTGAACGTCTGATCTCTTCTTCTCGATCTCTGTTTCAATGAACCCTAATTATGGAGATGAGATCCCCACCCGAGGTAGCCCCCCACTCGTCAAGGTATGGACTATCTGCAATGTTAGGAAAGGAACTGATGTAGCCAAATTATATCTCATGGATTGACAAACTTGCATATGCATCGTCATTTACCATATTATGGTTATTGCTGTAATTTTGGACCTTACAATTCGTAGTTTTGAAATGTAGGTAAGTTCGATTGGAGTCACTGGGGCTCGTGCATCTACTACTGCTGCGTTGAACACTTGGTTGTTGGCTGTTGTAGTGCCCGCACTTTGGTCATGAACTTCTGTTGAACACTTGGTTGTTGGTCATGAACTTCTGTAGTTCTGTTGTTTAATTGTTGACTGTCGTAGTTTACAAGGCTTGAACACTTGGTTGTTGGCTCTGATGGCTCATGAGTCATGAACTCATGATATGCTATTGATTTGTGGATTGGAATATGTTTGTAATGTGCATATATTGATTTTTTTTTTAAGTAAACTAGATGAAATGCTGAAAATTGGAATTCCCCGAATCCCCGGTTTGGATCTCCGTTCCCCGTTTGGAGCGGGGATGGAGGGGGAAAAAAGATCCCCATTGGGGATCGGGGCGGGGACGGGGATGGGGGAGGGATTCGGGGATCGGGGACGGGGATAGTAGTCTCCGGCCCCACCCCGTCCCCATTGCCAACCCTAAATACAACATGATGCTTTTACCAACCGCCCAGATGTCCCTGCGTTGTGAGACTGATGTGGTTTTCCTCATCGTCATCATCATCAGGGCCTGCATTAGTGTTTGGGTTGCCCAAGCCCAAACTATAGCCTGGTTGCGCCACTTAATATCAAGTCATAAAAATTAAAAAGATATTCAAGTTTAAAAAAAAAAAAATCAAGGTTGCATTGTAATAATCCAAAATTTTTAATAAAATTTAGGATTATTTAATTTCATTTTAATTACTTCAATTCCGTTATTTAATTTCTAATTGCGCTTAGGGCCCTTAATTTGCAATTACTACGGTTTATATCCTAATACTTCCAAATTGCTACAAATTCGACCATAAGGCACGTTTACATTTTAATCGCGAGCATTACATTTTTATAAATTCAGTTCATACGTAATTATACGCATTCATATACATACACAAGCAATACTAGTACACATACACACACATATGTGCATACATGTACTTTATACATCATCCTACACTACCCAACCACCACCAACCATCACAAATACCACACTCTACCTCCTCCCATCATCCAAAATCAGTCAACATGACCCCCCTTGACTGCCATACACTCCACCACCCTCCCCCATCACTTCCCAACCCATTATAGTACTTCTTTCACCAATCCTACACTCCAAACTCCACCCAAAACTCATTTAATACTCCCCCAACCCCCTAAATTCGTCCAGAAATTCTACTGCCCCTCTCCTTCACTCTCTTCCTCCTCCAAACTCTCCCAAGAACTCCCAAATTAAGAACACAAAGCCACATTATCATCCTTCAAGTTCTAGAGTGAGAAAAGTCAAGAAAATTGGGTTTTCACTTCAAAACATCAACCACAAGCTCTCACCTCTCATCTTCCACTTCAAGATCATTCAACACAGTCCAAGGTACCCACATTTCACCACCAAAGCCACCTAAGGCCATCCAAAGAGCTCCCTCCACCGGTTTTTCGCAAAAATTCATTTTTCACCAAATCTTCGCCAAACAAGATATAAACTTGTACCCAACCTATTCCAAGCTTTTGAATGAGTTAGAATAGTCTAGGATTAATTTAGAGTTGATGGGTTAAAGCCCCAAGTCAAGGGTTTCACGAAACCCGAGCCAAAACGCGATGTGACCCTTTTTACCCCTAACCGGGTTTTCGTGCTTAGTAAACCTTAGATTTATTGTGGTTCATGTTTTTAACTATTCCAAGCATTTTTAAGACTTTAATAAGTGTTTAGTGATTTTCTCCATGAATTTATTGTGATTAACCTTGTTCTTGATCGTTATGTTAAAGTTAGGGGTTTAAAGTGTAATTTTGTGAAAGTTGGCATGCGTACTTGTGTATTATTTACGAAACCTATTTTTATCAACTAAGTGTCACTACTGGAAATTTAGGAGTGTAAAAAAATGACCAGAATGCCCTTCGGGTGTAAAATGATCATTTTGCCCTTGTGTGTAAATTACATAATGTGTAGTTTTGTACTTAGTAAAAAAAATCAAGGAATTGCATTTTATGACAAGTTAGGACTTTATTAACTAAAATAAAGTATTTTTACGTATTTACCCTTGTCAGTGGTAAAATTACATTTTTGCCCTTGTATTATGTATATTTACAAAAAGGCCCCCAGAATTTATAAATTTCACTAAGGACCCTAGAGTCGTGAAATTATGTTGGACACCCTTGTACTTACTTAAAATGACGTTGGTGACCCTTACTTTCTTTAAATTACGTTTTGACCCCAATAGTTTAGTAAATTACGTTTTGGCCCCTGTAGTTTGAATTTATTACGTTTAGACCCCTGGTTTTCGATTACTAGAATTTCGTGAACTTGTGAATCGAGATATTCGGTTGTGACCCTTGTGATATCGTTATCGCTTTGCTTCTACTATTCAATGCACTTTCCATAAATGTGTTGAATGCTAGAATGGACAACTAGGTTCCCGGGTTGGGTGATCGTACGCGGATATCACATAGAAAATGAGGTTAATGGAAAAGTGAATTGGAATTGATTGATGGGGAGTTACCCCGAGATTGTTGTTGAATGGCAGTTCCGCCAAGTGATTGTTTCGGAGGATTATTTGGCAGTCTGCTATGATTTCGAAACCCTAGGATGTGACACTCTGTGATTTGCTTCATTTGAATTCTGAGGCGTTATACGGGTGGAAGTATTATAGACCAGTTTCGGCTATATACCTACAAGACCTAGCAGTTGCCATACGTAGCCCAGTGGTACAGTTTCGTCCCTGGGAAATTCATCCTTGCGAGGCGGCTGACGGCTGGATTAAGTACATAACTTATACCTTCCGTCGGGGCCCCCGAGTGAAGGGCAAGCAAGGGGGGAGTAAATCACAGATTGGTCATAGTCCTTAGTGGTTAACCGGGAGGAAAGTTCTCTAGGTTGAGAACTTAGATGAATATGTAAGTTAATGGCTAATAATGAAATCAGCTATGTGTTTAATTTCTGCTTTACGATTTATTTCCTGCTTATTCCTTTAATTACTGCTTTTCAATCATATATGTTGTACTTGTATGTTTAGCAAGGGTTGGGAGGGTTAGAATAGCTATTGAGTGATTTATCGCTCACGGTGTTACACTTCGTGTGACCCTGGTATAATACTATGATGTTGCTTCGCGACTCGGACGTATTATGCCAGACTGTGATCAAGCAAGTACTGTCGGTGTCAAAGGAGACGGTTATTTCAGAGCTGAGGGTTTTTCGGCAGACCAGGCTCAAGAGGAGCCATGGAATCCAGAGTTGAACCTTAATCTGTAGAACCCACCCCTTTATTTTTAATGTTGGATCTATAATATTAATTTCTCAAACCGTACTAAGTATTTTGTAATTGGCTGCACTTCACGTTTTCCAACGTGTACTCTGATGGAAACTGTGTGGAGTATTTTCCAAAGGCTACGAAAGATGAACATAATAGCTCGTCCATAGCTATCACGTGACATACACGAGGGAAGTAGCACAGTGTGGTGCTCCGACGACCACCAAGCCCACAATCCAGCAATAAAGTCCAGTCAGCCCGCTCGTCGGACGACGTGGGTAGAGCGGCCCAATACGGGATAAACCCTAGCAAAACACTCTTCTTGCGAAGATAAGGAGAGAAGAGAATATTTAGAGATATGGCCAGAATCAAATAAGCTTGCGAAGATAGGCACAATCTTATTCAGAGATGGAAGGCCGGTCAACTTACTAAACAAAGAGCGAACTCCCATGTAGGGTAAAGCTCCGAACGAGCAGTATGCGGCCATCTTGGTAGGAATCCTTATCGAATAAGGATACAGAATCATGCAGGCTACGCTGCCCAATAAGGAAGAATCCTAAGCTTGGAAGGATTCCATACAGAGAAGAATTCCACAAGGAATGCAAATACAAACTAATCGCCTATATAAGGAGATGACTCCTAAAGGCTAGAGGTATGCTTAAACCCCCTCTGATACTTACACATTCGTTTCGGTCGTCCTCCAATTCGTCTATACTAACTTAGTCATTGGAGGGCCCTTGCCGCCAAGAGGCAGGGGTGCTTTGACGGTTTGTTTGTGCTGCAGGATCGGAATCGCTCCATCAGAAGAGGATTTGATCTCATAAGAGCAAGGAAATAACTTCGTGAGTTTTTCCCCTCTTACAGAAACTCTTTTTATTAAATTAATCCTAATTAGTTGTCTTAATTAATGCTTCCGAAAATCGGGGCGTTACATGCATTGTGTTTCTGAGTTTTCCATTTGATTTTAGCAACCCATTATTTTAGCAACTGAGTTGCTACAGTCAAACGGAAAGCTCAACCACTTGAATTACATAAAAGGATCGAAATCGAATGTAACTCCAATTATAGTACTCTATAATTAGCACGAACCGATGTGTAACTCCAATTATAGTGCTCTATGATTAGAACGAATTGATTCAAAGAAAACGACTACTCCTTGCATTTTTTGAAACAAATTTTTCTTGGTTTTTATTATACCCAGAAGGGTGCAGTTCCCTTTCTCTCAATATGAAAAGGATTTTGTACTCCGCAAACCGAGTGAATGAAAAATTAGGTTACAGCTTGAGTCAATAACGAGTGGTGGCCGGTGACAAAATGTGACTGGTTATTTAAGGTGGTCGATCTGAACGGTTAACATCATTAGTTGGTATGTAATAATTACCTAATAAAGATTATAAAAGTGGTATATAAATCAAATTAGGGGTGTAACCGGTTCGGTTCGGTTCGGTTCGGGAGGGTTTTTGACTGAACCGAATGAAACCGGTTCAGGGACTACTAGGAACCGAAACCGAGTTTTGAAGGTCGGTTCGGTTCTTGGTTCGGTTCCTCCGGTTCCGGTTCGGTTCGTGGTCGGTTCGGTTCCAATACCCAGATCCACAGATGGAGAGAAGAAAACTTCAAACAACCAGTCAACCAGATATACAGATCGAGAGAAGACAACTTCAAACAACAATGAAAAGGAGTTATATACACAGAATCACAGATCGAGAGAAGAAACAATGAAATGTGTTCGTCTCTCACATATCTACACATTTAATGTATATACACAGATTTACAAACAATATATATATGTATTTTTTTGAACAGCAAACAATATACACACCACATAATCGAGAGAGAGAGAGAGGCGAAACCCATTTGATAGGTGGTCGACGGGAAGAACGACGGAGCTTGAGCGACGGGCTTCGATTTTCCACCGTCGCCGTCGCTGTAAGCTCGATTTTCCACCATCGCCCGTAGATCGAGAGAGAGAGATGGATCTTGAAGTTCGATCGTCGGCGTCGGTGAACCAGAGCTAGAGAGAGAGAGAGGAGTGTCGGCTGCCAAAAGGCCCAAAATCGATTTTAGTCTGGAATGTTGTGTGGGTGACTGGTGTATATATATGGTTAGTAAATCATAACTCAGATATGAAATAAATAAAACATGTATCCAATGAAAACATGAAAAGGCGTCCAGCCAAGCGGAAAGGAGCTTGGCTACCACATGCGCGGACGTGGTTCGAGTCCCACCCCTCACATTTTTTGAGTATATACGGTATATATTATGTATTATATGTACAAAACGGTTCGGATCGCTTCAAAAGTAAAAAAAAAAAAAAATTTGAATTCTAAGAACCGAACTTAAATATTTTAGAAACAAAAAATCAACCGGTTCGGTTCGGTTCTTGTACTCGGTTCGGTTCAGCCGGTTTTTTGTTCACCCCTAAATCAAATAGAGGTAAAAAAAAAAAAAAAGGAAGAAAACAAAAAAACAAAAAATTCCCTGTTTTAGCATTGGTATGAAAAAAATTAAAAAAAATCAAGAGTAGTGCTGTACAAGAATGAAAAGGTGCTCGGATAGCCCAGCACAAGGGGCGTAGGCAGCATGCGCTAGCCAACTCGGCTACAATTTGTTACGACTATGTATTGGTAAATAAAAGTAAATATTATTACAGATACACAAGATTTTTTTTTTTTTTGTTGGTCCCGGGCCCGGACTTGTTAGGCTTATCCCTGAACCGACTCTGATCATTATTAATGGAACTGAACAAACCAAGAGAACAACGTCTTGTGCCTTGTGTGTGGTATTCGTCCAATTGCCGTACACCCGATTACAACCCGCGCCCACCACTTCATCTCCTTTACACAGAGACCCAAACTCTCCCAATTTTGGTGCTCGTAGTAGTTGATTACGACATTCTAAAATCTTCAAAAAAGCTATTTTGGATTTTGTTTGCACCCAAATTTGGCACAAAACCATAAGGCCGAGAAAATTAATTTCAGGCTAAAGTAGGCTAATTGGAACTTGTAAATTCAATGGGCCTATATTAATCTTTATTGGCCCGAGATTGAGGAATGGTAGCAAGGCTCGAGCTCATCTAGGATTTATTACGGGCCGGTACAAAAAATAAATATTTATTACCACTAACTTCAATCATTCTTTTTAATTACCACTAACTCCATTAAGGTCAATCACTCTTTTTCGGGGCTAAGGCACTTAGGGTGCACTTTCCTATTTTAGGGTTTTAGTGGTTTAGGCACTTTCATGGGGTACCCTAGGATTTTAGGCACTTTCATAGGGTACCCTAGGGTTTAGGTTTATGCACTTTCATAGGGTACTCTAGGGTTTAGGTTTAGGGTGCACTTTCCTATTATAGGGTTTTTAGTGGTTTATGCACTTTCATAGGTACCCTAGGATTTTAGGCACTTTCATAGGGTACCCTAGAGTTTAGGTTTAGGCTGCACTTTCCTATTATAGGGTTTTTAGTGATTTAGGCACTTTCATAAGGTACCCTAGAGTTTAGGTTTAGGCACTTTAATAGGTACCCTGGAATTTAGGTGAGGTGGGTAGAGAGAGAGAGAGGAGACTGACGAATGGGGCTTGACTTTTGCGGAAAAGTTGTTGGGACAGCACATGGTGTCAGAAGACAGCACAAGCCTCCACAAAGGTTTGGAGCGAACGGTGCATTTTTCCGGAAAAGTTGAGTGCGATGTAAACGAGCCTCCAAAACTGGAGCGACCCGTCAATAGCTCAAGGATCTAATGGTACAGCCCATATTTTAAAGGAGTTAGTGGAAGCCTCTTTGGATTAAATTTTGGATCTTTTTTCCAAATGGATTTTATTTATTTTCTGAGAAAGGAGTGAGAGATTAGCAGTTTCGGTTAAAGTGGGTGGTTATGATCCTCTCCCATTGTCACATGAAACTTAAAGAAAGGATAAGAACTAATTACTTTAGCCACCCATGTTTTTAGGAGGCAAGTCACAAACCCATTACCCCCACATCCCTAAAAAGAAGGAAATGGGTAGAAACTCTCGAGGACTTTATGCCCCCGAAACAAGGAAATAACTGCTTATAACTGCCGTTGCGGAGGGAGGTTGCACAGCATGAGACACTTGGCAAGATCTTGTGAAGGCGGGAAAGTGGCCTGGACACTTGGAAGCATCTCGGTGCAAGAGAAGTTAGCATTGATAGCTTATAAATGCAAATTCACAAGAAGAAAAAATGGTTCCACAGCCATCAATCTCATGGTTAAAAACACTCAAGTCTCTTGACTTACTCACTCAAGATCCTCAATCTGTGGAAGCCTCTCAACCACGTTGAAGCCACCAACTCCATTGTGTTCTTTTACTATTTATTATTCAACAAGTCTAGCCCAGCCTAGGACCTTGTTTTATGATCCCTTGTACCCCTACTTTTGTTAATCTTTACGAATACTCCCTCCGTTCCAAATTAATGGTCCCTTTTTGGCAGTCGTGTCACTCAATAAATTATCTATATTTCACAATCATAACGGTTTTTATAATTACAAAAATTTTGTTTTATAAAATTAATTGAGATCTATCAAATAAGATTCATATTGGATGTAAAAAATACCATAGATTGAAAGTTATGGGCAATTCTTTGAGAGGTGCCAAATAGTGAAAATAGACCATTAATTTTGGATGGAGGGAGTAAAAGTTAGGTTTTATTTCTATCTTGTTGCTTCTCATTTTCCACAACGGTTGGGAAATTATTAAGTCCTTTACGACAAGGCAAATCACGAATCATTTTGCAACTCTACCCTTTGGGGTTGCACACAATCGCTAGTATGAAGTCAGAAAAAGGCACGAAGGCTTTTACAACACGTGGACTATACCGCACGGTCCTGGCACGCCCGTTACACAAACCGCTCAGGCGCTCGCGATTTCATTAGGAGTTTTTACACTGAAACAGATTTGGAAAGAAAATCATTATGCAACAAGACACCCTTGTAGCACCAATCTTATATTCGGTGCCTTTGAGATGTTGTCTCAAACAATCAGGCTCAGTTTGGATGGCAGCAATCTTGAGGGGGATTGGGAATGTGATGCCTTCTTTTCATGATTCCAATGTTTGGAACAACCAGGAATAGGAATGTGATTCCATGTTTTTTTAATTCTGGCGTTTGGAACAGTCAGGAACATGAATGTAATCCCTGATGACACATTCAACCAGGAAACACATTCCCAAACTGAGTGGGAATTTGATTCCTCCCTTACCCCATGGGAATCTCAGATTCCTGGTTCATTCAATAAGAAAAGGAAATGTTTATTTCAATAAATTTCCAAAATAATTGTTTCCTACGTATGATTACTCAATTAATCCAAACACCGTAATGAAATTACTCCAGGTATCAAATTCCTGGGAATTTGATTCCCAGCAATTACATTCCTATTCCTACCCAAGGAAATTCCCAGGAATTTGATTCCCAGTAATCACATTCCTATTCTTACTCAAGATTTTGGTCATCCAAACACTCAGAGGAATCAGATGGCATAGTCTTTTCTCTTTTTTTTTTGCCGAAAAAAAAAAAAAAAAACTCTACCATCTGAACGTACAACGATTGCAGAGAATACCACCGATGCTTTACAATCTTTAAGCAAACAAGAGACCGATAGACAGCACCAGCAGCCGGTAGCATCAGTACATGCTCTGCAGCTTCACCTTCAAGAAGCTTATGAATTTTCAAAGTGTGATGAGGAGGAAATCGAAGAACGAGATCATTGACACGATAAAGCCCACGACATAGAGAATTTCCTTTACCACAGTCTAGATTTCTTCAAGAATTCCCAAAGCCGCAAATGTTTGCACTCTTGATGGCACTGGAGCTCCGAAGGCCTCTTTGTTGAAGTTGGGATAATGAATTCTATAATACCATCACCAATTCTTTGCACGCGCTCTCTATGCCAACAATCGCCTTTTAGGGTTTTCGTCTTATGTTTAGAATCGTAGTATAGGAGTGCTATCAAGATAGTAGGGTTTTAATGCCAAAGATAAGTGAAACCTAAATATTACGGCTCAAGTACTGGAGCAGTTTAGGGGTATTGTTTGTGACGCATAATAGTAGGGTTTTGAGGCCGCAAATAAGCAAAACCTAATTACTGCTCAAGTACAAGAGCCGTTTAGGGTTTTGTTCACGACGCATAATAGTAGGGTTTTGAGGCCACAAATAAGCAAACCTAATTACGGCTCAGGTACATGAGCCGTTTAGGGTTTTGTTCACGACGCATAATATATAATATGGCTTTGAGGCCACAAATAAGCCAAAATGAGCCATTTAGGGGTTTTGTTCACGACGAATACAAAATGTACAACAACATAGACAATTAACTTTAAGTAATGAAATTTAGGGATCCTTACATTTTCTAACAAAAAAGATCAGTACGAAGCATGTTTTTCCTTTGAAGTTAAAGAGCCGTCTCTATATTATTTATAATCAGGTCATAAAAAGCATTTTTGTTTTGTTAATTCAGGGTATGAAGACCCTCATACCTAATAGCTAAAAGAGATACTGAAGTTGAATTTAGTTTCCTACGTATAATTCATTAATGTCAATTCGTATCGATCATGCTCCAATGCAAGACCGATCAAAATAAAAAATTTAAAAATGCTCCAATGCAAGATGTACCATTTCTTGATTTATCTTCCTGCAAGTCGAAATCAAATTGCATTATAGGACTCTATTAGGAAAGAGAGAAAAGTTTATTGCAAAAAGGAAATGGCTACAATACACACCAATTAAAGGTGTGTACCATATGCATCTATTGTATGGTCCAGATTGTGCCACCTCATTGGCAATCGTAACATTTTTTAGTGTTTCGTAACTTTTCATCAATATGATTAGTAACATTTTCTATGATTCGTAACATTTTGGTGTGTTTCGTAACTTTTATAAGAAAAATCGTAACTTCTTTAAAAAAATCGTAACTTTTACAGGGGTGCGTATCATACACACCCAAATAAAGGGTGTGTATTGTAGCATTTTCCAAAAAAAATTAGGAAGATTGCCAAGAAAGCCCATAAAAGCCCTTCATTAGCAAAGACAAAGCCATAAAATCCTGCTTCTGTCATCATAAGTAATGTTACAGACACAAAATAACTTACAGGAGTATTACACTGAATGTATACATGACATTACCACATCAATGCATAATGCAGTACATGAATGCATCATCCACTAAAAGATGAAGAAGGCCAATGAAACACCACTGTCAGGAAATGGGGTGCGTGCTGTCCGGGAAGGGACAACATGCGTGCTGACCCGATTCCGGCCGTCCATGCTCGGCGATCAACGGCGCATATATGCTCAGACCCAAATAGATCTGCACTGTCCATAACCGAACTAATCTGCGCCGTTGATCGCCGAACACGGACGGCCCAAATCGGGTCAACACGCATGTTGTCCCTTCCCGGACAACACACCCACTGTTGGTGCTCTAGAAGCTAGCACGGAATAATCACTCCTCTTTTCTGCTTTCCTGACAAAGCGTTGTTAGTTTTTTTTATTTTTTCAGAAACCTACAATTTACTTCGACGTTACTAAGTTTTTAGGGTCAAGCTTAAGGGACCAAAGAGTTTCCCTCTCCTTACTTACTTTGTAAAAGTACAGAAAGGAAAAGATCGATTAATGACTTAATGTGTATCCTTCCCCTTTTATGTGGGGGAAATATGCCAGAGACAAAACCAAACTCTTTTAGATTATAATTCTAAATTTTAATAGAACGTAAAACTTATTTACCATAACTCTGTAACAAAATCAGTACTAGTACTTCATGCAAAAAGTTAAGTCACCTTTCGGATCTACTGGTCTCAAAAGCACCACAAACCAAGCTTCTCGGGATTCTATTTTTAGTTTCTAGAAATACATAAATCTCAAAATCTACGGCTAATAAGTTTTGACAAACATTCACAACTACTTTTAAAAGCTAAACCCTGCGAATATCTATCACCACCCCGGGCATCAATTCCCCATGCCTGCGAACGCTAATCTACGTGACCACTTGAGGAACATTCTCACCTGAGATTAAATTCAAATCTATTGCTAAAAATTTACAAATTGCATCTCAAATTTTGGTGCTTCATTGCTGAAAGGACAATGGGATTCTTATTTACTCGGAATCACCCCAAAGTGGATTAAAAGCTCTCGCTCTGGATCCAGAATGAACAGTGCTGTGTGTAATTTGCATGTGTCTTGCGTAGTTCTCATCCCATATGTTAAAGGGAAAAACAACACAGAAACCCGTAATTGCAAGGATACTGCATGTCATCAAATGTTATCGAGCTTTTGCAAGTGATCGACTAGACACACCACGCAACAACTTAACAAAACCAAAGAAACTCAGCTTTCCATCTGTGTGCCTAATCCAGTCGTTAAGAACGGAATGAACAGGGACGGATGGGTCAACACCAAGTTCCTGAAATAATTTTGATACTGTACTGTCAGTACACCATTACAGTACTAATGCAATCTATGAAACACCACGTAACCATACATAGACACTCATGCCAAGTGTATCTTGGTTATACTAATGTTGCCCCTTGCTTTACAGAGATTGTTATGAACTGACTAAATGACGTTATTCTCCCGGAACGCTAGCTAAGCTAATAGTCTTAGTTCCCTTCAATAAATAAATAAAAAGAAGGCTTTTTGATTGATTCAGGGCTCCGCGCCCAGGAAGGGGAGAGTGGCCAAGTGGTCAAAAGTGACAGGTTGTAAATCCGTCTTTATTAGTTCGATAATTCGAATATCTCGAGTATCGGTGGCAGCACTAATAATTCTTGATTCAATCAAAAGGCATCAAGGGAGAATACTTTATGAGACAAAAACTATGGATCATACTAATTTTTCCTATAGTTGGGAAAATTGCTCTTCTAGGTTCTGTCTTTTTGCTAAAAGGCAGTCGAAAGAAAGGAACGGATCTCGTTGTCATGCTTGCCCAGATATATTTTCTTATTTTTCTAAGGACTGGAATGGAACCAAAATAAAAGCTGAGGAAGAACAGAGTTTCCCCTTGACAAGCTCCCAATGCTGTTGAAAGAAAGCGGCTCACAATTTCGATCCAGAGTATGCTCTACTATCCACCGTTTAAATAAACAACTACCAGGAACGAAAGAATCTTTTACCTTTTTTAAGTCTCCCCTTTTCTGATAAAGATGCATGTCATCTGTCTATCTATGTTACATGGACTCTTCCTAATAAATGAAGCAGTCAAACTAGACATTCGACACTCAGATAAGAGTACGAGATCCGTGCAACATGCTTAGTTGAAATTTTACCAAATTTCCATTTCTCTGCTATTCAAATTTACCAGAACTTACGTATATGACGCCTACATTTGGATGAGAGGCCACAAGGGACCTAAAAAACGTACTCCCTCCGTCCCATTTCCCTATAATTATGCGTGCCTTTTTTCAACCTTTGTACTTTT
This sequence comes from Vaccinium myrtillus, assembly GCA_016920895.1. NCBI lineage: Eukaryota > Viridiplantae > Streptophyta > Magnoliopsida > Ericales > Ericaceae > Vaccinium > Vaccinium myrtillus. Next base: position 13,483,554 of record CM029277.1, read on the forward strand.
CAACTCATAATGTATTTTATATACAGTGGATCTTATTTGATACATTTTAGTTAGTTCTATTAGACAAAATTTTCAAAAACTTTGGTCTTGCGTCCACACTTTGGTCTTGCATTAATCAAAAAATCGGGTGACCAAGAGCATGATTTAACTTACCGAAGCCAGTTCCTCAATGACGATAGCCCTGTTTCCATTCTTGTCAAAAAGCTCATAAGCAGAACGAGCATGTTGCTCCCACTGATCACGAGACTCAAGCTGATGGACGCTTAATGAAGCTGCACAGAATTCCTCAAAATCCATCTGTCTATTCTGTAGTCCATTAAGCTGCCATAGAAGAAGAGGAAACATTGTTTTGCTCAGAACATTAGAACACAGTTCAGAAAAGCATAACAGATTGCCAAGTCCATAAAGCACATACTGATGCTAGAAATTTAAGGACACGGGATTCCTTCATAGCATCTGTTGCATATTTCATCAAGGCCTGGCCAAATCAAAAATAGTTGAGAGCAACTTGACATGAATTGAGGTAAAGAAATTTAAAATAGTTACGTTTCAACCAACCGCTTTAATATTATCCATGCTTATGGTGCCACTTTTAGTTGGTTCCAATAGTGTGAACTGTTCCTTCAAATAAAAGAGCTGATCCACTGTCAATGTTTTAGCTACAGCCTGCCAAATAACAATAAGAAAACAATAGGCATTTAACCACTAAAATAGTTATCGTAAAAATATGACATGCAAAATGATAAGGACAGATCACAACACAAAACAAACAAACAAATTCAATTCAGAATTACCATAAACATAATGCCAAACACGGACGATCTCACAGGAACTACATGTCACAACCAACATTTTTTATGAAAAAAAATTCAGATAAATAAAAAGAACAATAGATGCAAGAAGCATCAAAACTAGCAAGCACCCACAACCCCCTTTGCACTGAAAACACTTCCAGGCCCAATTGGGCATCAATATGCAATAAAGCATGTTTCCAGATTACTCCCATTCAGTTTTTTTATCACAACCAATAATCTCTTTAAATTAGTTAAGCCTATTATGGCGATACCTTATGTGCTTTAGAATGCAATTTACTAAAATCTAGGAGAAAATTGACACGTCCTCTGCCAAGTTAATAACTCCTTGTTCTATGTAAAATCAACTGCTGCCTGGTATTCAAGGAATCATTCAGCAACCATATCCATTTACAGTGGATAATAACCTGGCTATGATTAATCACAAAACAATTGACCAATTTCATAATAATTCCAAAAGAAAAAGTATTCAGAACTTAGTTCGATGGACACCCCTAACTTAAAACTGTTCTACATGTTTAATCTTCCCAAAATACACATAAGAAGCAGCTATGTAGCATTGACATGGACAAGCGACATGGCACCGACACTCTGACACAAATTTTCTAAAAAAATGGAGGACACGACACTTTGGGGACAGGTTTTATGTAATATATATGTATTTGATTATATAAATAAAGAAGGCCCTAAGTCTATATATGTACCACCATGTATACCTTAAATCTTATTTATCATCGCATCATTCACAAAAGTATTCCAACGTAATGCGTTTCATCGTCTATGTTACTCGGACTCGGGTACGTGTATCGGGTACGGGTGTGAATCTAGGTGTCGGACACCTCAAATTGAAAAATACAAGATACGCAGATATGGATCCAAGTTTGGACACGGGTACGGGGATACGTCAAATTATATATATATTTTTTTAATTTCAATATATTAAATAATGGATTTTTTCATGTAGTTTTTAAATATTTTGTAAATATTTATAATTTTAATCTGTTAAGTAATGGATATTTTATATATTTAAAATACATTGGTTCTTTTGTTTGGATGATAAAAGCCCATAAAAAGTTATAGAATCATGCCCAAATGTGTTAAGCCCATTAATAGTCCAAAGGAAAAAAAATAGGCCCATTACCAATATCATCCAGGTCCACCGAAAAGTCATGTGCTACTTTACAGCACATTGCCTTAAAACTCATTGCCAACAAAAAGAAAAGAAAAAGAAAAGAAAAAGGTCACCGATCAGTCACTTCAAAAAAGAGGCCACCACCGTTCGATCCTTTCTTCATCCATGATCCAACGGCTTACAAAAGAGAAAAAAAAAGAAGAAAAAGAAAAGAAAAGAAGAACAAAATATGCAGTCATCGTCTTCCTCTCTACCCTCTGAGTCGGCGACTGCATCTGACTGCTTCTTCTTCTTCATCTTCAATCGCGCCTATCTTCTTCGTCAAATATGTTCGAATCTCCTCTTCCTCCTCCTCTCTTCTTCTCCTCCTCCTCCTCCTCCTCCTCCTCCTCCTGCTGTAAAATCAGATCTGCAGAAGCCAGAAAGTAGAAGTATCCGATTTCAAATAGCCGCACCCGACACATATCCTGCACCGCATCGTACCCGTATCCACACGGATACTTCGCCTAAAATGGCAGATCCGTGCAACATAGTTCATCGTCTATGTGTCTATATAATCAATAAACTATCATATGCCACACCAGTGTTTTAAATGGCTCATGGCACACCGAGGTGCAATGGTCCCCAAGAGCCATAGCGCACGGCGCGGCGCGCGCCATATCAAAGCAAGGTGCACTTTATTATAACGAGTAGAATTATAATATAGGCATAACTTTCAACACGAGCAAACGCATTTAAAACTTTCAAATGTAAAAAATATAACCATTTTAATGTTTGAATCACCAAATGCTAAGCAAAACATATCATCTTCTTCGAAATTTTATACTGTTTTTGAAATAAGATCATGGGAATAAGTTATAATGGTGTATATGATTTGGAGATTATATATGAATCCTTGCTTTGACCAATAAGGAGTATTTTAACTTACGTCCTCACTTTAGTTGTTGATTAGTTTCGAAATTATTCACCTTATATCAATTGTTGCAGTTCGCTAATTTGTTGGACTAGGAACGAGTACGATGTTCCAGTTAAAAGATGCTTGCGAACTTTATTTTTTCGCAAAAGAAAATAGAGGTAGAAAGTGAGGAGTTATGGAATTCTAGGAATTTAGTTCACTCTTTGCATCATAAATGAATGGTTGAGATTAATTGTGGTATAATCTAATAATAGCCAAAACATTCCTAAGGTGCACGCTATGGCGCCACAGCGCTTCGCCTTGTGGAGCGCGCCATGGCACCATACCTGCGCTTTTGTGACATGCGCCTTGCCACGATCCCCCGTGGCGTAAAGGGTGAGTCTTGCCTCGCCACGCACGCTATAGCAATGTAGCACTTTTTAAAACAGTGTCACACAAAAGAAAGACTTTTCTAAGCTCTAACAAGAGTCTTAACTATTTCGTTTAACACCCCCAACATGACTTGTGACTGTCCCGAGAGTGTCCTGAAAGTGTTTGGAGCATTTTTTAGAGTGTACCTGAAGTGTCCAAACCAAAAACGTTGAGAACAAATACGATACTTGGGATTTGAATGTCAGACACGTGTCCGAAGAGTGTCAGAAGAGTGATAAGTGTCCAACACCAATAAATGGACTCCGACGAGTCCAAGCTACATAGAGAAGCAGCATATAAAAAGGAAGGAAAACAAGATTAGTGCCCCATCCATTTGTCAAAAGAGGATGCAGAAAAGGAAGAGCAACGTATGGATAAGGATTTGAGAAGAACGTTTCTTTTGGAAGTACTATTCATGCAAATAGTTGTTAGCTGCGTAAATCTCTACAGTACAAGACATTTTTAAAGATCAATTAACATCCTACTTTGATGCAATTAAACAATTATGTGCTGCCCCTAAACGAACATTGTTGGATAGGACTATGTGATCATAACACAAGAATTCATTTAACATCCACAAGCTTCCCCTCAGAGTAGCTATATGACTATAGTCATGTGAAGTATAATTTTATGGTTTATTTTAGGGTTTCAATTTATTGTTATTTATCTTTTATGTTCAAGGTAGTTTAGTCCTTTTGTGTTATTAGGGTTTTGCTAAAGTTATTAGGGTTAACCTAAAAAACCCCCTTCATTAGTCTTGTAATCTTTCAAGCTTTTCCAATGCAATAATAATATACGTTAGTTTTCTTTCTCCTTTGCAAAGTCACATGGTATCAGAGCTATAAGATCTAGGCTTGTGAGATATTCGCTCTCCGGCGAGTGGCCTAAGCCTCGCAGCCATCCGCTGGGCACTCATATGTAGGTAGTTGCATCGGACGCCGCCGCTGGCGGATTTGCTCAGTAGCAACCTCTAGAAGTTTTCGCACCTCTTCCCTCTCTCTTCAGTCTATTCTCTCTCTTTGTTGTTGTCTCTATCAACAACATCAGATATCTCTTCGTTACTGCCACAGTTTGTGTTGCAAATCAGATTTGAAGCCCACGCAACAGTATACACCATTTATGCGCTTTTTGAACCCTTCTCTACATCCATGTGGTAATCAACATATGTCTGACACTGTTCGGCACTGGTGAGTACTGTTAGGAAACTGTTCAGAACTATTCATTACTGTCTTGCACCGTTCAATACTATTCTGTGATGTTTGGAGCTGTTTGGAATTATTCTGCACTGTTCAGGGCTGTTCTGCTCTGTTGGAGGCTGTTTTGGGCACTATTTAGTACTATATTGCACTGTTTGGGGCTGTTTGGAGCACTATTTCACACTGTTTGGTGCTGTTTTGCCCTGTTCGGGACTGTTTGGAATTGTTTGCGTTTAGCACTGGTTTGGTTCTTAAATTACTGGTTTTGACACTATTTGGGTAGTCTTCTCTCTTTCTTACTCTCACAAATGACTGACAATAAAATGCAAGCAATCAGTGCTACCCTGTCTGTCTTGCCTAGCCTGTCTTCGGCCCCTCTCTCTCCCTCTCTTAGTTGCATCTCTTCTCTCTCCTGGTATTGTTTGCATCGGAAATTTGGCATCTGTTCGGTGTCTGTTCTTCATCCCATCTGCATTTTTTCGGCATTAGTTCTTCCTCCTATTTGCATCTATTCGGCATCAGTTCTTCTTCCTATTCGCATGATCTAGTTTTGGTTAGCACTAGTTTGCAGTTTTGGCACTCTGATTGGTATTGGACCTCTAATTGGTATTGTTTGCCGCACCGCTTTGCACTGTTCGCGCCACCACAGTAGTTGATCTGCAGTTGTTATCTCCTTGGCAAACTCACAATGCTCTCTGGCCTTGCATCATGAGTTTGAGAGCGAGAGTAAAGTATAATTTTAGTGTTTATTTTAGGGTTTTAGTTTATTGTTATTTATCTTCTACGTTCGAGGTAGTTTAGTTCTTTTGTGTTATTGGGTTTCGCTAAAGTTATTAGGGTTAACCTATGTAAAGCCTTTATTAGTCTTTTAATCTTTCAAGCTTTTCCAATGCAATAATATTATACGTTAGTTTTCTCTCTCCTTTGCAAAGTCACAAGTCAAACCACAAATCCTACTTTTCATTCCAAATATCCAGCAACCTCCCAATCTGATACTATGCTGTTATAGCCCAATTCTGGCCAAAAATAAAATGAAGGCATTTCCAATATAAAAGTTGCCGAAAAATCATTAGAGGAATGCATGATCTGGATTGTAACGAAAACTTCATTCTCCATTCTGCCAGAAGTTTGGATAAAGCCTTCCATTTGCTTCTTTTAGATGCAAATTTTATTCTCCCAGTGTCACATTGCCATCTCAGGAGAATTGAAAGTCTAGTCCTAAGAAGAAGTTGACACCTTGGCTCTAAAATTACAAATAAACAAAGTTTTGCTATGGAACAGTCAGTGTACAGCGGGGTGCTTGATAATTCTAAAATCTGCTCCAGATTTAATAAAAATCACAGCCATTTTTCTTCAGCTTGAATCTATGCCTCCGTGAGTGAACACATAAGATAACTGGAATACGACGATCAGTAAAAGTAAGGAAGATTATAATGATCATCAAAAGAAAAGACACATGCAAAGGACTTAAATTGTTCTACTCAGAGTATAAGGTTATTTGCGATATCTTGATAAACTACTGTGAAATCAACAAAGAAAATCACGTTGGTCAGTAATACAACAAGGTCTTATGCTCAGGTGGTTAAGCAGCAAGAAGATCACGTTCCTTACAAGATGGTAGTGAAGAATAGAGTGACCATTGAAGTTCAGCCCCAGGGCACTTCATGGTTGTCTAAAAGTGCAGTGATCAAACTCAAGAAACCCGCCTATTGTGATCAGGTGCTGAAAGCTTTGGAGTGTATTAACTGTGAGGATATTCAGGTCAGATCCTTAGGAGGTTTAAACATGATTATCACTTTTCTGAATAAGGAGGATAGGGATGGTTTGGTGGATAACATTGATATTACAGATTGGTTTGATTCGATTAAACCGTGGAATGGTGAAGCGGCTTCTCATGCTAGGATAGTTTGGATCAACTGCAGAGGCATGCCCTTGAATGCTTGGTGCCTTCATACCTTCAAACAGATTGGAGAAATATGGGATGAGTTTTTGGCTTTGGAAGAAGAAACTCATGACGGAAAATCCTTCGACGTTGGAAGAATGATGATAATGACAGAAAAGGATTCAAGGATTGATGATTGGATTAATATTTCAGTGAGCGGGAGGATTTACGAAGTTAAAGTATGGGAAGAAGAATGTGAGGATCCTTATGGTGTTGATTCTAAGTCTGTGAGTTTGAAGGATGAAGATTCTCATTCAAATCGTCTTTACAATGCCACGGATCTGCATCCTCTAAATCTATTGAGTGCGAAAGACAAGGAAGATATTGATCTTGTGGAGGAGACAATTGATAATGAGTAGATGGAAGAAGGTGAGTTGGAGAACAAGGTTCAGGACAAGGTGGAAAGAAAGGAATTTCCTTTGGATTTGGAGGTTATTCATTCTAGTGAGGCCATTGTCAATAATCCAATTGGAGAAGATGAGGAAGACACGCATTGTTCCGATCATAATGGGGAAGATGGGGTAAGTGTTGCGGATGATGAGTCAAATGAGCTCAATTCTAATGATTCGGGTTCGGAAGCTAAGATATCTGTTGTGGTTTCAGATTTTGATGATTGCGTTCTTGTATCGGCCAACCCTCTTATTAAGTATGTGGATTTTTTGCGCCACAAGAAGAAACACAGTACCATTAAAGGAAATCGTAGAAATCCTTTTTGGACTTAAAATCCTTTGAAAGCTGCGATGTATTCTAGAAAGTATAGCCGAGATCATAAAGAGTGCAAATCGAGGAGATTGAAGCTGGCCTTGAAGAATGGTTGTATCGATGGACCCAATAGTAAATCTCAAGAGGAAGTTAGTAGAATGGAGAGAAGGTTGGAGGAAGTTTCTAAAGCATCATCAAGCACCGGAACAATGCAAGAGGAAGTTAGTAGCTCCATTCGCAACAAGAATTTGAGGTTAATCAAGCAAGCTCGTAAGAATATGAAGTTGGGTGCTTTGTGCGGGGTAAAATATTTTGGAAGGGAGAGCTATAATATAAAAAAATATTTAGAATTGGAGGGAGTTGATATTTCTGAACAGGAAATTATAGCCCTTGATGAATTGGAGGATGGTGCCTCCATTTCAGAGGAGCAAGTGGAGCTCTGATCTTGTCTTCATGGTTGGTGGGTGCTCTCTGGAGGTGTTCCCGTTGTTGGTAGTTTGTTAGTTTGGTTGTTTCGGCTGGTTGGGTTTAGGCTTATTGGTTGGTTTTTGCTGCTGGTGGTTTTGCAGTGTTCTTTCCTGGTTTTAGGGGAGGTGTTTCTAGGGTGGTTTTCTTTTTGCTGTAGTTTTTGGGGTTTTTTTGTGGTCTTTCCCAGTGTGTTCTGGTTCATAAGTTCTTGGAGTTTGTTTAGTTGTCTGGGGTTTTTTCTGTGCTTGGCTGGTATCTTACCATCCATGTGGTATCCTGTTTTTTCCCTTTCGGATCCTTGGCGTTCTTAGTCTCGGGTCCGTTTAATCTTTGTAATTCGTTTTCAAAGATTAATAAATTTTTGCTTATCAAAAAAAAATCAACAAAGAAAATATAGGAGTCTTCAGTAATATCCTTGTCTGGCCAACAATCAGGACAAAGCTGCATCTAGTGGACCTCATATTAGGAATATCTCTATTTTCTAACCATGCACCAAAAGTATTAAAACTCAGAAAGTGGATCAGATGCAATTTAAATGATATCGTCAAGACTGACGCTGTTCCTTTACAATGCTTTTCAAACAACAACGTTTGAACTTACAAAAACAACCAATGAAGCTAATAGGACGGAAAATTGCATAGCACTATTGAAAGAAATCAACCAAGCAAGAATTCATGCAGAAGCAGCCAATAAAAGAACACAACAACATCATTTGTTTAGCAGCATATACGCACCTGTAAAGCTGCTTTTCGAAGAGCAGACGAGCGCATATAAGCCTTCACGAGCTTCGCAATCAGTATATCCACTGGAACTTTTTGTCATTGTCATTTTTAATCCATGGATGACCTACAAGGGAAGCTTTTAAGTAATGCTTTGGGAATAAACAGAAGAGAAAACTCAAAACTTATGAAAGGACTTAAGACACTAACTCAGAGCTTGAGCCGCTGTCATTCTTTTTCGGGGGTCCTTGTTCAATAAGCATTTGATGAAGTCTTTTGCCTCAGAAGATAGAGAAGGCCAAGGTGGTTCATCAAAACATGGATCAGCTTTCAGGATGGCCCGAAAGATCCCAGATTCAGTTCGAGCCCAAAATGGACGGCTGCCACACAAGAGGATATATGCTATGACACCTACACTCCAGACATCAGCCTCTGTACTGTAAGACCTATGTAACACTTCTGGTGCCACATAACATGCACTGCCGACAATGTCATTAAGCTTCTCATCTATAGATAGGTTGGCATGTTAAATATCGTTAACCATTCAATGCATATATAAACATAAGACAGCAGTATTATCCACAATGGGGAAGTATGAACTAACCTGGCATCACAAAATCTGACAAGCCAAAATCTATGGCCTTTAATAGTGAATTCTCCTCCTTGGATGTAAACAAAAAATTCTGATCCAGCAATTCACTAGAATTAGATAAGAGTGCCGGTGTAAAACTAAAAAAGACTTTTGAGTATACCACTTACATTAAAGTTGTCATCATTACAACAAATACTGTTGAAACAAATGTCTTAGTAACAACCAATCATGTGCAAATCTCCTTTACCAAAAATTAACAATTTTAAGCACAAGAACAATTATGAGGGAGACCTTAAACGACCGTCAGTACCAACTCTTGAATATGCTCAAAAGCTTTCCTTTTTTTACCCGAAAAAAGAATTTAAAATCAGAGAGCTCACCCAGGAGACCTTACAAATATAATGACCCAAAAACAAAAGAAAGTGCCAATAAACTTGATAATCAAGCAAGTTTAAATCTAATGCTCTACAATCATTGATTAATGTTAACTTGAGAATACTACCCACCTCTGGCTTAAGATCCCGATGCACCACACCCTGGAGATGGCAAAAAGAAACAACCCTTAATATTTGAATCAGGACAGTCTTTGCATCATCTTCTGTGTACTTTCCACCCCTGCAGAATATAAGACAAATTTCAGTAGTGTGAGTTAATGTTAGCAACTGCCAAGTTTTATTCCCTCAAAATGCTCCCGTTTGTCAACCCACCATAATATCATAACCTCTACAATCAAGAAGAACAGGAAAAATAAAAGCATCTATACCTTGATAGTATTCTATCCAAAAGCTCCCCACCTTCACAAAGCCTGAAATCAATAAATATTTGTCAAAGCCTGTGACAGATTCACATAGTATAGCAAGCATTGCATAAAACCAGTTTATATGATAATACAAGATCAAAGTCGGTTATCAATAAAAACATTATTTCCGTGTAACTTTTGGAATAAAGCCGGTAAGTAAAGATGAAATATCTGTTAAACTAGTTACATATATAAATGGCTCAATGCTAATCAGGTTCAACAAGCCAGTGTACCATCAATTCTAATGAGATGAAGTTCAACAAAGTGTCGAGATTGAAGCTTACTCCATCACTATGTAGACATTTTCATGGTCTTCAAATGCGTCATAAAATTGGACTAGATTGTTATGTCCTGTTAAAGCCCTCATTATTTTGACCTCCCTTCTTGCATCCTCTATGGCTATGGCGGTGGTCATCTAGTTACAACGATAATAAATTCAAATTAGCAACAAAAAATTGAAAGAAGGAAACTAAACAGAAACACACCATGCACTGTAATCTACCAGGATATCAAACAAACAAACAGAAAATTTGTATAAAAATGAGTGGTTTGGGATCATACATTAAACTAACACAACAAAGTATCAAATACATCAACCAAAATAAATCATACAATAGAAGAAAAAATAACGAAAACGATATGAATCTATAATCAAGGTTTGCATGAATCTATAAACGATATGAATTTATAAGCGAATCATACAACAGAAGAAAAAAAAAACACGTGCTAAAACAAACAGAAAATTTGCATGAAACGTGCTAAATATGATTCGATTCACGATTCAAGTAAAAACGATACGAATCTATAGGTGGATCAAGGTTCATCTAGAATCGGTAGTCAATCATACCATTCCCAGTTCGATTCGCGATTCATGCAAAAACAATATGAATCTATAAGCGAATCAAGGTTTCCCACAATTATTACATTCGAGTCATTCGACTAATGTGAAATCGCTTTAGTGGTTTTACCTTAATTTTGGCATAGAAACTAGTTTTGTACCTATATTTAAGCTTAAATTTGTCAATTTTAGAATGTATCTTTATTATGCAAGTGCATAGACACATTTTTCAAGTATTTTTGAAACTTTGACCGCATCATTACAATTCATGATTTGATTCGATTCACGATTCGGAAAAGGGTCATTCCGATTCTCGATTCGATTCGCGATTTGACAACTATGGTGTATACTTCTCCATGCATCCACGAACAAAACCCTGCACTTCTGAATACCTGTCTACTACTGAAGTCTGAAGATGTTGGAATCCAGGCAGCCTACGAAATATATATCTAAACAAATTTCATCTAAGCGAAAGCAAGTTTGTAATGAACTCCGGCTATCGTCAGTACCCAGCAACAGCGCGGCTATCGAACTCAGTACCCAGCAATAGCGAAACAGCCTTATTCATGTTTTCCATTAGAACTTTTTAAGTCAAAAGACCATAATTTAGGAAGTAGCTATCACGACTTCAAACAACAAATGGAAATCTCTATAACTTCAAGTTCGCATAGAGGCCCACTATTTATTGAACTTACATGGCATTAATGTTGGTATTAAACTAAGGTTGGTAGATGGCAATAAATTACAGAGCATTTATTTAACCAGAAGAAAACCTACAGAGAAGCTTGCAGACAGCCCGAGAATTTTCTAAAAATTTGACACCGATGTCAAACCAAATATCTTATGAATTAGGCTTCAATGCTTCGGCAGTTCAGAACTTCTGAGGGACTATTATAATGACGATTCCACTACTTCTAGAATCTACTGCTAATTTGTAAGACACCTCATGGTTATTCTTATCCATTAGGCTCCAAAACTTTGGCAGTTCCAATATTTCAAGAGTCTACTGCTAAATGTAAAGGCTCCTAAAGTAAAACAACCTGATGGTTCTCATTTTCTTTCTTCGCTTTCTCTATGGATATTTGCCATGACTTTTATAATGCCAAATATGCTTAGCACTACCCACTACAATTTAGGCAGCCAATCAGCAAACTTTCCAATACTCAAGAATCGTGCCAAATCTGTACTTTTCTTCCCTTTGCCTAATCTCATCAGAACTTAAATAGTATAAGATCAGCAACCAGCTTAAGGAAGCCCACCATCAAACAATCTGATTGCAGTACATCCCTGGCTGAGCATACACGGAAGCTATAAGGTTTTCCTCGAACAATTTTAAATTGCTCAATGTTCTAAAAAGAGCTAGGCTCAAGTTGGGTGGAAGAGAGGCGCCTAGCACCTAGGTCGACTAGTTGGGAACTAATCGGGGCCTAGAGATTAGTCAATTTTCCGTTGTTTTTCCTAAAACAAATAAAATAATTAAGACTAAAGTAACAACTAGAAATTAAATAGTAACTAGTAACATAGAGAGATAAAACAATTTACTCAATTAGGGACTAGGGCTTGAATCCTGACATGTAAACCAGAGAGGTAAACTAATTAGTATATCATGCATTTTTTGCTTTTGTTAAAACAACACTTAGCCCGCCGACTAGTCACTGCCTAAGCGACTAATCCCTTCCTAGCCAACAAAATCAATGCCTAGATGCTAAAATGTAGGCGGCCGACTTTTAGAACATAGGAATTGGTAAATGATGGTTCTATTGGCAATGATAAAATTCTGTAACATTAACCGATACAAAATGTCACAATGAACATTCCAAATGAATGACCAATCAGTTTTTTCATCCCACTGAACCAAACAGATCTTCCTCTTTCAATCTTTTGCATAATACGATTTGCACTCGCATTGCGCGATCGGTTATCTAGTACTACTTGATTTAAAATATCAAATCATTCACAAGATATAAAGAGAGCAAATAAGGAAGTTCCAAACCGTGGCTTTTGGAATGATTTTGACAGCCACTTCCTGTCCCTTAAGCTCACCCTTTTCCAACTTGGCCTTACAAGTATACCCAAAATGCCCCCTCCCAATCTCCTCCCCCATCTCGTACTTACTCTCGAAATTCTTCGGGTATCCAAAACTCTTATCCAGTTCCAACCGGCCGCTGCCGGCCTCCCCCGCATCCCTATCGCTGCCTTCCACACTCGCCGCAGCCGCATTCTTCGGCTTCACGGACCTCTGCCGCCTCGCCAACAACTCCCTAATGTGCTTCGACGGAGATGACGCCCGCTTGAAGAGTCTCTTTGGGGTCGTCGAAGAATTATCGGCCGGAGATCTCGCCGGTGAATTTTTCGAGAACAAGTGGTGGGCCGGACTGGGGCTGTAAAACGGAAAGAGAGGCGATTGTTTACCTACTTCCGCTTCCACTTCCACTTCTACTTGCTTCTGCTGCTGCTGGGTTTGAAGGGTTTGGGCATTGTCAGGTGGCGGTTTAGTGGTGTCCTTGACGGGAGTGGGGTTATCCTTGACTGGAATGGGGTTACCGTTGACGGAGATATTGGTTTCTGTGGCTTCTTTGGAGTTGCAAATACCCATTGTGATTGATTCACGCAGCTCAGCTCGCCCCTCCTAAAAGAGACTCACTTTGGAGCAATAAAATAGTATCTCACATTTTAAGGATTTAATTTTGATTTTGATTCTGGCAGACAGGACAAAGTTTGAAATTCTCTGTCTGTATTCTGTGTCTGTGTTGTGCCTTATTTGTGCGTGGCAATGGCGGTGTAGAGAGAGAGAGAGAGAGAGAGAGAGAGAGAGAGAGAGGTTCTGCCGTTCTGGAGATGGTGATGATAAAATTTTAAAAAAATGTTCACTCGCACGCCATTTTGACAACCAAAGTAAATTTCACTTACCTCCCCTAAGGTTTAACACCAATGCAAAAACCTCTCTTGAGAAAGAGAAGGTTTCTGAAATAACACTAACTTCATTTCTTTTTAAAACTATTATCAAGATTCCTCCATCCGTGAATTTTTCCATCCAAAAACCGTTAATTTGACAATGAAAAGACGAAAAGACCCTCTCTTTTGCCACTAACTTTCTTTATCACCCCTCCTCATAGAAATACAAAATATTGCATCCCTACCCTTCAACCATATGCATTTAGTTATTTATTTTAAAGAGACCCATTTAGGATGACTTTTTAAAAAAAAATTGTCTTAATGTTTTTTTCATCTTTTGGTCAATTTTTTAAACTTTTTGATTCATCATAATAAGGAATTGAAAAAATTAATACGCGTGTAGCCGTGTAGGTATGTATGTATTGCACCCTCCACCCAATTACCCAAACCATACTTTTTTAGTTATTTAATTAGAAGGGTTTCATTCGGGAATACTTTATTTAAGGAATTTTAAGATTTTATTTTGTCCTATTTAGTTTTTTCCATCTTTTGGTAAAAAAATTGTCCTTTTTTTTTTTGTCATCTTAAATAGAGGTGTTGAAAAAGTTTTTAAAAAAATACATATTATTATTTAGACCAAAAAACATGAAGACAAAAAATAAGTGATATAATAGTATTTTTCCTTTTTTTTTTTAATGACCTTTTGTATGTCTTGCTTGTAATTATGTTGAGGACTGTTAAATGATTGACAAAGAGTCCTTGCCTTATATCTCTTATATTTTTGTCCAAATATAATACATAAGAATATACACACACATACATATTAACTTTTTCAATTTCTCTATTCAAAATGCATCAAAAAATAAAAAAATTGATCGAATGATGAAAAAACATTCAATAAGATAAACAAACATAAATTTGCTATAAATAAAATGTCATCCAAAATGCGACTCTGTCAAATTAATACTCACTCCATCCCAATTTAAATGTCCTCTACGGGAGACCGTGCAAGTTTGACCTTAAAAATAAAATACTTTTAGAATTACTTTTTAATTTTTTTTTGTACCGTTCAAAAGATCTCAGTGAGTACTTTTGAATGGTGTAAAAAAAATTTTAAAAAAATATCTAGAAATATGTTTTCTTTTAAAGTCAAAATGGCACGACTTTACATAGGGTACATTTAAAATGGGACAGAGGGAGTATCAAATTAAGTACTCCCTCCCTTCCAAATTGCTTATCACTTATAGGGGTGAGCAAAAAAACCCGTCAAACCGCGAATCCGGTCCAAACCAATCCAAACCGCATGGTTTGGTTTGGTTTTTGTAGTTTGGTCATGGTCTAAAAAAATCAAAAACCGTATTATATGGTTTGGTCTGTGGATTTACATTAATGGTTCCGGTTCTAAACCGATCAGAACCGTATACATACATATATATGTGTGTATGTGTGTGTATTTATATTTAGACCTATATTTATTTATTTTTTTAGTTAGATAGACCAAAATAAACACATGAGCCATAGTCAACTAACTTCCTAAATTATAGATCTATAAGTATTTCACTATCTAATTCAGTATTTCTTTTTGCGAAGATTATGTAGCCTAAACTTCTATATATCACAACTCATTTCCATTTCATACACCAAAAGAACATTGTCATAGCCAACTAATTCCCTAATGCAATTTTCTATTCCAGTGATTCCATTCCACAACCAATTTCCTAAATATCCCTAAATTTCTATATATGAAATCGAATTCCTATTTATGTTTTAATACAATTGGTTTTTATATGAATTTTGGTTTAATTTATATCTGCAAGTTAACAAATATGATTTCCCAGTCTCAAGCAAACCGTGGTTCGAGTCCGAAACCGATCCTTATTGTAATGGTTTGGATTGGTTTGGTCCTATGCCGTTTTTGGTTTGGTTTGGTTCTCCAAATTCATAATCTGTAGGTATTGGTTTGGTTCTTGGTTTACCATGAAACCGAACCAATCCAGTCCATGCTCACCCCTAATCACTTATACTATTTTGGGATATTCCAAATTGTTAGTCCTCTTTGAAAAGTTAAAACGAAATTTATTCAATCTTCTAAAATAACCCATTTACTAAAAACAATCATTTCATTCAAAAGTTGAAGTATAAAAGCATTGTTGAAAATTAATGAATTTGTTTAATGTGAATGCATTTATTGAATGGAGTTATTGCATGTCTGCTTAAAAAGTTGAAATTTTCAAAAATGACTAGCAATTTGGAATGGAGGGAGTATATAATTATATAGTATATGTATGTATAAATACACTTCAAATGGGAAAGGGTGATAAAGATGGTAAGTGGCAAAAGAGAAGGTATTTTCGTCATTTCATAGTCAAATTAACGATTTTTGAATGAAAAACTAACGAATGGGGATTCTTGATAATAGTTTCAAAAGCTATGGAGGTCAGTGATATTTCAAAAACCTTTAGGGAAGTTTTTGCATTTGTCATAAGCCTCAGGCGAGGTCAATGAAATTTACCCAACTTAAATTTGATTTGCCACGTCACCGTATTAGCTCAATTTTTACAAAAATGATATATACACTCCCTCCCAGCCACACCCTCTCACATGGGGTGTGGTCCCCACATGTGGACCCCACACCCCATGTGAGAGAGGGTGTGGCTGGGAGTGGCTGGGAGGGAGTGTATGTATCACTATTGCAATTTTTATGATGATCACCAAGTTCACGTTATAGAACGTTTCGAAAAATAATGAGAATATCAAACTTTAGGTTTACTAAATGTCGATAAATGCATGATCGAAAAAAAATAAACTCACACAGAAGACAAATGTGATCCAATCACGCATTTATCGATATCCAATAAACCTGAATTTTAGTATTCTTATTATTTTTTACGTGCTCTATAAGGAGAATATTTTTTATCATCAAAATTATGATGTGGCAAATTAGTTGTATGTTTGGTTGTAAAAATAGGTTCAATCTAAAGTTATGTTTTGTGTGGAATTTGTGAAAAGAAATGGAAAAGAAAAGAAATTTTTTAAAATTTTCCTCTCCGTTGTTTGATTCTTGAAATGGATGTCGTAAAATTTCAAATTCTAATTAATTCAACTTTCCTCTTAATTTCTCTCATTTTCTTCGTAATTATTTTGTCTCATTTTCCCTTTCTTTCCCCAATCTTCAAACAAAGCCTTAGTTTATACATAAAAAATGCTGGCACAAATTCAAGTTTACATCTATTTTTATATCATCTGTCACAAGTACCGATGATGAGACCATATATATAGTGTTGTGGATGGTAAAAGACTCTCATTTATAAGAGGGATGTAAAAAACAAATGTACAATTTAATGTGTCTCTAGCATTGCTTTTCACGTATAGTGACGAGTGATAGATTTCTAAACGTCATAATATATATGTTTTACTGTCAATATCGATTTACTTAATATCAACATCCTAAGTAAATAAAGAGAGATAGGATCCGATCAGAGCACTGTGAAAATACAATACCCATTAAAATATAATAAAATTGATTACTTGTAAACCAATCATTGTTTTGATACGCATCATCTCGCATATTAATATCATGATCTACATTGTTAATATCATAGACTACCTTCACCAATAATTTAAAGTTTTTTCTATACTCTTCTAGATATTTTAGCTACTTTATTATTTACTAGCAATAGGTACGTGCTTTGCACATGGAGTTGTTCCAATTAAAAAGATACTACAAATTAATGATGCTCTTATTTTGTTATCAAATAAATGTAGATACGGATATCATAAAACCTAAGCTAACGCCCTGTAGCCAACTAAATTTAGTGGAAATGTAAATTTTAGATTGGATTGGCATTTTATTTAATTGATCTTTGTTTTACTATAGACTTAGGAATCAAAATATTGTAATCTAAGGCTCTTGCTTGTAGTAGCTCTACGAAAACATATACCAAGCTACAAACAACAACTTATACAGAAAAGAGAAAATTATTCATATCTGTGTCAAACTCAATGGCCCCAGATAACTGAATGTGAATTAAGCAATCTGCAAGCATGACTGGCAGTAGAGGAAGTTAAGAGTCCAAATCCAACTAAAAACAATCCCCATGTTATTTCTGCTTCTTCATAAAATAGTTGACAATGCGATTTTTTCACAAGGAACAATTAGCCTGAGAAACCAAGATAGTCAAGATCTTTTAAGAAGTCAAGCTGTTTGAAAAGGTCTATTTTCCTACTTCTTCATAACTAAGATGGTATCTCTTCTGTTCTTTTCTTTTCTTTTAGTACTTCCTTGGAGAAGTCAGAGCAATTACTTCAAGTGGATTACCTATCTTCCCTATCGATATGTAAGAGATATACCATGGAATGCATGGATACAACAAAAGGCCTATATGACCCCTTGTTCATTCAATTGTGATCATCTCAATTTGACATAGGGATTGATTTAAATGATACATATAGTGTAAAAGAGAAATCATGTGAAACATACTATTTTGAAATGATCAAGTTCCCATTCCATCGTAATGAGCCTCTGATGTCTAGTTTTATTGCATCGGAGATAAATTTGATATATGAATGAAGGTTATGATGGTGAAGTTCTATTCATAGGAATGTATACTTGAACAATAACCATTTTGCACCGATTATATATCCTCCACCAAAGTTTCCTCAACTTCATCCCCATAGGTTGAAGTTCTTAATCTTTTCGACGTACTGGGAAAAAAACAAAGAAGTTCTTGCGCTTTTTTACATGTAGAGGAGAGGTACACATGTAGAGGAGAGGTACACACCACAATGTCAAAACTGTAACGACCCGGATTTTTTCGTAAATAAAAATTTCGCTTAATATTTTAATTATCTATTTTTAATTTTCGGTTTATTCGAATATTTTCCTATTAAAATATTATTTTATTCTTTTAATTCGAATAAAGGAAATTCTAGCCATGTTTATGCGCGTACGAGATTGAGTAACACATCCGTTACACTACCATAGCACCCGAGAGAGAGAGAGAGAGAGAGAGAGAGAGAGAGAGAGAGAGAGAGAGAAGTAGAGAGAGAGAGGTGTGTGAGTGTGCATGCATGTAAGTACATTGCACATGCAAGTTTTAATGCAAGTTCACTTGCACAAGTAATGGGTGATTGAGGGAAGTTTCCTAAGCTAAGGTTTTGTACCCAAAACTAGTTAGAATAAGCCTTGCTATTTTTGGAGTAACCTACACATACCCACACAATGCATGCATTTGAGCACAATCTACACAACCTAGCCTAACTAAACTTGACCTTGGCTTCCAAGTAACCTAGAGACATACTTCCTTGATTTAAGGAAGGAATATTCCCCCTACTAAATAGCCCATTAAGGCTACCCCTAGCCATTTAATGTGTTCACATGCACATTAGATGTATTTAGTCCTAAAAACACCCCGTAACAAAGGTGACCGTGCAAAAACCTACACAGCGGGAGGCATTATTTCCCCCACCATTGATTCCTACGTGGGATACCTTGAATTTGCCCCATATTGGTTCATCTAGCAAAGTACCTAGATTCCTACCTAGGACCTAGCCTAGATTCCTAGCCTAAACCTAGAGTGCCACCTTGGTGCACTTGCCATGTGCTAATTAATTACCACATTTACACCCCACATGGGTGAAACTTTCGGCCCTAGCTAGTGTGAGTGTGTACCGAAAATTTTAGAAGGGAAGAGGGAGCTCCTCTTTTGCTATAAATAGCACACCTATTGTTCATTTGGCCCACTTTTATCCTTTCCTTATTTGTCTCTCCATTTCCAACCAAACAAACCAACTTCTACCACCTTTTAGCCAACTTATTAGGGTGCTAATTAGCTACTTACTAAGTTAATTAGTGAGTAAACTAGGTAGATTAAGGGTTTTCTACACCAAAGGATTGCTAATCGGCTTCCGGTTTACACCCGGAAATCAAGGTAGTTTACTAAACTACTCTTCTAATTAGTTAATTCTAGTTCTATTAAGTTGTTCTAATTAATTTTCTAAGCATGATTTTAGAGTTTGATTAAGTTAATTTATGCATGTGTTAAATTTCTTAGTAGTTTTGAAAGTGGATTTCTTGTTAAAAGATTAACAAGAATGTTTATTAAGTTCTAATTAGTATAGTTCTTCATGAAATTAGAAGTGGATTAGTAAAATTAGAAGTAATTAGAAGGTGATTAGAAAGTGATTAGAAGTTATTAGAAGTTAATTAGAAGATGTGTTTTGTTTTTCACTAGACAAGGTTCTAGTATTATTTTGTTGATATTTCTTGGAAGAATTAGTTGATCTTGGTTGATTAACTCATTGGTTGTTGTTTGAAGTGTTTTTCTTAAATAAGTGGAATAATTTATTTTTATGATGAATTTGTTCTTATTAGAAAGAGATGCTATTGTTTATTTTTGGTAAGAAAGTATGGAGTTTTATTTAATAAATATGAAGAGAGGGTTTTTCATAATTGATTTCTAGAAAGGTTTTACTAAAATATTTGTGAGTTTATTTGATCAAATTTTCTAGAAAGAAAATTGTGATTTTTACTAGATATGAAAAAGATGTTTTACTTGAGATTATTAGAAAGAGAGTTTCTAGAAAAATAGAAAGTATATTTTTGGAGAGATTTATATATTTTTAGAAAGTCCACAATTAGTTGTGGTGGATTTTTAGCAAGAGATTTCTAGAAAAGAGTTTTGTTTAAACTATTTTTAGAAAGAGCAAGAAGTTTGGTTTTATTTCTTTTGGAAAGAAATAAAATAGTTTTGAAAGAGGACAAGGAAGAAATGAGACTTTTTGTTGAGAAATATATTTTATTTGAGAAGAATTGGAAATATTATTTTTGGAGAGTTTTAAATATATGATTTTATGTGAAAAGATTTTTAGAAGGAATATTTTGTTTGAAGGAAATTAGTGCATTAAGATGCATGATTTTATGTGGAAAGGTTTCTAGAGGAAACAATATATTTTAGAGAGTTGGTATATTTTTAATGCATGATTTTATGTGAGAAATGTATATTTGGAAGAATATGATTTTTAGAGAGAAATTATGGATTATTGCATGAGCATGATTTTGAGCATGTGGCATTGAGCACGTACGTGATAAAATACGACACCGGTTGTGAAATCGAATAACTGTTAATGAGAAAATAGAGATGAGAATGAAAATGAGTTTTGAAATGAGAAGTGAAATTTTTGGGAAAGGAAATGAAATGAAATGAAATGTGATAAGATGAATAGATGCCACCTCAAGTTCCGCGGGGAGAACTTAGAGGATTGGAATTAATACGGTAGTGCAGCGAGGCACCGCCCCATTTTCGTGGAGTGAACTTGGTGGTAAGGGCTAAGCATGCACAACACATAGTACGGGCCTTGAAACATACTGTGGGGATCAGTAAGACGAGGAAGCCGGGACTATGTCGTGTGAGTCGCGAAGTGAACGGACCGTGCAAAGAGACTGGTTAGGTTCAGTGATGCACGACAACCGGAATCTCGAGCGGGAAGGTTGGTACCGTCAGCTGAAAGGAGGCGGAAACGGACCAATAACTTTCAGAGTGGTGTGAGATAATTGACTTGGTTGAAATTTGAAGAAGAATGCTGAAAGAGGCACTATACGAGAAAATGATTTGAGATATGTGATGAATTATTGGAATGAGATTTTGTTTTGAGAAACTGACACGTGACACTATTTTGTGATACTGAAAATGAGATATTGTTTTTTGCGCATGTTTACTCTGATCCGTATAGACACGCATGATATATTGCATGGTTCACTGTTCACAAGTTTTATACACTGTTTATGAACTTATTGTTCTAGAATTGCTACTTAGACGTTTAGCATAGTGAACTACTGGGCTTTGCTCACGGTGTTGCATTCGTGTAACCCTGGCATAATACCACGATGTTGCTCTGCGACTCTGACGTATTATGCCAGACTATAGAGATGAACAGGAGGAGTACTATGGTTTGAAGGCCTACGGAGCAGAGCAGGATTCCGCCGGAATGGTCGACCGTGCGATGGAATAGAGAAACCTAGTCAACCCTGTAGAGAATGTCTGTATTAGGCAGGAAGATTATGTAATATCTTTTGGGTTACTGTTGTAAAACCCTATTTATTATTTTTGTATTCTTTATTAACGTGCCCAAATTTTGGGGGCGTTACAAAAACCACTTTGAGAATCTAGTTCAGTAATTAGTAGAAGAAATAAAAAGCATAGGAGAAGGAAAAAATGCAGAACCCGAAGGTAATTCATCAAGATTGTGCGAATCTTGGATTATAATTGTAAAAAAAAAAGGAAATAGTGAAATGTAGCTACCTATACAAGTCAACTGTTAGGCAACCAATTTTTTTAATTCTCATCTAGTTTTTCTTACTTTCCCAATACAAAAAAATAAAATAAAAATTTGGTTTCTCTCTTATAAACAAATTTTCCTATTTTTAACTTTGTAAATCCTAATACAAAATCCTAACAAAGAATAGAAGGCATAGATATCTAACTTCACATAACCTCAATGCCTCAATGTTATACCCTGGAAATCTCTATAATGCTCAGGCGAGATATAGTAGTCAAATAGAAAGAAGGCATAAATTTTACTTTTCCAAACTCCCAATATAATGCATAAATTTTGTTGTTTAAATAACCATACCATAAAGTAAAAAATATAATCGGAATAATCAGGCAAAACAGTGTTTCTTAATAACTTGACACTTTAATTAATTCTAGCCTTCCAGAATATTGACATTTCAAAATGATCAGACCATAAAGGTTTTTTTGATCATATTAGGCCATAACAGTTTATTGTGTCTTTTGTGTTTTCCTATTATCTCCACCGCCACGGGTTCATGACCGAAGCAATGGGAAAAAGATGTATTATCCTCTCAATTCATCTTCAAAACTTACAGATTAAAATTCGACAGGCCAAAGTAAACCTGTATGAAACAACAGTGCCGACCAAAATAAAGAGGGGAAGAGGTACTAATTAACCATAACGATCGAATTGAGAATTATCTTCCATTCCAAAATCTTCACCAAAAAAGAATCCTAGATTCCAAGTTAACGTAGGACTTTTGGAAACATAAGTATACATAAACGTGTGTCTATATACATAGTATATCTAACTTGTGTCTATAGATATACTATGTATATAGACACACGTTTATGTATACTTATGTTTCCACACACACACACACACACATATATATATATATACAAGCTTCTAGTCCGGACTCCGGACCTCCACGTTCCCGATATTTTTTTTTTTATTCGAACCGTCCAATGTGTTTAAAACGTGTTTTTAGGGGTCCCCGCGAGAAATCATCAAAAAAAATATATACTGGGAAGGGCTTGATCCGAACAGTTTTTCACAAAACTGTATATGCACAGTTTTTGTGAAAAATTGCTCGGATGCATATACAGTTTTGTGAAAAACTGTTCGGATCAAGGTCTTCCCGGTATTTTTTTCTGATGATTTCTCGCGAGAAACCTTAAAAACACGTTTTAAACACATTGGACGGTTCGGATTTTGCAAAAATAATTTTTAAAAACTTCAAAACACCCAAAAACCTCCAGTCAGGGATCCCTGACTGGAAGCTTGTTGTTTGTATGGGTATATATATATAGGGCACACTTCTCCTCCGGAGTCCGGACCTCCTTGATCCGAGCATTTTTTTGACGATCCGATTCGTCCAATGTTTTGCAAAAAACTGCTTGGATCAAGCCCTTCCCGGTATTTTTTTTCTGAAGATTTCTCGCGTGGACCCTTGAAAACACATTATGAACACATTGGACGGATCGGATTTTCCCTAAACAATTGGCAACACAAAAAAATACCCCACGAGCTTCAATCCGGGGGTCCAGATGTGAAGCTCGGGGTATATATATATATATATCAGTCAGGATCCAGTCAGGACTCCCCAACATAGCTTACGTCCACACCTCCCCTTTCCCGGCCATGTTGTGATGATCTGAACCGTCCAAAGTGTTTAAAACATGTTTTTAAGGGTCTACGCGAGGATTCGTCAAAAAATCAAATACTTGGAAGGGCTTGATCCGAGCAGTTTTCGATAAAATTGCACATACTCACGTAGACCTTTAAAAACACATTTTAAACACATCCAACGGATCGGATCCCGACCAAATGGCCGGGAGATGGGAGGTGTGGACGTAAGACTATGTCAGGGAGTCCTGATAGGATCCTGGTTGTATACATATAAAGAGAGAGAGAGGAACATAAGATGGACTCACCGATCGCGGAAGAGCCCAAACTTCGTGATTGAAGTTGAACTAAGTTTGTTTCAGATGTTGGCCGTAAGCGTCACAAATCCATCCTGATTGAATATTTGTTGGAGCCAAGTAGCATTCATCTCTTTTGGTATATTATCCGTATAGTAATCCGAAAATCGCTAATGAGCGGCGGTGGCCTGAGAGTGGGGTCGGAGGAGAGGAAGGCTTTTGCTGTAAATCATGGAGTTTCCCAACAATTCATGCAGTATAGATGTCGGGATTTTTAAAAGGAGAAATGTCAAAGGTCACCACTTCTCCCAAGATCAAGTAAACGGTTCCCAGGAACTAAAATCGAAAGAACATGATGCTTCGACTATAGTGGCATGCGTGTGTTATTTGGAGTGATTAGAGGGATAATTTTGGCAAATAAAAGTGTGGGAAACATTCTTGCTTCTTCCTCTTTTTAAAGTAGTAGTAGATAAATAAATTATATTAACTAGCACGGCACTTCTAGTCCGGACTCCGACTTCCGGATCTCGGTGATCCAAATATTTTTTTGACGATTCAATGTGGACTAGAAAATCTGGCTATTAACTAGTACTACCAATTTCTACCGGCGTAAGTGTAGCATCTATCATATTTTTTTTTAAATTTTTAATCATGAACCTGTCAAAGATTTAATTCCCTTTCAATGACGTGAAACAATCCCCGGATATCATTATATCTGGATTCAAATAAGTTAGCCACCTCCGGATTTGTCCACTCTGAGTTGCCATATCCGAGGTAATATCGTATACCCTCCATTTTTTTTTATTTTTTTTACGAACATCACACTTTGTTTATACTGAGACCATAGATGTACAATTGTATACAGATTCACAAGTTTGGTACTTCCGCCAAAAACTTTATACCACAAAAAGGAAGTCCAAAAGTCTAGAGCAACAAAATAATCGACAAAAGTACTTTGCTACTCTGTGACCTTTTTTGCCAAAACATTGGGCCCCGGATCAGCTGTCCCGGGAAAATGGTGTTCCGCCCTGTCCCAAAGCCAAAACGGCAACGTTTTGGTGTAAAACCAAACCTTTTGCAAAATGTAATTTTGTGGGGCCCACTTTCGGGTCCCGCACAAACGATCCGAACCGTTAAATAATTTTAAAATAATTATTAAGGTGGTCTCAGAGAAAATCAAGCCCATTGGATTTTTTTACGTTATTCATCTAATTCTTTGATTTTCATTCAGAATTTAGGACCCTACCAGTTTGAAAGAACCTTCGGGAAAAGTTATAAAATTATAGGTTCGGAAACTCATTGATTTGAACTATAAGAGTCGTAGGGCTCATTGGGAAGAGCATCCAGTAAAAAAATTATCTTGTTCGGACATCGATACGTATAAAAAAAACTCATATTTTTAGTGTTTTAAAAACCTATAATTTTATAACTTTTCCCAAAGGTTCTTTCAAACTGGTAGGGTCGACCTAAATTCTGAATGAAAATCAAAGAATTAGATGAATAACGTAAAAAAATCCAATGGGCTTGATTTTCTCTGAGATCACCTTAATAATTATTTTAAAATTATTTAACGGTTCGGATCGTTTGTGCGGGACCTGAAAGTGGGCCCCACAAAATTACATTTTGCAAAAGGTTTGGTTTTACACCAAAACGTTGCCGTTTGGTTTTGGGACAGGGCGGGACACCATTTTCCCGAGACATCTGATTTGAAGCGGCGCATCTCCATTAAAGAATAGGTTTCATCTTTGTCTTCTTGCTCTTCAATTTCTTCTTTTTTCTTCTAA
This sequence comes from Vaccinium myrtillus, assembly GCA_016920895.1. Classification (NCBI taxonomy): domain Eukaryota; kingdom Viridiplantae; phylum Streptophyta; class Magnoliopsida; order Ericales; family Ericaceae; genus Vaccinium; species Vaccinium myrtillus. The sequence continues at coordinate 13,508,977 of CM029277.1, forward strand.
CAGTTATTTAGTTCAATAGTTCTGTGAGAACTTAGAACTTTAACTAATTTTTACGGTTGGAAATCCTAATTTGTGATTGTTATGGTTGATCAATTTATTTTTGTGGTACACTTTTGAAAATTAAACGGGCTTGGGAAATTAAATATTTAATTGGGTTGGGCTTGGACATATTAAATGAAGCCCAATTATTAATGGGTCGGGCTTGGAACTGCACAAGTCTCATTATTATCTAGTATAAGCTTGAATCCGGCTTAGCCCGGTTTATGTGCACCGTACACCTATATACACAATTCTAAATCTAACCAAATTAAATAACCCCACCCATATGCACAACTCTAAGCACCTTAAGGGCCCGAATGGCTGCAGCATTAGAGGGGGTATTAAGTTATACCCCCACCCCTTATCCCGGCCCCATCGGTTAATCCTTGGTTTGGGAAAAAAAATGGAACCCGGATTAAGTAATACCCCCACCCTTTTAATACCCCTTCCCCCTCACTAATTAATAACACCCCCACCCCCTATTACTAATTTATACCCCCTCATACCCCCTACGAAATTACCCCTGTACCCTCCCTTATACCCCTCCCCTTACCCCCCAAGTTTGTTTACTGTTGTGATAAAGAAAACCGAATTGCATTTTAAATGCTTTACGAACTCTTGCGATTTCCTTCGGATAAAAAAATAAAGTACTTTTGTGCATAATTTTTTAATTTTTTTTGCACCAAATTAAACTACTAATTGAGATCTTTAATTTGATACAAAAAAGTTTGAAAAATTTTATTCTTTAGAATTTGACATTGTTGGCTTGCTTTGCAATATCCTTCGGATCAAAAAATAAAGTATTTTCACATTAATTTTTAAAAATTTTTTTGCACCAAATTAAACTACAAATTGAGATCTTTAATTTGATACAAAAAAATTGAAATTTTTTATACTTTAGAATTTGACATTGTTGGGGAATAACATAAAAATTACTCCCTCCATCCCAGTTTGTTTGTCAATTATTCCATTTTCTGATACGTCTTAAATTGCTTATATCTTTCAATATATAATGTTTTTCACCATTTTAAAAACTTTGTATAATAGAATTAATCGTGAACTATTAAACAAGATCCATATTGCATATATTTGGAGATCGATATTAAAAGATATAAGCGATCGAAAACTGACACGATTATCAAAAAATGACAAACAAAAAGGGACGGAGGGAGTACTAATTAGTTGATTATTAAAAACGTACAATTACAAAGAAAAAAAAGCAAAAAATTAAACTTCAAAATAATATTAAAATGAATAATAAAAAATAATAACTAAATATTTTAATTTTAGATATAACTAATAAAAGGAATTATTTATTGAAAAGTATAATTAATTTAATTAGTATTGTTTTATGTATTTATTTTATCATAAAATCTAATATGACTGTACAAGGGCAAATAAATCATTTATCAAGTTTTTACATCATCCACCAACTTTATCCCCCTTTATCACAAATTCATCCAAACCACATACTATTTAATCCCCCCTTCTTAAATGTCACATCACTGTGGGTCCACCCTTACTAAATAATAACTCTTACGCCCTGTTTGTTTAAGGTATATAGAGGTGGGATATAGAGGGAACCCGGATATGCATATCTAGGCTAAGTGTATCCTGTGTTTGTTGAGTTTTGCTTCCCGGATATAATTTAGCTAGGATATGTATATCTCTGTGGACGCACCCCTCCGGAAGGATCTCGAATCGATTCGGAGTCGCCACCCGGGTTTTAGCGGATTGTCCCCGAGGAACCGAACTCGATTGCCTCATGCCTCATTCAATGGATAAGGATTACTGGCCCGTCATCACCATACTATCTTAGGTTCGGGAGCTCAGTTACGAGAGGGGAAGGGTTTTACGGCACCCCCCTCGCCTGGTTCGAAGACCGGTCTCTACTTGACTTTTGTGGGATTGCGGGAAATGTTTATAATTAAACTTTGAACAAGTACGGGGAATGGGGGAATGGGAGCCGTATAATGATGATAAACACAACAATGGAACTTAGGTGTATGCATGTGTATTGTGATCTACATGAGTGGCGATGATATGCAAATATGAACTAACCAGAACATCAAGCAGCTAGTAACAATATCAGAATATGCAGAATGACGACAGAGTTATTAGGAATCACACCACAAGCTAACACAACTAAACCAATCTGATCCCTCTGCTAAGGGCTTGAGCGCTCAGAGACAGGGCTTGAGCGCTCAAGCTCTCCTCAACTCAAACATGCTTCTGATGCTTCTAATGATTCTGATTTGATGAAAACATGTTCTGATCACCATTGTTTATTCACAAACATTATTTAGCTCACTGGACAGAATGACATAATCACATAATCATGGGTTTAAAACTCATTCATGGACCAAGGTGAGGCAAGCAGTAGAGAATGAATGAGGACTCAATATTTTGAAATTTTGCAGAATACTCAAAACACCAAGGACAAGCTGAAATAAGAAAATAACTTAATTGGCCCAGGAGACAGTTTGAGCGCTCATAGAGGTACGTTGAGCGCTCAAGCCATCTTCTGGATTTGAGTATTTCTGCTCCATTCTGCCCTCATCCGGACCACGGATTAGTTCCACACGATATATGATGATGCACAATGTATTGAAATTCCTCCAACATGAATAAAATAAACTTAAGGTGTCCACATGAATGGAGAGTGAGCATTAGACTATATATATAAGTATGATTGGAGTGAGGGAGAGAGAAGAGATCAGGTTGGCTTAGCCAACATCAACACACACACACACACGTTGAGATTAGGTTGGCTTAGCCAAACATCAACACACACACACCAACAAACACACACACTCTGATATTAGGTTGGCTTAGGCAAACATCAACACACACACACCTCAACAAACTGAAAGCAGAACAGCAGAACTAAAGATAAACAAGATTCAAACTCTAAAAATGAGCAAGGCTTGAGCGCTCATAGTAAGGGCCTAGAGCGCTCAACCCCCATTCAAGGGTTGTGAGCTCCTGTGATTTCTGATCATTCTTTGATGCTGGTATGAACTTAAAACTTTCTAATCATGGTTAAAAGAGTGAGATACACTGTTTTCTTTATGAAATAGGATCATCCATGACTCAATGATGATGATGTACCATTTTTATGATTTTTGAGTTCATTGATCGATGATCAAAGACAAGATAAACTGATTTGAAAGTTTTTGAACCAACAAACAACCACAAGGATGATACCATCAAGATAAAACATGATCAGAAGCCACAGAAACACAAACAATGTTCAAAAGGCTTGAGCGCTCATGGTCTTGGCATTGAGCGCTCAAGCTGTTTTTTTTTTTTTTTGAAAAGAGCGCTCAAGCTGTTTGAAGCTGAGGTTTTCAAAGTTTATTCTCTTTCATGTTTGAGACCTTGTGAATCCATTAGAGGTACAGAGAACCTCCATGAACCCACTGGTCTCCCTCAGGAGTACCAACCCGTAACTTTTACATGGATTTCTACCTTTTGATTATGATCAAAGCTTGAACTTGGAGGTTTTGATGGATGGTTGGCTTGTAGATGTGTTTGTATGGACAATGGGGGTTGTTTTGGACAGAATGTGATAGGCGTGTAGTGACTTGAGTTGATTTAGAGAGGATGATGGTGTATTATAGTGAGAGAGCTTGATGATCAAGGGTGGATTTGATGGATGAAATGGATTGAGCTTGAAGTGGTGGGTGAAAGGGATTGAAAGTTTCTGGAAATGTAGATTGAGAGTGAGTGAGTGATGGCTCAGATGATGAGAGGGTGTCTAACCTCTCTAAATGGTGTGGAAGGAGGGTTTATATAGAGTGAAATGGGGGTGCAAGTGCAAGGTTTTGAAGTGGGGAGTCTAATGGGGTGTTTTAGGCCTACCCTGAGGTCTATCAGTTGCATGCGAGCAACAGAAAAACAGCTGGGTGGCAGCCATTCAGTTGGAATCTCATCATTAGATGCTCTGCCACCGATAGACTGGACAGAGCTTGAGCGCTCAAACAGGGGGCTTGAGCGCTCAAACAGGGGGCTTGAGCGCTCAACCCCCCTTTGAGCACAGTGGCTGGTTCTGGTTTATGATGGTATTTTGAAGGGTATTTTGGTCATTTGGATTGGTATAGGTTATTTGGGAATGATTTGAAGTGGTTTGAAGGGTTTTGGGATAAGTTCAAGCCTTTCTCCTAACCCTAAGGTATTCACGGGTGGTTTTTCTCATCATCGGGAGTGCTTGGTGAGTATCCCGGGTCAAAATCGGGGTGTCTACAATCTCTTTGCAGGGGGATTAATTTTAGGCACACCCTACCCTGTCTATAATATATTCGGCTGCCCTTTACCTTTCCATCCCTCCCTGGACCCACCTCCACTGCCGCATTGTACAATCTGTAGCAAGAGAGAGAGAGAGAGAGAGGGAGAGAGGAAAAAGGCCCACCATTTCCTTTTTTTTAGTATTTGTTTATTTGGGACAAAAAGGACATTTTATATTATCCAACCTCTTATATCCCCCCTTCTACAACAACAAAACAAACAAAGTAATTTTTAATCTTCCCTTCTAAAATAATACCCCTCCAACCATATCCACCTCTATATCCCCCTCTTATTATATCCCACTTTCCCATATACATATCCTTCCAACAAACAGGGCGTTACTATCTTATCCCCCCTTATTATTTAATCCCACCAAAACGCAAAACGTATCCCGCATCCAATCGGGGCCTAAAGTCGTTAGTGACCGAATGCATAAGGGGACTGTGCGTTTCAAACGTGACATTATACGTAGGCAAAACAACAGACTTCCTAATAGACAGATTCTACATATACATATATATCATATATATAACCACATCCCAGATCATCGAAAAGGCAATTAGTTTGGTAGAGCTACCGATGACGAAAAAGTAATCCATAGAAGAGATAGAAAAATCAAGGTTTTTGAGTTGATGGAAAGGGTCATTACCGTCGAGTACCATAGAGTAGTGCTCTTACTTGGGTTCTTTGGTGCAGTAGCGAACAAGGAGAAGATCATTGTTAGGGTTTGAAGTTCGATTTTTGAGGTAGTGAGAGATGAATTATGGGCTGGTGATAGAGAGTGCCATGATTTGCAAATGGAGTGAATCATACTAGAGTCTCGGTGGGTACTCGTGTTAGAATTTTGTTCGAGACGTCTAACGTAGTTCAACATTTCTAGGGTTTGGGTAGAAGTAGAGGCGGTTTGGGTAGAAGTAGAGGCAAAGGAGGGCGACGTTTTTCTAGAGTTTAGTGATTTGCGTCCCCCATAAACCCTAATTTTTTCTCTAATAGCATCTCCAACCCTAGCCTTTTTTTTTATTTTTAACCCAATTTTGGTATGAGCATCTCCAAGGAGAAAACCCATTTTGTACCAAAATACATAATTTTACACAACCTCGATGGCATTCTCCATCGGATCTGTACGCACTACACCTGTGACGAGCTCCAGCGAATCCCCATAAGTCTTCGGCGAAGACTTGTAGATCTCCGGCAGAACCCTGTAAAACTTTAGCAACATGTCTGGCGAGAAGATCAAAAGAGCCGTTGACATCTCAGGTCTCTGGTCTCATCTCAGGTCTCCGGTTTCTGGCAACATCTCTGGTCTCTCTCTCTCTCTCACACAAATGAGCCGTTGCACAAATGGGTTTGGGGTGTCTCGAATTTGGGTATAGAAATGGGTAAAACCCAAAATGGTGAGAGATTTGGGTCCTCCATTGGAGATGAGTTTTTGAGGATTTTGCCCAAAATTTGAATTTGGGTCTTAAAATGGGTCAAGGCTGTAGATGCTCTATGTTTGATAAAGCTGAAAGCTGAAAACTGAAAACTGAAAATTAAGTACTGAAAACTGAATGCTGAATTTATTAAGTTAATAAGTTGTTTGATATGTACTTAATCTTAAGCACTGAGATAAATAAGTTGTTTATCTGTACAAGGAGCTGAGTATTAAATTCAGTAATTTTTTTTATTTTTACTTTGGGTTCATATTTTCATACTAAAATGTATAAATGAAAAAAATGTACATTTATCAAAATAATAAAAATATACAGAATATTGGCAAGATGTGGTATAGCGATGGTGATGGTTGTGATTGTGGTATTGCAGTGGTCATGGTCGTGATAGCGGAGTGGTGGCATTGTGGTGGTGGGGGACTGATGCTAGGAATAGTGGTAGTTTCGTGGTGGTGTAGTGGCGGCAGTGGTGGTGGGAATGGTGATCATGGTGGTGGTGGTGGTAGTTGTGGTGGGAGTAGCTGAGTTTTGGTGGTTGTGTACTGGTGGCAGTAGTAATGGGGGGAGTGGTGGTGTAATGGCGGTAGGAATGACAGAGTGGTGGTGGTGTAGTGCCGGCGAGAGTGACAGAGTGGTGTGGGGGTGGTGGCAGCAGTGGTGGTGGGAGTGGTGAAGTGGTGTTTATGGTGGTATGAGTAGTGGTGGTGTAGTGGTAGCATTGGTAGAGTGGTGGTGTCAGTGGTGGTGGTAGTATTGGTGAAAGTGGTAGAGTGGTGGTGGTGGTGGTGTGGCAGCGAGAGTGGCAAAGTTGAAGTGGTGGTGTCGGCTAGAGTGGCGGAGTGGTGGCGGTAGTGGTGGAGTGGCGGTTATGGTGGTGGGAGTGGTGGTATGGTGGTGGGAGTGGTGGTGGAGTGGCGGTTATGGTGGTGGGAGTTATGGTGGTGGTGGTGGTATGGTGGCGGCAGTGGTGGTGGTGGGAGTGACAGAGTGGTGGTGATGGTGATGTGAGTGGTTGTGGTGATGTAGCAGCGGCAGTGGTGATGATGGTGGTGGTGAATTAAAACAACTGTAAATTCAGCAAAAATTAAGTAGGTAAAAGCTACTTAATTTTTTTCAACATTTTAGCTTACATTTTAAGAGCCACTTAATCTTTTAAGTAATATAAAATGTGGTTATCAAACCTACTTAATTACTTTTTACTTAATTCATTCAGTATTAAGTGCTGAATCTGGGTTATCAAACAAGACCTTAATTGCCCACTTAATTCTCCTTAACATTCTGGGCATGGCTGTAGATGCTCCAAGAAGTGGTTTTCTTAATTGCCCACTTAATTCTCCTTGACATTCTAGTGATTTTTTCTAGTATTTTTGAATTTTTTTGTAATGTTTTGTTTAACTTTTTGTTGTAATTTTTAAGATTGATCATTGGCCTTGATGAGAAAAATAAGAAAAGTGTTAAAATGTAGACTGAAGTGCAAAAAAATTAATATAAGACGATACTTTAGACAAAAAAAAGGGCATCTATTTCATACAACTTTTTCGTCTTTAGTGAACTTTTTTTTGCCTTTCGTCATAATTTTTTAATTTTAGAATCCTCTCGTCGAGACAGATGATTAATTCAAAAAATACAATGCGAATTTGATAAAAATTTAGAAAAGACAAACAAAACATGAAAATCAAAGAGACTATCATAAACACTTTTAATGTGCCATCAAATAACTGTTATGGGAAAAATAGTAAAAAATCACCTATCATAACCACCACTCCACTATTCACACCCGTCCTTAAAATGTGCACACACAATGTATGTATTGGCGTGAGATCCTCTGCTCCCCTTGCCTATCCCATTCTTCTACCCTCTCAACAATGTGCTGACACATGTCCCCTACATATATTAAGCTTCCATCAAACTCAGGCTTATTTGTTACAGTAATGATACATACACACACAAAATTTACCCACAAATTACCCACACACTCACACAAGTGTGTGGGTGTGTGTGGAGCCCACACACTTGTGTGAGTGTGTGGGTAATTTGTGGGTAAATTTTGTGTGTGTATGTATCATTTTTGTATTTGTTATCCCGAAACATTATTTTTTTTTTATAATAGAAACAAAATTTGTTTATGGGTTGTGTGTTTATTCACATCAACAAAGTAAAGTTTCAATTTGCTAGTTTTTGGGTTTTGAGTTCTCGTAATTACTATATACAGTATACACTTGAGTCACGAAATATTGGCTTTAGAATTAGGATTTAAGGTTCCACCGGGCCAATAATTGGGGATCTGTGATGAGAGAGAGGGGGAGAAAGATAGAGAGGAGTTTATTTGAATTAAACACAGGATCACAGAGAAATGAACTAATTTTAACGAGGAATGAACTAATTTGTATTGCGCCAAAATGTCCAAACAATGATCCCAAATATTAGAACATAAACATGTGGTGTAATACAATTGATTTGAATTTTTTTTCTTATTTTCACTGGTGGTGAAAATAATTTAAACTCTAAAAAAGCCAATCTAGTTGAGTTGGGTGGGGTACCAACCGGCACATAAAAGAGAGGAATAAAAGAACCCTACTAAACCGGTTCCAAAAATTAAAAAAAAAAAGAAAAAGAACCCTGCTAAAACCCTCATTTTCCCTCAGCGCTGTCTCCGTTTGCAACGTTCACAAGTCCAAATCCAAACCAACAAAACCCAAAATGCAATCCCTCCTCCGCTCTCTCCCCCGCCGCCATCGCCACAACGAGAGCCACCGCACCTTTGTCGACGTTGCATCCATCAAATGGGTCCGAGACCGAGCCCTCGACCACGCAGTGGAGAAAGAAGGAAACCTCAAACCCTTGCTAAACCTCAAGAACCTCATCAAGTCCGAGCCATCCAAGTCTCTACCACTCTCTCTCATCGCCCAGCAAAGAGAGTCCCTCGGCATCGCCACCCGCCCGGTCGATTTCATCCGCAGGTACCCTTCTGTCTTTCAAGAATTCTTCCCAGGTGGAATTGGAATCCACCCACATATCAAATTGACTCCTGAAGTACTCGGCCTCGATGCTGATGAGCACTTGATTTACCAGAGCGAGAATAACAAACGAGTAGGCGCTGACCGCCTTTTGAAGCTCTTAATGTTAGCTAGAATCAATAAAATCCCTTTACACATTGTAAATAGATTGATATGGGACCTGGGTTTGCCCCATGATTATACCGAAACCCTAGTCCCTGAGTTTCCTGACTATTTTCAAGTCACTGGTGGGAATGGGAATGGAAGTTGTTCTGAACCCTATCTTGAATTGGTGTGTTGGAGCAATGAGCTTGCGGTTTCAGTGATGGAGAAGAAGGCACGTTGTGAAAAGGGTATGCCCATTGCATTCCCTTTGCAATACTCAAGGGGTTTCGAGGTAGATAAGAAGTTCAAGAAGTGGGTTGATGGGTGGCAAAAGTTGCCTTACGTTTCTCCATATGAAAATGCATTACATCTACCAGCTAAGAGTGACGAAGCAGATAAGTGGGCCGTGTCGGTGTTGCATGAGCTTCTTCATCTTCTTATTGGGAAGAAGACGGATAGAGAAAATGTACTTTTACTTGGAGAGTGTTTGGGGCTCCGGTCAAGGTTTAAAAGGGCATTGCTTCAGCACCCTGGTATATTTTATCTTTCGAGTAAAATTGGGACACATACTGTGGTTTTGAGGGAGGGTTATAAGAGGAATCTGCTGATTGAGAGTCATCCATTGATGGATATGAGGTATAAGTATATTCATCTCATGAACACAGTTAATGAAGATAAGAAAACAAAAAGTTTGCCGAGTAAAAATACTCCGGAACCGAAATTAGGTCATGGTTCCAAAGGAGAAGGAGAAGAAATGCAGGATGGTGAAACTGGGAAGGGACAAGATGGGGAGTCAAGTGACTTCTCAGATTCTGAGGTTGAGGAAGGCAGTGATTATGACTATAGCAATGAGGAGGAGGGGGATGAAGATACGAGTCAGCCGGTTTCTCATATGAATGCTAGAGGGAATAGAGCGAGGACCAGGAAGACACCGAAGTACGAGGCCAAGAGGCCTTTAAGATCTCCAAATAATTCAGAAGGAAGAAACCCCAGGAAGACAAGAACCAAAGAACGCACTGAAGTTTCTAGAAGTACAGTAATGCATGGAAGGCCTAACATTAATGGGCAGTCAACCGGAAGATCGGAACTCTCAAGAAATAGGAGGTGGTCAAATTCAGATAGGAAAGCTTCTGTTTTGAAATGATAACGTTGGTTTTCTGAAGCACATTCTGAGGTTTGGTTCTTGCTCTAGTTCTCCTTCAGTATAAGATTCCAAGATGATCATCTTGTTTTCTAGTTAATATGCTGAATGTTACTATCAATGAATTGACCAATTATGCCTAATAGTGTGTGAATATATAATTATCACTCAGTGATTAATGTGCATATTTATGTATATGGTACAGAGATTTAATGTTCATTAAAACTTGCAATTGTGGATCATATAAAACCCAAAGGGTTCGAGAAGCACTTACATAATATGTCAATTGGCAAAAGGACAAGTGTGGTTGCAACATTATGCGCGTGGCACCTTCACCTAATTGATATAATAAAATTACTTGCAACTATCCGATGACTGGCCGTTGAAGCTGCTAAGCAATAATGTTCCATTTTGTTCAAAGTTAGGACTAGGACTAGGATCCAACATCATTTACAAACAGTACTTACCTGAATTTTCTGGAATGTTTTAAGTCACTAGTGGGAATGGTTCTCATTCCTCACTGGATGGATATGGTATGGGCTAGGAATAGCGAGCTGGTGGTTTCAGTATGGAGGAAAAGGCATTGAGTGAGAAGGTGGGTTAGGAAAGGGTATGTTTCCTTGCAATTACTATTCACTATTTAAAGAGGATTTGAGATGGATTAGACATTGAAGGAGTGGGCTGATAAGTGATAACAGTTGCCTTATTATATTTCTCCAGAAAAAATGCATCACAGCTTCTCTGCCCTGAGTGTTGAGTTGGATCAACCTATACTTCCTTTAAAAGGCTGAGTTGTTTGTCTACTTTTTCTTCTGAAACTACCTTTTTTTTTTATCTTTTGTTTCCAACTTAAAAAGGACACACTTTAAACTCTATGTACGTATCCCATCGGAGTAACAATTGGCTCCCGAACTACTTCAAACCTTCAACGATCGCCCTCCAACTCTCTCTCCCTCCAGTTCTGCCTCTCGATCGAACTATCAGATTCATTTCTTGTACTGAAGCATCAGTTGCTTTTTGGCTTTGCCAAAACAAAGAATGAAGCGACGTTACCTTCATCAATTGAAAGCACATCGGCCAATGCCCGACAAATAACCCCTGGAACACCCACTCCCAACACAAAATTTTCTACAGTTTCCTCCATTCGCCTCTCGCCCTTCAATCTCTTATTCGACGACCTCCAGGCTCCAACACAGTATTGTGCCCCTTTCATTTGGTCTTCCGCGACAACCTCCAACACAGATGAACAGAGCGCCACAATTCTGCCGCAAACAACCGTCACATAATAAGTTCAAACTTCTCCATCGTCCATATATACTTCATTAGCAATTAGTTGTACTCCTCTATAGTAGCCTGCACCATGTGTTTGATTCAATCCCTGTACAATTTTTGGTGCAATGGGTGTTGCATGCAAAGGACTCTTGCAGATTTTCAGTCACTGATGGTCTTTCGTTCCTTTCCGTCTCTTTCCGTCTCGTGCTTGTGTTGGGAGGGAGGGAGAGAGAGAGAGAGAGATGGTCTTTTGTTCCTTTCCGTCTCGTGCTTGTGTTGGAAGAAGGCTTCCTAACAGCTTTTCTTAGTTGTACAAGCTAGTACTTTGACTTAAGTAAGAACGGGAATAGCACCCAGACACGATAAAAATCTATTTCAATACAGGTACGGGGAGAGAGAGAGAAGTGGTCTTTCGTTCCGTTCCTTCTTGTGCTTGTGGTGGAAGAAGGCTTCTTCTTCTTGTGCTTATTTTGTGGTGTACTTCAAAGTGTTTTCTTCAAGGATATCTGTAGCTGGTGGTTGTTGGAGGTGGAGAGGGAGGAAGGGAGGAGCTGCTGGCTGTGGTGGTAGCCAGTGGCGGTGGGAATCAGCTCCTTTTCTTATTTGCAACACGAAAAAATGGGGTAGCAGATTTCATGTTTTGTAGTTTCAAAGTTTTTTTTTTTTTTTTTTCTTCAAGTGGCGGGCCCCATTATATGATATCTGTCAGCATGTTGTGCTGATGTTGTGTTTTTTTTTTTTTGTTGTTGTGCTTTTAGCATTTTTGAACATCTATTCTGCTTCAATGGCTTTGATTGAGTTCTTTTTCATTGTGGATTTTGCTAGGGCTCTATTCCGTCGCCAGAGTTCTGGCAATGTTTTGATCTTCAATTTTGGAGGGATTTGAAAAGGAATCGAACGGGTAAAGACGCTCAAACTACCTCCCAAGTTTTGTACATTCTTTCCCACTAATTTTCTATTTCCACCAAAAAACCCTTTCACTTCTGGATCATAACACAGCCATAAGGGCAAGCGATAATGTTGGGAAGTTAACCTGGCCAGTAAAGTACTGATCAAAATGATAGCAAAGAGATCAATTCAATCCGAAGGCCGAAGAAGACTCACAGGAAAGCCAGCTCAATAACCAATTTAAGTTCTTCAAACTGACAATTGCAAAAGAATGAAACCGCAATGGTCAGAAGCAGAACAAAGGAAGAACCAAGAGCAGCGCCGGCTACAAGCTTAAACCACATTCTACTGATGAAATGCGTGCAATTTGCTATTGTACTCTCGTTTTTATAATGGGTTCTGTTATAAGTTTTGGAACTGCAGAATGTATGGTACCAGTTTCATATCAGATATTTTTTTTCGGTTTCATCTATTTATATTTGTGGATTTTTGGAAACGAAAACGGTAAAATTAATACGTATATTAGCTCACACGGATAAGGGGAAAAAAATTCCACCAATAATTAATCGTTCTGTATTCAACATAAAAAAGCACATATGAGGTCAAACTGAATTCAGCTAAGAATATCCCACACTGTCACCACAAAATTGACTATTCTGCTTCCACCAGGAATTAAGTGACCGATGGAATTAGAATGTGTACCGATATTAGACACAGGGTCCAACAAACAACAGATACCCAATAGAATAGAAGCCAATGGTGTTTTTTTTGGCTTTTTTTTTTTTTTTTTTTTATGGATTTTTATGTGATTTATTATGAAAGAATGATCTGCCTCGAAAACCGCAAGAAGCTGCCTTTTCGGCTTTTTGAGTTCAGGAAGCCATTGGTATTTTTGGATAGGTAGCAGTTTACCAGAACGGACTATATGCAAAATAATTTCTTAGTTTCAGACCTTATGCATCGATTGTTCTCACACTAAAATCCAGACCGCGAGGCAGCTGAAATTAATCAATGTCGCGACATCCAGTAATATACCACGTATTACAAATCAAATTTCTGTTGCGGTTAAAAAAAAAAAAAATGTTGACCCACTACTCTTGCACCCTGTGAAACTCAAATTGCAGCACGAGAGGGAAACTATTTAAGTAAATTATCCAAGAAAATGAAAGGAAGAGCAACAAATTAACTCGTATTCTTCTTTCGAAATCACCAAGTGGGTGAACAGAAGATCCTCCATCTGACCCTAAGACAATTACTGATACTTGCAACCGCTCAACATGAAGAATGTATTGTTTTCCTCAATAAGAAAACAGTATATGAACTGGAAGGCCATATTTGTTGAAACAATGACCTCATAAGTGCCTCAAAAGTGTCTATCGTCAAATTACTTCCTTATTTTCCAGAATTCAAGCTCGCCATTGCTCTAAATGACAGAAGATGAAGAGGACATGCGTGAACTAACCCGAAGTTCCGTCACCTCCGAAAGCGGAATTCAGATATTCCGTTTGGTTAAGATGGCTAACATCACCCCACGACTTTATGGTCCAAATATCCCCTTCAGACAAGAGGAATATGTTTACAGACGTGTTAAGTACCCTTCCAGCCTGCCCAGTTGGGCAAGCCCGCTCAAAAAGCGATCTGATAACACCACCATGAGTGACCACAACCACTCGCTCCCCTGCAATGGATATTTGACAAACCATAGAAAAATGCAGCACCAATGAGACATTCCGCATTTAAAAGCATGATCTTTTAATGTGACTACAAGGATGTGATGAAAAAACTTGAAACTTATGTTATATGAACTCGGGTATGAGTGTTAGGCGCGAGTACGTGTGTGAGTGTCGACAATTCACTTAATTTCTATACCAAGGACACGGGGATAGGCCCCAATATTCATATTCTTTAATAGATCTCTTTTACTTCTAGGGTAATGGTGTTTACAGGTGCCTTGGGGCATGTTTTGCATATTATGAAACTTCTATGCAGATTAGATGGTAAATTCATCTATAAAAAATGCTTAATACGTGAATGTCCAACCGAAACGTCTGACATGGATCCTCTCCTGTTATAAGAGTGTTTGATGCAGTTGCATCATATGTTTGGAAGAGTTTGCGTAATATGGTTTGAAAAGATAAACATAACAACGATAAGATTGAACTCGGTTCAACAGGTCTATGACCAAACTCCACAGGCTCGTTGACAAAAAATACCAGGAAACATTAGTCTAGAAGTACCTTTATGTTTGCTACCAATCCTCTCTACGGCTGATGTGCAGCGGTCATAAAGTTGATCAAGACTTTCTCCACCACCCTGCAAATGTAAAAAATATAAGATACATAGGGATTGATGGAAACTCCAGAAAGTAGGCTTCAACCCAAGGCATTGCATTCTGTTGGCTACTTATAGCTCTACTTTATCATGTTCACATCTAATTCTTTTTCAACTAGTCGAATAAATTGTAAAGGCTACATATCCCTCTTGCATTGCATTAGGAGCACTTGTACAAAATGAATAGACTGTCATAGAGATCGTGTCTCTAACAGATCAAGTAAAAACGAAAAATAAAGATTAATGACCCATAACTAGAACAATTTCCATGAATGAGAATACATTGTTTCTGCTTAAAGAAAGCTGATAGGTCAATTTATATTAGCAATGCAAATACATTTCATATCATATTCTTGACTTCAGCATGTATCCCGTGAATATCCTACCATAACTATGAACCAATCTAGACAGACTCGGACTGAAGCACAAAAGTTCAGCTTCAGCTCTAACAAGCCCTATCTTAACACTAACTGCTGGGGCTTAATGTGCTTAATGGGATCAACTTCAAGGTAAGCGTCACCAGCCAAACTATAGCCGATTGGGATAACTATATTGACTAGGTAACATTTTGCCTCCATTTACCCAGGCAAAAGTTGGCTCAAAGCAGAACTGGCAAAAAATGTAGAGTTGTAACAACCTAACCTAATTTGCAACCATATCTTATAGAATTGTTTCAGTTTGAAACATAAATGTGCAATTAACCTTTAATTAGTTCTCAACCTAAACAAGAAATGAGCGCTCACTGGGATCTCTTGATTTGTCCTGTGCGATGAAAAAGCCCCATAAGCGTTGTGGCATGTTTTGGATGCTTCATGGTATACCACACCTTGAAGATCTCCCAAATGTCTTTCCCGTAGGTCTGGATCTTTAATAACCTGAAATGAAAACGGTAAATAAAGGTCTCAGAATCTCAGATGCCTGACCCCATGATAAAATCAGAAAAAAGGGTTCTAGTTTTCTAAACTTGGCTTCATCAATAATACAATGCTTACCCTTCCGCAAACTAGTGTGTTGCATCTCTTCCAGATGCAATATTTATTTGGTCTGTTTCTTCTTTGATCAAAACTACAGCTAGTAACAAAATTATTGAAGACTCAGCAGACTCACAAAGAGCTCATTAGCTACTTACTTGGGAGACATGTACATTTCGTTTTTTTATGGCATTGGCGTCTTAACCTGCAACTGTGATATACTCAGTTTGATCTATTTTAGGTCCAATAATTTGCTTCAACATTCTAAGTTCTAACTATTCAAAGCAACGTTATATAGAATGAACTTCCGGAAAAACTCGTCAAGCTGAAAACGAATCATCAACTCCAAAGGTAACTGGGAAAATCAAACATCGCAGCCAATATAATTAAACGACCACAAAGCATTATACTGTAGAAGTTCGATGAAAGGCAGTATTCATGCACCCTTCCCTTTAACAGAATTTACCAAATGATGGAAGAAGTTTGAAGAATCTTCAAATAAAAAAGCAGACAAATCAAAAGTTTGCAATGAGGGAAGCTTACAGCAGGGCCAAGCCCTGTCCTTGCCGTTTAAGCCCTAGCTTCTACTTTCAAATTGAAAGACTAAACAAGCATATATTGTAGGTTTCGATCTAATTGCAGAAAGACAATCGCTAAACAATATTGAGAAACTTAGTCCCCCATATAACACACAAGACCTCTCCAAAGGCTGAAGGCGAAAGACGTCACTATTGTAATCCTTTTATAGTGTTACAACAGTCCGCCTTCCTATCAATTCACTTAAGTATGTTCACTCAGAAATTTCACTAGTTCAAACTATCATTTCTTGTTTCTTGGGAACAGGGGGTGGAGATTAAAAAAAAATAAAAAATTCTTCGTAGAGCTCAGATATTTTTATTCCTGTGGAAGTTGTAATCACATCCATCATCGTCACAATCAGCAAGTAGTCCCATCAAAACGTGACAATTCAATTACTATAGTTATGACCATCAAAACATACAATTTCCCATCCCTCTGAAATCTAGCTTCTTCCATTGTTTAGTCATTCAATTTGGGTCATTGACAGGAACAATCAACAGAAAAATGGTACAATTCAAGACTTAGGCTACCAAAATGCATACTGGTTAGTGTTTCTTTATCAAAGAGTTCATCTTAATTTCAGTTAGCATGAAGTCATGGGCCTCCTAGCGGCTGCTCTTCTTGTAGTCCCTTTCCACTTTGATATCATGTTTTAGTCGCAAAATGGCAAGCCATGTTCATCAAACTTCTGCCTAAAAGCAGAAGTTGGCCACCAATGACATTAAGCAACCAAAAATGTGTCTTTCTTTGCTCAACTTCCCTTCTCCAAATAGCAATGGCTACACAACAGCACATAATCCTTGAAGCCAAAAACCATTTCAGCATGTGATCCAAGGTTGTCCAACTGGCATATTTTATTTTGCCTGTCCTCCATGATACTTCAGCCATCATAGTTTCCTTAATGTCATTAAGGAGCAAGGCACCGATATGTTTACCAATTTGGCTCTCACTTTCAATTTTGTGAAGCATATAATTCTAAGGTACTAACTCCTCAATCCAATTACATATCAATCTCTCTGGTATATGTATATATTTTTTCGAGAACGACTGTTTCTGGTGTATAGAAGTATCAACTTGCTTTCCTACTGGACATATCTTTCTAAACATAGGAGACTGTCATTTCCGGTGATAAGATCGCAAGTTACCATTCAAAGAGAAGCATTCCCTTCCCCCTTTGCTTCAACATCTAAATAGTGTAGTTTATGTGGAAAATTATTACAAAAAGAATCCACTATCCATGAAATCAAAATGATACCTTAATGTTGTCATCTTTGTTTTTAACTACTAGTAAGTATTCATATTCATACCTGCAGTCCACCACAGCTGCTTGCTATTGTCTCTGCTGTATCTAGGGCTCTCTTCAAGTCAGATGAGTATACAATAGAGATCTTAGGCCCCCTGGATAGTCTATGAGCTACCTTCAGAAAAAAAAAATGATGACAATTTGTTAAGTAGCAAAGAATGAAGGCACGAAAATATGTCGCCTGAGTCAAAACTTACTGCAGCTGCTTGTTTTCTCCCCACATCATTTAACTCAATATCCAGATGGCCCTGGCGAATAAAGTATCAAATCATAACCAAAATAGAAATCACATACTACATTAATCTTGCACACGCAAGTGCTATTTATACACTCAATCTCAAAACAACAATTGCACAACAAGATTATACTAATTGTTTAACGCCTGAACTGCTTCATAAAATGCATGAAAGGAAATAGACAGTTAATTAACGGGAAAACTACATTCCATTCCTATTTTTGTGATGCAATCTCCATTTACAAAGATGGCCTGATTTGTATTTTTTGTTTTGTAGTAAGGTTACTTGTGTAGTTTTGTCGTAGGGCTTTTAAGAGTCTATATACAGGACTAAATGTAGGGCTTGTGAACCCTGAATGAATTTCAGTCGCGCTTCGCTGACGGCCCAGGGTTCAACCTAGACAGGAGCATTACAGTAATAGGTTATGTAAACCCTAGGTTACATATACTTTCTCTATGTGTGTTGGGAGTGTTTTCTTGAAAAAGCAGCAGCAGTTAATTTTAGGTTTATGTGCTATTTTCAGTTTTGTGTGTTTAATGTGGCTTTGAATATATAGGTTACATCACTTAGGGACTTATTTCCCGCGATTAGAAAGACAACCCAATTCCTTTCTCAGGTCAGCCTGAGTCTTTCATTCCTATATACACAATATCCTTTACTGATTGTAATTATCTTTTAGCTGCACTGTGTAAAGTTTCACAGAGAGAACTTTCTATGGTCATCAAAAGGTGGAGAAATCTTATCTGTCCTTGTTGGGAAACAAATTCTGAACAAAGGGCTGCTCCTAAGTTCTAGCGCAAAAGAATAGAACAAGCATCGGACTCCTTCATGCAAGCTCCAATCCGCTCTTACAATCGGGTCGTTGTGATTGCTATGGGATGTCATTGTCCAGGCAGTAATGATAGTATCTTGTTGTGTCCTGAAGCATAAGGAGATTTAACTCGTGGTGTTAATTAGGTGGATTTGTGGACTTTTGTTGCTCTCCATGGCACTTTTGGACTAATCAATTTTACGTTACTTCAATTCGAACTTGCTCAATCAAATGAATTACGACCTTATAAATCAATTGCATCCTCTGTCCCAGTTGTTTTTGTTTATGTATTCTTGATTTATCCACTAGGTCAGTCTGGTTGGTTTTTTGCACTACCTTTGGTGTATCAACTATATTTCCATTCATCCTTTCGCAATCAAATGCATGATGCAATTAGAAAACTTGCAAATTAGGTCTAAAAGGGCATTTTAAACATGAAAGAAATAACGATGATCCAACAACCAAAACCAATATATAATTTCCAAGCATACGATTAAGGTGAGACCTGCATTCTCTTAGTGGCATTCCACTCCGTTTCTCCATGACGGATAACGATAATCTCTGTGTAAGCCGATTCATCGTCGGAGCGTGATAAGTATTCACCATTGGATTCGAATGGAGGCAAAACCCTAACGCAGATATGTGTAGAAGTGTCAGAGTCAACTTAATTACAGGAATGTCGATATATATGAGAAGGCATGGATGGATGCACAGACCTGGAATCGGAATCCTCCATTGAGAAACTGAATATTGTTCGACCAATTGGCAAGGAAATTGTTCACTCCAGCAACTGGAAAACTGTGAGAGAGTGTTCAGAGATCAGGTGTGCCTCTCTAACTGTATGTTGCCAACAATTTTTATTTCCTTCGTTTTTATATTGTTTTATTTTAGGCAAAAGTTGATGGTAAAAGTGTTTTTGATTGTGTCAAAACTCTAATGCATAAAATGTTTGTACTTATGTGCAATGTACATACATTTTCTGCATTGAAATTTTAGAATAATCAAAAACTGTTTTGACAATCACTACCTTTTTTTATTGAAGGTTAAGTTCTTTCGATTAATCATTCGTATTTGCAAGATAAAGAATAAGCATTACTAGAGGTTTGAATTCATTCGTGGTGGCAGTCTTTTTGTGGTATCGTATGCCATGTCACTCTTTTTGTGGTATCGTATGCCATGTCACGAGTTTGAGCCTTGGTACTCTCACACCCATCAAAAGATAAAGAATAAGCAAGAGATTTACGGAAAAGGTGTGAATTACGGAAAAGTAAAAATTTAGTATGATTCAAACTTAAAATTTTGTGAATTACGAAAATTAAAAATTTGTATGATTCAAACTTAATTTTTTTTTTTGATTAAAGACAAAAATTAGTTCAAAATTAGTCCACTTTGTCTTCCATGTTGATCCACACGCACACAACCAATCAAGTCTGCATCATCCTCATCTAGAAAGAAATTCATCCTCTAATTTGCATCATCATCTGACGAACTATCACCCTGGAATGGAATTAGGTGTTTGACATTAAACACATCGGTTGTGCGAACATGGCTAGGAAGCTTTTAAAGGTAGGCATCCTTATGGATCTTCTCGATAATCTCAACTGGTCTGACTTTTCAGCATCAAGTTTATTGTATTCATGAGCAGTATAACGGTCTTTAGTGAGGACTGCATACACAAAGTCATGAACCTCAAATTCCACCAACCGGCACTTCTTGTCCGCCGCTTCTTTATACTTGGCAGTACTATTTTGCAATTGCAACTCAGTATCCTTGTGAATTTGCTGTAGATTCCTCATAAAATCGTCAGCTTTGCCATTAGCTCGCTTTAAATATGGAAAAGGGGCCAAATCGATTGGTGTGTGTGGGTTGAAACCATAGACAATCTGGAAATGAGAGAATCTAGTGCTACGATTAACAGAATGATTGAGATGATCTTCCACCAAGCTGCGAAGTAAGTTGCACAAATAACGGTTTACGACCTCGATCTTGCCATCTGTTTGAGGATGATAAGCCGTATTAAAGTCCAACTGGGTGTTGGCTAACCTCCATAATCATCACCAAAAGTGACAAAGAAACCGGGTATCTCTGTTGGAAACAATAAACGTGGGCAACCCATATAAGCAATAAACCTCCGAGAAATACAACTGCGCCACCTTCATAGAATTTGTAATCTTCTTGCAAGCGATAAAGTGAGCCATCGTGGAAAATCGATCGATCACTGCATAAATAGAATCGTTACCGTGCTGTGTACACGGTAAGCCTAATACGAAATCCATACTGACATCGGCCCTCTCTTATAGGATAAGATACTTGCTTTGACCGACCAGGTGACTAAAATAAAGACGCGTCCCAAGCGTAGGACTCTCGATCAGTGTAGCACAATATCCGGAAGTACCGGAGTCGAACCACATAGACGACAAACAGTGTTGACTCAAAAGTGTGAAACTGTAGTTTAACTGGCTCTTAGGTAGCCACCCCTTGATTTGATGGGATTAATTAACTAAATTACCAACTAATTTATTGAATGCAGATTAAAAATAAGAGCACAGCTGAGGGAACCCAGCGTCCGCAACTAGCCTAACCGATGTTTACTCGGGCCACAATTTCCCTTTTTACTGATTTTAGAATAAAAGAAAGGCTCCCTAACAAATGCGCACCACCTGTCACCAGATTCCGTGCGCATTCGAATTCCGGCGATGCCTGGGTTTTGTTTGTTAGATGAATTTCCGTTTCCTAAAATTGCTTGAAAATTGAGTTAATTCGGTCCCGAGGTGGAACATCCGTTAGCCTAACGGCGAAACGCCTTTGCCCGCAGCCGCACTCTATGCGACTACTCGCTCATGATGCTAATGATAACAAAAATTAAATTAAACCTAGATCTAAACATGCTTGAAGAATTAAATATAAAAACAATAGCGAACGATACCGTAGATTGCAAGGGAAAAATCGAACTTGATTATTAATACGCAACACCAATCCAAAAGCTGAAGTTCTCCAAAATAAACTTGAATGCGAAAACGCTGAATGTTGAAAGCTCTGAAAATCCCAAGAACTGTAGCCGAAAAACTCCAAAGTGCAGAAAAATATAAAAAGATTCGAACCCTAATGAATGAGAACAAAACGTTTATATAGTAATCACCCCTAAAACGCATCAAAACGCCATCGTTTAGTCTTAACCGTAACCGTTCGGTATCGATACGGCTACCAAAGGTATCGATACCGCATCCCTTGACTGAACCGTTGACCGCATAAGCCGAAAGTATCGATACAGGTTTGAGAGGTATCGATACTAAACCTTCTGGAACGAAATTGCACCCTTTTAACTGATTAGTATCGATACGGCCATGAAGGGTATCGATACCGAACTCCTTCAGCTTGCACTTTCAAAATCCAACTTCCAAGACTCGTTTCCCGCGCCTCCACTTCAAGCCATGCACACACACACACACAAGCCAAACGCCCATATACCTGGAAAACTCACAAAAATACCAAGAACACCATTGTGCACGCATTAAACGGAAAATAACCATTAAACCGCACGTCTAACACGCTAACTCCCCATACTTAGGCGCTTATGATTACAATATTGCGCGCCTATCAATACTATAGCATCACTAAACTATCAATATAGGCTCTTCTAGAGGCCTTATAGACTGTTTAGTGCTTATATAATTACCTATTGTTCAATGGTTGGCTAAGAAGGAATTAGCAAAGGCATGTATAATCCGGCATTAGTGGTTGTACCCTTAGAAACTTAGCGAATATGACATCCCGCCACAAACTTGTAAACCTCATGCAGAAAAGTCGGCAAAAAATAAGAAACATACACCAATGCATACATCTTATCGTCGCCCACATGTCCCTTGTCAGACAGCTTTTTAATGATTTTTAAGCGAAGGCCAGGATCCGAAACACACAATAAATTCCCTTTAAATAAGAATTCATTTTGCATGTGGAATTCAGATTGAGCGCCCCCTGCGATATCCTCAAGTACAGTAGAAAAATATGGATCAACTATCAATAAGTCACAAAAAGTATCAAAACCCATTACCTTAGTTCGCATCAGAATGAAGAAATTAGCACGACGACTAAAGGCATCAGCTACTCGGTTCAATTGTAATTGAATTCTTTTTGTAATAATTTTCCACATAAACTACGCTATATAGATGTTGAAGCAAATGGGAAAGCGAGTGCTTCACTTTGAATGGTAACTTGCGATCAAGAAAAAAGGATAGGTGCAGAGACTCAATGGAAGCTGTTCTAACAAATGGAGTTGATTGTGTTGGTAGAAAGAATAGGATCGAATTCTTTCATCGAAACTTCCGAAAAGATGAAAGATAACTCTATGTACATACGCATAGGTAATGATAAAAAAGAAGCAGATTCAAAGCTGCCAATATATCTCTCGGTAACAAAAAGGTATTGTTCTGAGGTATATTAAGGTTCAACGATCGGTTCATATTTCATGGACCAATCCTTCTAGATTCACATATTTGTTGAAAGAATTTCTTTGGTAATTCCTTACATAAGGATTTAGAAAATACTAAATCCCCGCTTACAAAAGTAAGTTGAAGAATCATTTATTGATTGATTAAAAAAAAAAAAACCATATGATAAACAGAATACACCTCTTTAGATAAGGAAATTTATGCTACCAGAAGTCTCCTTAAAAATCTCCCACAAAAGCCTTAAGATTCACATATGATGATCCTCCTTCCTTAGTCGCATCCTTTGCCAATTCCTTCCACTTTTCAGAATTCCTCCTAATTTCTTCCCTCTTTTCTCCTTCTCCCATAACCACTTCTATGCACCTTTTCACTTCATCCCGTTCAGCTATTCCTTGCTCATTCACAGTTAATCTCACCCCAATCTTGAATGTATCTTCCAAAAGCTTCGCGTTTATTGGTTGGTCTGTAAACAACGGTAAACCCACCACCGGAACACCGTAAGCCAAAGTTTCCAACGAAGAGTTCCACCCACAGTGAGTTACAAAACAACCCAAAGAAGGGTGCGAAAGAACCTCTACTTGAGAACACCACGGCACGATCATCCCTTGCCTCTCTAGTTCTTCTCTGCAACTTAGTTTATTTCCATTTTCGGTATCTTTTATAACCCATAAGAAAGGCCTCTGGCTTTTGAGTAACCCACGTGCAATCTCCTCCATTTGTTGATCTGATACCCCGAGGAAGCTTCCGAATGATAAATACACGACCGATAATTGGGGCTTTGCATCCAACCACTCGACAATACCATCATTCCTTGACTTCTGTATGAGGTCACACCCATACGCGGTGTCTGAGTTATCTTTTCCATCCAACAATGCTTGTGGGACTAACGGTCCTATCGCAAGCAAGTTGTACTTGTCAATAGCTCTCAATGCCTCTTCTTCTAACGAATCAAATGTGTTTACAAGTACCGTTGGCTTCTTTGACTCTGCATCCAGTGTTTCTAGCTGCTCTTCAAATGCTGGCAATGCGAAAGGATTCGATGACTTTGAAGGGAGCATATAAGTTGGAAGATCGCGTCTAGTGAGGGGTGGCAAGCCGGGTAAGGTAACCCAGCCGCTTGAATTATCAGTGCTGATTTTTCTAATTTCATCCCCATCGCCGTTGAAATAATAGTAGTAAATATCGAATATAGCGGCCGGTTGCACCCATAGAGGTGCGGAAGCTATGTTAAAATCGCGAGCCACTTGGGCTACCCACGTTTGAAGCATGGCATATACTACGCATGTTATTGGGACACCCTCGTTAGCACTTGCGGTGATGAGTTCGACCATAGCTTTGGTACCGCGGCTCTTGAATTCTGACTTGAAGTGGTTAAGGTCCACGTTCAAACTGATCCCGTTGTCATAGCCGTCGTAGAAGTAAGAGAAGGTTAAGCCCTCTGCAGTTGGAGACGCGTTGTTCGATATCATTAGCCGCTGGACAAAGTGACTCGCGAGTACGGTGACCTTGACGCCCAATTTTACGAGGTTTTTGGCAAATTGGAGCGAGGGGTTTAGGCTTCCGTGCGCTGGAAAAATTAGGAGGAGGATGTGAGAGTGCTGCACCATTTTGGCTGCTGAATTTTGAGTTGTGGAAGGTGAATGGTAATAGGAATTTCTGGGTTTACGAATATGTGGTGATTCGATTGGTGATGGACAAGAGAATTCTTGCTTTGTACTTTTATATAGTACAGGAAAGAGCAGATTGACGTTTGCCGTGACGAGAAAGTGTTCGAAAAAAAAAATTGGACGTCACACTGAAATGGGTTTTCACCTTTTATATATTATTAGAATAGATTCTGTTGATCTTGAGATTGAGATTAGTAAGCGGTTACAACCTGTAAAAGCAAAAAGAAAAATCACTAAACATAAAGAATATGGATTGTCTTCGGATAATTCCATTCCTGACTTAGGCATGAGATAACAAAACAAGTTGATTAAACTTTTTTTTTTTTTTTGTCATTCGTTATTCCTAATTTATTACATGGGGGAGGAGGGATAGGACTCGATCCCGGGATGTAGTATGATTCAAGAGCTCTACCGCATGAGCTAGCCACCACTTGCAAACAAGTTGATTATACTTATTATTGGAGCCTTCTAAAGAAGAACTGTATTAGAGCCGTTTGGACCGTTGCAATTTAAGGGTGTTTGGATGTGAAACTTTGAATGCATTAATTATATCACTGTGTATTATGAAAATTGGATTGGAGATTGTAAAATTCAACAATTAGTTGTAGTGTATATTTTTAAATCTTTTCTTGTACATTCACATAGAAAATCCTTCTAACAAGTTGATTTTGCACATATCATCCAAATAATTTTATGTAGATTCTAATCATAGTTTAAAAATTTAATATCCATCATTCAAAATCCAGCATATATTGGTCCTAGAAACCTTGCCTGGTGTTACAGTGATTGTAATTTTGTGACTCTTCTGATTTGGCTAAATTGAAAAAACTGGTTTTTTGGTTTTTTTTCGTTGTCCTTATTCAAAAAAAAATTCCATTTGTTTGTTTTGCGTCAAGATTTTGTGGTTTCTGGATTTATCTCGTCGAGACGAATCCAAAGAGTATAAAATTATGGCCAAAAGTAATAGTTTTTTGAATAAAGCCGAAAATAATCCAAAATAAACCAGTTTTTTGGATTATTTTTCGTCTTTATTCATAAAACTTTAAGTTTGGCTAACAATTTTATACCTTTTAGATTCCTCTCGTTGAGACAAGCCAAGAAACCACAAAAAATCGACCAAAAACTAACAAATGCAAAAAAAAATTTGAATAAGGACAAAACGAAAAAAACCAAAAAACCACATCTCCCTAATCTAGTGACTAGTACACTCATCATTACACAAAAACCTTTTTTTTTCCCTCTCTCTCTCTCTCTCTCTTCAAAAAGAGAAGAAGTATATTGGTGAAGTAATTTTTTATTGAATCAAAAGATACAACTTTATACAAGAGACTTCCTACAATTGTCCTATTCTAATCTAGGTAATCTAAATAAAATCGTAATCTACAGATCTTACAGAAAATACAATCTAAAGATAATATATCCCATATATATATCGAGATATCAAAGATCTTCTCAACGCTCCCCTCAAGTTGGAAAGAGAATGTCAAGAACTCACTAGCGGAGCCAAAGATAACTCCTTTGTTTTCAACTTTTTATTAATAAATACTAATTTTAAGTATTATCAATATAATTACTTGTTATCTTGAATGAATAAAAACAAGTTATTTTATATTTTGATCTTCTTTATGAAAATAACATGTCATGTTTAAGCCCAAAGAATGCTTGCCCTAGTTAAATCCAGAGCAAAAAATTCATATTTTTGGGGTGATTAGGCAAGAAGAAGCTTCATCTAGTAAAATGGGACAAGATTTGAAAAACAAAAATATAAGAAATTTGGTGGTTTGGGAATCAAAAGGCTGATGGAACACAATGCAGCTCTATTAGCAAAATGGTGGTGGAGGTTCAGCAAAGAGAAAGAAGCATTGTGGGTTAAAGTGGTTACAAGAAAATACTCTTTAGGAGAGGATACTTGGCTACCTCATATCCCTAGCAGAAGTAACCTTCTAGGATTTGGAAGGACATATGCTTAGTTAGTGAGGTGTGCGCTGATATGGGGGAGTGTATTGTGCAGGGGTTTACGTTGAAAGTAAATTCAGGTTCTAAAATCAAATTCTGGAAAGACAAGTGGTTGGGCAATGAAACTCTGGGGGCTTCATTTCCCAGATTGTATAGTGTATCCACACAAAAGGAAGCTTGGATCGCTGACATGGTGGACACTAATGGTCAGAGATACTGGAATTTTCAATTTAGAAGACCACTGTTTGAGTGGGAAAAGGTTCTTTTAAATACTCTTCTTCAACTTCTGGAACCAATTCAGATTATAAACACCCATGAGGACTGCATTCAATGGAGTTGGAGTAAAAATCTTACCTTCACTGTTAAATTTGCTTACCAAAAATGGGAGGAGCAGAAATTCGAGTTAGATAAGGACTTATTTGCTGTATGGAAAAACATTTGCCCCCCTAAAGTGGAGTTATTCTCTTGAATGGCAGTTCAGAACTGTGTGGCTTCCAAAGCAGTGCTAGTCAGCAAAGGTATTATCAACTTCTCTCAATCGTTATGCCCTTTTTGCAACACTGAAGGTGAAACCCCATCACATCTTTTTCTTCACTGTCATTTCTCTTGGAGCATATGGTCTGCAATTTTATGTTGGTGGAAGCTATTGTGGGTATGTCCAACATCTTTAATTCAATTATTATTATTATGGAAAGGCTTTAACTATAAGAACCTGAAAAACCTATGTTGGATGGCATGTTTTTTATGCGGTGATTTGGACAATTTGGACTTGCAGAAATGATATTGTTTTTAATAACAAAACATGGGAGGCTTCGGAGGTTGTTGAGCTTTCTAAGACTAGAATGGCTATTTGGATTAAAGGGAAGTATGATGTGAAAAATTATAGTGTGGATGACTTTAAAAGATGCTTGGATGGGATTAGGAAATCTAAGATTTGATTGGCTAGCTGGGTTTGAACTTGCATGTTTGTGCTCATTGGTGTCTGCTTGCTGCTGGATTTGATGGTTAGCTGGGTTTGAGTGCATGTGGTGGTTGATTGCTCGGTGCTTGAAGTTAATTTCTGGGGTACGTGATCGTTTCTCAGATTTCTATGTCCGATGAGAAGGTGGATGTCTGCTTGATTTGGCTGGATTATTTCATACTAAGCTCCATTTGATGTAATTGATGTTTTCTTTATTCTCCAACATTTCGTTGGATGATGCTTTTTTGCTTTTTCGCTTTCCATTTCGAAAGCTTGGCACCTCGATGTACCCATCGTCGAGTTAATAAAATTTCCTTTCCTGATAAAAAAAAAAAACAATTGGGTCATTGCGATTACTGTTGAATGTCTAATTGTCCAGGTAGTAATGATAATATCTTGTACTTGTTACTTTGTGTCCTGATTCTCCTGAAGCATAAGGAGATTTTACTCGTGGTGTTAATTAGGTGGATCTGTGGACTTTTGCTGCTCTCCATGGCACCTTTGGACTAATAAATTTTACGTCACGTCAATTCGAACTTGCTCAACCTATTGAATTACGACCTCATAAAGCAATTGCATCCTCTGGCCTATAGTTGTTTTTGTTTATGTATTCCTGATTTATCCATTAGGTCAGTTTGGTTGGTTTTTTGCACTAACATTGGTGTATCAACTATATTTTGATTCATCCATACGTGTGATTAAAGTGAAACTTGCATTCTCTTATTGGCATTCCACTCCTTTTCTCCATGACGGATAACGATAATCTCTACGTAAGCTGATTCATCGTCGGAGTGTGATAAGTATTCACCATTGGATTCGAATGGAGGCAAAACCCTAATGCAGATAAGTGTAGAAGTTTCATAGTCAAAATATTTACGGGAATGTCGATACATATGAAAAGGAATGGATGGATGCACAGACCTTGAATTGGAATCTTCCATTGAGAAACTGAAAATTGTTCGAGCAATTGCCAAGGAAATTGTTCACTCCACCAACTGAAAAACTATGAGAAAGTATTTAGAAATCAGGTGGGGCTCTCTATAACTGTATGTTGCCAACAATTTTCATTTCATTTGTTTTTATCTTGTTTTTATTTATTTATTGACATCCAACCCATAATCGCAACGACCCAATTGCAAGAGCGTAGTGGAGCTTGCATGAAGGAGTTCGATGCTTCTTCAATTCTTTTGCGCCAAAACTTAGGAGCAGTCCTTTTTTTCAGAATTTGTTTCAAAACAATGACATAAGATTTCTGCACTTATTGATGACAAAAGAAAATCCTTTCAGTGAATCTTTACACAGTGCAAGTAAAAGATCATTATAGTTAGTAAAGAATATCGTGTGCATAAGAATGAGAAACTCAGGCTGACCTGAAAAAGGAATTGGGTTGTCTTTTTATATTCGTGGGAAATAAGTCCCTAAATGATTTAACCTAGATATTCAAGCCACAGTAAACCACAAAATTGAAATGGCACGTGAACATAATATTTAAACACAAACGCTACTTTTTCAAGAAAACATTCTCAACATACATAGAGAAAGCATTTATAACCTAGGGTTTACATCACCTATTACCGTAATACTCTTGCCTTGGTTGAAACCCGAGCTGTCAGCGAAGAGTGACACAAATCGAATTAAGGTTCACAAGCCCAACATTTAGTCCTAAAAAAACCCTAGCTACAACAAAATTACACAAGTAACCTTACTACGAAAAAAAACCCCTAGAAAAAAAACCCCTAAAAAAAAAAAGCCACCTACAGGCATACTACATTCAGTTTTTGTATCAAACAAATAAATGAACTGAATCACCCACAAACAAATCATATAATAAACAGAATACACCTAGTTAGATAAGGAAATTTAAGCAACCAGAAGTCTCCTTAAAAATCCCCCACAAAAGCCTTAAGATTCACATGTGATGATCCTCCTTCCTTAGTCGCATCCTTTGCCAATTCCTTCCACTTTTCAGCATTCCTCCTAATTTCTTCCCTCTTTTCTCCTTCTCCCATAACCACTTCTATGCACCTTTTCACTTCATCCCGTTCAGCTATTCCTTGTTCATTCACTGTTAATCTCACCCCAATCTTGAATGTGTCAACCAAAAGCTTCGCGTTTATCGGTTGGTCTGTAAACAATGGTAAACCCACCACTGGAACACCGCAAGCCAAAGTCTCCAGTGAAGAGTTCCATCCGCAGTGAGTCACGAAACAACCCAAAGAAGGGTGCGAAAGAACCTCTACTTGAGAACACCACGGCACGATCATCCCTTGCCTCTCTAGTTCTTCTCTGCAACTTAGTTTATTGCCATTTTCGGTATCTTTTATAACCCACAAGAAAGGCCTCTGGCTTTTGAGTAACCCACGTGCAATCTCCTCCATTTGTTGATCTGATACCCCGAGAAAGCTTCCGAATGATACATACATGACTGATAATCGGGGCTTTGCATCCAACCACTCGACAATACCATCAATACTTGATTTTTGTACGAGGTCACACCCATACGCGGTGTCTGACTTATCTTTTCCGTCCAACAATGCTTGTGGGACTAACGGTCCTATCGCGACCAAGTTGTACTTGTCAATAGCTCTCAATGCCTCTTCTTCTAACGAATCAAACGTGTTTACAAGTACCGTTGGCTTCTTCGACTCTGCATCCAGCGTTTCTAGCTGCTCTTCAAATGCTGGCAATGCGAAAGGATTCGCCGACTTTGAAGGGAGCATATAAGTTGGAAGATCGCGGCGAGTGAGGGGTGGCAAGCCGGGTAATGTTACCTGGCTGCAGCTTGAATTATCAGTGCTGATTTTTCTAATTTCATCCCCATGGCCGTTGAAATAATAGTAGTAGATATCAAATATAGCAGCCGGTTGCACCCATAGAGTTGCGGAAGCTATGTTAAAATCGCGAGCCACTTGGGCTGCCCACGAAAGAAGCATGCCGTATACTATGCATGTTATCGGGAGACCCTCGTTAGCACTTGCAGTGATGAGTTCAACCATGGCTTCGGTACTGCGGGTCTTGAATTCTGACCTGAAGTGGTTAAGGTCGACGCTCAAATTGATCCCGTTGTCGTAGCCGTCGGAGAAGTAAGCGAAGGTTAAGCCTTATGCAGTTGGAGACGCGTTGTTCGATATCATTTGCCGCTGGACAAAGCGACTTGCGAGTACGGTGACCTTTACGCCCATTTTTACGAGGTTTTTGGCGAATTGGAGCGTGGGGTTTAGGCTTCCGTGTGTTGGAAAAGTTATGAGGAGGATGTGAGCGTGCTGCACCATTTTGGCTACTGAATTTTGAGTTGTGGAAGGTGAATGGTTATATCCTTATAGGAATTTCTGGGTTGCGAATATTTGGTGATTCGATTGTGAAGGACAAGATAATTCTTGGTTTGTATATGAAATGGATTGAGAAGTTTTTTACTATGTTATTTATAATAGAGGAAGGAGCAGATTGACGTTTGCCGTGACGACAAAGTGTTTGAAATTTTTGTTGTTCAAAAAATTCTAGAAGTCCAACTTCATGAAGTCTTTTTAACGCGTTTCTAATGACAACATGTTTTCGTTTTGGTTGATAATGACCACATTTCAGCATGGTCAACGGAAGTGAGCTGCCTTTGCTTTCAGTTTGTTTGTTTTTTCTTTTCTCCCGGGGGATCAATTTTCCGTTGATCCCTTTCAGCTTGCTTTGTTTTTCCCTTTCCCCTCGATGTACCCTTATCGAGTTTTAATATATCATCCCTTTTGCGATCAAAAAAAAAAAGTGTTCGGATTCCGTAAGCGACAATGATACCAAACGCACATTTTACGCCTTGTCGTTGGGAATTAGCAATCTACTAGCGGTTGAGCACATACTCCGCGTGTGCACTTGCATATAAAAGCAAGTGGAAAAAATGCACAACAATGCGTGTTTTTTTGTACTTATTGTGAGCCCACTCCCAATAGCAAGACCCTAAAAGGAGAACACCTTTAGGTGTGAAAACACTTTTGTGAAGCTAGTCACAAAAGTAATTTCCCTTATTGTCTTCATAAGAAACCAAATTTTACAATTGCTTAATTTTATCATAACATGAATTAACCTCTAGGAAAAAATAGTAAAAGTGGGTTAGACTCGGCACGGCACGGGGCACGGCCCAGGGTTAGACACAATAAATACTAATTTTTAATGTACCAAAAAAATTAATTTTTAATGATGAATTTTCTAATTATATGTTATACACTTTTTAATAAGTCAATAAAAATATTTTGCAAAATCTCAATATGCCAAAACTCGGCTAGATTATACAAAAAAAAAATTGAATTATTAGTTATATTCTTTTAATAAGTCAATATAGCTATAGCCTATAGTTATTACACACACACACACACACACACACACACACACACACACACACACACAAAAATCGACGAAATTCGGAGATGTGCAAGCACGGGCACGGCACGACACGTCACGATTACAAAATGGCACGGCACGATACAACACGATTAAGTAAACGGGCTGACACGGCACAGTTTAGTTAACGGGCCGGCACGGCACCGCAAGAAACAAGGTTGGCACGAAATTAAATGGGTCATTTCGACGCGGCACGGCCCGTTTAACACCTCTAACTAGGAGCATAACTATCCGACACAAACCCGAACACAACCATGTACATAAACGTGAGTCCCACGTAATAAATGTGAATTGTGTCCGGTTGATTGTGTGCTCTTGTCATTTTTGGATTTCTAATTCCCAACGACAAGGCGTAAAGTAAATTATGCGTTTGGTACATTCGTACCATATCTGCGTACAGAATCCAAAACCTTAGCAATTCACTTCCATTGACCTTCTGGTCATTAGAAACATAAACGCATGCAGGAGAAAAAAAATTCCGCACGAGTATAAGAAAAAGCTCATAAAGTTGGACTTTGACAGAACTTTTGAACAAATAAATTTCAAACACTTTGATCGTCACGGCAAATGTCAATTCTGCTCCTTCCCCGCACTATAAATAACATACTAAAAATCTCCTCCATGTCATCCATTTCACAAAACAAAGCAAGAATTCTCTCTTCTACATCACCAAATATTCACAACCCAGAAAATTCCTATTTTCATTTTCCAACCAAGATTCCTCCGTTTCAAACGGTAGTACTTCACAACTCAAAATTCAGTAGCCAAACATGGTGCACCGTCACATCCTCCTCTTAACTTTTCCGTCACACAGCACCCTGTTTTTAAATATTATTTTTATTTTTCTTTCTATTTCTCTCCAATCATTAATACCTATTTTTTAATTATTATCCCTATTTCCCCCTCTAATCATTACAAAAACCAAAACTCAAAACTCAAACCAAACACCCCATCTCAGTCATTTGAAATTGGCATAAAGTTCAGTGAAAAATGTCAAAAAAAAAAACTACGCTCAAAAATATTTTATATATCAATCTAAAAATAAGTTAAAAAAGAAATAAGACGGAAGAAATAATAAGCAAAAGAAAAGGACAGTTGCAGGGGCGGCTATTCAAGGATGGATCAAAAGCTTTGTGCCATCTGGGTAGGGATGGGCATGGGGACAGATCGGGGCCGGAGACCACTATCTCCACCCCCAATCCCCAAACCCCTTACTCATATCCATCCCCTATCCAATCTCCAACGGGGCTTAATTTTCATCCTCCATCTCCACTCCAAATGGGGAACGGGGATCCCCACAGGGATTTAGGGATCCAATCATTTTCTCTAGAGTTACAAGTAAATAGTTATAGAACTGCCCCCTAAACCTTTACGTACACCATATAGGACAGATAAGATATTTCTCATCCGTTTTCAAGGACGAGGAGATTCTTAATCCAAGATTGCCACGTTTTGTTTTGGTATGTGACCGTGTCGTACCGTATCAAAATTAAATTTATAAAAACAAGGAATTAACCCTTACTCAAAAGAATAGTGGCTAAGTCCGAGTGTCGATCCGCGGAGACAATTTGGCTAAGTTACGTTAACTTTGACTAATTTCAAATTTAATTCAGAAAAAGAGATTTGAGTGATTGGTTTTCGGAAACTGAATGAATTAAGATAACAACTAATTAAATTGGTGAAAAACTAGTGAGAGAAAGATCTAGGGTTTCGAATCCACCCCGGTCACGTAACTAAGTTATGTGTAGGCTAGGTTTATTATTCGAATCACAATTTGTCAAGAGAATAATTATGTTGTTAACAGGCATGGACTATCCCATAGCACGGACCGTCTCGCTGGCACAACCCGTCTCTTTCACGGACTGTCCAGTGGCACGATCCGTCTTACGAGCATAATCCATCTCAGTTACCCAAGCACAAACGTGGAAAATCATTGTTTAACTAGGTATTTGAGAGTGCACACACAAATACTCAACCAATAGAAAGAATTAAAACGATTCCATCCGATCATAATGAAAATATGTTCTAAGTTAAACAATCGATTCGAATGAATAAACCTAAATCCTATACATAAACAAAGTTACTTGAACCGGGGCTTCATCTTCCCCCTAGAAGTTGTTTAGCCGGCCATGGAGATGGAGACGAATGCTTGATTTGAAGAAGAACTTGAAGAACCCATGGAACGGCTCGCGTTTCTCTCTCTAAACTTGCCTTAAAATATTCTAGAACCCCCAAAACATACAAGGCAATGACCTATTTATAATAAAACCCAAAAAAACGTGGTCAATGCCCTAATCCGCCCTTGACTCGGGTAAAACCGCCCGGGCGGCTTTGATTCCCGCCCGGGCGGAAAATCCAGATTGTAGGCCAAAACTTTGCGGAGTCGCCCCGGCTTCATCCGAACTCGAAATGATGCGATTCTTGGACCGTTGCGAAGCTCTATACGTCTACTTTGTGTTCCATGCATCGTATTGACTCCAATTAGCACTTTTAATTGTTCGGTACTCTCCAAAGCCTACAAACACAATTCAACCATAATAATTCATCAAGCAACTCTATGTTTGGACTATTAAAATGTTAATTAGAGGATTAAATGGGTGCTTTTTGGCACCTATCAGTATGAGAGGCAAAAATCTTTGATTCAAATTCAAAGCAAGAAGGGAATTCAAGCCACCACATACTCGAAAAGGAGCAGATAAAGTGAGAGATTTATGGTAGGCATAAACTGGATTATACTTACCATATCAAATAGATCTCGCCAACCCATCTCATTGGGAAGAAATCTATCAAACGAGTGATGCATCATTTTGTCAGTGTAGTGATAATCTGAGTTGGTAATGAGCAAGAGTCTTTTACCAGCCTGATGCAACAGAATCCACAAATTGAACATCATTAGCTGCGTAGCTAGAAAGGATGGTCAAATGATATAATTGTTAAATAATAAACTTGCCTCCTTTTGATCCAAAAGTGCCAAAGGTAACTCCGGATCGGGCTCTACAAACTGTTCAGGCTTGGACATTATCTCATTCTGTAGAGATGCAACTAATTTGTTGGTAAATTGTAAAACACAACACAAACTTAAATAACCACAAGATCCAAAAAAGTCTACCTTAAGCTGACCTTCTACATGTGCTCTGAAAAGGGCTTTTCTAACCGCCTGAAACCAGTGGCAGGAGTTTATTAAGAAATGATGAGCATATAATGCTACTGTTCCAAATAGAACTCATTAAGATGCATTGCCTTGTAAAGCCCTTTATAATCAAGCGGACCAAGATCTGGATCGATAGCTCCCTGCATGTTTAAAAAACAATTAAAAAATTTCACTCGGCTTGATTGAAACAACTGTATTGTTTAAACTGACTAAACAACAAACAACTGGAAGAGAGAGTGATTACCTTAACGAGCGTGGGGATCTTGAGGGTGGGGATCTCATATCCATTTTAGGCTTCTCTGAAACAATAACAAGAGAGATGGAGATATTGAGAGTAGATACAATCAAACAAGAACAGAAAGGTGGAGTTGCAATTTTTAATCACACATTTTAGGGCTAAATCCCTCGATAGGGCTAAAAAAAAATAGAAGAAATACTTTTTAAACCATTTCTCGTTATTAGGAAGAAAAATCAGAAAAATTAGAAATCCATCAGTAAAGACATAATCAATGTGTATTTGTACCATGGAAGCAATAACCAACATAATCAATGTGTATTTGTACTTAACATCAGTGACCATTTAAATTAGCAAGGAACCCAAAGGAGAATTAAGAGCACTTACTTGAGTCTGATAACGTCTTGAGTGAATTTGCAAGAAAAACCAACAATGGAGATAAAAATGGAATTCGTATAAAAACTGATTCACGCTAGGGCACTTTGGGTCCCAAGGGTTAAGCTGCAAATATTCAGTTATGCCTCTACATTCCTCTCTATTCCCTTTATACTGGTTCCCTCTAACAAACTCTCAACAAGAAACGTGATAAGGGGAAAAAAGAAAGAGAAGAAAAAGAATAAAAAAAAAGTAACGGATTGGTGAGCTGTGACAGCTCTACTGCTCACGTGTTGGTGTGGCTGAACCATTTCTTCCTGGCCTGAACCCCAATTCAGTTTCCACAGATTTCCCAGCCATGCCACACATGGTAGAACCCTTATCACTTGAGTTGGGAACCTCTTTCTTCGTCTTCGTCTTCGTCTTCGTCTTCGTCTTCGTCTTCTTCTTCTTCTTCTTCTTCTTCTTCTTCTTCTTCTTCTTCTTCTTCTTCTTCTTCTTCTTCTCTCTCTCTCTCTCTCTCTCTCTCTCTCTCTCTCTCTCTCTCTCTCTCTCTCTCTCTCTCTCTCTCTCACTCTTTGTGGACAGCACATGAAAATCAAGCTTTAAAGACATTCCATGAACTGATATATTGAACCACCGAGAACATAGAAAAGGGATTATCGTGGGCCTTGGCTTCGTCGCGAATCGAGAGAGTCAGAGATCGAGCATGACTGCGTGTGCTTGAGATCGAGAGTGGAAGGGTTTACTGTAGTTTGTTGAGACTTGAGAGTGTGTCGGCTGCAAATGAAATGAAATACAGTGAATAGTGAAACAAGAAACAATACGTAGATATAAACCCTAGAACAATAATTACAGTGAAACCCATGTGTTTGGAGAAATTTTAGTATGAACCTATATGTTTGGAGAAAATTCAGTGAGACCCCAAAGTTTCATAATTTATGAATAGACCCCAATATTTCGGGGATTCGGGGACGGGGCGGGGATGGAGCGTGGAACGGATTCAGAGCGGATTCGGGGCGGTGACATGCCTATCTCCACCCCCTATCCGATCCCCAAACATTTCCAAAAAAAATCCTCATATCCTATCCAATCTCCAAACAGATCTCCATATTGCCGATCCGTTCGGATCGAGGATCGGATCGGATTCGGATGAGTCGGATGAAATGGCCAACCCTACATCTGGGTCCTGTAGTGAGAGCCTCACTACAACCCTTAGGTCATTCGGTTGTCTATCTTGGATTTGGGGTGCCTGCTGTGCAGCCACCGCACAACAGGTGTTGTGCACCCATCCGAGCCGTCCGTTGCTCGGATCGGACGCCCTAGATTTCATCTTACATGCGCGACAACAAACGCTTCTGATGCAAATGTGCTGAGGTGAAATTTGAGCCGTCCATCCGACAGCAACGGATGGCTCGGATGGGGTGCAAAGATTTTTCTTGGTGGCCGCGCAGCCAGCCCACCCCGTGTCCTCTATCTTGGCAATGAACGTTCGAATTTTAATCCAAACAATAAATGACTCGGATCATTTGGAGTTTAGATTAAATTCGCAAGAATCGGTATCGAGATGGACGGCCGGATTGGCCTCACTACAACCCTGTAGTGAGGCCCCAAAGGTTGTTGTGAGGCCCCAAATCTATGGATCTAAAAAAGCCATTAAGAGGTTAAGGCTGCTAATTGGTGATGGATCTTGGACCGTTCAATCTTGATTGATCAGAACCTTCTTACGATTTGTGACCTTTTACCATTCAACATTGAAAATATCCCATAAGCCATCGCAACGAGAGTTCTTAATTGACCTGCCCAATGCACGTGACCCACGACATCGGACGGCTAAGAAGTCATTTTTGGTCACATCTGTGGTCTGTGATATTTTTGTGTCTCTGATATTTTCAATACTTAATGTGAATTTTTCCCATAAGATTAATTTGCTTTTACGTTGTGGTCTGGTCATAAATATTTTCCAAGAATTTATAGAAACAGGAAATTATTATTTGAAGATTTTAATTTCTTATGTTATTGGGAAAAGTACCAGCCGCTCTACTTTTTGGAGGAAATGCACGTCGCGCTCCATTTTCTCGGGAAAAGCTCCTCCCAACTCTTTGCCTCTCTCTCTTCTCTCTCTCTCTCTCTCTATACCCACCCCACCTAAAATCCTAGAGTACCCTATGAAAGTGCCTAAAATCCTAGGGTACCCTATGAAAGTGTTTAAACCATTAAAAACCTTATAATAGGAAAAATGCACCCTAAAGTGCCTAAACCCCAAAAAAGTGTGATTGACATTAATGGTAATTAAAAAAGAATGACTGACCTTAATGGTAATAAATATTTTTTTGTAGCGGCCCGTAATAAAACATAGGTTATTATCCTTTCATACATACATATAATTTGCAAAAGCCCATATGTATTACCAAGCCCATATGTATTACTGGGAAAGACTATAATATACATCCCTTATTTGGGTGTGTATTGGACGCATCCCTAATCGATTCTCTTATTAATAGAAGTTACGATTTTTTTTATAAAAGTTACAAGGCGTACCAATATGTTATAAATCATAGAAAATGTTACGAATCATATTGCTGAAAAGTTACGAAACACTAAAAAATGTTACGATTGCTAATGAGGTGGTACAATATAGATCATACAATAGATGCATATTGTCATTGGTGTCTTGCTCTAGCTTTTCACTAATGACAATCAGCTCATATCTTAAAAAACAAGAGCATGTGTCAAAATATAAAAATTCACCGATAACAATTAAAATTAACATCTTATATAGTTCAGTAATTTTTGTCGCATTATTTTTATAATAAGTAAAATTTGGTATATGTGACGGTTAATAGAACTAGTAGAATTTAAGATATTTTTTGAAAACGTTGTTAAAAATTTATGAAACTGCCACTACATTTTAGTTTGGTTTAAGTCTTTTTGTTTCAGGTCTTTTAATTGGAATCCACAGTGCCCTATTGTTTATGCATTCATGATATGAATTTATGATTTGTGGTTAACAATTTTCAAAAAAAAAACTTGATTTCGACATGAAAGAAATCGCTCCACTGCTTTTCCAGAATAATGATCAAGTGTGACTGTGGTCATTAAAACTGGGCTTCCAAGCAGCGAAAGATCGATGAATATTGCAAAAAAAAAAATGCCACTTTTGTATTCATAAAGTTTGTAACATTAGCATAGCGGCTGTTTCAATAACTTTGGCCTTTTGATAATAGTATATGTGAAGAGAATGATCAATCCTAAGAATAAAAAATAAAAAAAAAAAAAATCTCCTTTAACGGAACAAGTATCATTTTCAAGTGAAATTACTGTTAAAATAGTACTCTATATCTTTTTGATGTAGTCGATTAGTTCAAGCTCTCGTCGCATCTCAAGGTCTATTTTGCAAGCTTAAACCGAGTAGAGGTTGCTTCAGGATTTAAGTTAAACCAATAAGAAACGGAATACGAATTTTTATTGCTAATTTTAGGAATTTTTTGTCTCAGTTAATGATTTTTTGTTGCTCGTTTTATTTTTGGGTGTACAGTACACCGTTTACGAATTTTGTGGCTCATCTTATGAATTTTTGTGGCTTGATATATGAATTTTTCGGTTTTTATTTTATGAATTCTTGTGGTTACTTTTAGGAATTTTTGTGGTTTAGTTTACAAATTTTAATGGTGTTGTTTATGAATTTTGTGGTAAAAAAAGACGCACAAGCTAAAAAAGGACTGCTCAAAGTCTATCTCTAGTCTTTTTGTACAAAATTCAATAGTATTTTTTATGTTCAATCAAGTCTTTTGGCGATGATTTCCAAATTTTCATGCCTCAAAATAAAAATGCATATCGTACGCCAATTTTTAGGGATGTTTACCCCAGCCTTGTCCTTAATTACCACCCCATTATTGTCAAACTTTACTCCATTTTCCAAGTCTATCTGTCTTTTAGTCTTCCCTAATAAACTTTTGTAGCTTTTAAACTCGTTCTTTAGAATTTAACCAATTTTGCTTTCACACGAACTACAAACAAAACTCCAAAAGCCAAGGAATGCTTTCCATTCTTTAGGACTAGTTCATAAAACAAGAAAATCAAGGACAATCTCTGGAAGAATGAATTGATGATCAACTTTCGCTGTTCTTGACAAAACCCCACGAAATAACCAGACGAAAATTCCCAAGTCAATTCTGTCCAAAATTCAATAATGGTGTGCTTACAATTCCCACCACAGGCACAGAATTATAGATACATAAATCTCTATATATATGAAAAAAATCACGATGTAGCCTGGCCCATCGATTATAGCTACAGATTTCATCTTCTTCTTTTTTATCTTGATCAGTTCATCCTCTTCAAAAATGCATAGCAATTTGCAGAAGACAAATTTCTTTATTGCAATATGTTTTCTAGCAGTAGCCCTTCAAGTTTTACAGCCTCAAATGGCTTCTGGGCTTACTAAAGGAAAAATGGCGACAGTGTTGAGCATAGATGGAGGAGGGATTAGAGGAATAATTCCAAGCACCATTCTTGGCCACCTTGAATCAAAGCTTCAGGTACTACAAAACTTCATTAACAAATTTGTAGCTTATTTTGGTTTCTGTTTTCAATTTTTGTGAATCAATTTTGTTAGGAATTGGATGGACCCAGCGTAAGAATTGCAGACTACTTTGATGTGATAACCGGGACTAGCACCGGTGGGCTGGTGACAACCATGCTCACGGCTCCGAACAAGGACAACCGCCCGTTGTACGCCGCCTCGGATATCAACAAGTTCTACTTGGAGCACTGCCCTAAGATCTTCCCTCAAAGCAGGTGAATAACAACTTTGTAGTATTAAAGAACTTTAGAAATCCTTCCTCCTAAAACCTTTCTAATGACTATGACCAAGTTTGGTGACCAAACGGGTCACTGACCAGACTGGATGGATCTATCAATGACCCATTTGATCACTAAGTTCAGTACGGTGAAAATGAACTCTGGGACTCAACCGTCCCCGAGTTAATTTGCACCATTCAATAAGGGACGACAAAGTCCCCGGCTTCGGTGCTAACTCGGGGACTCTTCCGTCCCTTAGGGAGGGCAAGCCCTGCCAAATGCGTTTTAACGGCCCAAATTTGAGAGGTGTCAAAGGGTGTATTGGGTATTTTAACTCCCGTCAAATATGAAACGTCCAAAACATGTTTGGACGGCCGAGATGGGTCGGCAGGGCCTACCATCCCTAAGGGACAGTAGAGTCCCCGGATTCAGCGCAAATAGCAATTCCCGAAACAATTTCTTCAATTATAGGCGATCTTGATGAATGAATCGAATCAGTAACGGGTGTTTCTTGATTAGCCGAAACAATTTCATCACCAAGGTTACAAGCATGTTTGGCGCGGTCACGGGGCCAAAATATGATGGGAAGTACCTGAAGTCATTGACAAAGGAGCTACTAGGCAACATCACCATAAATCAAACCCTAACAGATGTGATCATACCGGCTTTCGACATCAAGCGACTTCAACCAGTGATCTTCTCGACCGACGATGTATGATCCTAGTAACCCAAAAAATTCAAGATCTATGCATAATTCTTTGGAATTTCAAAAGCTACAAATCTGAAATTTTACGTAATTTAAATCGACTTAAATTTCTCGCCAGGGAAAGGAAAATATTTCAAAGAACGCTCTGCTATCGGATGTTTGCCTCGGCACATCTGCAGCTCCCACGTTTCTTCCGGCACATTACTTTGAGACTAAGGATGCCGATGGAAAAACCCGAAGTTTTGATCTTATCGATGGCGGAGTAGCAGCAAATAATCCTGTGAGTAACTGTACATGATGTTATACCGTTACTCATTTCACCATTTTACCTTCTAGAACACAACTAACAGGACATTGTTGACAAATTCACAGACTTTAATGGCCATAACTCACATTTCCAAAGAAATCCTGATGGGAAAATTCAAGTTTGATGACATGAAACCCATGGAGAGCAGCAGGATGTTAGTGCTATCATTGGGTACCGGAGCACCCAAGCAAGCTGAAAAGTATAGTGCAGCTGCAGCTTCCAAATGGGGTCTGCTCAATTGGGTTTTTGACAACGGCGCGACGCCAATGGTTGATGTATACGGCGACGCAAGCTCAGATATGGTTGATATTCACGTTTCCACTCTCTTCCAATCTCTCCATTGCAAAAAGAACTATCTCCGAATTCAGGTACAACCATCGTAGATCCTCATTCCCCTTAAATTTTGTTTCTAACACTTTTTCAGCCACGCGATTTGAGTAGAATCTCAAAATGAACAAATTCTGAGGCACAATCGCGCTGATAGAGTGCATCGACGCCATCGAGAGAAAGAGACGATGATTACACACTTCCATCTCACCTTGTACATATTCCAAACATATATCCTATTAATGTCTCAATGTTGGATGGACAGGACGACACATTAACCGGTGATGCATCATCAGTTGATATTGCAACCACGGAGAATCTGCAGAAGCTAGTGCAAATCGGAAACGATCTGT
The DNA here is from genome assembly GCA_016920895.1 of Vaccinium myrtillus. Taxonomy (NCBI): domain Eukaryota; kingdom Viridiplantae; phylum Streptophyta; class Magnoliopsida; order Ericales; family Ericaceae; genus Vaccinium; species Vaccinium myrtillus. The sequence continues at coordinate 13,551,038 of CM029277.1, forward strand.
TAAAGAAGCCAATTTCGAGGGTGAACTTGGAGACAGGCAGGTTTGATGAAGTTCAAGGAGAAGGTACGAATGAAGCAGCTCTTATCCACTTCGCCGAGCAGCTTTCTGCAGAAAAGAAGCTCCGACGAGGAGACTGAAAATTCCATTTCAGAATTTGGTTTTTGCCATGAGAGTGTTTCTTGTAGGAGGATTTCACACTATCTCAGGCTGAGTCTCCCATTGTTTGTCAATAAGAGAGGACAATAAAGGCACCCACAATGCTTCTTTTTGCAATCATATTAGTCCCATTCATTTTTTTGGTTGATGACACAAACCACCTTTTTCCGACATTTTTCTTTGGGTCAAAAAAATTCTTCCGCGTTCTACACGCTATTTCAAATTGGACACCACGTAGCAATGTCACAAGATCAGCTAGTAACTTCTCCGTTCGAAGGGCATCGGAACCAGCCTAACGTTGGATGAGACGTGTATTTCCATTCTACAAAATAAGAATTCTATAGACTTGAAATAAATCGTAACAGAATGTTCAAACGAATTAGAAATAGACCTCAATGTTATACTAAACATTGATATCAATTCTCACCGAACAAAAAGATATTTCACATTGATATCAATTTTCCCGTGGGCCCCAAATGTCAAGTCCTCCATTTTCTCTCTCATCTATATTTCTAGAAATACTACTCTAGCACATACCTTGTGCAAGATGGGTCCGTGGGGCCCCACTTCGAAGACTCGCACAAATAATTCAAGCCGTCCATTAGTTCTAAAATTATTCTTTGACTTATGGAGCCCACAAAAAAAAGTGAAAAAATGGGTATTGAGAACCCAACGAACATAGTTGCCTGCGAGACTCCTTTCAGCAGCTCGAAAAGATACAATCAAGCCTCCCTACTATGCAAAACGGACTTATTGAGTCGACTATAGTTATCAGAACTAGAATCTCCTCAAATTGATTGAAAAGTCCCTCAGAACCAAAGGATGATGAAATAAATCATGCTTCAGGATTATTTACATGAAGCTTTGGTACAACTCAAGCCGGAAAAAGAGGAAGAGAAGAAGGCAAGATCCGAACAAAACAAACCCTTGGGGTGAAAAAGGAGACTATTTAGGTCGTTGCAACTCCAGTTTACAGACATAAGGTTAGAATCGAAAGCTTTTGAATCATCTGCTGCAGAAGCACTTCACTACGTTAACAATTCAGAGAAACTGTCAAACTGACTAAGGAAGAGTAAAGAATGCAGAAGCACTTCACTACGTGAACAATTCAGAGATACTGTCAAACTGACTCAGGAAGAGTAAAGAATGCAGAAGCACTTCACTACGTGAACAATTCAGAGATATACTGTCAAACTGACTCAGGAAGAGTAGAGATCAATAACAAGAAGAGTTTAAGAGGAGACTTCACTGTGGAATGCAGAGTTTCAGAGTCCGAGGAACAAAGGCTTGTGGTTGAGGCAAGTAGAGCTTGGCTTTAAAAAGTTTGAAATAATTAATAATCGCATAGAGACAAAAAGGAAAAGCAAAAGGAAAGAGAAAATTGACGGAAATGTTGAACGAGATGACGAAGAAAAAGATTCAAGACCAAGGGTGGGAGCTCAAGTGAGCAATAGAGATTTTTTTTTTTTTTTTCCCGGGTAATCAAGCAATAGAGAGAATGCTATGCCTAAAGCTCGAGCCAAGTTAATAGCAACTCTACTCAAGGTAACCCCCTACAAGAAGTAAGAAGATCAAGAAATAATAACAGAAAATTCGTTGTTGAAACCATCCATTTTCGTTCAAATCAGAACTTGTCTTGCATGGGAGATAACAAGATTGTGCGGATGATATACATGTATTCATCAGATCTTACCTAATTACAGCTTGTAGTGAAATTTAATGAAGTGCTACAACTATCTTTAGGAGGAACAAAAATTTTCAGGACAATATCTGATTCAAGCTCTATGTCTACCACAGTTTCCATTGAACTATCAGATAACGCCACAAAAGTTTCATTGCTCTTCAAAAAAACCTGGATAATTATACAAAGGGAAAAAAAATCAATAAGATAACAAAAGAGAGTATCTTTGGCTCAGGAATAATGATCCAAAGACTTCTAAGTATTGACATCATCATGTTATTCCAATCTAAGAAGTACGGACATGGCAAATTACTGCTACCCAGTACATTACGGGTACAAGTACGATACGGTTTTAGAAGTAGCCATGCTTTATGGGCTAGAACACAGTTTGAATGAAAATTGGAAAAGTCCGGGCATGGTCCAAATCGCTATACAAAACTAGTTAGTAATGGATACTCATTAGTAACTGTCATATGTGCCTAATCCAATTTAGAAAATATTTATCATCTTTCCACACATTTATAACCTATACCTATTAGCAATCGGAAACTGTTTTGCTTTCATATTTGAACGGAGTTGTGCCCTAATTTTTATGGAAATGACGTGTGAGTGTGTCTGTCTTTGTGCTTCTTAGATTGCAATCATTGGGACCCAAATATAAACAATCCCCACTTGAAGCCAACGGCAGAAATTCTGTTAGTAAATAATCGACAACAAAAATGTACGAACATTTCACCTCATTAACAAGGGGTTTGATCCCAGTACATACCTTTGGCTTCCTAAAGCCAATCAAAGACTCCATACAAAAAAGCCTGAAGCGGAGCCTATCTGACTTAGCATGTATACCTAAAGGTTCAAAATTAGATCATTCCTACAAGAGCAGACGGAAGTTTAGAAGAAACATGGAGAGCCAAAGTTGACTCCTACACCAATAAAGAATGATCACCGAAACGTACCAATATACCTTGTTACTGCATGAACTCTACTGAAACATTCTTGCGTAAGCTTTTTTCTCCCGGCAACTTCTATCAACAATCTGTAACAACTTTACGACATCAAAATGGACTCAAGAAAACTAAGCAAAAAACACAGACAAAAGATGATGAAAAAGAAAAAATTAAACAGAATTGTATATCAAAAGATGTTACTGACTCTCTTATTTGCAGCAGCAAGCTCTTTCTTTATACCACCTGAAAGATAGAATTAGAGAGTAAGGACACAATCATTCCTAACAGATCTTCACCTATATGTCTTCCTGTTTTTGTGCCTACAAATGAGTGTAAATTTTACTTTCTAACTATTTGGTACTGTTAGGAGTTATTTGATCAAGTATTAGTAAGTGAGGGTACTTGAGTCTTTATGTATCTTGTACTCACAGTATATATAAATGAATAAAATGTGTATTAGGGTTCTGAGGTTATCTTAACACCCTAAGACACTTTTTTCCTTGTTTGGTCACCATGGAAACTTAGGGGCAAAAGAGAGTACAAGGGACGAGCTTAATATTTTAAAGTTGCCATTTTGCCTATTCTTTCTCTTGATAAGCGATCATCTCCTCAAACCTACAGAATAGTTAATCAGAGGAAGTATTTGAGAAACCAGTTCTGTTTTGCTTTCTTCCCTCTTCCTTTTCCTCTAGCTTTTCTAATCTCAACAGCTCAAAAGCATAAGGTTTAAAAGCTTCACTAGCAAGGCTAATTATGGGAGCTCCACAACAAATACAAAGCAGTTTAACACAAAAAAAGCTCCAAGTAATCTTTCATTATCCATCTAAGAGGCCGTAGAAAGCGCCCAGCTAATTCCAGTCCTTGTTTAGGTGATATGAACCCTAAGCCAGCAATCCATTTATTACTGATTATACATTGCATTACCATCATTTGGCTCCAACTCCAATGCTTTTTTGAAACTGTCAACTGCAGCATCCACGTCATTAAGTGCCATGTATGCCTGACAATTAAAGAAGAACTTCAGGACACAATCAAGAAATATGAAATAGATTGCGCAAACAAGAGGCAATAGATACTCTCCTTTGTCTCAAAGGTATGTGAGATGGGGTAGGGGATGACTGCACTACTAGAGATAAAATGATGTGCTGAAATTTACACAGGATCAAGGACTAGGAGGAGACAAATAACAAATTTCAAGAGGGATTAAATTAGCACAATTTAAGCTGGAATAAGGCAGAAAATTATAGATTCACTAATGCAGATCATATGCACCAAGTGATGCAAAAATTCAAATGTTACCAGTCATATCCTGAAACTGTTAAATTGTGCGTTCAATTCTCACACTAACATCAAGAAAAGTACCAATGAACCGTCCTTGGAAAGTATTTCAGCATGCTTCAAATTTATTGAGTCAGTGCTGTGAGAAATTGCATACAGAATCCTAAATTTAGCACAGCCTATCCACTTCATATTGAAAATTGGTGATGCACACCAACATATATAGATAATGTAACATCCCGTCCGACATCGGAATTCCAATCTTGGACTATTAACCTAGTAATAACTTAAGCCACAACATTTTGGGCCATGTTAAGCTCCAACAAGATAATGGGCTAGGGATCTACACTACATGACCATGTGGGTTCGAGGAAGTTTCGTAGTCCGGCAGTTGCAGCGAGACTGAGGCGAAGCCCAGGGAAAAGCCTCAGGTTAGGCTATGTGACTCTGGCCTCTAGGAAAAAGACCTAGAAAAGCTGTGGAAACTTTAGAGCTCAACCTCACGGGGATGCAAGGGTGTAACGTGGGGAGTTTGTAGCATCATGTCCCACATCAGAAGTCTAAATGGGTGATCTCGACAATAAAATCAACCATGTAAGCTACAACTAATAACGTGGGCTCAAGCATTTTGGGCAATGCTGTTAGATTCCAACAAGTTACTGGGCAAGTGGTCTGGCGAGGGCATTACAAATGTTTTGATGGGTCGAATAATATGAAAGAACCCACAACAAAGGTTTGCAACAGTTCCTGAAGAGGCAATAAGGGGAACTGGAGTTAGCAAAAAATAATGAATGAAACATAGGTGTAAAATAGAGATAATAGAAAAACTGTAAACGATATACTTCGTATAAATTAGATGATTTGTTCAAGAAAATTAATTAGTTTGTTCATAAAGGAGGATTGCCAACAATGAATAACACATGTGAGAAATAACTTCACAAGTACCATTAACATGAGTCACATGACATGTACTGCTATTTCTGCCCCCACAAGAATTCCATATTTCAACAAGCCCACCGGCCACCACTGATGGAAGATAATTTAATTTTGTGCGTGGAGGATGATTAATCAACTGTACATTCTTGTGTAATTCCATCCAAAAACCTGCTTAATTCAGTAGTAATCTCCACTTTTAATGATGAACATAATATATGTGAATCCCTATGCGGGTGCTACCGTATTTTGTATACCTGCAGACCTCAGTCACGAAGACGGTACAAAACTCGTGAAACAAACAAATGCTAGAAGGAAGGGGGGGGGCACAAGATTATTGTAAGACAAGTTGTTCATTCGTAAATTTAGCTATAAAGATGAGACAACTGTCGTTTATATTTCTTAACCGAGAATACCAACCTGGCCTTGGCGGAAAAAAGCTTTCACGTTATCATCCGCATCACGCAATGCGAAGTCCGCGTCCAATAATGCTCCTTCTAAATCTCCTAATTTCAATTTGCAGGCCTGAAGCAGGAAATGTAATGCATCATTTGTAGTAAAAGGAATCACAACATCGATGACAGGCAGCGAATTAGTTATAAGTGAGTACTCAAGGAAACAAGTTGTACCTTTTTCTTTTCGTTAAAACAACAGCATGTATTAAATCACAAATTTCAACAGGGTTGATAACATAGAACAAATAACGACATCAGTTGTACATAATAGTAGGCAAATGAACTACTGTATATGCTGCATAACATGATTCCTTTAGATGTCATGACATAATATTACTCTGAAGTTGGACTAGTTGATAGACTAGTTCCTATAGCAGGTAACATGGTCAAGGCAATGAATGGTACATAATGTCAGTTGAACAGAAACACTATTACAGTTACAGATGAACAGGAAAAGTATTGTACTAGTATTATTTCTGCCAATGAGCTTAGCTGGCGTCCCCAAGGCTGCCCACCGTGGTAGACGGTAGAGGAGCTTTGCACTGAGTGGACTTTACACACGTTTGAGAGACTTAGCTTTTACATTGCACCAATAACGCCTTTCAGGTGAAAAAGGGTATGGAACTTACAGAGCTATTTGTAAATATCTGAGACTTTGTCTTCCTCACAGATGAGCTTTTCTCTGTACAATCATAAAGACTTTCTTAAGAGAGAGGGTTCAAAAGTATGTAGCTGCATAATTAATACCAGTTTCAAGGATTGAAATAAACAGTATCATATGAGCAAAGTAAATGGACAACCTTGATCAATGTCTTCCATATCCCAGCATACATCTAAGTAGTTCAGAGCCTTGCGATACTTCCTAAGAGCCATTTTATAATCTTGTTTCTGCATTTGAAAACAGTTAAAATAGTATCTTTAGACAAAAATGAATCACAAATACAAAAGAAATGGTTAAACATTTAGCATTCGTATCCGTATCAAGAAGTGGAAAAAAGTGAAGACTAAGATAATTGGAAATGTTAATTACAGAAACGTGGTTACACACATCCATTGTATACTCTTCTTTACAAGAGTGAAAACTCATGAGTCAATGCCAACGCTTGCAATGGAAATTTTCTCCTTTTGTGTGTGTGTGTGTGTGTGTGTGTGGGTGGGTGGGTGGGGGGGTTAGAGAGGAGAGAGAAAGTTCACATTACAAGAAAATTGACAGCACATAAGGAAAAAAAAATTTAACTGTTGAAGATATAAATAATAACGTTACCCGTCTACTTAACAGCTTAAGCTTTTAGATGAGTTGGTGGATTATTACCAGGCATCATAGCAGACAATAGATATTGTGTTCGAACCTCACCGCCTACCTAATAATTAAATACTTGCATGTGTTATCCCTCTCTCGAACCGCATAAGCTTTTAGATGAGTTGGTGATTAACATTTTAATATTAACAATATCTACCTTGAAATGTTCATTTCCAAAAGCTTTAATGGAGTCTACAGTAGTCATCCACCAAGAAATTTTATCTGACTTCACATCAAGGTCAGCTGGCCAATCAGGGAAAGCATCACCATCTTTAAAGAAATTAGACATCCCGTCATCCTCCCCCTCAGCAAGTTCTCCACAATTCGCTATTACAACGCCAAGAGTCGGATAATAATTTTCACCTGTAGTGACATGCTCAATCAAACGAACCACTCCCATCCCTTTGATTACCTTCCCAAAAACAACATGCTTTCCATCCAAATGAGAAATTCGAGTGGTAGTAATAAAAAACTGAGATCCGTTGGTGTTGGGACTGTCATCATTAGCCATTGAGAGCATTCCTTTTCGTTCATGCTTTAGCTCAAAATTTTCATCTTCAAATTTTAAACCATAGATGGATTCTCCACCAGTGCCATTCCCAGCAGATATGTCTCCACCTTGTATCATGAAGCCTTTTATGATACGATGAAAACAGGAACCCTGTAAGTAATACTGAGCTATGATTAGCATTTAGCATATAGATAGCTCAGCAAGACAAAGATAATTTACCAGTAACGCAGTATTAAATTTTTGCTCCAAGCCTCCAATGAAACAAAGGTAATTAGCTAAAATGAAGTCAAAAGGATCTAATCATTTCTGAAGCTAGAAGTTAAAAGACTTAAACAAGAAACAACGAATCTATATTATTGACAGCAGTACTATTTATATGACAAACACATAATCCTGTATTGGGTCTGCAAAGAAAACCCCCAATTTTGTGCAGTTTGGAAAGGGAATGGAAGTAGGAGAAGAAGCAACAGCAGCCAAAAATAGGACAAAAAGCAAGGAAGATAGGACGCATAATGCTTTTACAAAATAAGAAACTCAATTTTTCTAACTTAAAAAGACCATGAAGATGTTTTAGGGGCTATGGCCCATCATTTAGAGGTATGAAGTTTTCTTAACACTCATAATACGCAAAGTTGAAAGCATACTAGAACTACAAGCTGTAGAAACAATTTTTTGCAGGAAGGAACATTGGCCTAAGTATAGACCTATGATGCACACAGAAGCGTGAATAGAGTGTGTTGTTGCCGTGTATGCACCACAAACTAACACTATAAATAGTTAAATACCAAAAAGTGTATTGATTTCGTGGACCCCACACCTTTTCCGCTAATTAGAGTGAGGGTTTTGTTCACCCTCACTTAAGGGTGAACAAATTTGGACAAGAAAAGTTGTCCAAAAGCTGTTATGCTATGGGCCAAACAATATCTCTTACTATATGTTCAAGTAATTGGAAGAGGCAGAATAAAACTGCTATTCAACAAATAATCTCGAGAATTTGTTTAGTTTAATGTGATGCATTGTGCCCTGGGCGATTTCAAGGGCAGGGATTCCTGGAATCTAGCTTTTAATACCTGGTTAAAGTACACAAGCATTATGAAGATATATGTAAAAAACGAATACAGACGATGCATATATAGATAGATAGATATAGAAGAAAGAGAAGGAAAGGGGACCTTGAAATGGAGGGGAACGCCGGTGTTAGAGCCAATGCCCTTCTCACCAGTACAGAGAGCCCTGAAATTCTCAGCGGTTTTGGGGACAACATCTTTGTAAAGCTCCACCACTATCCTCCCTTCCACCTCTCCTCCAATGCTTATGTCCAAGAAGCACCTCGGGTTCACCATTCTCTCTCTCTCTCTCTCTCTCTCTCTCTCTCTCTCTAAACAATGCAGTGTAAAACCCTAATAAACCCCGCTTTGCATTTTGAACTGAAAAGGGCTGGGATACGAATTGCAGGGGGTGATGCTAAGATACGCAGTGCGCATTTGTGTTTTTTGTCTACGGGTGATTTGGACAGAGTAAAAAAGAGAAAACGACATTCTCTTCTGGTCAGAATTGACTTAGCGTGTTGGTCCAGTAAGAATTCGACAACAGAGAAGACGGTGGCTTAGAGGACGTCGATTTAAGTTAATGTCAGACAGCAAATTTTTTAAGAAAATGCTAACATAACCAGGGGATTTATCTTAAAGTTGAAAAAACGTGTTGAAATGTCTAAAAAATATATTAAAATAGGTGTAGATGTATTAAAAAAATGTGAAAAGTGCACTAAAATGCATAGGTTTTTTTTCATGTTTATTGTGTTGGACACACAATAGCGAGACCCATTTTTCATTGACACACCAAATTACATTTGCAGTGGTAACTGGTAAGTATTTTAAATGATGAAAACCGGGCACCACAAAAAACGAGTTTGATTTACTCTGTTTTGTTGTTTTGCCACATCAATCCCTTTTTTTAATTGTCGACTATTTCATTTTATGATACCCCTTAATAAGTGTGTGTTTTGAAAAGTAAATGGGTAAAATTTTGTATAATTACTGTATTGTTTTGCCCCTTTAAAGAGTTAATGGATAAACTAGGAGGATAATTTTCGAAAGTAGAGGTAAAAGTTGATGTAAAATGTATAATGATGATGATTTTTTAATAAATTGAATTTATAAAGCAACACATTTAAAAAGGCATGGAGAGAGTAGCTTGTTTGAGCTTGGTTTGTAATTCCGCTGAGTGTTGAAGTTGAAAGCCTGGGTAGCTCTTTTTTGTATGAAGTAAGAAGTGACTATTTATCCTATCCCTTTTTAGTTAATCGTTCCAAATTTTTATCACCAAACTCTGTTCGTTTAGTAGTTTTAGACAATCTCAAAATAGATTTAATGAACTGTTCCCTGTACACAAGACAATCTCAATCACATTTACAAAATAGATTTAATGAACATCTCAATGGACTTGCAATTTTCTGGCTCTGCAGAACCTTACATAGAAAATGTTTGATTACCAGCACATCTGAAAGAAAGATGGTTAGAAAGTGTCCATGCTCAGCTGCCTGTTAAAATTCGATAAGCGAGTCAATTACCTGAAAAAGAAAAAAAGATGTCAAATTTGTGGATCACATTAAAAGTTTCAACTGATAAGAGGAGTGAACTTGGCTAACCTTTTGAACAGAGCTTTTACATCTTCACTCAACTTTGGGGACTCTAAGAACTTATCACCGCAGTCTCTCACGTCGACATTCTCCATTTCAAATTCATTCTGACCACAGTACTCATTCCATTCGAACCACATCTTTGCAATGGACTCTTTTCTAAAACAAGTGGCATGGTCTTCCTCTTCAGGTGAGTCCGCGGCAACCAACCTATAGGTGTATACTTTCTTCACCTGACCCGGTCGGAAAGCACGGCATATTGCTTGGCGGGTAATTGATGGATTCAAATGGACATCCAGTATAATGATACGGGAAGCACCAACAAGAGAGATGCCTTCCCCACATGCTTTTATTGACCCAAAAAAAACCTTAGCATTAGGGGAAGTGTTAAAACGATCCATGGACCACTCCCTATTCTCAGAAGTGGAATCACCAGTGATTACAAAAATCTCTTTTCCCAGACTCCAGCCCTTGACTTTCACAGCCAGCCTTTCCAAGAACTTGAGTGGTTGTAGATACGGGCTGAAAACCAGCAGCTTCTCATCACCTGATTCACACAATTCTAACATGTTAAGAACGAATTTTGCCTTAACTCCATCTCTAACTTCCAACTTCTCCAAAGTTTGGTCCATTTTTGCATCATCGATTCCATCTCTTTCTCTTGGAGTATTCTTGAAGAGATACCTCAACTGTGGGTGCAGATAAAGTGCACTCCCATCAGAACTAATCTTGAACTTCCTCTTTAACAACTTCAACTCTTCAACTTCATGCTTCTGCCTAGGGCTGAGATTGAGAAGCACTGTGAAATCAACAAGTCCGGGCAATTCCTCAAGACAGTCTCCTTTATAAAAATGGAGAACATTTCCTGTCATTTCACGCAAATCCTGAATCACAGTTACTTTCCTCTTAAAGTTCTGATCTTTCTGAAGAGTGAGCTCAACTGATTCGTAGAAAACATTGTCCAGGCCCTTTGCCTTCACATGTTTCCTCATAAATGGCACTCTGCTCAATATCCGCCTGATAATGGCACGGGAAGTATCCATCCTCAGGAATCTTGGACGAACAAGATCAAAAATATTGAATACTTCTTTTACATGATTCTGATAAAGGGTTCCAGAAAGTACAACCTTCCGAGGAGTCTGAACTTTCTTGAGGGAGTTCAGGACATTGGTGTTCTCATTCCTAGGTGTGTGACCTTCATCTAATATGAGAATGGATGGGTATGTCAGAAGTATCTCTTGGCAGGGAACTGCAGACTTGCTGGTTTCATTAGCACATACAATCGATGAAAATTGCTTATACCCCAGAAAAAGAATGCTCTTCTGATCTGCCCACTGTTTTAGCACTTCCAGCTGCTGTGCTCGATTATCTGCTTTTACAGAGTAAAAGTCAAGTAGCGGAAGGTCCTCGACCTGCCATCTTTGAAATTCTTTCTTCCATGTAGCCAAGATGCCTCTTGGTAGTACCACCAGTGGTCTAGCCTGGGGATACTTGGCCAGAAAACTCTGGATAAAACTGATTATCATGAATGTTTTTCCAGAGCCTGGAGCATGGGCCAGGATGCATCCACTGGGATTCTCTGAGACCAAATTACTAAGAAGAAAATTGAATCCCTCAACTTGATGGGGTTTCATTTGCTTCATGTGCTTTGGATGTGCTGCGATGTCAGTTATAACAAAATTCAGTCCAGGTGATTTAACCCCATCAAAGATTTCCGTAGGGTCCTTGTCCTTCATAGTCCGGCCTTCATAAGTGTGTGTTCGCGTAACCCTCGTGCTCTGAATTAAAATGAATATGGAAATTCAGTTAAAGAACATGTTATAGAAAGAATGCAGTAGACAATTTTACATACAACTTCAGACTGGAACATACAAGGTTAACCATTGGCAACATTTACAGCTAAGGAATATGTAAACGACGTACATATATATCTATAAGCAGATGTATATATGTAGGCAATTGATAACATTATGAGCCTCCTCCTCTACAAAAACTAGCTAATATAAGTGCCATTGCTAAACTTGCGAAACTTTGGTGAATATATTCTTTTTTCCATAGATAAATGCCAACCAATTAGCTTAAAATATGAAAGCCCCAAACGATTCTACTAGAGGGTGTCTTTCAAAGCCTGCACAAATGGATCCTTCAATTACATTCAACAGCAACTGTAATCAGACCAATAACATAGAATCCGTAAATACAAGAAGGCCCAGATGCTCAAGCTAGAAATGGAGTTATGAATCATGAAAGAAAGCAAGAAGTTCAACTTAAATGTGCACATTACAGTTCTCGCATGTGACAATTCGAGTCAGAAGAACCTAGAATGTCACATGACCATTCTAAATCTGCGAGGAAGATTTTCTCTATGGCCTAGAGAAAATTAAGGCTCTTTATTTCTTTCAGGACAGGAACATATTCTAACTTCCTTGTAAAGTGCAAAGAAAAATTAGATGAAGAATGAAAAAAGGCATAAAAGCAATAGAGCTTAAATAAAAACAAATCCATGTCATGATTACAGATGTTTGCATGTATCAAGTGAATCAAAGTACAGAAGTTCCCTAATAATTCTGTGACCTGTGTACAAAAAATAACCAGTGTTCCAACTTAAGCAAGCAACCTCGAGAGAGTCCTACTAATGAGATGATGTAATGAACAGATTACTTATGTGAACCATGAACGAAATTGGGATTATATTCCAATGAGGGCATCAAAAACTTTCTGCCACGTTACGACAGTACGGTAGCAGCTTTGTAGATCTACAGAATGAAATGATGAGAAATTCACTTCTCTTTGGTTCTAGTTAATAGACACATGGAAACAAAAAGTTATTTGGTTTTGAATTTCTATTGCATGAAAAAAAAAATCAATATTGGATGATAACATAGCAGGAATAATGTAGCCTAAAAGAGCATAATACTTGACAATCCGTGTGCCCCTATCTGTGCAGCTCATAAAGTAAAGGAGCCCTAAAAGGCTAAAACACTTACGGAATTCGGATTGAACGGCCTATTGAAAGAGCTCAAAGCAAGCTTTACATGAACTAGGCTCTAGCAAAATCCATTTAACTAAAACCCCTAATCCAGACAGATGAAGATACGGAGGAAAGTTCTCAAATCCTTTCAAACAACCGTTCCAAGCCAACTTAACCTGCTTCCCAAAGTTGATCACTAAAAAGTCATATGATAGAACCTAGAATCGAAGATATATTATTGCTAATCATAGAAGTTCAATACCAAGTGTTAGATAGCTTGATATACATTGTTGGTCCCATTTCCTAATAGCTTAAGCTTTTGAGAATATTGGTTACTTGAAATGATATCAGAGATGGGAATGGTGCGTGTCTCTAGCCTACATGAGGTAGGGTGTGAAGTGAAGCCCCACATCGTTTGGGTACCAAAGTAACATAAAGTATATAAGCGGGAGGGCACCCTCTCCCCAGTAGCTAGCTTTTGGGGTTGAGTTCTATCCATCGTCACTCGTCAGCGTGAGTCCCTAAATGTGACTCGCTTCTTAAATGGTTTGCCCATGTCTTATGATCCTGTTAATTTACCATTGTGGGACTAACACTCATTCTAACAATCATTCCCTAATATATGTGTTGAATAGCTTGCTCTACATAGTTGTGCCCATTTCCTAACAGCTTAAGCTTTTGAGGTTACTGGTAATTTAACATGGTATCAGAGCACTAGTTGGGAGAGGTCTTGGGTTCAAGACTGTTTGCATTTGTTCCCCTTTTGCATTATGCTTAGCCCCTTCAAAATCTGCTCCTCTATCTATTAAAATGCACATCATTACCCCTACCTCCCAATATGATTGACTAAATTCGCATCATTACCCCTGACTCCCGTTAGCAAAGAGATCAGCAAATGAGCCATATTTAGCAATTATGTTTCAAGACCATGGAAAACCCTGAAAGTTGCTTTTAACCACTTGTTCAAAAAATAAAACCTTAAAAAATGATCACTAAACCAACTCCTCAAAGAACAAAGACAAACATAACAAATTTAACAAAGTAAAGACTAAATAGAAGGGATAAAGCTAGAAAAGTTCCCAGTGGTATTCGAACATCACCTCATTTAAGGAAAAACCTAATGGATTCATTTCATGAAAGCAGACATGCTGGTAGATAATAAAATGATATTATAAACGATAAAATACTATTTAAAATCCAATACAACTCAAAAGGTTAGACGCGTCTTGCTTTTGATGTGAGCTCGTTCGCGTAACATATCAACCTAGAAAACTGTTAAATCTTTGCATTGAGCTAGTTCATATTGTAGATCTAATGAACCACAACTTATGACACACTTGATAGGGAGTGGAAAACAGAGAAAAAATGTTTTATATTAACAAATGGGTGAACAGAAACTGTCATACAAGTAAAATGTCAACCGGGATACATGTTTATATCACAGTTTCAAGCAGCAAACACCACGAAAAAAGCATGGTGAGCACACGAACTTGCATGACAATTTTCCAGCCTTACAAGAAAGGAAATAAAAAAGTAGGTAATATTGCTAATAAATACCTTTGCATACTGGTACTCGATTATTGTTTCAATTCCTCTTTGTATAACTCCACATATTCGACAAACATACCCAAGATCATCTTTCAACACAAAAGTATGATCACATTGATCTTGTCCTTCCCTTCCACGTTCATCAGGTGCGGGGTCTTCAGTATCCTGCCAGACAGTATAAAGTTGAATTCTGTTAAAGCATCCAACTCAAAACCTATTGGCAATGAGTGGAAAGGCCACCTAAGCTCATATAATAGTTTTAAAGGTTATAATTAACCAATGTGGGACAGTCTCTAACAAATTCAATATTGGAAATTGAAAAGAAAGAAAACTTGATCATGGTCAATTATGGAAATTGAAAAGGAAGAAAACTTGATCATGGTCAATTAGATGTGAATCTAATAATACCTGATTCCACAACAAAGATTCCAGAATTCACTAATTTAGTCCGACAACCAAATAATAGATGTGAAACTGCCTACTCAAACACTAGAAACAAGACTATCAGGCGCAAGATTTGGATCTCACTCAAGTCAAATAAACGATGAACAAAACTTCAAAGTAGTTGAAGCATAGCTGAAAGTATACACTAGAAACGAGCACATAAAAATGAAGTTTTGCTTATACAAATGAATACAAAGTAAACTAAGAGTGAATCAAAGGATCTTTTCTTTTCAACTTTTTTTCCTGTGCATGTTAATGAAAACTTCTTTTGCTATGGTCCATATCCTCTTGTAGATTCACCTATTGATAATACTGTGGTTTATTTCCAAAACTTTTAAGTATCTAGCAACAAGAAGACTTCTTCTGTTTAATATTTAGCCCAAAAGAAGACCTTTTATCTTAATTGTATTTGTGTTGTCAAATGAAACCCTTCTTCCCTAAGTTCCTCGAGTATGACTCCACCTCCAGCTACCCCGAAAAAATTGTTTTGTTTCATTACTATTTTGTCCACGACTCCGAAAATATTGTTTTATTTCATTACTATTTTGTCCACGACAAGTCTTTGAGGAAGATCATCTTCCTAAAACAATAACTGTTTGAACCACACATTCCCTGAAACTAAAATGCAATTGCTAACAAAATGAACCATAATCTGTGACATTTTCCTCCTCATTTACTTAAGTTGTTTACTGTTTTTTAAACTAGCACGCAACGCAACCCTTAAACCCCTTTATTCTGCCTAAACAGGCCGCAAACCTTAAAAAATAAGTAACCAAACACAAAATCAACACATAACAATTCGGAAGAAAAAAAAACGTGTATGCCCTACAAAAAAAATTTAACTCAATATTAGAGTTGACTAATTCAATTATAGCAATGACTTTGGAATATGGAGCATCTTCAATCCTTTGTCCAATATGCATCTAACTCACTCACCAAAAACAACACATGCAACTAACTTAAAGGCAATAAACTTTGCACGGTCCATACTAGACTCTGTAGAAGTGAATATGGAAGAATACAAGGCATTGGAACATTCAGGCGCTACAACAGAGTATGGCATTCAAAACAAATTACCTTTGAATACTCCAGTGCAACATTCATCTCCTTCCATATATCAGCCAGACCATCACATTCAGTATCAGTTTGGCGATTGCCATCCTCAATTTCCATGTCATCCTCTACGCCAACGTAAACACCTTTATCTTTCAGGGTTTCACTTTCTTCAGGAAGCCTCGCGTTATCTTTTCTTGAACTTCTGTTAGCACAATCTCTATCCTGTATCTTGTACTGATTCAAAGCAATTGGTAGATAGTATAAAATAAAATTATACAGAACTGAAATAAATGAACCAAAGTAAAAATCTAAGGCAAAAGTATTAAGCATCTTTTGATCTAAAAAAGAATACGTAGTAGTGTAGTACTCCATAACTCACATCCACCATTCCCAGTCACCTTAATAAGCCAATAACCCTCGGAAATCGTATAAATTTTTGGCCATAAGCACCATGTAAATCATTTACATACAAAGTCATTTTTTTCCAGCAAATGTGAAATATTAAAAGGCAACCGTACCGTGCTTCATCATTGTTTGGTTCCATTATTTTTTTCCAGCAAATATGAAATATTAAAAGGCAACCGTACCGTGCTTCATTATTGTTTGGTTCCATTTGCTACAACTACAAGTGACTAGAGTGCAACAATGTGCTGCTTATAATAGAGCAGATGACATCCCAAGGAATTATTTGCTTCATGTCATCGCAAAAAGCTCGGGCTCCAAATTTGAGAAGGGAGTTAACTAAGAAAGGTAACTTGTGCGATTAATCCCAATTGGTTAATACAATAACCACACAGTGCATCGAATAGGGTGATGGTATGTGTCCAAGTGTCGTACTTGCCTAATTCCCTTCCCAAGGACATAGGGACACGAAAAATACTCGTAGCTCTTTGTACTATTAGTTATTTTTGCAGTGTAAAAATGGCATTTGCAATGTTTCATTGAGCAATTCATGCATACCATGATAGCTTATGCAAACATCTATGGTAAAATTCCAATTACTAAATGTTCTTCTTAGGGAATGTCCAACCAAAATGTCAGACATATCTCATACCCTTACCAAGTTAGAGTGCCCGACGCGAGTACTTAACACATTTTGAACAATCTCTGTAACATAGCAGTGCATAATTTGCCCAACTATAGATTGTACCTGCAATAACGTGGACAGAATATACACCATACATTTATCACAATTTTTAGGCAACATTTGGACATAGTGAGGCCCATAATTTTTCAGAAGCACTAGGTGCAAGACAACATTTGAATCATTGTCCACTTTTAGATACTAATGCCTATTGAAGAATGTGTTGCTTTAGCATTGGCTATTTGTGAGCACGGTTCTCCTAGCCCCACATGGCTTTGACTCCACGCCACCCATAGAAGCAGGACAAGGGGTGACATGGCTGCCCCTTATCCTGAAAAAGGTATGCTAGGACCTTGGCTTACTGCTCTTGGGGCAAGCTCATTGGCTCGCCACGATGAGTTCCCACTTATCGTGCACAAGCCTGAGCACTATCTCCTTAGCACTAACTGCTCGATCTGCTAGTGCTTGCCAACCACCCCCAGTGAGCGGCACTCGAATCACGTTAGTATGAGAGCAGTGCCCAGGAACACCATTTGTAAATAAAATTTGGTAAAACTATCACGGAAGCCCTCTCTTAACGTGTAACTAAGTGAGTGGGTACTGGCTAGGTAAGTCAATATGATTAAGGGAAAGATTGTTACTTCCACAATTATGTCCAGAATTTGGTACTGCTTAAACTCTAAGCTCAAAAATGCTAAGTGCAGATAAAAAAATTACCCGAAAATCCTTCATTACAAGTTCCCCGGTTGGCTTTGGCAAGACAATTTCTGGATATGGGTTAAATGGTCTCTTATCTCCTGTCTCTTCCTTATCAGAATTAAGAACTCCAACTGGCAATCCTTGACCTACTACTTGCAATTTATGAACTACAATCGGCAAAATTTCTGCTGATACATCATTTGCATCATTACTATTATCCAAGTCGAAGACGTCCTGATGAGCCAAAGGAGTAGCCAGCTGGTTCGCCTTCGAAGCCTCCTTCGCCAGGTTCATTTCCACATCTGTAAGTATAGGATCCATGGCAAAATGTGGATTCAGCAGCTGCCTCTTTCGAGCAAGAAAATCCTTTATTTGTTTCATCAAACTTTCAAATTTTCCAGAGCCGAGTTCCTCCAACAAATTATGCACCACGAGTGGATCGGAATAACCAATAACTTGTGGACCAGTTCTTGCTTTCTTCTGTTCACGTTCATTGCTCATACATGCAAAAGCAGCCACATTGCCATGGAGATTTTCTTCGCTAGGTGATCTTATCCTCTTATATCCCTCATAACATGTATCTGTTTGAAAGTCAGGGAAATAACAAATGTAAATACGAAAGAAAATTAGTAGCATATGAAAAATCCATCTTGCATTGCAATCCACATCAGCATAGACTGGCGCACTATTGTGACCTTGGGTAGGTGAATGTCAATGGAGTGGCGGATTGTACAATCCAATTAATTTGGGAGTGGCGAATTGTGGGTGGGGTTCTTGCAATAGTGTGCTGAACTGTTGAAGTGGATCGTGTAAGTAGAAGGTAGTTTTGCCAAATAGAGACATAGCAAATAGCGATACTCTAATAGAACCTTCAGTGATATTACAATATGAGGCTGTTGAACTTTTCAAGTTCAAAGAGAGCTATTCGTTTGGCAGTTAGAACGAGTAGGTCTTCTGGGAGTTCTGCCCAATTGCCCATCTTCCTCTAATGTTGTTGTTATTATCCTAGTTTGTTTTTCATTTGAGTGTGGTATCCTCTTCCTATAATCATTTCCCCACCTCTTCAACCCATATTGACCCCAGGAGCTCATGCCAAAGAAGAAAGTATTTGAACTACAGACCATCTTTCAGGCCTCTAGCTCACAGTGGAAGCGCTGGACCGTCTTTCAGGCCTCTAACTTTTTGCTCGGCGAAAGTCAGTATTGTCAGGCTTCTAAGCTGGGTTCACAAGATTACACTTCAGAGTAATAAATAAGTATGACTATAGTAAGATAACAAAGAAAGAACTTGTCTATACGCAACATGAACAAAGTGCACCTCACAGAATGTGACTATGGCTAACCTTGGTATATAGGGTAGACCACATAGCTTTTGAATAGTATAGTTTTTTAGTATGACAAAAGCATGTAATTTCTTTTCCATCTTTCTTGCTGTCCCCTTTTCTCTTTTTCTTTCTCCTAGCCTTCAAAATGAAGCTGATGGCCTATTTATAAGGGAAGTGGTGGAGCATGAACATGGCAAGTGCCTTGTAGATGTCAAGTTCCTATTGGACCAAATTTGGTCCAATGAATGTGTGCTAACTGTTAGAAACTTCTGGACTAAAAATAGGTAGCAATCAGATTATTGTCCTCGTTTAAAGTTATCAAGTGTAGGACACACATCGTTGCATGGCGAAACCAGGTGGCAAACAACCTGAATGCATGTCGCATGTACTGATAGGTGCTTAATAAGTATTGAAGAGTCATTGGAGGATCATATTGTCCAATAACACTTGACATCTTACCTTTTTAAGAACTCTTTATTTTTACGTCTTTAAACCAAGGATAACTTGCTCTCCATTTCTTTTCAGAAGACCAACGTAGAAGGTGGCTTTACCACTCAAATCATCTCACATAGTTGAAACAATATGTATAGTTGTTTGGCATGTGCATATGAGCACCGAGCATGAAGGAGAGCTCCCCATGTCCTATCACAGACACGGATAGGCGACGTAGCACCAAAGGTGCATAGTAGTTGCATACAAGGGGCACACAGTAACTTTTTAGCAATAAGATCATATCTGATATCTCTAAGGCAAGACCTCATTGATACGTACTTACTACCCTACATCAACGGCAGATAGATAAACCGCTAGAAACTGTGCAAGACGGGAGATACGGTGACCAATGAAATGGGAAGGATCTTCACCATTGGCAATTAAAAATAGGGCAAGAGATTGTCTCAAGCGCCATGGTTAGTGCCAGTGAAGAGAGCTTACAAGCCATGGCAGACATCACAAAGACTACCTTTTCTAAGACTTAGAATGCTGAAGAGCATCTCTTGGAGTTTGAAAATATGAACTCTTTGAGATCATAGAAGAAGTTCAAGAGATTTTAAAAAGCCTCATGGAATAAAAAAAATACACATTGCGTAGGTAATTTAGAGTTTAGACATGCCATGTAGTCTGTGTGAGAATGGCCAAAATTTGGCCAAGTGTAGAAAATGTAATTCATGAAAAGTTGTTTTGCCAAATGAAAATTCCCAGCAATAGATCTTGCATTTTTACAAGCCTAATATCATCATATTATACATATGGGATTTTTATAAGAAGTGAAAGATTGTCTTTTGGCTCTTCTGGAGAAGAAAAACACGCAGTTCTGTATTTTTACAATAAACAGAAAAAATTATATGGTGAAATACTTCGATTTTAACTTTCTAGACACCTCTTCATTGAATTCAAATAGGATAACAATGTTTATTTTCCATAAAACTTCAAGTACATATCTGCTTAAATTCTTCTAATGAAATTAAGCTGCACATCGCTGTATTGTGTTGTGCAACGATGCTGAAGGGACCAAATCCATGAAGTGGAAGTGGCGCCACCCATGTGGTGGTACCATGGACAAGGATCCATGAAGTTGGCACTCTAGGATGTTGTAGGGTTGTATTATGTACTATAAATATAGAAACGCATGCTGAGGTGATGCCTTAGAATGTTGGTTATTCATTCGTGCATTAAGATTGATGTGCTTCCGTACCATTAATTGTAGCTATCTATCAAGATAGCTGCACATAAAAGCTAACCAGAATACCAGATACACTATTCACACTGAGAAACTCACCCAACCAAAAGCATAGGTGCAGGCAAATATGTTTGGGCTGTCGTAAATAAGCCAAACTTGTTTTTTTTTTTAGATCTTTTTTATAATGCTTTGGCTGAAATTTTAAATTTCCAATCCAACTTGACGAAAAATCGAACCAAAGAAGTTCCCCAAAGACAAAGATAACTCAACAAAAAAAGAGCTTATCTGGTTTATTTTTGGCTTTACTGGAATCTTTTTCAATTTAGTCCGTATTTTTTTAGGTTTTTAATCCCTCTCCTTGATACAAATCGAAAAAGAATGAAATTGGCAAATATTACAAAAATTCACTGTTGAGTGTAGAGGAAAATAAAACGAAAAAACTGATTTTTAGGCATCCCAAACACATGCAAAGAAAAATAAAACATAAATCACAAGGTAAAATAAATTTCCAGAATTTCGGGTGGCTTTCCATACCTTCTGGCTTCTACAGAATGATTGCCTTTCCATAAAGCCCAGGATATTGCTCCCACAAAAATACCAAAAAGCATTTGATAAGCATTAATCTTGCAAGTAGTATCAATTTAGCAAGAAGTATCAAACACAACATCTCCGCATTTTGGTACCAATCAAAACAATAGGGTGGAGACCAAATTTTTTTATTTAACTTTCTTTCTTCATCTACCGTAGAAGTATATCGAAACTTACAGTTTTCTTCCTTTGCAGCTTCACAATGTCGCAAAAGATTTTTCTCGAAGAATGGAAGGTAACCATGATTCAAATTTTTTTCAAATTCCTCGAAACGCATTATTTGCCCAACAGAAAGGCCTCCTTCATCCTCGATCTTCTGATTTTCTAGAAGACACTGAAATTCCGAAGAAGCCAACAGTTCATGGTTGTGTTCTTTAACAAATCCTGTGATCTGCCATTCTTGAAGAAAACTATCAGGAGATTTTCTTGAAGTGATACGCATCCGAGCTTTGCATCCACATTTTATAGATTTTCTATCTCGCTGATCCTTGGAAGGATCAAAAAGTTTCAAAGGAGCTGTTCCTTGACGTTGACAACAAAAATCTCGTCTTTTTACTTCTCCATTCTTTTTGGCTGTGCGATCTTTCCGAATTAAAAAACCATTCTTACATGCATATTGTCTATAGCAGAGGAAAGCTTCTTCTTCACTAAGAAAACGCTTACCAATGTATGGATCAAATTCATTTCTAACTGAATCATATTTCGGCTGCCCACATTCAGAATCATCTGTATCATCATCCATGTCCACCAAATCTGTTGGAGCCCTTTCTTCATCATTAAGAAGGTCATTTTGGTCAGCAACCAAAAAATGGTTGTGTTTTTTAACTAACTCTGTGATCCGCCATTCTTGAGGAAAACCATCGGAAGATTTTCTTAAAGTGATGCGCATCCGAGCTTTGCATCCACATTTTACAGATTTTCTATTTCGTTGCTCCTTTGATGGATCAAAAAGTTTCAAAGGAGTTTTTCCTTGACGTTGACAACAAAAGTCACGTCTCCTCAATTCTCCATTCTTTTTGAACGTGCGATCTTTTCGAATCGAGAAACCATTCCTACTTGCATATTGTTTATAGCAAATGAAAGCTTCTTCTTCACTAAGAAAACATAGACCAATAAAAGGATCAACCCCACTTTCAGAATTTTCTGTATTCTGATGGATTTGTACTGCATCTGTTGGGTACCGCTTCAACTCTAAACCATTTTCTTCCAGTTGCACAGTCCTTTCTTCATTGTTAGAAAGCTCATTTAGGTCAATATCATAAATTTGTTCATCCATTTGCCCTACAATTAAAGGCATAATGTTCCCAAAAGTACCATCAATACAACACGTACTACAGTATACAGCTCAAAGTAGTCTTTGATTTGAAAGAATAATAACATAAACAAATGGATACAGACCTAAAATCAGATTAAGGATACATCGAAAATGCAACAAATAAAGGTACGAAAGCACATAAATCAATGAATGAAACCCATTTAGCTTAGAGAAAAACTGACATACTTTTGCTTGCTTCAGTTTCAGATGGTTCCCAATGCTGAACCCACTTGCAAACGTGGATTAACCTCAAATGATATTTCCTCTTTGTAACTTTCTTCCTTGCCAATTCTGAGAGATTGAGAGGGGAAATTAGAGGTTTTGACAGTGCTTGAGGAAGTACGAATCCTGTTGGGGAAAGCAAGGGTTTCACTGTAACAAGTCTGGAGCATCTCCTGTGAAGCTCTACATCTTCACTCTGAAAAGACTGGACTTGACATGTTGGGAAAGACTTTACATCTTCACTCTGAAAAGACTGGACTTGACATGTTGGGAAAGACTTTAGTACGTATAATTTTTTTTTTACTTTTTGTACTTTTGAAACCCACAAAAATGTTATTTTGTGCTTAAGGTGTCATGAAGTGACTAGTTAAGACAAAAAAAGATACAATTTAAATTACAACGGTTTGTCATTTTTAAAATACATCTTTAAGTGTACTTTTTATACAAATGAAACCCACAAAAATGTTATTTTGTACCCTTAACGGGTGTCCTATGACACACGGACACCCGTTAGCATGACCCTTTGGTTTCTAAAAGCATCTCATACCTCCAAAACTTTACTGTATTTAGAAACCGGATATTGTCGATGAGAGATTTGTAATAGGGTCTTGCTAATGTTTACCCATTTTAACATAGTTTTTTAATCTTAACATGCGTGTATATTGGGCACATTTTAGCATTTTCCATTTTTGAAAGGCTCACACACAACAATTCCACCATTGCATGCTCCCTCCTTTCCCAATTTTGGTCTCAAATGTCATTTTTTGTTGTCCTAAAAAATTTGTCTCATTTGAAAAGTAATGAGTTTATACTATCCTTTACTTTTTGAAAGTAAGTATATTTTAACATATTTTGAAGGATAAAAAAGAAAAGAAAAAAATATGAGAATGATAATGATGATGATGATGTTCCCCTAAAAAATTGGAATCCCCAAAAGAAACCATTAAATTGGGACGGAGGAAGTACATTTTTACTAATTGCTTGGCAGTTGTAATGTTGACAAGTGAGAAGAATGAATGTCATTTTGTTGATAGATTTTTGTTACATGACCTCCAACATGAGAATTTCAAGCTATGTTTTGTAGGATCATGAAGATTGAACGCAAGAACATTCATTTGATCCATTGTCTTGCTAGAAGTGCCATGACCTCATTTGGCGATCAACGCCTTTTTGAGTAGTCTAGACTCTAGAGTAGAATTTTCTATCTCAACATAGCTTTATTTTTCATTTTGTTTATCTCATGTAAATTGTTTAATTATCTATTGAATTCCTTACTCTTAATGTCAAATTTAACTCCCTCGACGACTTTGCAATGCATCGCATTCAGAGATCACCAAACACTCTTTTTTAAGATCACGAAGGTTCAACGCAGTGATATCCATTAAGCCCATTGTCCAGCAAAGCGGGCTATGGCAATTTTTAGGCATCATCTCTGTTGTTGTTCTATCTTTTGTAAACTGCTTATTTATTTATTGAAGTTCTTGCTCTTCCACAACCAAAAAAGCAAAAAAAAGTAAATGCATCATATTCAGAAAAAATCAGAAAAATTGGAAAAAAGAGGAAAGAAAGAGTCAAGCTTTATCATCGGTTCCATTTGAAATTTTGGTTTAACAAGAAACATGAATGTTAGATCTACTTGGTTCCTAAGCTGATGCATTATCATGCATCCCCAAAATTGATGGTACTACTTCTCAGAGAAAATTTGAACAGGTTTTCAACTGCACAAGTCATCAAAACAGCTGTCGTCGCAGTCGTCGCAGCAGGAGCAACTGCAAAAAAATTAACCCCACCAAAACAAATCAACTGCAGAATTGAATTATTTAATGCAAAAACAATAACAAACCAAGCGGGACACAAACCTACATTTGAAATTCCAACACTACTCGATATTCAAATCCATTAGCGAATGAGAAATTACCTTTCGTCCGTGATTATGTCCAGTTCATCTTCTGCTCTGTCCAGTTCATCTTTAGCCCTGCCCAGATCATCATCTGCTAGGTCTCTTATCGCTTGCGCAGGTGGTGGTTCCATCCATCCCATTTCCTTTTTGGAGGCCAATTGGATAAGTACACTTTTTTTTTACCAATAAAGTAAACGAGTTCAGATTTGTTAAGCCATTAACTATGACTTAACGGTGAAGATGAACAAAGAAAAAAAAACCTTGATGGAATAATGCCAAAAACAGCTTTGGCGTTATCACTACCCTAAAAGTATTAGTAACTAGCAACTATTCTGCAAGTAATTCAGAGAATGATGAGGAACTTCTAGAAAGAAAGGTGCCCCCGATATTCCATCAACCAAATCCGCACTACCTCCATGAAGTGAAAAGGGGTATGGAACTTACAAAGCTATTTGTGGAGATCTGAGACTGTGTCTTTCTCAAAGATGGGCTTTTCTCTGTACAATCATAAAGACTTTCTTCAGAGAGAGGACTGAAAGGAATGTAGCAGCATAATGAATACTAGTTGCAAGAATTACGAAAAAACAGCATCATATGAGCAAAGTAAATGGACAACCTTGATCGATATCTTCCACATCCCAGCATACAGTTAAGTAGTTCAGAGCCTTACCGCACTTCGTAAGATCCGTTTTATCATCTTGTTTCTATATATAGAAAACAGTTAGAATAGTATCCATTGACAAATGGAATCACCAAACAAAAGAATTGGATAAGAATTAGCACCGGTGTCCATATCAAGAGTTGGAAAAAGTAAAGACTAAAATACTAATTGGGAACGTTAATTGCAGAAATTTACTACTGTTACATATATCCGTTGTATAGTTTTCTTTACTAGAGTGAAAACTCATGAGTCAATGCCGACACTTGCATTGGGAATTTTCTCCTTCTTTGGAGGAGAGAGAGGAAGAGAAGAGAAGAGAAGAGAAAGTTCACATGAAGAAAATTGACAGCACAGAAGATGCAACATTTTAACATCTACCTTGAAATGTTCATTTCCAAAAGCTTTAATGGAGTCTACAGCAGTCATCCAACAAGAAATTTTATCTGTCTTCACGTCAACGTCAGCTGGCCGATCAGGGTGAGGATCACCATCTTTAAAGAAGTTAGATATCCCATCAGCCGCCCGGTCAGCAATTTCTCCGCAATCTGATATTACAACGTCAGGAGTACCAACCTGGCCTTGGTGGAACAAAGCTTTCACAGTATCATCTGCATCGCGCAATGCAAAGTCCTTGTCCAATAATGCTCCTTCTAAATCTCCTAATTTCAATTTGCAGGCCTGAAGCAGGAATGTAATGCATCATTCGGTAGATAAAGGAAACACAACATTAATTATAGGCAGTGAGTCAGTGATAAATGATTACTCAAGTAAAGCACAGCAGAAGACAAAATGCAGGAAGCAACTAAGACCAAGTTGTACCTTTTTCATTCCATTAAAACAAAAGCATGTATTCCATCCCAAACTTCAACAGGGTTGATAATGTAGAGCAAATAACAACATCCCTAATGCATAATAGTTGGCAAATGATGTGGTATATACTGCTTAACATGATCCCTTTACATGTCAAGACATGATATCAATCTGAAGTTGGATTAGCTGATAGCCTAGTTCCTATAGAAGGTAAACATGGTCAAGGCAAACATAATTTCCGTAAAATATTACTTACAACTATGGTTGGATATTTAGACATATTTTATTTCTTCCAACTGAGAATAAATTATGATGTAGAAGAATGGAACTTTACAAATTAAAGAGCTGGACATGTCTGATCTCTCTAATATGAGATTCTACTAAGATAGAACTACCAGTCATTTAGGAAGGATCCAAGGATTTCAGGTTTAGCCACCGTTTGAATTCTTTAGTAGGCCTGGAAGATGCTAAGCATCAAAGGGTAAAACTGCAGACTCGAAACTAGAGAAACGCTTAGCTTATCGAATCTCTGTAGTAAGCTTCTAAAAGTGGGGCTTAAGCTCCACATGGGATAGCTCCTTTGTTATCTCTCATTGGTACTACACAAATATGATAATTGCTACTTAGGAACCACAGAAAGCCTCTCTTACTTGAAAGGCCTAAGTTTTAATTTCCGGTTCTACTCTGTTTTATATGCTATACCAAGTGAAAAAGATCTTGAGAGATCATACAAGAAATGACGAAATCAACAATGAATTCATGGAGATTAACTTTGGTAAATGGCTAAACAAGATATAACAAGACTTAATGATAATAAACACTCATTGAAATGGATATGAGAAAAATGATAATCACCAGAAAGGAAAAATACTAATGGGCGCTTCAATTTTGATCAAATTTCTGGTGGAGGCAGGATATTGGTCCAACAAAAATGTAATACAAAAATAGATATTTTTGTATAGTCGTATGTCTAGGAGACACAACTCCTAAGTCTTAAAAAACACACTTTTCTGTAGAATAGAGCTAGTGAGATGCTACCCAAATATATTTTCAAATTTGCAGACTAAGTAGATGTGGTTCACGTTGGAATTGAACAGCACTGTAACTGATAAGTAACCTAATCTATAATAAATTATACCCAAAGCCACTTCATTGAAAGAGCCGAAAATGACGATGGCTGCTTTAAAATGACAACATGCTGCAAAACAAGCTGATCAAGCTGGGTACATGTACGTAGAAAAAATAAGGAAAGTTAGGAATGTCTGTAAACGATGACATTGAGTCTAGGATGGATCCATGCTGCTCGTTGCTCCTATTGACTTGAAGAGTAATGACCATCTACTTAAACTACCCCAAATTTTCCTTTGATAAAAGTGATGCAAGTGTTTTCTTCCAGAGGGCCAAATGAAATGCGTTTAACAGCAACCCTTTAGGAAGACTTGTTACATTGAAACTGGAGAGAAACTCAATAGCCAGTGTCACATTTAATATTCTAGTCAATTACAGATAAACTAGAATATTAAATGTGATTTCTTACATTAATTGGCGAATCAGGGTAAGCATCACTATTGGAATGAGCATCACCATCTGAATCAGGCTGAGCATCATCACCATCTGAATCAGGGTCAGCATCACCGTCTGAATCAGGTTCAGCATCACCGTTTTTAAAGAAGTCAGACATCCCGTCATCTGCCCCCTCAGCAATTTCTCCACAATTCACTATTACAACGTCAAGAGTCGGATAATAATTGTCACCCGTAGTTACATGCTCAATCAAACGAACCACCCGCATCCCTTTGATTACCTTGCCAAAAACAACATGCTTTCCATCCAAACGAGATGCTCGAGTGGTAGTAATAAAAAACTGAGATCCATTAGTATTGGGACCGTTATTAGCCATTGAGAGAATTCCTTTTCTTCTATGCTTTAGCTCAAAATTTTCATCCTCAAATTTCAATCCATAGATTGATTCTCCACCGGTGCCATTCCTAGCAGAGATGTCTCCACCTTGTATCATGAAGCCTTTTATGACGCAATGAAAACAGGAACCCTGCAAGGAATACTGAGCTATGATTAGGATTAAGCAAACAGAGAGCTCATCAAGACAAAGATAATTTAGCAATAATGCAGTATTAAGTTTTTGCTCCAATGAAACGAGGTAATTAGCAACAATTGAAGTAAAAGGATCTTATAATTTCTGAAGCTCTAAGTTACAAGATTTAAATACGAAATAAAGAATCTATATTATTGAGAGCAGCAGTATTTATATGACATTCCATATGAATTCAAACGAATAATCCTGTATTGTGTCAGCAAAGAAAACGCCCAATTTTGTAAAGCATGGAAAGGGGATGGAAGTGGGAGAAGCAACAGCAGCCAAAAATAGGACAATAAGCAAAGGTGAACCACAAAATATGCACTTGTTCAGGTGTCATATCTCATTGAACATACAATAGAGGAATGTTGAAATCTGATTTGTGGACTCCATCCCTTTTGGCAGAATTTCCTGCTATACCTACAGTAGGTTACAAACATCATCCCGTTATGCATAAAGAAGGTGCACCACAGCACAAACAAAAATATCAGGAGTCATGATAGGTGATAGGATGCATAACGCTTTTAAAAATAAGAAATTCATTGTTTCTAACTTAAAAAGATCGCGAAGATGTCTTATGGCCTATAGCCCATCATTTGGAGGAATGAAGTCTATGAACACTCATAATATACAAACTTGAGAGCTACTATAAATACAATTTGTAGAAACAACTTTCTGCAGGAAGGAACATTGGCCTAAGTATAGACCTATTTATTCACAAATATGCATGAATAGAGTTTGCTGCTGTTGTATATGGACCTGCATTAGAGAAGAAAAGTTGGGCCAAGAGCTATTAAGTTATGGACCTTACAATATCACCCACTATACGTTCAACTGCTTGGGGGAAGCAGAAACTTAAGAGTAAAACTGTAATCCTGCAACATTAGAATTCCTTCATATATTAGATACTTTTGGCTTTTAGAGAGGTGTATAGATTCTACTTATTTTCAGTCTCCTTTAATCCTTTTGCTGTTTTGGCCTTTTATGCTCTAATATGTACATGGGTAACATCCCCTCATGCCTTTTCATTAAATTAATTGCTTATTAAAAAAAATGTAATCTTGCTTTTCAAGATATAATTTTGAGAATTTGTACTTGCAGTTTAATGTGATACTTTGTGCAAATTTTCCTTGGCACATGTCTAGGGCAGGGATTCCTAGAATCTAGCTATTAATACCTCGTTACAGTTTGAATCGCTAGAATGAATCCAGAAAGCCTTGGAATGGTCATTTCTTGGCCATCAACTGATCTGCTATTCATCAAAATTCATGAATGACGATACCTATTCGAAATGTAATACTTGTTTAGTGAACCGAGCATTTAATCGAGCATTTCAAGGGAAGGAACATTGCATTCTAGCTTTATTCCAATGTTCCAAAAATGCCTTATGCTTTAGTCTATATGATACTATGTGGAAGCCTGCCTTAGTATAATTATTAGGGGATTTCATTTGGATTCCTAGTCTTCTTCTCCTCTTTCTGTTTCACAAACAATCATTATTGGCGGATTCTTGTTCTCTCTCCCTGTGTCACTCAGGATTTATATTTTAATTATACTGATGACAATGGGGATTACAAAGACTAATTACTTTTACCTTCTACTACAATTGACTTGTTTAACATACAAAAACATCACTCACTCAGTGAAGCAAACAAGATTACAAAAGATGATTTGACAGTAACGGCCAACGAACGAAGTATGAAACTATGAGAGACACAACTCACAAATGCTAGTCATGCATTGTCAAAATATAGAAACCTGTACACACAATGCTTTTATATAGAGGGTAGAGGAAGAGAAAGGGACCTTGAAATGAAGGGGGGCGGTGGTGTTATGGCCAATGCCCTTCTCACCGGTACAGAGAGCCCTGAAATTCTCAGCAGTTTTGGGCACAACATCTTTGTAAAGCTTCACCACTATCCTCCCTTTCACCTCTCCTCCAATGCTTATGTCCAAGAAGCACCTCGGGTTCTCCGGTCTCTCTCTCTCTCTCTCTCTCTCTCTCTCTCTCTCAACAATACAAAATAAAACCATAAAACCCGCTTTACATTTTGAACTGAAAAATCCCGGATACGAATCGCGGGGGCTGATGATAAGGGACGCAGTGCACAGTGTGTGCGGAAGATGACTGGTTGATGTTTTGACTCTGCAAAACAGAAAACTGAAGCAAAATGTGGCAATCACTTGTGAGCAGCAAAAAGGATAAGTGGCGACACTTGATGAGAGTAACCCAACTTACTGAGATCATACCCACCCAAAAACTCGTCTGATTCCGCAACAGAAGAGAAAGAAACTAAACTTTTTGCCTGATTCCGCGACAATCAAATTCGAGCCAACACCGATTGAATGAAAAACAAGCATCGAAAATTATCTGAGAATGTGAAAATAATACGTACCAGGAATGAGAAAACTAACACAGTTGGGCAAATTAAAGGCAGGGTTTGCTTTGCCTGTTCTAATCTCTCGGCCTCTTGCTCGATTGCTCTCCCACTCTCTCAAAGACAAACACATGGAGGGAAGCGAGATGAGTGGAACAGTGTAAACTGTAAAGGTCTTTGTTTCAAAAACTATAATAGTCAACGCCCTTTAGGTTGTTATCAACAAAACATAAAAAAAAGACCGGTGCTGGTTTTTTTTTTTTTTTTTGGTAAAAGGGATTTTATTACCAAAAAAATAAACTAGATACAAGAGAGCAAAGGGGCATACCCCTGAACCGAGCTACAACAGATCGTGAAAAACTGTATGAATAAGAACCCTAGGCTATACAAGACACTCAAAGCAAAATTTTCCTAGAAATATTCCAGGCTCTACAAAGATCACGATTAACACTATTATCACCCACTTTCCTCCACGTGCAGGCTCTATCCCGGACATCACGAACGAGCTGCTCCCAAATACATTCAAGGTTAGGAATTTTGTTGCAAAAAATGTATTCATTCCTTGCCTTTCATATGTAATACACAGAACCTGCCATAGCTAACTTGTACAACGTCGAAGAGAAGCCTTTATGCTTTAAATGAAGGGTTGCCCAAGATATCTCTTATTCCCAATTTCCTGGACGCCGACAAACTTTAAACTTATGAAGAATTCTGGACCAAAGCTGTGATGCGAAGGGACAAGAGAAGAATAAGTGTCCATGAGACTCAACCTCACTAGCACACAGAACACACAAGGGATCCACTGCCATTCCCCAGGAAAGGAGTCTATCCTTAGTCGAAAGTCTGCCCCAGCATACTAGCCACATGATAAAGGCCCATCGAGGTATATTTTGTTTGAACCAAACAATTGGAGCCCATGGAACCTTAGGTTGAGGAGCTCTAAGGGCCTCCCAAGCAGTTTTAACAGAATAAGTTCATTAGAAGCAGGAATTCAAACAACAGAATCTGCAACTAAAGTATTAGGCCTCAAACTGAGGGGAGTACTTCCCATGATCTGCATGATTGCTCTATTACGTTGCCTAGGCCAGTGCCACTCCTCATGTTGGATGATTGATGAAACTTTTGCAAGGAGAGAACTCCCAACATCCCGTACAATAGCCTCACCAAACACCTTATAAAGGGGACCAACAGTGTGCCAATGATCCAACCAGAGAAAAGTATTTCTACCATTCCCAACCACATACCGGATAAACTGACGGTTGCCGGTTAAGATGCTCTTGGAGATGATGTTGGAGATGTTCTTGGAGATGTTGCCCTTAAAAAAAAAAAAAACAAGAAGGGTTGGATTGGATGGTGCTAAACTACATATAATTTCCACTTCGGGGAAAACTATAATAGTTTATTACTTTCTCCGTCTGTCATCTTTGATCTCAAATACAGTGTTTTGTTGTCCTAATTCAAAGCTAAGGGGGCATTAGGTAATGAAATTTTGCTTTTACGAAAAAGATACAATGCACATTCCTTATTTTGGTGTGTATCATATACATCCCTACAAAAGTTACGATTTTTTTATAAAAGTTACGTTTTTTTTTTTTAATAAAAGTTACAAGACACACCAAAATGTTACGAATCACAGAAAATGTTATGAATCATATTGCTGAAAAGTTACGAAAACCTAAAAAATGTTACAATTGCCAATGAGGTGGCACAATCTGGACCATACAATAGGTGCATATGATACACACCTTTGATGGGTGTGTATTGTAGCTATTTCCTGCTTTTACTCTTTCGTTTTTAGATATATGTAATGATGATGTTTTGAAGGGTAAAAGAGGAAGGAAAAATTAAGTATGATGAATATGTTCCCTTAATTAGTTGGAATTCCTAAGATGGACCAATAAATTGAAATGGAGGGAGTAACTCACGGCATTCTCGTGTATCAAATTTTGAATCCCTAGTTATGAGCCCTCTTATCCGTTGGCCACCAATTTAGTGACCATTGTTAAGTGTCATCATTGGAATCTTCATAAAAAAAATTCATGTGTGAGTGTGACATATCTCATTCCTTATACGGGTGATGAGGCGTTGGACAATCACTGCTTGCGACCTAGCTTTGTATCGTAGTAGCGTTGCCCCAAGCGTAGGACTAGGTCGGTTGCAGCATAATACCCAGAAGTACCGGGGTCGATTTCCACAGGGAAGGGTCAGAGCTAATGAGAGGTTTACTTTACAGTAGAGGTTTCGGCGTTAGGACGGCCAACCTTTTGGTTTGGTTTGTTTGTGAGATTCTCTCTCTACCTCTAATGCGATTGAAAATGAAGTTTTTTAAACTATAAATTAAAGGTGGCAAGGTCTAGAGGTTCATACCACCCATGAATCGGGGTATTCAATGACTCTCGACTATAACTCAAGTGAGAGACAAAGTCTCTTTCTCTCACTCGGAAAATTTAATAATGAAGATCATTTTGATTCTAGAAAATGGGTTTAACAATGAGATAAATTCTTTGAGGCATTTTTACAAACACTTGGAGTGACATAGCTCCAAGCATTATATGTGGCAAGGTACAAAGCATTGCCTACACATAATCAAGGAGGTTAACAACCCCTAGTTTTGGTACATAAAATTGAACTTACCCAATGAAAACCAATCTTTATCACATGAATGAGGTTTGTCGAACACCTAAAGTGACATAGCTCAAAGCATTGTGTGTGCCAAGTGATTTGTCTACACCCAATTAAAGAGGTTAACAACTCTAAGTTTAGACCGAAAATATGAGTGATACATCCATTCACAAACCCACAATAAGCATAAAAATGTGAGAAGCCATTAAAACACTGAAGTCATGGAGTGATATTCACCCCATGACCAAGCCTAATCTACTACTCAAATATGCTTAAAGTACACAACAAGGAGAAAAACGTGATTAAGAAAAACATGACGAAATTGAAAATAAACACAAGATTAAGATAGATTAAGATGAGTACTACAACATTAATGAAGAGAAATTACCTTGAAACTAAGTAGAAAAGCTCCAAATCTTGAGAGAAGTTGGAGCAAAACCTAAAGGAAATGAAAGGGAGGTAGAGAGAGAAGGTGAAAATGAGATACCACCCTAAAATCTGATTATTAAAAGCCCCCCAAAACGTGTACAAAAGGTCCAAAATGCCCTTGGAAATAAGATGAGATCGGGCTAAAAATCTACAGAAAAATAGGCTGGATACCGGTATGCGAAAAAACCCATACTAGTATGTAGACATTCTGATAAAATTTTTGCTTGCTGGATACCGGTATGGGAAATAACCCTTACTGGTATGTAGATCTTCTGATGGACACTTTGCTTTCTAGATACCGGTATGAGAAATAACCCATATTGGTATGTAGACCTTCTAATGGACATTTTGCTCTTCCTTTAGGGGTTCTTCCAGGCCGGCCTTCTTTTGGGAGGGTGTTTCCGTCTAGGTCCCGCGTCACACTATTCTATTTAGGCCCTTTTTATGCGCACGTGTCAATGTGGCGTACTATAACTTTTACTACTTTTCCTTTATGCTTTTACTGTATCTATTTTCCCTCTCTCTTCCGTGCACCCACATTTGCTCTCTCCTGTACTTATTAAGCAAAGTACAACTAACCACCAGCCACTAAAAGACCTCTCTCTCTCTCTCTCTCTCACACACACACACACACACTTTAAATTTCAAAATAAAATAACTTTTGTTAAACACATTCATTTTTTATAAAAATTATATATTTGAAACTTACTCGACAAGATCTTTAAAACATGATCCACATTGAATATGAAAATATGTACACAATGAAAAAGTTATTTACACGCTCTAATACAAAATTCACACCTCCTCCATAATTCACCCATTAATTTGTTCACACCCCCTCCAGACAATTCACACCCCTTATCACACAATTCACAGCCTCCATAACGGAGAATTCACAAGACTAATTTACACGAATACACAATTCACAGCCAAAAAATAAAAGAATTCACACACCTCAAAATACATAATTCACACCCTCCAAAATAAATAAAAATACCCTTATCAAATGCAGAATTCACACATCCTCTACACCACTTACACCCTAAAAAAATACACAATTCACACCTCAAAATGAAAGAATTCACACCCTCCAAAATCAAAGAATTCACACCTGTCAAATGCAGAATTCACATCCTCCAAGAGGAAAGGATTCATTGAATTTCTGAACAATTCACACCCTCCAAAAATGAAAGAATTCACATGTCTCAAATGCAGATTTCACACATTATCTACACAAACTCTCTCCTCGAAATGAAAGAGTTCACACCCCTCAAATGCGGAATTCATGCCCTCGAAAATGAAAGAATTCACATCCTCCAAAAAGAGGAGTCTACACCCAAAAAAATCTTTTTTTTATACACATAATTTCATATTGACAATGGATCTTGTTTGAAAGATCTCATCGAGTAGATTTCAAATATATAATTTTTATAAAAAATAAATGTGTATAACAAAAGTTATTTTATTTTAAATCTAAAATAAGATATATATATATATATATATATATATATATATATAGAGAGAGAGAGAGAGAGAGATAAACTCTCAATGTGTGTCAGGAGTAAATGCCGTACAGAGATAGAGAGAGAAGTGATGGAGAGAGTTAAGGAAAAGTGAAGCATGTGACACGCGTCATAATTGAGAGAAAAGGACGGGATGAGAGAGAGAGAGAGTGGTGGCCTGACGCACATGTCAGCGTGTGTCAGCGTTGTCTGGGTTTCTACGGAATTGAAACACATTAAAGTGCTTGGATGGAACAAAATTCCAAAAATGGGACCGGCCAGTCATTTCCCGATTCCTTTAATCATCACTTCACTTGACCTTTTTGACTTCTCGGGCCTTGTTTAATGCTTCATTCTTGACTTCCGGGACTCGGTGGCGGGGTGCCACTTGGTCGCGGGTGCTCGGCCATCCTTTGAACATTCCGTGGCGACAAAACACGCCTTATTCTTCCCTTTTACCTAAAACTAACAGAAAATAACCTCGCGCAAAATCAATCGTATAAAGTAACAAAATGCGCGTGCGTGTGATCAAAATGAGCGAGATAAGCTCCATTATTTACACTTTTGGGGGCTTATCAATCACTTTTGAAGCGCATGTGCTTAATCCTTCTCGATCATTTCTCCTACAATAGGAGAAAGACCAAGTTGCCTTCTCGGTCGTTATCTGGAGCTGATTTCTTTCCTCTTACTCCCCTTCTACAATGAGAACTAACTCTTATCGCCATCGGACATTTAGCCGAGGCTGATTAGCCTTTTGTTCGAGCTCGTTGTGGAGATAAAAATCATAATAAATGCTAATCAAAATGTTCGACTGGTCTTGGCTGTTGACCGAGCCCGAAATCAGCGCTGATTGTCACATAATCTGTTTACCTTTTCAAATTATTGTAGAGGGGAAAAATTCGAGTACATATCTTCCACGCTCTATGAGATCAACAATATGCTCCCCTCGTCGGAACCCTAGCACTGCAAGACAATACACGGTGAGAAGCACCCACGCCTCTCGTCGGCGGTAGGCCCTCCGATGCTTAAGTTAGTATCACGCACTAAGAGGAAACCCTAATTCACACAAAACATGTAAATAATGAATTACGGCATACCTTTCTCCACAGGTTGAATGTCTTATTTATAGATTCTGGTCATTGTATTCCTCTAGGCCTCTCGTGCCAAAGATTTCCTTATTGCGTTGGGAGACCTTTCCAATTAGGATTCGTCCCTAATTGGTTAACAATGTTTCCTTCTACAAGACCTCGCATCGTCTTAGGACTTAATTCCATATTGGACTCTTCGTGCCATTATGGAATCTCCATCCCGATCCCTTTAAACTTGGGATCCGTCCTTTATTACGTAAAGGACCTCACTAGAACCTTCCAGATAGCCATGCCGAGCTATCCTCTGGGGTGGTCTAACTGCCCGAGCTACAAATTGCGCGGCAAAGCATTCATCTACTGGCACATAATGGTGCCAAGCCATTAGTAGCTCGACACTACTACATCTACATCCTTTCGTGATGTTACAGTTCGGCCCAGCCATACACATGGCCCAATTAGCTCGTCATTGCCTTAGGGACCTTTCCCGTGGTACCGCCAAAATACTATACCCTCACGTGGTATTAACGCCGTGCACGTGACATTGTATTGCTCGGGAAAGTACCCCTCACAATTATCCTCATCAAGTAGCTTAGTTCGTTTTAAAGGCCTTAAAAAGGTATACATGTAGGTGTTTCTCCATTTTTACGAAAAACCAATCACTCAGGCGATTGAATAGAGTTGTGTGCCTTTTCTAACTTCGTAACTTAGCAATTGTGTTCGACCCAAAGGGTGAGACCAAATATTGGTTTGTGGTTTGCCTACGAGCGAGGAATTAAAATTTCCCAACCGTGTAAGAAAACGAGAAGAAAATGACGCAAAGGAAACGAAACAAACTTTATTAACAGTTTAACAAAGTACCGAGGGGGCGGCACATCTAGGTCGTCCATTTTGGCTTTGAGCGCTGGATTTGGAGAGAGAAAGAAGAGAGAGATTGAGGAGAGAGGGTGTTTTAATCTCGCTATCCAATACACTTTTGGACAGCCCAGATGCAACGTTGGGGTACCATGTTGGCTCGGCCGCGTGGTACCTGGTAGGTACCCAAAACTTTTCCCCACTTCAGGGAAAACTATAATAGTTGTTATTACTTTCTCCATCCCTAATCTTTGATCCCGATTACAATTTTTTGTTGTCCTAATTCAAAGCTAAGGAGGCACTAGCTTGCTGCTGGGTGAGTTCTTGATTCCGAAAGCTACAGCGAAGTCAGTGAGGTTGGATCCCCACATTGAAATAGAATTTTTTCCCTTACAGAGTTCTTGTTGTTAGTGTAGCTAGATACCTTTAATAACTGTAAGTTCTTTAAGTAGTTCCTGCTCTTGCTAACAAGGGAGATTGAGATTTCGTTAGTCTTACAGAACTATTTGACTCTCTGGCTAGTTCCCTATTCCTTAAAGAAGTAGAGTGATTTTGAATCAAGGAATGTAACTTGTGCTCTACCTTTTTCGAAATCTCAAGGCAAGTCGATACAACAATGAGCTAAAGCATAACCTAAAACCCAGCCTACCAATAAAGAGAACAAAAGAAAAGCCCTCAGTTCACACACGTACAAATCCAAGATGAAAGAGACATGAGATAAGGGATGACCAAGCTAAACAAGCCAATCGATTTCTATGCCTATTTCTATGTACAAAGACCTGGAGTTAAGGGACTTCGAGCAGCTATTCGATTGTATTTTGTCGAGTATCTTACGCAAAAAGGATGACCCTAAGACTTCCATTTTTCCCACAAATAGGACGAATAGGAATAGTAATAGAGCTATTACTATATCTATTCCGCGTGCAATCATTGAATCGGAATTGCGATGGAATCAAATATGCAATATTTACAAATAAAAGTATTCGGTTATTCGATCGAGAAAAATCAATATACTTTAAATGTCGAATCAGGATTAATGGTTCCCCTAAGGCCTCGTTTGATTCCCAGACTAAAACAGGTGGGATTGATAGTCCTGGGATTGGTAGTCCTGGACTATTTGTCGTGGTATTAATTTAGTCCTGAATCCTTCACAATCCCCTGTTTGATTCGCACAGGATTAATGTCGGGATATCCCATGTTTAGGCCAATCCCATGTTTGGTTCTCATAACTAAATTTTGGGATTAAGTTCAAGACTATATTTCTACCAACAAAAATCAGAAGACAAAAAATCGAAGAAAAAAATATTTTGACCCAAACATAGTCTTGTTGTTTCTTTGAAACTTTACTCAAACTTTGCCAAATTAATGAAGGAACCCATTGAAAGAAATCGATGTGAGAGATGTGATGATTTGTCTCACTGGATGAAGAATCAAAACATGAGAGAGAGAGAGAGAGAGAGAGAGAGAGAGAGAGAGAAGAGATTTGGCTTTGGATTTCTATTGCAAAAATGATCTGTTTATCAATGCACGCGTAGAGAGACAACCAGATTCATATAGTGAGAGAAACCCATTAATTTCTCTCTCTAGAGTGTAGGACAGAGAACGAGTTTCTTCCGTGTTTCTGCTGCAAAAATGAGTTCCTTCCGTGTTTTTTATCCAGGACTGTTTAGTCCCCCCCATGGCATAAAATAATACCCCCCATATAGGGACTAAATTAGTCCCGGGATTAGTAATCCCAGGTGCTTTTTGGGAACCAAACGCGGGATTATGTGGGATTAGACTATTGTTATCCTATCCCAACCTTCTAATCCCCGAATCAAATGAGGCCTAAAGGACTAGTCAATGCATTCCCCATACTATATGCTTCTCGGTCACAAGCATTTCAAACCCCACTGTCCTAATTATGCATGAACTGAACCCAACCTTGTAAATGGATGCCTTGCGCCTAGGCCGAGAGCCCACTGATTCCTATGATCAAACCATTTGCACCATCACCATCTTCAAATAAAGTATTTTCCACGGTGGCGCCATGAATAGCGCATAGCAAAGCTGCGCCCAATACACCTGCAACTCCCATCATTTGAAATGGGTTCAACGAACAATTATGAAACCCTTGACAAAAAAGGGATGAATCGAAATATAGCTGATACGCCAAAGCTAGGCGAAAAAACCAACTTAAATAAAGTATACAAAGATTGAGAAAGGAAATTTGAGTCATTTTATGAAAATAATCACCAATCATGGAATGGGCATACTTATTATTGAAGACCATCATACTATTTTCATAACTAGGAATGCGGTCGAAGGAATTTTAAAATTGTCAATATAATGAAAAAGATTGATTAGAGCAAAAGGTTTTTCCTCTTTTCATTTTTGATTCTAGGAAACGATTGGTTGGGCACCAGATAGAGAAAAAGAATAAATCTCAATCAAAAAGTTTTTCATAATTTGGATTTTTTTATTATAATCAAATGGGTCAAAACCACCGTGTAAGCGTCATACAAAAGATAGACTGGTCACTTGAAGAGACATCCATGATCCGATAAAATCACTTTGTCATATCACAAACAAGTCTTAGGACATGTGAATAGATGTACAAATAAATATCTTTAAGCAAGGAATCCCCATTTAATTTTCCATTAAGATTCAAAAAGCACCCACCCAAATCATTATGATCGGGGAAAATCATGAGAAATGTGTTCCAACAACTTCATGAAGAAAATCATGAAGAAAATGTGCCCAACTAACCAACCAGCCAAACTACTTCTTACAAATAAGATCTTCTTTTCGTTGTCGTTGTTATAGCGAGAGAGACAAAAGTTGACTAATCTGGGGATCGTTGAATCAGGTTTAAGGTACGGGTTGCATAATTGCACAAAGAAATTCATCATAAATTCCAATTGAAGGAAGAAGAGGCGCTTTACCACACGCCTTCGTTTACTTATCACGGGCTTTCTTTTATCGTTAGGATCCAAAAGCGGCTAGTTGCGCAAAGTTGTTAGACTGGTCCATAAAAGCTGAAGCAAGAAAAATGACAGAAAGAACAAGAACATTTTTATGCGATGGAGTTGAACCAATCCTTCATGGAGCAGCCTATTATAGATATAGACCGATGCGAACATCACGAACTGTCCCGTAACAAAACCAGCCACCGTTGCTACCCGTCTCCGGTTGTCTTTTTTTTTGTAAGAACCCGTATACAACGAAGACATAGCCGATACCTACAGTGGATGTGATCATAAATCCCTAAAAGAGTCATGATCCCATAATAGAATTTAGTATTGTATTAAGTAGTTGATTATCAAATTTCCGAGGATCTTTTGCTGCAGAACCGAAATCATTGCCCCCTGGGTGACTAAAGAAATATTGTTATGTTGCCCTAAAAGGGGGGATTACCCGGTACCAACAGGTATTATTTCCCTCAGAACAATACTCTCTTTGAAGTCTTCCAACCAATCGATACAACTTTGCACTATAGTTAACTCAACATCAATCAACTTGGCCAAAAATTAGGATACATTTTGGGAAAATAAAACTTCCATCGAAGAGAAGCAAATGAAAGGCTTTCATAAAAATTCTCGTAGAATCGAGAATGACGTTTTCATTCTGTACATGCCAGATCATCTCTGACCTCTCGGGAATTGCACGTATAGAGATTCAAAAAACAATTGATCTTATCAAGGTCCGAATCTATCTGGCATTCCCAATAGTATTAAAAGAAAGTCCAAAATTTTGACTTCTGGTTCTGGCGAACGAATAATCATTGAGTCCTCCTATTTCCGGACAACACATACAAAGAGACCTGCCAACTAAATAATTAGTGAATCTCTGAGAGATTTTTATAGAATTAATATATTTATCTTCTATTTCTCTTTCCCATCTAGTTATTTTCTTTAGCTATTCACTAGAGCAATTAGGATTTGGAAGTCGATCCACAATATGATGAGAGGCTATTCCTCCTGGAACAAAAGGATCGAAACCTTCTACCCCCCACGCCAGATTTACAGGTTGTACTTTTCCTGTTAATCCATAAGGGTCGGACCCCCTTCATTCTTATCGTTTATTGTTTTATAAATAGATAGAACCATAAGAGGGTCTCCTTTTTCTTAAGTTTTATGAGCAGTGCCAGTACTCCTGCTTGTTTATAAAACCTTTATCTTTGGAGGCTCAAGCAGAGGCCCGTTTACTTATGTTTTCTCATATGAATCTTTTGTCTCCCGCTATGGGAGATCCCGTTGTCGTACCAACTCAAGATATGCTTATGGGACTTTATATATTAACGAACGGGTATCGTCGAGGTATTTGTGTAAATAGATATAATCCATATAATGATAGAAACTATCAAAATGAAAGAATTGACCATAATAACCCTAATAAGTATACAAAAGAAAAAGAACCTCTTTTTTGTACTTCCTAAGAAAAAAACCGAGATGGTAAATCAAAACGATTAGCCCAACACAAGGTTTTTGAATAAATCTAATGAGCAAGGGATATCGCCTTTCTAAATTGAACTCATACTTCACATAATTCATTAGCGACTTTCTATGAAAAAAGAACCTCTTATAATTTGCTCGGGGATTCTTTA
Source organism: Vaccinium myrtillus (assembly GCA_016920895.1). NCBI lineage: Eukaryota > Viridiplantae > Streptophyta > Magnoliopsida > Ericales > Ericaceae > Vaccinium > Vaccinium myrtillus. Next base: position 13,592,788 of record CM029277.1, read on the forward strand.
ACCCAAATATCCTACCACCGCGGTGATGCCATCTTCCTTCTATTTTTTCACTTTTTCAACATATTTCCTATGATTTTGCCCTTTTTTCAACCCAGGTTTCGGTATACAAGGTATAGAATTTGCACTTCTTATCCCGAGGATCACCGCGAGTGTAAAGACAGAAGGGAGCTTCTCTAAGTGGGTGGGGCGTGAAAAAGTGATCCGAACCCAGAATGGAGGTGCGTCGCTCAACGGATGAAAGTTACTCTAGGGATAAAGGTGATCTTAGAATCATAAGGTTTGGCACTTCTTATCAAATTCGCCCATTAAAGCACGTGAGGGGTTCAGTCGAGAACTCATAGGGAATAAAATAGAGCATTGTCCGTTTTTCTTTCACGAGAGGTGGGGAAGGACACACGACGGGGATCGAACCTTGTAAGAAGTAGTTTGGATGGTTGGTTAACAATCACACTTTCTTCATGATTTTATTGAGACGAGAACTCATAGGGAAGAAAATACATCGATGGGAATCGAACCCGCACGTGGTGAATTCACAATCCATTGCGTTAATCCACTTGGCTACATCCGCCCCCTTAAGATTTCAATTTCAAACATTCATCATTATTTCTTTCTTATTTCGGAGATAGAAATTGGAAGTCTTAAGCCAATTTGATCTTTTATTTTCAATGGAAAATAACAATTTCACAAAACAAAGGTATCAAAATTCAAAATGAATACAAAACGAAAAGAAAAAGGGAGACTGAATCATGACACTTAGTATATATATACTAAGTTAGATATATACTTCAATCTATTATAATTAGAAATTGTAATTAGAAAAATCCTCTTAATTGAGGTAATTGAACTATTCAAATACAATCGCCTGATTAGATTTGGTTTTTCAAAGTTAATCTGAGAAAGAAAATTTAAAGGTTTTCTCTGACACGCTCGCACACAATTATTTTCTGTTGCAAAGAAGTAAAAGAACCAAACACACCCATATTGTGAATGGAAGTAAAAATTGTCCAAACACATTTTCCCATCCATGATGAATGGAAGGCCTTTATTTGGAATTGTCGATGCACGCCCACGTCCATTTTCTTCCTCCATGATGGGCAAGAAAACACTCCACTTTGATGCACTTACCTTTTGAATTTGGAGCGAAAATCCCCCACGGCAGATACCCCACGTCCATTTTTCATGGGTTATGGGATAATGGGGCAAGAAAACACTCCACTACTTGATGTTTTCTTCGGCACGTGTATTCAAAAGAGAACATAATTGGCCATCTTAACTTGGTCAATGGCCTTGGAATTATCTTGGAGTAATTATCCCATAAATCATTGCCACAACTGCTTCCCACAAATCGTGGACTACAAATTCATTTCCAGCCGAATGAATATAAAACACGGGCCTAATCTTATAAAAATAAAAAGAAGTATAATAGAAAAAATTATGGGAAAAAAATGCATGTTTTTAAAGGCCTATGTATGCGGTCCGGACATTTATTTAGGGACGGAGGGAGTACTTTTTAGCCCTTTAGGAAAAAATGACAAATTTGGGTGTAAACAATAGGTAAACAACGTGCAAGACACATGAATCATGAGAAGTTCCTAATTTTCCCCATCCAATAGGTTATTCTTCATCCACCAGATGTTAAAACTTGCTTTATGTTACAGATACACTTTTCATATTTAGCAAAGCATTACGAATTATAACACCATTAAAGACTACAAATTAGCACACAGATTGATCTCTAGTTCACCACCCTACAGTTCTTTCTTATCTGCCCATCTTGCCCGGTAAGCACACCAACTTTGCTCAGCTTCACCATCGACGCTCCAAAATCGGCTGCGAAAAGAAAAGGGAACTTGCTGTAGACATTCACCATTGCAGCCGTCGTGTTGTCCCCCATAAGCGCTTGGTCCGACTGGAGTAGGCCAGAATTGTTCAATAGGTTCTTATAATAGACGTTGTCAAACTTGGCAGAAGTAACAGGATCCAGTGGAACCAAGTTGGTATTGGAATCATCCCTGTTTGGGCACAACTCTAACAGGATTCCAGTGGAACCAAGTTGTATTGGAATCACCCATCAAATTTGAAGAGCCTTTGTTTGAATGTGAAGCACTGGGCAAAGCCAATAGTATGTGCACCTATATCAAACATATACATGCATACATAGAGAGATGGCTTAGTCAGAAGTTTGCTTAGACAATCAACAAAAACTAATATTTTCAAATTCTAAAAGAAGACTTCATCACATTATGTGTTATTGAAAAGTCAGATTGATTGAGTTTTGAGTATGTGCACCTAGGGTGTTTTAGAAAACTGGTTTATACATGTGTCTTGGTTTTAGAAAGATGTTAGTGGATGATACCTGTCTTACTTAATATACGAGTAAGTATGATTTAGGATGATACCTGAGAGCACAACCACGTCTTTTATGTCCAAACCCTTTGAAGTAAATTTGGCAGTAAGATTTTCAAAGGGCTCAAAAGGTGATGGAACATCTCTGTTAGCTGCAGCCTGACTTGCTGTTAAGCCGTCCCGACGACCTAAGGGTACAGTCCAGTAAGGTCCTCCAGCCTGAAAGTGTATACAATGAAAATAGTATTAATTTTAAGACAAGAAGTCACACTTTACTGCTAAATATACTGTGAAGTTACAAGGATTAAGTGGTGATTCTTAGCACAAGTAACTTCATTGAACTTACCCAAAAAAAAAAAAAAAAGTTAACTTCATTGAAAAGATTCTTACGAGAAAGACGGCCTCTCTCGTTGCAAGAGTGAGTATATCAGCACAAGAAACAGTTGACGGGCAAGCTTTCTCGACATTGGCTTTTATCGCGTCAATAAGCTCAAAACCTCTAGCCGAATTTTGATTAGGTGCAGCGTTTTTCTCCCCCTTAAAGGTGCTGGTATCATCGAGCAACACGGAACCCTCACATCCCTATCCACCAAAAGCATACAAATACATAGCTAAATTGCAAGGAAAAAAAAATGGAGTAATAATCATGAGTTACTTAGTAGACATATTTTCTTATAAAGAGCTGCAAACTTGGAATTTCTTCATAATTTCCCTTGATCATCCTTGTCTTCTCAGTTGTTGGCTATGTAGGGAGTATTTCCTAATTATTTTTCTTCGTCAATTTTCTTTAATGCTCTCCTACTCGTGGAGGATTTGTTCTTAGCTCATAACAGTATGATTAGATGAAAAAAGGAAATGATGTAAAACACAATTTTGATTACATCAACAATACAGTCGTGGAAGTGCAAGCGCAGGAGAGAGGCTGCCATCCTAGTGTCATTTGAAATAGCTGACCACACGCCGAATCTGACAATCTTTGTCAGGTTCGGACACGTGCTATCATAAAACTTATAGTCAAGTTGACTGCACACAAAATGACCGAGGAACAAGAGGCAGAATAAGGGAGAAAATGAAAGTCTGAAGCTGCTTCGTCCCATTTCGTGAATGTGAAAGAGAACATCCAAAGCTATCACAAGATAGGAAGGGAAAACAGCTTATATACTGAATAGGATTGAGGAGAATGTGGCTGCTTAATTCTTAATGCTCTCCAGGAAGTGGCAGAGCCACTATAAGTTGTCCCTATCACTTAAGTTTGGGGGTTTGGCACAAATCCACAATTTTCTCATGAGTAGTGAAGAAACCAGTCACCCCCACTAAAACAATGACAAAATTTGTACCTTTTTTAAAAGAACACTGGCTGTTTATAGTGGACTTTCACATCCAGTTGACTTGAACCTTGTTTAATAAAAAAAAAATGGTATTCTAGAGATTTTGTCACTCCCTTTTTGCCTAAGTTATCCTTCACCTTTGAAATAAGTCTAAGGCGTGGGAGCTGGGAGCACAAGTTTTTCCACAGAGAATCTATTTTATCCTCCAGAAAGTGCAGACAATTATATTCCTACTCAGGGTCGGAGCCAGGAATCTCACTACGCATACTTTGCAGGGGCGAGCCTGTACAGTTCATAGGAATTCTTTTTTCTATACAATAATAGAGTTTTTTTTTCCCTTGCAGGGGCGACCGCCCTTACTGGCTCCATCCTTGTTCCTACTAGAATTGAAGTGCAATGTAGGCATGCATTCTATTTCAGACTAGTTGAATGTGGAGAAGACTTTTGCCAGAAAAAATTCCATGCATAGTAGTGCTTTGAGATAAAGGCAGCACAAATGACCAATTACAGTGAAAGGGAGGTAGCCGTCGTTGGTTTGCTAATTAAGAAGAGTCTAGTGGGCATGAAGTCTCCAAAAATAAGAAGCATGTACGTAGCCGCCTTAATTACATAGGAAGAGCTAGCTGGAGTTCGTAGTTCCAATTGAGTACGTATCTGTCAAATTTATCAGTATGCTAATAAATTTGGACACTGATAATCTTAGGCTCGCATGACCATTCAAAACTGTTTACAGGAGCAGAAATTTTACACTCTTATGTTCAAAATCACAACCTAATAATTGGAGTATGTTAGAAAATACACCACGGTAACTTAGAAAACCTTATCGTAGTTGTATCGTTGTTAGTGGTTCTTTTACTTCTTTGCAATAAAATAATTGAGTGCGAGCGTGCCAGAGAGAGTTTTAATCTCCTCCCTCAGATTAACTTTGGAAAAAACCAAATATAATCAGACGCTTGTGTTTTAATGGTTCAAATACCTCACTTAAGAAGATTTTTCTTTCAAAGTGAAGAAATGCAAACCAATCTACTTAGTAAATTAAAGAACAACAAAGAAACAAGAGACTTCGATTAACAAATCAAAGATAAACTTACTTCGAAATTGTCTTCAACTTCAAATACAAGATCCTGAGAACTTCGAACAGATGATTGTCACAAGAACAACCGAAATTAATCCTAACTACTTCCTAATCTACTTCCTACACTACTTCGAACTGGGTTCGAAATCCTAAAACTACTTGTCAATGAACAAACCAAGCATCATTTGTTTGATAGTTGTTTGTTGAAGATTTGTCCAGGCTTTTTCACTCTTCATTATCTTCTATTTATAGGCACTGCTTGCTTAGTTGAACTTCCCGCCTAATGAGTTTGAACTTGGCTTGCTTCGAACTCTATCTTTGAAATTGGCAGTTTCTTCCCTTTCCCACGTTTGAATTTGAACTCTGGTTAATCTTCTTCCAAAAACTTCTCATCGAATCTGCACCGTTGCTTGAATTAACCCAAATGATTACCAAAAAAGATAACTGCCTTTCAAGATGTAATCCACGTGTTCTAACTGCTAATTGTTTTTGTATCATGGGTTTACACGTGGATTTTATACATCTAGCGGTTAAAACCATGACTTCGACGTTTATATAACTGCTAATAACTGCCTTTTAAATTGAGAAATAATACGACATCGTATTTACTCAATTTTCTTTCCATAATCCAGTGTATTTTCATTGACAGATATTTGTCAATGTTTGGCATCCTTGATTACGTGTCAATTGATTATTGGATTTGTTAATTTTATATGTAAACAATCGTGTATTGGCAAGGTTTTGAAATCGGGATATCGGTTTTGTTGTTTTATATTCCCTCCGTCCCTTTTTAAATGTGTTACTTCGTAAATCCAACTTATTAAAAAAACATCATCATTACACCTTTCACATCAACTTTTTCCTCCACTTTACACTTTTCACATCAACTTTTACATCTACTTTCCAAAATTGTCCTTCACTTTTACCCATTAACTCTTTACCCACTTACTTTTCAAAAGGGCAAAATGATAATTGTACAAATTTTTACCTATTAACTTTTCAAACAACACACTTATTTAGGGACAGCCTAAAATGGAAAGTTAAACACTTAAAAAGGGACGGAGGGAGTAAATTTTATCGGAATACGTACGGTGTATCGTAAGATACGTTGACCATAATTAATATGCAATTAACAAGTAGTTATAACAACAACAATGAACCGTAAAGGGGTGTTTATTGAATACTTTTTGAATAAATAGAAAACCAAATATTAAGATCCATTAGACAAAAGCATAGCGTTTAGTGTATAACTTTGAGAGACTCAAGCTTCTCGATCTCCTTCTAAATATTAATTAACACCTTAATTCTCCTCAACTTCCTCATTAACAATTCTCACCTCTCCAATTCCTCATTAACAATTCTCACCTCTCCAACAATATTCTAAGAACTATTCCCCATAAAGTTTGAACCCCTCAGTGTATTATTATTATTTGGGTCATGCTAACGGGTGCCATAGTGCACCCGTTAAGGGTACAAAAAATACACTTTTGTGGGTCCCACTTGTACAAAAAAAATACACTTTAAAAGTACACTCACTACAAGAAATTTGGTCTTTGGAGACGAATGAAATCGTCAAGAAATGCATGGTTTTTGTCTCTGATAGTATTGGTGACGAAAAATAGTTTTGCCACCTATAGGTTGTCTCCGAAAGTCACCTGGTGACGAAATTATTGTTTCGTCACCTACAGTAAATTTTGGAGACGAAATTTTTCGTCACCAATTTTCAAATTATTTGTCACCCACTCACTAGTTTCGTCACTAACCGTGACTTGAAATTGATGAAGGAAACTACTTAGGTGACAAAAAATTTTGTCACCGTAAAATTTTCGTGACTAGAAATTGGCGCTGACGTATTACCGCCTGGCGGCGCACGCGTGGCACCCACCCTGGCGCCTATGTGGCACCAGCCTAGCGCACGCGTGGCAGCTGAAAATTGAGGATTTTGCTCCTCCTGGGAATCGAGCCGGAGACCTCGCCCGAGCAAGCGCGCACGCGAACCAGCTGAGCTAGGCACCACTTGTGTCATTTAGGCACCTTTTTAATATTTATACTATAAAAACCGGATTATTCTTATACAAACCCCTACTAATATCATTTCTTTTATAAATTTTATACTTATACAAACACCTACTAATATCACTACTTTAATAATTTTTTTTATTTTTTAACACAAAAAAATTTCTTGTTTAACTTAAGCCTTTTAATAAATTTTTTAATCGAGTTTATACTATACAAATATTTTTTTTTATTCCGATTGTTTTACACTCCCCATTTGAACACCCACTATACAAACACCAACTAATATATTTTTAAATATATATTTTTTCTTTTTGAAAGAAAATTTTTTCTTTTTTAACAAACGCCTTTTAATAATTTTTTTTAAATCAATTTTATACTATAAAAATAAGTTTTTTTTTATTCCCATTGTTTTATGCTCCCCATTTGAACACCCATTATACAAACACCTACTAATATCACTACTTTAATAATTTTTTTTATTTTTTAACACAAAAAAATTTCTTTTTTAACAAAAGCCTTTTAATAAATTTTTTAATCGAGTTTATACTATACAAATAATTTTTTTTATTCCAATTGTTTTAAACTCCCCATTTGAACACCCACTATACAAACACCAACTAATATATTTTTAAATATATATTTTTTCTTTTTGAAAGAAAATTTTTTCTTTTTTAACAAACGCCTTTTAATAATTTTTTTAAATCAATTTTATACTATAAAAATAAGTGTTTTTTTTATTCCCATTGTTTTATGCTCCCCATTTGAACACCCATTATACAAACACCTACTAATATCACTACTTTAATAATTTTTTTTATTTTTTAACACAAAAAAATTTCTTTTTTAACAAAAGCCTTTTAATAAATTTTTTAATCGAGTTTATACTATAAAAATATATTTTTTTATTCCGATTGTTTTACACTCCCCATTTGAACACCCACTATACAAACACCAACTAATATATTTTTAAATATATATTTTTTCTTTTTAACGGGGGAGCTATCGCTACACAATCGATCAGACAAATTTTTACGAGAAAATGATTAAATAAATAAGGAAAATTAGTTTTGGTGGAGTAAAATTAATCTACTAACGGTTAATAAATAAGTAAAAAATTTCTTGGGCCAAAGTCTTCTCTTTTGTGAGGAATATTTTTGTCTTCTATTGGTTTGATCTCTTGGGGAGGATGTGGAGGGAACATATTAGTGAGGAAAAAAATATTTTCGTCGCCAAAAAGATGTGGAGGGAACATATTAGTGAGGAAAAAAATATTTTCGTCGCCAAAAAGATGTGGAGGGAACATATTAGTGAGGAAAAAAAATATTTTCGTCACCAAAAAGATGTGGAGGGAACATATTAGTGACGAAAAAAATATTTCCGTCACCAAAAAGATGTGGAGGGAACATATTAGTGACGAATTATATTTTTCCTCTCAAAATAGTCATATAGGAGACAAAAATTAATTTCGTCACCAGAATTTCGTCACGGTTTATCATTTTTGTTGTAGTGACTTGTAAGTTAAAGTACACATAAAGATGTACTATTTTAAAGTACAAATGTACTTTTAAATTAAATTGTACTTTTTATACTCTTAACGGGTGCACTATGGCACCCGTTAACATTTCCCTTATTATTATTATTTTTTTTGGAGGTTCTCCCATTTATGTGGTATGCTTTTGCTGACTGATGTAAGAGACGTCTAGTGAACTCTATATTTTTTTGTGCCGATTTCTATCTACTGATGTTATCTCTAAATTACAAGCAAAGGTTGCAAGTGTGGCAGGAATTTCATCTCCACTGGCCATTGCCATCCCTCTATATCTCTCTCTAAGGTTGTCCCGAACTCTCTCCTCCTCCACCTTCGGTGGTCTCGAGCTTTTGTAGTGCCAACCGTATTCTTAGACGGACACCTCGAGTACTCTTCCCGCACCTCACCCCACAAGATCACAGAAACTAAATGTCCAATATATAATCAAAGAGAGACCTTGGACTACAAGTACTTATGGGTGTATATATTCTAACTAAAAGGGGGAATAACATACTCCCTCCATCCGTATTTGTTGGTCCAGTTTCGATATTCGTGTCATATTTTCAGTTGTCTATATCTTTTGATTATAATAGGTTTCATGATTTTAAATTTTGTTTAACGGAACTAACCGAGAGTTATCAAATAAGATCCATATTACAATATTTTTAGAAATTGATAGTGAAAGATATGTACAAAATTTTCAAGGTGTGTGGAATACTGGAAGTGGACAAACAACAACGGACGGAGGGAGTAAATTGTAAAAGAGAAAAACTTTTTCACGGGCATCCTCAAAGGAGCTGTGTACCGAAGCCCCAAAAGGGGTCCACCCGACACCTCATCCCAATGATCTGAATTTAATTTTGCACCAAAATTTGATTTTTGACAGCTATATATCGATGTCGGGTCAAGCTAATTTTTTACATATACACACTACTCTGCGGACCTTACAAAATGATCGGTTCAGATCATTACGATAAAGTGTCGGTAGGGCCCTAAAGGGGGCTTCAGTAAACAGCTCCCCCGTGAAAAAAAAATTCATTGTAAAATAGTGAACCAAATAACATACATTAGACAAAAGCATGACTTTTGTATATAATTGTGAGAGACTCACGCTTCACCCTTCTGAATTACTAGTAATTATTACCTTAATTCTCCATCCCTTCATCATTAACAATTCTCACCTCTCCAGAAATATTCTGAGAACTATTCCACGTGAAGTTCATCGAGGTGCATGAGGTCACAATGTGCTAATGACTGAATCAGAAGAACTATAGGGCGAACATGAAGATGTGCAAAGTCATGAGACTACACAAGGGGCCAGCACCCTTCCATAGAAATCAACCTCTTCCAACAAATCTCTACATCAACCTCTTCCTCGAACTTGTGCAATAGATAACTTTTTCTGTCACGACCCAAAATTGGGCTAGAATTTCGTGACCGGTCAGTGAGTCTAACTCACCACAGACCTTTATACGGTTTAGAGACTAATATTGAAAAATAATACGGAAATAAGCGGAAGCAATTTATACAACAAAATCAACCAGAGCTTTTGTTCCAAATAGAAAAAAAAAAAAAAATACAATAACGTTAATTACACCACATGGGCTGTTATGCCCTTATTTATTAAGCAACAAACATACTTAAACTTGATGTCTCTTCACACATTTATTTTACATGATAAAGATAGAATTATCACACAACAATAATGAAAACTAGCAACAAGCCACATCACCAACTTTGGCATCTCACTTGTAATCACCTGAAAAGGGGTTAGCCAATTCAGTTAAGTTTTACGCATACAAGTGTTTCATGTTAACCATGGAGTTTTAAAATAACTGATCAATGGAATCCTTTATAAAACACAAAGATTTAATTTCCAAGCAGTAAGTAGAAAAGACAAATAAAAAAATGTAAGCTTTCCGAATGATTCAACATTATATCATAAAGTAACTTACTAAAGATAACATTTGACGGTTTCCACCAGTTTAATAGGGAGCTACCCAACAAGATTGGAAATGATATCAAGTCCCTGGCACAACTGGCAGTGCATCTCCATCCTTATTACACCAACACGCTAGCTCGCTAAAGTCCCCTAGCGTCTGGGACACCGTCCTCATGTATCAAATACTATGAGATTTCCTCATTAAATCCATCGTAAAATATAGCTAATGTTGCAATACTTTTTCTTCCATGGTTTGCTCTTAATAATTAAGCCACTGATCTTTTGTAATAGTAAAATTTATATGATCTAAGTACTAAAATTTACCAAGTTAAATGTACTGAATACCTTTTCTTCCATAAAATCATCATTTTACTGTATATGGAAATCACGTTAATAAAAATACATGAAACAAATGTATACGTAAAACTAACCGGAAAATCCGTGCTAATCTTGAATCGCACAAGAACAAACAACGTTGTAGGTTCGAAACGCCGCGCTTGGCCAGTGTATGGCCGTGGGGTGACTCGGACCACTCCCTAACACGTGAGAGCAGTAGGAAATTCCTGCGGCTTATGGCCTACTTGACTGCTAGCTAAGATAACAGCGCCCACTAAAAGATGAAATCAATGACCAACTTTTGGTCACCAAAAGCATCATTTAGCGACCACTAGGTATCAGTGACCAGCACAAATTTGGTCACCAAAAGGATACATTTGTGACCACACTTTACTCACTAAATGTTATGGTTTTTGCGACCAACACAAATTTGGTCACTAATACCTTTTTGTGACCAGGGATACGTGACCAAACTATTATTGGTCACGGTAGACATTTGGCGACTAAATAGAGCCTTTTGGTGATCAAATTCTTAGTCACCAATTGTGCTTTTTCCTGTAGTAGTGGTAGCGTGCATCCCAATTGCCAACATGGCAATTAATGGTCTAGATTCACAGATGCTTTTTGACTGGGTTGTAGCGTGCATCCCAATTGCCCAACATGGTAATTAATGGTTTATATTCACGGATTCTTTTTGACCGGTCAAAAAGCATCCTCAAATCCAGCCCATTGAAAACACTTTTAGACGGCTGTGATTAGGGGCTATAAACACTATAGGCCACCAGATCCCACAGATATATGGTGGATTAAAAGTAATTCCTCCGTCCCAAAATGATAGTCCTTATTGAGACTACGTGTCATTTTCAATGACTTATATCTTTTAATGCGAACCTCAAAAAATATGCATTATGGATCTTGTTTGATAGATATCTTAATTAATTCTTTTACACAAATTTTTTAAAATCATAAAAACTATTATAAATTAAAAGTAGTCCCAAAAGCGACTATCATTTTACGACTGAGGGAGTGGTATATAAGAGATGCATTTTGTTGAGGACATTTGTATGACAAAAATCTATAACCAGAATGATTTCAAATAACTCCCACCTTAAATGTCGAAATTTGTGTGAGAACTATAACTTAAGGACCTAAGGTTGACCTACTCTGATTGAATGACATTGGAATGGTAGTGTCCAAACCCACTATTTAAAAATAAAACATGTTTAACATTTAAACCCAATGATCAAGTCTCATTGGGTTAGACAAATATCTGAAACTTATCAAGAAAATCATGTGATCAAATTATGACCTACTGTTACACCACTTCAGATTATTTGGGGGAAAGATTGTATCAAAATATGGTGTGTCTATAATGTACGTCTTTTCTTGTGTAATTGTTTTTCATGTTTAACCGAGAGATTAGTTGAGAAGGGTAAAAGAAGGGATAAGGTAGACGAGAGATTAGTTTTTTTTTTTTTGAACGGCAAAGAAGTTTTATTAATCTTTGGAAACAAATACAAAGATTAAAAAGGGACCAAGACAAACGGCATCACAACGCAAGAAGATATCCCAAGGACCTCAAGAGAAAAAAACAAGGTTAACAAGAGGTCAACCGACCAAAACCCATACAGCAAAACTGTTTGCTGTTACGCTTCATCCAATCCAACTCCTAAAATCATGCACCTCACCTTGCTTCCCCTATACAGCTGCCACGCCGCCACCACACCTTGCTGCCACAGAGCAAATCTTGCTACCCCTTGCAGCATAATGATTATATTATAGTACTTGATTTGATTGGTACTTCAAATCTCCATGAGTAGATAACATTGGGTGGATGAGGAAAATATGTGATAAAATACTTAGTTGCCCTTCAAAGATCCCATTTTAATGACCAATTTTGGGTGAGAGGTAGTAATTAGGAAACGAAGACCTATTGAGGAAAGGGTAGTCCGTCCCTAGGTCACATAATGTGTGTGCGGGCGCAGCTGCAGGAGCGCAAGTGTGGGCGTGAAAGCGTTTCTTAAAAAACTCTGAAACAACTATAATTTGTGAGAGCGAAGATTGAGAACGCGAGCGCAGTGCGAAAATCGAAAACGGGAGCAAAGGCTATTTTGAAGGTTATGCAAGAGCAAGTGCATCAATCTCTCCAAATGAAAAATTTAGGTAAATTACCGAAGGAAAACCCAAAAAGTTTGGTGCTGCAGCATCAGATAAACGTCCATGTATTCTACCTAATGACTAAAATTGCTACAGTAGTTTGGTACTTTTACAGAAGCATTGTTTACAAGATTTTTATTTTTTTATTATTTCTTTCTCTCTCTCCTCTCTCATCTGCGTGCGTAATAATACTTTTTATAAGATTTGATAAGAATAGAAAGAATAATAAAGAGGATTATTGGAATGTTGAAAGAGATTTGGTAGTTAAAGTTAAAAATACATACTGTTCACCAGGTTTTTTGGCTCAAATTTTACCTATTTTCCTGCACTTGCTCTAACTGAGGTCTGTAATGCTTCAAAGGGATTATTCAGTCCTCAAAATTGGATAATTTGTGTGTGTATTTTTTTTATGCTCAGTAATTTGTGTGTATGTACTTACTACCTGCCACACACCGAATTAGCTAGTGCGGATAATTAGCCATCTTGCCAAAATGCCCAGCTAACGAACCGGATCAAAGGAGAAAAACTTGGGGGCCGGGCGGGTACCACGCGGTAAATATATGGGGACAGACCACAGTGCACAGATTGTGCACAGATGGGTCTCGGGGACCCACGTTTGGGTCCCCATCCACGAAAGCGTACACACAATCCGAGCCGTTAGCTTGATAAGATCATCTTAGAATAATTTTCGAGGGCCCCGCGAGAAATCACCTCCATCGGACTTGTGTAAGTGGTTCATCCAAAAACCACCCATTTCATTCAAAATCGATTTTGAATGAAATGGGTGGTTTTTGGATGAACCACTTACACAAGTCCGATGGAGGTGATTTCGCGGCCCTCGAAAAATTATTCTAAGATGATCTAACGGCTCGGATCGTCGTGTGGGACCCAAACGTGGTCCCCGAGAGCACAAGCAGTACCAATAGAAGGGTTCGGTACCACGTGGCGGTATGCGTTGTGCATCTCAGCCATCCAAATATGTTTTAGATGGTCCGGATTTATATATATATATATATATATATATATATATAGAGAGAGAGAGAGAGAGAGAGAGAGAGAGAGAGAGAGAAGTCTGGATTGTGCAAGACACCTTTGGACGGTCGAGATACACGCTGGAGCAACGCGTGCGGCACCCAATTTGCACCTAAATTTTTCTTGGATCAAAGACATTAATTCGTACACACTTTTCCCCACACATTCCAGATTGATAAGTCTTGTGTCGGACAATTTTTTTTCTATCTTAGATGAAAACCCATATTTCGGGTTTCCATCAGCCATTGTGGGACCGTCTACGAGTTGATAGTAGTAATTTGGCTCGTTCATTTGACAGAATCAGTATAGTAGTATATCTATATAAAAAAATTAGCTTAATTAAAGTAGACGGGCATGAACACTTTTAACTTTAAAGTTATTGAGAGAATCAGATCGTCCATTTTAATTACAAATAGAAATACAATTTTTAAATACGTATCGATATCCGATCAAACTGTTTTTTTTTTTTTTACCTGGCCATACTATTTTGCAGGTCTTACAAGATAAATAATTCAGAATACTACAGTAAATGTTCAGTGGAACCCACGAATGATGGTGGTGGAAACTCTGAGTTTCCCACCTAAAGGTGGATGGAATGTGAGTTTAAATATGTAAACCCCCAACATGGAAAACTTGTCAATTGAAGAGTCTAGCCAGGGTTATGTAAATGGGTTTCAACAAATTGCGTCGGGTGCAACAACCAACGACCATTCTACCTAGACGTAGATTCAGTGATAAATCCAAGTCATAGCCAAGTCACAATAACAATAGAGAAGAAGAGGAGAAACCAAGAAACAAGAACTATCGGAATATCTTATCCAAAGTAAAACGAAATTTTGAAGTCTTACCCAGTGGCTCAACCATACAAGAATTTGCCGAAGAATTTGTAGCCAGCAAGCAGTCTTCATCACAAAAAAGGGGAGCGCAGTGCGAAGATTGAAAACAGGAGCAAAGGCTATTTTGAAGGGTTATGCAACAGCAAGTGCATCAATCTCTCCAAATGAAAAATTTAGGTAAATTACCGAAGGAAAACCCAAAAAGTTTGGTGCAACAATATCGGATAAACATCCATGTATTCTACCTAAAGACTAAAATTGCTACATGATCGTGTCGTGCCGAGTCAAAAATATATTTATAATTACTTAGAATTAACTACTACTCAGAAGAATAGTGGCTAAGTCCGAGTGTCGATCCGCGGAGACAAATTGGCTGAGTTGCGTTAATTCCAATGAATTTCCAATTTAATTCGGTAAAAAGTGGTTTGATTGTTTGTGAAATAATTGAATTAAAGAGCGCAGTAATTAAAGATGTGAAACTATTTGGGAAGAAGATCTAGGGTTTAGAATCCGTTCATACCGCAAAACCAAGCATCGCATAGATATGATTAATATTCGAATCGCAAAGGATTATCGCTAGGGCTTCCAAACCCTAACGATAATCGTCAAGAGAATATAGAGATTGTTAAAAGGCATGGACTATCCCATAGCACGGACCGTCTCACTATCACGGCACGATCAGTCTTACGAGCATAATCCATCTCAGAACTCCAATCACACCAGTGAAAACAATTATATGTTTACGGTATTTGAATACATGAATACAAATACTCAATTGATTGGAAGAATAAAACCATGATTCCATTGATCATTTGAAATCGAGTTCATAACATATAATCCGATTCAAGTATTAACCACAATCTACGCAGAAAAACAAGGTTACTTGGTGTAGAGCTTCATCCTCCCCCTAAAAAAGGGGTTTAGCCGGACATGGTGATGATCGACAAGCTTTGATTCGAAGAACGCATGAAGAACGTGAAGAACAATTAGTTTCTCTCTCAAAGTAGCCTCTCTCAATAGCTGGGGAACCCTAGCATTATGTTCTGATGTTCTATTTATACTAGGAGACCTAAAAGTTACATAAAAACGCGTCCAAAAAGATGATTTCCGTGTTCGTTTGACCGGACCAAGACATGGGGGTCCGGACCAGAGAAGCTGGGAGCTGTACGAACCCGCCGGTATGCTTCGTCCAGACCAAGAATTTTCCTCGTCCGGACAAAGGGTGCTGCAAGGTAGGATTCGTCATGTTAAGTGCTGGTCCGGTCCCGGAAAGTGTTAGTCCGGTCCAGAGATGCTGCAACTTGAGTTTCCGCTCCTTTTTATGCACATCTTCCCATCCTCGGCGCTTTAAAATCACTCCAAAACACGTTTTCCAAGTTCTCGAGCTTCCAAGGCCTGAAACACCACAAACCAACTAATGCTAATTAGTTAACTACATAACCTAACTAACAAAGCATAAATTGGAAGGATTAATGGGTGCTTTTCAGCACCTATCATTACAGTAGTTCAGTACTTTTAAAGAAGCACTGTTTACAAGTTTTTTATTTTTTTATTATTTCTTTCTCTCTCTCTCCTCTCTCATTTGCATGCATAATAATACTTTATAAGATTTGATAAGAATAGAGAGAATAATAAGATTTGATAAGAATAGAGAGAATAATAAAGAGGATTATTAGAGTGTTGAAAGAGATTTGGTAGCTAAAGTTAAAAAATACACTGTTCACTAGATGTTTTGGCTCAAATTTTACCTACACCAGATTAGATAGTCCGGATAATTAGCTATCCTGCCAAAATGTCCAGCTAACGAACCGGATCACAGGAGAAAAACTTGGGTGCCGGGCGGGTACAACGTGGCGGTATGCGTTGCGCATCTCAATCATCCAAATATGTTTTAGATGTTCCGGATTTATATATATATATATACATAAAACTGTTTTTATAGCGTTTTTGTGAAAAACTGCCCCGATCAAGCCCTTCCGGGTATTTTTTTTTGCCAAATCTTCGCGTTGGACCTTAAAAACACGTTTTAAACACATCTAACGGTTCGGATTTTCAAAAAAATATTGGGAAGGTGGAGGTCCGGACGTTAGGTCCGTAAAAAGAGGTTTGGATGTGAAGGGGTTCCATATATATATATATATATATATATATATATATAGAGAGAGAGAGAGAGAGAGAGAGAAGTCTGGATTGTGCAAGACACCTTTGGACGGTCGAGATGCACGCTGCAGCAACGTGTGCGGCACCCAATTTGCACCTAAAATTTTCTTGGATCAGAGACATTAATTCGTACACACTCTTCCCCACACATTCCAGATTGATAAGTCTTGTGTCGGACAAATTTTTTTCTATCTTAGATGAAAACCCATATTTCGGGTTTCCATCAGCCATTGTGGGACCGTCTACGAGTTGATATTAGTAATTTGGCTCGTTCATTCGACAGAACCAGTAGTATATCTATATAAAAAAATCAGCTTAATTAAAGTAGACGGGCATGGACACTTTTAACTTTAAAGTTATTTGAGAGAATCAGATCGTCCATTTTACAAATAGAAATACAATTTTTAAATACGTATCGATATCCGATCAAACTGTTTTTTTTTTCTACATGGACATACAATTTTGCAGGTCCTACGAGATAAATAGTTCAGAATAC